>OX465491.1:0-1200000 GCA_950022335.1 Eurois occulta | reverse complement strand
CATCACCTCAGCTCAATTTTCTAGATGATGCCTTATAAATATGCGGTACAGTATGAAGATTCATAAAAAGAATGCTCGAGTTGAGACAAAGCTGATCGGATTCAGTGCTTATACGTGTACGTTAAACCTTAACCCGTAAAAACTTCAATACAGTTCGGCTATAAATCTAGTTTTAAACCGTTTTCGGTTAGTGTCAATACCCAGTTATCGTATATTGAGCATTTTATAGGTGTTAAAGTATCTGTCGACAGCTTTACAATGGGCGTAGATTTTATTTAGTGTCGATTTTGAGTGGCGTTTCAACTTTATAGATAGCTGTGATAAAATGAAGTTTTAAAGTCGTTGGATGGATACTTTATCGCTGTTCTGTACTTTGATGATATTATAATGTTTTATGTCGGCTGTGATTAGTGGATCGGAGATTTGTTCACGGGATATTAATATTGAGAGCTGATTTTATGATTTTGTTCTTTGTGGTCACAGTTTTTATGCTTTCAATCTGCTTGCAAAAGTTTAGCATGTCTAGCGTGTTGCAGTGAAAATCATTATGCGTGCTCGTACAATAATTTAACAACTTGTTCATTGAAAAACTGATTTTCAGGAGTTAGTTAGAAAGTTTTATTTAGAACATGCTAGAGACACCTATAACTACAATGTAGTAATGACGATGGTGTCTACAAAACTTAATAACTGTGTAGCTGTGGGTGATAATTATAGTCTGACTGTAACAGGTATTAATTTCACTGAATATTTTAATCATTATCATAACAATTACACAAAAAAACTATAATTACGCATTGGTGACAGCTGAGGCCATCCATCAACGCGTGACGCGTGCAGATAGACGGCAACTTATTAAATGAAAATTCGAAAAAACTGTGATGGATTGCGAATTGTGCTCCTATTTTAATTAATCCGTGTTATTGTCAGGACGATACGAATTCAATATAATTTGCATCCTTTTAAATAATCACATAACATAAGATCACGCCTGTAATACCTGCATTTAATTTCTCCAGTTATGTTTAAGTCCCATGTAATAGGGGGCGAGCCTATTGCCATCAACCGGGCACAAATCCAGACTCCGTGGCTGCTACTGAGAAATTCCTGATTGAAAAACCCTATAACACTTTGCCTGACCCGGGAATCGAACCCATCTTCAAGCTCAGCAGTCGCACTTACGGCCGCCACTCGACCAACGAGGCAATCAATAATATTACAACATAATATGTGATTAATTACTATCTTGTAGTTGTTAATCTTATTCGAGTCTGATTGTAGCAAAAAAGTCTCCTTGGAAAATTGCTGTTGTGTTATGTTGACGTTTGTCTAATAACAAACCTGAAACAATTTAATTAGTTAATTATTAAATTTTTGTCAAGTTTTAAAACATTGAAAAGACCAAAGTTTGGTTATATAAGTTTACATTCTTGAAGACAGTCATAATAATTAAGAACAAGGAAATGGGGAGAAAGTCTTCACAATCAATTTAAAATTAAAACGTTTGAAAAGGAATGTCGACTTCGATAAAAACCGATGTAAAGTTGAAGAATGTCTGAATAATAAAGTGTGATCATGTGGAAGGAACAAGTGGGAAGCGATTACTTAAGATCAATTAACAATTTACAACTGAAATGAAAGTGAAGGCCCTCGGGAACACTTCAATAATACGATATTTCCACTTTGGTAGGGACTGCCCTTTTCAAAAGGTCAAATGGTACTTATAATTTGACAAGCTATTAAGAAACATGATTGTACAAGAATCAAAGTCGATGTTTTGGAAGAATACGCATTAATAATGAGCTTTAATTTACTTGAGATCTGAAGCTAGGTTCAGGATCCGCGAGAGCACTGAGGCGCCTCGTTCATCTAGTGGTCGTAAGCGCTGTGCTGAGCATGAGGTTCTTGGCACCAGATAACCCTTTTGTCGGGGCTTTTCAGCAGGAATTTCTTTGTAGTACAAACTTTGGATTTTTATCCGGTTGATGACTACGAAAATACGAAATTTGAGTGTACTATACCCCTTCATGGAAAACAACAGGAGTGACTTCAACAGAACATAGTCGTTATGTAATGTTGGCCAGTTCAACATAGGTCATACACTATTATACTCTGGCTTAATCTATCAAGAAATATCTTTATAAGGATACAACAAGAAAACCACAGGATCATCAACTATCCTCTCCCACTATTATTAATGGATTCAACAACAATGCCAACATTGCAACTAACTATGAACGAAGAACACTAGCAACTTCGATAATCAGTGTCGGACACTGTGGAGACGGCTGACACAAAGTTTCAGACACAAAAACATGGTCTCGACTCAAACTGGTCTTGTCACGACTTTGGTTTAGTAGTGGAACTGGATTGGTTTAAATCAATAGATCTATTTGTGTAAGAAAATGTAAACTTTGGTATGAACTTCCCTTTCTTGATTTAGTGTGGAGTGAATTGATTTATGCTTGTTTTCAGCAACACTAGAAAACACCTAAGTAACCGCTTAATGTTTCAACTTTCGGGTTTAGCCGACCGTATAGCTGAATGTTTAGTGTGTTTTGGACTTGTTTCTATACGTGGACTACACGATTTCTTTGATTTTACTATAATCGTATAAATTCAAAGTACAAATGTATTAATTTAAGCGTTTCATAGTCCAGTTGGTGAAAGGCTGAATTATTCATGGAAGCTAACAGGACGTTATGATTTATAACATTCGTTATACAGCTGAAAAGACGTTCACTGGGCTAGACATAGGCCTATCCCAAGTGTCGACGAGTTCTGGGTGTTTTGCATACGGCGAGAACATTCTACGAACGATAACGACAATGGAACAGTCAAAAACGTATTGGATTGACATAACCTACTAAGAAGCTTTTTATTAAGGTAGAAGTTGACAACAATGTGGGTTTTTTTACTTTTTAATGAATGTAAAATAGGGTTTTTAACAATTCAGAATATGGTTTTTAACTGTGTGGTCTAGTATCTCGCCAAGAGGGAAACACGACATAATAACGTTTCCTCGATACAAAAACAATGCAAAGTTCAGTCTACGTTTTTACTTTTTTCCGTCCCTATGAACTATGATTTGTTTTCGACGCAGGGCCTTCACCAAAATCCTGTTCAAAGTCGACGAAATGCTTTGAAAGCAATTGCAGTGAATACCTGTTTTAATTCCTCTTGAATTGCTATCTAGTTTCACATCCTTATTAGCATTAATGGCAACACTTTCCCAATTTATCTGTACTCCTTCACCGTTTACCGCTTTGTAACAACAGCATCTGTTTGGAACAAGTCAGGAACAGTTACGAGCCCCGACATGTTGGAATTACTACCTGCCACGGTTCTGCGTGACGCGAATATGTTAACACAGTTACAACCGCATTTCGATTTAAATTTTGGATGTTTGGAAACGTGACGTACATTACTTTGTTAATCTTTTTCTTTCTTTGTTTATATTGAGGCTCACTATATACCGGTATGGATAAATTGTGGAAATGACTCCGGACACCTGGAATGAGACCGATACTATACTGAACGATCTTTCAGTGTTTGATGTCCACGGCAAGTCCACAAAGTTTTGCCCGTACAAGTCTGACCGATACTTTATACGATTTGAGTCTCATTTACATAACACACTTGCAATCACAATCCAAGCGATTTTAAATCTTTGTATATTTGAAATATTCCTCTAGTCTACATGCTAATGACACAATCAATATTGTTAAATGGTCAAAAGAAAAGTCATTGCCACTATTAGTGTGTTTTGCAATTAGGCTGCCAATGAATATAATGGGTAGATTGATATTGCTGTTAGGCTCGAAGTAATGACTGCTGATGGTAAGCCATTGCATGTTGCTGCTCTTAGTACAATGGAATAACCATAACTGACCACAGGAAAAGAAGAAATGATTACCGTAGTTTAAACGAATAAATAAAGACAATAGCTCGCCCCTATTGCATAGGACTTAAACAAATCTGGTACATTGTGGATGTGGAACACATTTTGCCCTACTCTTCGTAAAATACTGGCGAATGATTGTCATGAAAAGAGGAGTCGATAATAGTTTATATTCAAAGCGCAGCATCCATTCGCAGTTTAATTACTAACTTTATGTCCCAAATAAATCTGCTACCGTAACTTTTGCCAGGAAACTGTGCGATTCGTGAAAATACTTGCATCTACGGTGACGCTTCCAACGAGTTTGAGGTGAATTGAAATTTAAAATTAGACGATTTATGTTTTTTTAAGAAATCATATAAATACACCATTATTTTTAGGTTGTTCTGGAGCCGAATACCATGAACTCGATCATCGAACTCGAAACGATTGGGACTATTTTTTTTTCAAAAAATAACAATAAAAAAACACGAAAGAATAAATTTGTGCGTGTGTGTGTAGAACGTATCCACGATCGGCAACACATGCGAACGATACCCATTGAAAAATTCATTCATCGATCGATTCTCATTTTTTATTATTATTTTTTGAAAAAATAGTCCCAATCGTTTCGAGTTCGATGATCGAGTTCATGGTATTCGGCTCCAGAACGACCTAAAAATAATGGTGTATATTAAGAGTTAAAAGCAATGAAAATATTACCTATTGACCAAGCCAAAGAGTATATCTAGTGTCATTCACTTAAAATTAACATATAAGCCACTAATGCAATTTAAGAATATGCTTTAATTCATCTTAAATTCTTAATACAGTGATCTGCTCACCCCCCTAAACTCCCGACTCATCTGAAACACAATTTATTTTATTCGACTGCAAACAAAGGAAATTAATTTAGCCGATGTTTGTAAAGTCTTCACGTTCGTCAACTGGCCCTTTTGAATAAACAATCGAGGCTGAGATAGGCTAAGAGACCGAGTGCTCTGGATTTATTGAATCTTTTAATAAAACGCTTTGAGCCTTATTCAAAAACATTAATGAAAATAAGCTCCATGTATTCAATTACCTAGAAAATTCAGTAAGAAATGTCTAGAGAGGACAAGAAAATGCTATATTAACTAAGTTTAGTATTAATAAAAAACAAAAATCTTGAGCCGAAAAAATAAAATACAAATCGAAATCATAGGATTTATTACAAACAGAGCACTCACAGGCACTTTTGTCAAAATCAATAAGATAAAGCTACGGTCCCAGTCACAAGCCATAATAACTAATGTTGTTATAACAAAGCCGATAGTAAAAAGTCTTTCAAACTAAAATAATAACTTTTTCGACAGCAGAAAAATTGTTCACAAAAGAAAATCTGCATCCTAGCTACTAGACTAAAATCATTTATGTATCGTGCACAATGATCGTTGTGACGTAAATAATGTATTAGTGACGTCATGGTCATTCAAATAAACTGTTGATATACAAACAGTAGACACCAAAGATATTGAGGTAAATAAACTGATACTTCCAAGGCTAGTCCAGAACCGAGTAAAGGCTAAGATTTGACCACAGCCAGAAGGCGTCGTGGCTGACCTCGCAGGAAATGGTGGGACGAGATGGACCAAATCAAAGACCAGTGGTGCACATTCGCCCTAAGTCGAAGGAACTTGAATTGATGAGATGATGCACTCTAACAGTAACTAATTAACTATGTTTAGATATCGACACCCATGACAGCTGCAGAGTTTTGTTAGAAAGATTAAACAAACTTTACTCAAAAATTGTTGGATAGTCACTAACCAAGCGACAAATTTCTGCACTCGGGGTCTGTCAGCGAGCAGTGAAGCGTAGCATCCTTGGAGTTAAACTTACTGATCGTATAAGCTCAGTATAAAATACTGCACTCCAAAACTCAAATGGCCGATGTACGTCACACGACTACAAACTTCAAATGGAACTGGGTTGGCCATATCTGTCCCATGCTGGAGGAGCTATGGGTCAAAGTAATCACAGAATGGGTCCCAAACAGCAGCAAACGGCAACGCGGCACGCCCAAAAGGAGATGGCCGGACGAACTGAACTCTTCACACAGGGATTGGCGAATAACAGCACTGGATGAGGGAAGGGAGGAATTTGCCCTGCAGTGGGACACAAATGGCCAATAATATATAAAATTACGTTAAGTTAATAGTCATTTTAACGTTAAAACATGTATGCCTAAGCAGATTATCATTATTTTATTTCAAGCAACGAAAATAAGCCCTCTAAGAAATTAAGTATTAAAAGCCTAACTGGCGGTTTTAATACCCACCCTGTTTATTATTACTTTTACGGTAATTTTTAGAGCTCCATTTGAGTCTAGAACTAGTCGGGCGAACCCAAAATAAATACGCGAGTGAGCCGTAAAAGATTAATATCTATTTTAGTAGATCATAAAAAGGCAGTAATACAAAATTGCTCCTTGAAGTAGGATCTAGAACTTTTAATGTTTACTTTTATACCAGGTTTTCTCCAAACGAGGCGATTTCAATTGAAATGGTACAATTCCGAAGACGACCGCAACAGCTGCAAACCGCAGCGGCAATGTCATGTGCTGTGATAGACCGCAACGACACTACTGGTATTTGTGTACTTTTTTATAAAAGTGCTTCTGTAAACGGCGTCATTGCCGTGCTGCGGTCGAGCGGTTACTATAGTTCTAAAAAAGAGACCTTACTGCCCAGCAGCTGTAATGTCAGTTGTCACTAGCAGAGCTAAAAGACATGTATAATTTTTTCAAACAATTGACGATCGCGTTACTGAAGAAGAGAATTGCATGTGCCGTTGAAATTTTGACGCCGCGTTCGGAATTTAAACCGGAGCACATTGTCGCTATAGCAATTATTGTCAATCGCAACGTAGCCGACGCTTGCGAGCGGTCATCACCTTTAATTACTTAGACTTGGTCCTTGGTCCAATACAAAGATAAAAAAAGAAAACCGAATATCTAATTAAAATCTTTTTCTGGCTCCAAGATAATGGTAATGAGGTAGTTCTTGGCGATTAGCTAACATTTAACAATAACGGTTAGAATTTAGCCACCATTAAAGAAAATAGTCTGCAATTATTCGCTATCTTTCTTTATCTTTTTCTCAATTCACTATCTGAAAAAAAGACGGGAAATTAGAACGTGCTAATTACTTTTAAAGAGCTGCATTAACAGAGCGGTAATTGTAGTGACTTCCAAGTTGTAGTGCATGGGGTCAGTCCCAGGGAGGCCTACTTTACTTTGTGTAAATTATTTCATTATTGCTTGTGAGAAACCGAAATGTACCAACATTTGAAGACGTGACAATCACCAACTGCACTGGAGTCGCGTGATCTGGATTAATGGCCCACTCTTTCTCACTCTATGATAGACGTGCTTAAAATCTTACCAGGACTGGTTAATTATATGCTTCTTCTTCTTCTTTCTGTACTGATGGTTACAGTTACTTGGAGTCAGTTTTCCTTGGGTCGAAAACCTATTTGGTAGTTCCCTTTGACCTAGAATCATGAAAGGACATGGCCGAATCCTGCCCTCAGAATCAATTCATAATTCGTAATGTACACTAATTATTATTATATTAAAGTTACTTCTAAAATAAATAAAAATTAATCGCAACAATTACATATCTCTAGAACAGGCGACAAAAAATCTCAAAATAATAAGTGTGTTAATAGTTTTTTTGTGGTTATGTTTCATTGAATGCAATAAAGTCAAAGTCAAAGTCAAAGTCAAAGCATTTATTTCAATTAGACCATTACAGGCACTTTTGAAAGTCAAAAATAAAAAAGCTAAGCTACAGTCACAGACACAAGGCATAATAACTTGCGAAAGTACTGTAGTTGCACATTCCAAATCGTAGATCTCTATGGAGAAGAATGGGCAAGAAACTCCATGGACACTCTTTTAAATCAAAATATTGTTACAAAATCTTGGTTACATCATTCATGTTGAGATTATACATATATGTGAGAACGATGTACAAAGACGTGCACATTAAGAGCGTCCAGAGTAAAAGATTAAGCCAAAAATTTAAAAATAAAGTAATTAAAATAAATCGTGGCAGGTAAGAGATGACCAGTCCCAACTGACAGCGCCCGTTCACGAACATGACGCATGGATCAGCGCCATTCAACTCAACCATATTGAAGGGAACTAAATGACCCGACACACCCGCCACCATCAGCGAGACATTTGAGTGAGCATGACATTCTCTCAGCCACCAGGACACATTCCAGTCAATGAAAGATAACAAAATATAAATGGAAGCTTTACAGTACATAGTACTCACACATGTGCTATGCAATTATATAATACTAAGAGATGGAATCTATACAATGCAAAGATATTTTACAATCTTCTGCAGCTTCCACAATAACTTCACACTTCATAATCAATTAGTTTGCACTCACAATGTTGATATAAAATATACAATTCACACCCTAAGTTTCCAAAAGAGAAACGAGAAAGAGAAAAAAAAAGAAAAGTATAATTAAAGAATTAAAGGGGGAGCATCTCTTCCAAACAATAAAATCTTAGTTCGTGAGCCCAAGTGGCTGTGGAGCAGGACCAGCATTGAGCCATGCATTTTTATCTACGAGATAGTCTTCCAACTTATAATATGCTCGTTTACATAGTGTGCGTTTTATGCATGTTTTAAATTTCTTCTCATTAAGTTGTAGAATGTCAAGTGGTATTTTATTGTAAAATTTTACACAGTACCCCATAAAAGAAGTGCGTACTTTTGACAATCTGAAACGTGGCTGATCTAATTTGTCCTTATTTCTAGTATTGAAATTATGCCTGTCGCTTATTTTACTAAAAAGATGTCTATTTTTCCGAACATACATAATGTTTTCATAAATATATTGACAAGGTACCGTCATGATGTTAATTTTTTTAAACAATTCTCTTAGAGACTCGCGTCTGCGTAGGTTATAGATGGCTCTTACAGCCCTTTTCTGTAGAATAAATATTGAGTCAATATCTGCAGCCCGTCCCCACAGCAGAATACCGTAAGACATGATGCTGTGGAAGTAACTAAAATAGACCAGTCTCGCGGTATCCACGTCTGTTAATTGCCGTATTTTAAGGACAGCGTAAGCGGCTGAACTTAGCCGCCCTGCAAGTGCTGTTAAGTGAGGACTCCATTGCAGTTTCGAGTCAAGCGTAATCCCCAAGAAAACCGTCTTATCGACGAATTCTAGTATTTCCTTGTTCAATACAACGTTACATTCGTTACTTTTTACATTCGGTAACGCGAATCTTATACATTTAGTTTTCTTCTCATTTAACACCAAATTATTTACAGTAAACCAGTTATGAATCTTAAGCATAGCGTTATTTACGTCGTCAATCTCTTGTGCACGTCTGTCTACCTTAAAAATCAGTGATGTGTCGTCAGCAAATAACACCATTTGAGGTTGACTTTTCAGCAACTGAGGTAAATCATTTATGTATACTAGAAAAAGGAAAGGACCCAAAATTGAGCCTTGCGGTACCCCCATTTTTACTTTTAATCCTAATGAATTTACGCCATTTATTTGTACATGCTGCATTCGATCATTTAAATACGATTTTACTAAACTAAGTGCTTGTTTTCCGAGTCCGTAATGCTCAAGTTTTAGCAACAGTGTGTCGTGATTCACGCAATCAAATGCCTTGGATAGATCGCAAAAGATGCCTATTGCATCTTTTGCCTCTTCCCATACATTAAAGATGTGCTTTAGTAAGGTGACACCGGCGTCAGTAGTGCAACGACCTTTGGTGAAACCATATTGTTGATCATGTAGGATGTCATTCCGATTAAAATGATAGAGCATTTGATTTAACATTACTTTTTCAAATATCTTGCTGAAAACCGGCAAAATAGATACAGGTCTATAATTATTTGTGTCTTTGCCGTCTCCAGATTTAAAAAGTGGTATAACTTTACTATACTTCATTAAATCCGGAAATACCCCTTGGTCTACACATAAATTAAATATTAAGGCTAAATAGGGAGCTACTGTCTCAACAATTGATTGACAGACTTTAGTAGACATACCCCAAAGGTCTTCAGTACTTTTTATTTTAAGTTGCTTAAAAGCCTTCATAACGACCACAGGGTTTATATGTTTAAATTTAAATTCAACATTACAGGCTGAAACATTCTCTCTTAATAAATTAATGGCAAGGGATGGCGAAGAATTTAGCGTTTCTGTGGTTTTAATTGGAATACTGGTAAAGAACGTTGCGAATTCCTGAGCAACATCGACATTTGCGCTAATGAGCCCTCGGGAAGAGTCCAGTGTGTAATCAGTGTTGTGTCTTTTGTTTCTATTTGTTTCATTATTTATAATTTTCCAAACAGTCTTAATCTTGTTTTCTGCAGATTTCAGCTTGTTGCTAATGAATAAGGCTTTAGCTGTCTTGCAGGTATTTTTGAAAATTTTAGAATAAGTAGCAACATACTTATTAAAAGTTTCCGTATTAATATAAGGCTTAAGGCCATACAACTCAAAAAGTCTTTCCCGACTTTTCCTGATGCCTTTAGTTGCCCAGTCACTGAATAAAAACTTCGGGCAGATAGTTTTAGTTTTCTTCTTAAAAGTATTATTGAACTCTGTTTGCACTAATGAAAAGAATTCTTCATATATAGTATTAACATTCATAATATTTAGGCCCTGCACAGCTAACTTGTCAATTAAAGTGCTATTAAATTTGATCAAGGCACTAGAGGTTATTGGTCTAGTTTGTATCTGTACTTTTTGCAGTGGTGTGTTAAATTCAAAAGACACAGTTTGACCACAGTGATCAGAGGGGAGGTAATTTACAATAGCTTTCTCCAAATAGTCGCAGCCACAGAAAACGTTATCAATACAAGTAGAAGTAGTTGTAGTTATTCTGGTTGGTTCTAAAAACACATTCGACAGATTAAAAGATTTAAAAAGGCTTAATAGTCTACTGCTGTTAGAGTTATTTTCTAAAATATTAATATTAAATACAAAATGCATCTACGTTTGGATACACGCATGAGACAAACACTGTATCTATCTGAATTACGCCTGAAGGTCAGACAAAAATGTATGTAAAACACCTGTGACTGTCAAATTGTATTGCTAGGGTGGGTACAGTCAGCATCAAAAGTCGATGACCACATTCAGATTTTCAAAATCACTGTACATTATATCACCCATAAATCGCTCAACAAGAAGGGTGCCAGTATTGAATGAACACCATTAAAGTTCAAAATTAACTGAACACTACTCGTCAAAGGTCACTGAACACCATTTTGTCAAAAATTGCTGATCGTTATAATAGCCGAAAACATGATAACATTCAGTTTTACAAAAGTCACTGAACAATATAAAATGCTTGTTTTGGTTATCTAGTGTAATCACGGCAACGTCCAAAAATAACTTAACATCATAAATAACAAAAGTTACTGAACATTACTTTGTTTCGGATACGTAGCGTGTAAACTTATACCTACTATCAAAAGTATCTGAACTGCAAACTAAAAAAGTGCTCGTTACTATCTTCAGAGTTATAAATCCAATCTTGTCCTATCCAAACTAAATCATGTAAAAAAAAAATCAATGGATGTAAATTTCGAATTTAACTTTCCAAAATAATTTTGTTTTTTTTCATAGTATCAATGAGAAATATAAGAAGTGGGTGTTCAAGCGGCAAGCACATTTTTAAGCCTATTTTTCAAAATAAGCTCGCAAGCACGATTATAAAGATAAGCATATTCCGCTTCAAAATTATTCCGTCGACGTCTTTCTGTATTACGATTGGATAGTAACCTTATTTGTATAGATATAAGACTCACTATCAAAAATCACGCAGATTCTGTTTGATTTTATACCATCGACGCAATTAATGATTTTTTTAGTTCGATTTAATTGTAACCTTATCCGTAAAGCAATAACTTTCATTTTCAAAAATCACGCAGATCTGTTCAAATTCATACCGTTAACTTAGTTTATGATTTTTATAGTTACGATTGAATTAGAACCTAATCTGTATACAAATAAGACTAATTTTCAAAATTCACAGATTCCGTTTTAATTCAATTCTTTAGGAAACATAGTTGCGGGTATTTGAAAAACTGTTTACCCTTGAATGTAAAAAGAATATTTCTACTTAATTATCACTTTGTATCGGATGTAGACCATTGCGGTTGCAATTATTTATCATCTATAAATATTGTATTAGTTATCAATTGTTACACATATACCTACCGAAAAAAAATACACACACATATTAAACCCAAAAAACATTTCATTTTGTTCAGGGACTTTAGAGATAAACGATTGAATGCTATTTTTGTCAATTTGTTCACAGACTTTTAAAAACGAAGAATGATATAATTTTGTTTAGCAACTTTTGAAAAGTGATGGTCACCTACTTACGCCCTTTTATGATAATCATTCATTTCTGGCACTTGTCATGTTGAGCGATTTAGGTATAAAACGGTGTACAGCGATTTTAAAAATTTAAATGTGGTTATCAACTTTTGATGCTGACTGTACCTTAAAAAGTTAACGGTTTCACGATTATCGCAGACACCACTTTTCGACCTGCCGCGCGTCTTGATGAATATATTCAAATATTTATTTTCAAGAGTGTGTATCCAAATATCCTAGAGTTATTTTGACGTTTCTACGCTCAAAACCAAAGAGCTCAAAACTATCTGTGCGGTCTTGCGTTGATCTTATCACGTAATACTGTGTGGTCTTTTCGTTATTGTATTGGATATTTTCACTTGACCCCACGCTAATCGGACTTTCGTTTACGCTTCTAATGTTAATATTCTGCTGTGCTTATTAGACTTGTTTGTTTACGATTTGGATTCTGAAGCTCACGATGTCAAGATGCTTGAATTGTGTGTCCAGAATTGCAAAATGCGCAAAACATGATTGCAAAAGTGCGTGGAAATAGCCCTTATCTTTTGAAAGGGAGAATAAAGTCACGTCACATAAGCCGGAAGCAATATTTTTCATATATTTTGTATGACAGGGAGCCATTTAGCCCCAACCCCTTGGATGCCATTTTAGGCTATTGTTGTAGTTGCCTAGTTGGTAAACGGACAGTTGGATGTTGTTGCCATGTCATGACGTTGTTATGGTATTTAGGCTGGGCCAGGCATCAAGCAAATATAACGGCACCAGCTTCATTCCTTGATAATATTTTGTTGATTTTTGAAGATGAATAGGCTTAAAAGTGGGTGAAAACAATGAATCTGTCTTGTCTGAGTAATTGCAATGATGTTTTTCTTAAAACGTCTGTAAAAGAAGTAGAAGTAGATAATTATATTTTATACTTTTGCAAATGTAGGTATATATACTACCTACCTAATTAGATATTCTTAAATAAAAATTCAAATACCATTTTAGTGTTTTATTGCCTATCCTATATTGTATATTTTTTGCTAGTCGCTTGGGTCGCTTGGAAGTCATAATATCCAGAAATATCTGTAGACGACTAGTACTCGCTCTTCTCCGATTTGAAATGTCGTGTCGGATAGTGAAGAAACGGCCTTTAAATCCATTGGTAATAGCATTTCTCGTATTGTTTCGTTTCGGAATTTATGATCATTGCTATTCAAAATGTTTAGGCACATTTTTTGTATCCTATTTATAGTATCTCTCGCTTCTTCTCTGATCATAAAACTTAAACTATTATGATTACACACCTGTAAGCTTTAATTTGACGTACTGTATGTCAATGTACATGAATATTTTTTGTAAGGGCACAGCTCTATACAAATTCCGGCCATGTCATTTGGCACGAAGCATTGTCTTATAGCACAAGCAAAGGGAAAAATCAGAAAACCGTAAATATGTAGTTTAATAACAAAATACCTACAACTTTATACGGAACCCTCGGTGCGCGAGTTCAACTCGCACTTGGCCGGTTTTTAAGGTGTGTTTCAACCGTCATCAAGCAAGGTACAATTATGGGTCGCTCATGGTAATTAATTTTTAAATTATGAAATTATGTCATACATAAAAAGCCCTTCCAGTTTTATTAAACGTTCTGCTTGATAGAGCGTCCTCTCCGTCACAATATGTGCAACAGTCTCTTAAATTCGGTAATTCATAATAACTCGGTTTTTTATTAAAAAAATGTTCATTTGTAGATCATAAAACCGACATAGTTTGACATGTTCACATTCTCGTTGAGTGGTTCCACTTCTAATGCAAATAGTAGCGAAAGTACCCACGTGTTCGAGTTATGTTCAGTGGTATTTCATTTCCTGTATGTAGTCTAGTGGATGCTGAATGATGCAATTTATGTTAAAAAGTTAGTACTGTGAGGGAAATTGTAAAATAGCAGCAGATGGCTTTCACGATTTTGAAATTAGGTACTTACTAAGCCTCAAACATAACTGGCAAATTGGTTAATGAGTAATAGGGAAGGGTATCGGGTGTCCTAAAATGATTTGATTTTGCCAACATTTTTGCGTTAAATTGTTATAGTTTAGGGTTAGTAAAAATGGAGCACTAAACGAGAGAACAACGCCTGTGAAACAATTCAATTTCTGCAGGAAACATTTCTTGGTCGTGTACTCTCTATGGTTTGGGTGATCAGAATTTTATTGGGCCCCTAAATCATACGATTTAATACCTCTAGATTTATTTTTTTCGGCTATTTTAAATCAAAGTCACCCCCCGAGCATTGAAAGAGGAGTTTCAACTCTGAATCAACAAAATTCAGCCACATTTGTGTAAAATGGTCATGAAAAAAGACAAAAGAAAGCGTATGTGCCAGCAAAGTCGTGGAGGGCATTTGCTCGGTGTGCTATTCCATAGATAACCCTATACTGTGTACTTTATGATTCAATAAATTAAATTATATTTAAAAAGAAAACTGCGTATTCTATTTAATTCGAATCATGCGTAAATTCTGGGACAAACTTTATAAGTAGATACACCTCTGCATAACCCCTCGGGTATTACAGGCGTGATGAATTGTATTTCTTCTGAGCATTGTGTAGGTCTGATTTTCAGTCTCGAATGAACTTAGTTCCTTGGTTTTATTTATAAGTACTTTCGAAAGATCTAGGAAATAAAATATCTAGCAGAATCAGTTTTTCACACACAAACACTCGATACAGATAAGTGGAAACTGTTTCTCAGATAGAAGAAATCTCGAAAATTTAAGAAGAATTTCTAGTATATCACCGTTGTACAAAGAAAATAAGGCACAACTTGAAATACTGAGACTAAACACAATTCATTTTTTTTTCGTCTTACCTAACAACCCAAGTCACGCATAAATTGTCCTAACCACCTTCGGTACGACATAAATAAAAATTAATATTTCCAGCCAGTAAACATAAGAGGTTTTTACATAAAGATATGTCGTAACACTCAGACGGGGACTTATTTTTGGAGGTACGCTTTCAAACGTGGAATGACCTTGGACCGAACAGCAGATGACCTTGGGCCGCAGAAGTGATGATGGACCTTGGAGACGATCTTTGATTGATTTCGGTCTGTAACACGGGAGACAGATACAGATTTATATTTAGCTCGGTGCTGAAGTAAGAGGAATCGGATTTGAGGGCAGATTTTTTAAGTGATTGTAGGTAGATAGATGGGTATCCCTGTTTGGGTTGACATCTTACTTTTGTGTTCCAAAAGTGCCAAATCAGCGGATATGGTTCGTGTATTATTTCAAACAACTTACTTGTTGCTGCTGTCTGGATTAGTGTTCGGTTGATGCTCGCTTCAGGAACTTATCTATACAAATAAATAAAATTGAAGTGTTTGTTTGTAATATTAAAATAACCGCTTTTTACTACATGCATATGAATATACGGTACATATATACCAAAATAACATTTTTTACCATTTTTGTCTGTCGGCTAATGTCTGGAACGGCTGGACCGATTTTGACGGGACTTTCACTGGCATATAGTTGATGTGATAAGGAGTAACTTAGGCTACTTCTATTTTACGAAAAATAACAAGGGTTCCATGCAAAAAAATTAAAACCCTTGAAATTTTGGTAATAAAATTCGATTAAAAAGAAGTTATATTTTTCGAACGAAGGTCACGGGCAAAGTCACGCACGGGCAACAGCTAGTCGTAATTATAAGTTTTTAAACAGTGTTTAAGAATTAAGATATTGTCCGTGTTTCCAACCAAAGCAACAATAAGTAGGTCTGAATAGCTACCATTTTTCTTGAAAGAAACAACTGATTACCATTATATTTTTTTTACAGAAATTGTGCACATAGAGGCACATAGAGGGGCAATTAACCTGTTTTTCTTTTTAAAGCAGCAGATAATGTTTGAATATACTATTAAACACTTCCCTTATTCTCTGAAACTCTTTAAAGCATAAAGCTTTAATTCGCGATCCATCTATCATAATCCTCTTCCATCGTTCTCAACGCAAACTAGATTTCTCAGAAGCAATACAACAAGGATTCAAAACACAATATCTTTACTAATCCTGTCCACTCCACACTGTAAACGAGTAATCCCTCCAAACAGAAAATATATCTAACGCAATAACGGACGATCTCTCATACATGCCACACAGTTGACAGACAGACGTAATTATTGTAATGTTGTTAATGGCGGGCGGACGTGACGTCATACGGTGTAGTGACTTAGTTAGCGGCTAGGTTGGGGCTAGCTGGCGGGATTTTTGTGCCGTTGAAAATATGTACTTGCGATATTTATAAGTGTACGTTGTTATGATCATTTCAGGCTGGTTTATCAAGTTTGCCTGCTACCTTAAAACAGACAAACGTGCCGGTGAAAACCACAGATCGTTTCCACCGACTTTGGCAGAGCACAAGGGAGGAAAATACTTGTATAATTGATGTAGTTTACTCATCTTTATTCTTTAGAAAAACATATTGTTCACTTATATGAATCTCTGAGTGGGCAAAAAAAATGTTGTATTTTCAGAAACATTTTGGAGTTTAATCGTATGTAAAGAAAATTAATAGAGCTGACATAAGAACGAAATGAAACGGTTTAAATAAGTAATACCTCAGTTAGTAAGCAGAAAATATCACAGAATGCCTCTAAAACGAAATAAATCCTGAAATATCCCAACTATGTGGTCTTAATATTCACGTGAATACTTACTTTGACTACTCTAAATATAGGCAGCATGAAAATAAATACTAAAATAGTAACACAGACGTCTCGGTATCAAATAAAGGGTTACCTTTTCAAAATATATGACAAATTGTGACAAGAGGAGGGACTAGCTGTTTCATTACCGACGAATAAAGAATGAGTTATGTGACATATCTCGTGAGGAGGGCTTGAGAAATATTTATTTTTCCATGATATAGTGCTTCAGTAGTGGCATGAATATTTGTGTGGTGTTTAAGAAGCCTTTTTGGCGAGAGAGTAAATTTTCTGCGCTGAGATTTGACGTCTTTTCTTTGAGCTTGTGACACTCTTTCTTTCAAATTACTTTTTTATGAGAAAGGCGCTATGACTTGAACGAATTTATGACAGGCTGGCCGAAATGGTAACTTAGACAGAAGATATAAAAAAGAATGTAAGAGAGACCTTGAATATCCAAGGGCTATGCGGGTACGGGAAGGAGCTCGTGGCTAAATAATAACAGCCGAACTGGTCGATCTTCAAGTTTAAGCCGCACTTGCCGAGGTGGGTCTGTGGATGGGTGACCATAATTTCATACCGAGTTTCCTCCGTGCCTCGAAAAGCACGTTAAGCCGATGGTCCCGGCTGTCATTTGTAGATCTTTGACAGTCATTACAGGTAGTCAGTGACCCGAAAGTCTGACAACCAGACTTAGCAAGGTAGCTGGTTACAGCTGATCGGAGTCGAATGGTGTGTATTTTAGAGGCCTATGAAAAGTAGCCGAAAATCGTTCTTGATTAGACTAGTTAACTGGGTTATGTGAAGGTAAAATAGGCCGCCCATTGGCGTCTAACTTGGCTTTACATGCCGTCGAGAAATATCTCTCAGGCATGCTGGTTTCTACACCATGTTTTCCTTCACCGACGCAAGTGATAATGATACAATACGCACGTGAATCCGACAAAACAGAGTTTCGTGTCTTGGATTCGAACTTGAGACCTATGACTTGACAGTCCGAAGATCACATCCCTAGCCTACCACTGCTTATTATTAAGCAGTTGTTCATAAGGATACTGGATTCACTAACACCTGATTAGGCAGGAACTTAGCCTGATGCAGCTGATTACCAGTATTTTACAGTGTATCTGACCTCGCCGACCTAGTTCCTGGGTAACACCATCCGAAGCTATCCGTTAAATGACGTTAAACGCCGGTGTAACCCTTTTGTTAACGTGCTAATAATATTAACGGGTTTATAATGCCGTTGGATGTTCGACGATAAGTAGGGTGCAGCTTTTGTTAGACAAGTGTGCTTCATTTGATATTTCATGGGGATTTTAAGGGTATTTGGGTTAAAGTGTGATTAACGGCACCTTTGAATTATTTGCCTCGAATTATTTATGTGATACTGCTGAGTTGGAGTTCCCGGGTTCGATTTCCAGATCACGCAGGGTTTTTGAGATAGTCCATCAGGAATTTCTCAGTAGACGGTTTTGAATTGGGTCCAACGGATAGCCTTAAGCTCGTTCTCTCTCACAAGGGACTTAATCAGAGCTGGCGAATAGTGGGTGCATAATAATTACCCTTATAGACATTCTGGGATCATAGTCGTGATGTTATGTTATGATGATGTTATTCGTTGGATTATATCATCATTTTTTTAAGATTTAATTCGTGTATTAGCAAGGCAATGAAAATTTGCCATTTTTCAAGAATTGTGCTAATTGCATAACCATTTCTAGGAATAAGGTCCCTGATAATTTCAAAGAAAAAATATTCCCTATTCCCTTAAACAGGGTGTAAGGGACAGCCCTCCGCAGACTGATGGGGTGAATTCAGTCTATCATACTTATAAGATGACCGGTACAAGAAATTATTTCAGGAACGTTATGGGAATCCAATAAATGTGGTTTGTTTTATTTCCTCATAGGCAATGTATCAATGTATGTATGTGTGTTGTGTGTGTGTATAATGTATGTGTTTGACGGCACGGTTGGCGCAGTGGTCAAGCGATTGACTGCTGCGCTGCATGTCGCGGGTTCGATTCCCGTACGGAACAAATATTTGTATGACCTACAAGTAGTTGTTCCGGGCCAGGGTGTTTTTCTATCAATAATATGTATGTATTTACAAAAAAAAAAAGGAAAAAAGTAGTTTATCAGCCATCTAGCTACCATAACACAAGCATTAGGTTGCTTAGCTTGGGGCTAGATGGTGCTGTGTGAAATGTCCAGGGATATTTATTTATTTATTTATCGTTACCGTGGCAAAACGCATGTAGCGGACGGCAAGCGCGACGATGAGTTCAATGAAATCGCTAACTAGGCAGTGAACATCTGATTTCACGCGTCGTTTGTTAGAGTATTTCACAATCATCCATTGTTGGTTTTATTTTAGAAGTATTATTTACATAAATGGAGTGCTCCGTACAGACGACGTAATTTTACATTGAAATAAAGGAATAGTAACTGAAAAAACGATAAAAATTTAAAATTTGTAGATGTAAATTAAAGTAACCATGTGTTTGCGATTGGGCGCTCCTTGTGGGGCTCCACACCGCTGTCAATATGGTAAAGCAGTCGACTGCCTCGGACACCATGGTCTTTCTTGCAGTAAGAGTGCAGGTCGGATTGCGCGGCACGCTAGCATTAATGATCTCATCCGTCGTGCTCTTGCCACCGCCGGGGTGCCAGCTGTCTTAGAACCCAATGGCTTGGCACGCGTCGATGGGAAGAGACCAGATGGTATGACCATAATGCCATGGAAGTTGGGTAGGCCTTTGGTGTGGGACGCAACTTGCGTCGGCACTCTTGCGCCATCCCATCTTCCTAGCACAGTGGGCTGCGCTGGGGCGGCTGCTGCAGGTGCTGAAAACCTCAAACGGCGCAAATACAATAATTTAATTGTTAATTATGTGTTTGAGCCGTTTGGGGTTGAAACACTAGGGCCATGGGGTCCGGTGCCCATCTAGTTTTTCGGGAAATTGCCAAGCGGTTGGTCGACTCTTCACGTGACCAGAGGGCGGGCCAATTTTTTTGCCAAAGAATCAGCATTGCCATCCAACGTGGTAATGCTGCCAGCCTTCTGGGCACTTTTCCTGTTGACAGCGATGCGGACGAATTTTTGGATGCCCTGTAACCCTTTTATACTTGTACATATTTATTACTATTATAGTTTTGTAGTTTGTAAATAATTTAATTATCTTTGAAATAAAAAAGGTCAACATAAAAAAAAGTAATCATTGTATTTAAAATTTTTCAAATCAGTTTATTAAAAAATATATTTAAACAGGTTAGATTTTTTGGACAATGCCCATTAGAGATTTGATGAAGTAATGTTCTGTGAATACATAATTTTAACATAAATTTCTTATAGAAATAATAATTTTCATTACGTTAAAGAATCTGTCGCTGTTAGATTTGGTTTGCAAATCTTTCTACACCAAAGAGAAATAGTAATCTAATTAATTGGTTTTGAGCAAATCGTTAAAATTACAGCTCAGTGGATAAATAAGAGTTTATTTACAGATTCAATTCTATTAGAATTTGTTAATTGTGATGCATCAATTAATTTTGTTTGGATCACTTAATGTTAATTTAATCGAAAGTAGATATAAAATGTATTTCAAATACAAGACACAAAATTTATGACATCACGCCAGTTTCCCCGAAGGGTTTTTGTGTACGTCCCTTGTAATAGGGGGCGAGCCTATTGTCATCAAAACTGGGTACAAATCTAGACTCTTATAATGGAAAAACTGAATAACGCTATGCTTGGGAATCGAACCCAAGACAGTCCCGTTTGCGACCACTAGATCAACGGGACAGACAGTTATATTAGAACATTAGTAGTATGCTTAGACCATAAATATATCACAGTCATGAGGTGGTAGCCAGGTTTTTATAAAACCACAGTGCATTCGTTTCTAAAAGTTTTGTCTCTTGAACAAAAGACTGAAGATGACACTTACGCCTGAATCACATAATACATCAGCAACTATTCGCATTTTACATATTGATAATAATAGCATATTTGTATGAAGATGCGTATACCGTCAGAAATGCGAATTGATGCGCTAGTTCATATAAAATTTCTAGGTATTTTACTCATTGATTTATAGCTATTTAAGGGTATTTTATATAAAAAAGCAACCTGTTTCACAATCACACGGCGCCACATAACGGGTTATACATACAAATTTACAAAAATATCTAAAGTCTCTCTTGCAGATACATACATAAACTCACACCTTTTTCCCATGGGGGTAGGCAGAAACCACAGAACGGCACCTGCTACGATCCATACATTACTTTTGCCTCGTCCACGTTCATACATCTGGTCATACACGCACGCCGTGTGCGAGTACTACGCACCTGACCTTCCTGAAGAACCTCACCAATACAATCAGTGTATGTTCTATTTGGTGTCACGCAGATGTACATTCATAATGTGAATTGCTATGTGGAACAGTAAAATATAATTGGCAAAATGTGAATATACTCGCACTTTAGATACACCTCTACCCAACCTCTCGGGGAACCTCTGCGTAGAAAAAGTTAAATTGCACCATAAATCCACATCAGCTGCATCATTAACTTTTGAATTGAAAACTACTAAATTACCTTCGCACAGTTGCTTTCTACTTCTCCCCAAACCCAAAACTTTAAAACCTAATTTTCAACTTTAAAGCCTCCTTTTAAAGCCATTTATAACGTACAAACTAATTACCTAACTAGAACTACGCCTTCCTGTGTCAGTGTATAAATTGGCTAAGATAAATGGGTCTCTGCCGGCTCCCCTGGCTTAATGGCGTGATCTATCATCTATCACGGGTGTCGAGGAAATGCTGCTGCTGGCCACTTAACGATCTTAAGTTTTTGAACGATTCCTGGAGAGAGGAAAGTGGTGCATCTGCATGTCGTTATGTTGTGGAAAGTGTTTGAAAATTAGAGCTGTGTTGCGGTTTGGAGGGTTCTGGTATCATTAAAGGGAGATGAGAGAGTGTTTGAGTTAAAGGAAATGTCTCTAGATACTTTAAAGGCGATTACGCACTGCTATTAAATTTTAGAATTAAGTTCTCACTATCTCAGTTTTCATCGTCATCGTTGGCAGCCTTGTTCAACCCACTGCTGTGTATAAGCCTCCCTTTTGCGTCATCCTTTCTTGGTCTATGCTAGTCTCATTCAGGTCTGCATCCTCTTCAACTGTCATCCACCTATACAGCTGTTGGTCTGCAAATATACCGTCTCTCGGAAACCATTCGGTGTGAGCTGTACTATCTACACCTGCTACCACCACGTCTTATCACGTTTCCAGTCCTCCTCCATTTCAGAACCTTGAACCGCAATCCGACATCCTGGACATTTAGTCCTATATCGTATATCATTTTCTCGAACTTTAATTTGAATTATCAACGAATTTATTATTCAATCAACTCTGCATTTTTCATTCTTTACTGGACGAAGGTTTGTAAGAAAACAAAAGAAAACGGAAACAATGAGAACTTTCAAAAGTTGTTTACTGTCTTTTGTGATACTAAACATCTTCTCAGTACGGAAGTACAATCACTACTTAGTTTACATACACTAACTCATTTATGAAAGAGATTTTCTACTTCATTGATTGCAGTCATGTAGTTACGGACATTATATTTTAGAACCCATAAATTATTGTGAACTACGCCGGGGCTAAATAATAACAGTCGCGAGACTATAAGGTAAAGCTGCGCTTGTCAAGGTCAGCCCGTGGATAGGTGATCGTCTTTTACATACCGAGTTCGCTGCGTGCCTCTGAAAGCACGTTAAGCTGTTTGTCCAGGCTGTCATTTATGTATCTTTGACAGTCGTTTCGAACAGTCAGAACCCTGAAATGTCTGATAACCAGTCTACCGAGGAGTGTCATATTTCGCAGTACTAACTGGGCTGTGGAGGTCAGATAGGCAGTCGCTCCATGTAAAATACTTGTATAAAGCTCCATCTGGTTAGACTTGAAGCCGACCCCAACATAGTTGGAAAAGCCTAGAAAAAAATCTGAAATAGATCTTGTCCTAAAGTTACAATCGTTATTCCGTGAGAAAATTGCTTCCTGCTCATGACTGCAGGAGCGAGAGTCACTTTATTCATGTTTTCTTCCAGACTTCGAAGCGTTTTCCTCAATAGCAAGTGATTGATGATTGTTGTGTCATTAATTCCTATTACCACCAAAATGACCACGAGAAAATCAATAGTGCCGAAAATTGAGTTCCCAGTTCCATGATGAAGAGCATTATGGTAATATCCCGTCCCGGGATTTGACGGATCCCGGCCTCTCCCGGACAATTTATTGCTTATTGTTGTGCACACACAAAGCACCGGGAATTTCTGGCGGATCAACGTGTATAATTGATGAGGTAATTTTTTTTGGGAATCAGCAAAAATCAGGTGGTTTAAAAAGGAAACGGAGGGTTTGTTTTGTATGAGAGGAAAATGTTTCAGAGATTTTCATTTAAGCGGATGAAGGTAAATTATTAATACCTCCTAAGATGATTCTTTGTATTACTGAAGTTTCTATCAAACTGGTACGGACAAATTACGAACTGTATGGTTACGGACACCGGACAACAACAGATACTTCAGTAGGTACCTTATCTGTTAGTATCTTGTGTCCAGATTCACGTTCGCAATTCGTCCGTATCGCACCTTTCCACGGCAAAAGCTTATATGCCACACAAAATTCAGACTCTCTTAATTTTCTTGGTCTAGTACACAACAGTGCTTTGCCAAAACTAACCGCTGAACTAAGATAAAAACTAAACTAAGCTGAAATAAGTACAGTCTGCAAACACAGACACAGAACAACAAACAAACTGCCAAAAACAAGACGTGCTCCTCCTAAGTCCATTAAAACATGAACTCAGATAACAAACACATTTTTCTGCTGACGACACAACAATTTAGATTTTCATCGCGAGAACATTCTAGAAACGCGTTATCACGTGAAATGCTAATAAGAAAGCTGTCACTGTGTCAGTCATACCGTTTTCATGCGAGTGAACTTAATTAGCGTCTAATGGTCTCTAAAATGGGTGAACTGAATTGGTAGTGTCAGTCATTACGGTGGGAACATGGCATGATGCTACCATTTTACACTTCATTCCCAGCATGATTGGAAACATTGTCTGTTAAAGCCTAGCTATTTTAAACTGTTTAATTATACACCTTTCTATTCCAATGATAGACATTAAGATTAGATGCCATAACAATTTGAGCTCATTGAGTTTTGTCGGAGCTGGTAATCAAGAGCACGAGGCTATGAATGTTAATTCGTAGCTATTCGATAATGACTGTGAATTTAGTCGTAGAAGCTAAAGAGACTAGGTATTTAGGTGGGAAGATATAGCTATAGCATGAGCAGTCTTTTAAGCTTGTCTATGGCAATATATAAACCTATAATGGCAATAAATAAAAACGAAGTTGAGTCGGCCCAGAACTGGACTACGAGTTTGGCACCTGCAATAGCGACCAGCAGTTTCTGCAATGAACAAACAACAGCATAGGCATTAACATAACATAATAAACCTGTGTCGTCTGCACTGCTCACTGCCTCCTCTCTGTGAGAGGGAGTGGGTCATAACCATCAGACGGACCCATTGCGGGTTGGTATAGTCAGTTCAGACCCATGTGATAGGGGCGAGCCTACCTAACCGGGCACAAAGGAGACTGAAATGATTACATACAATCTTGGGCCTAGTTGTAAGAAGATGAAAGTGGTGTCAATTAATAGCTTATATATTATCAACCTTTCACTGAAAATTCTGCGGATTTTGTCAATCTGAGAACAGAGATATAAGAGATTATGTAAAAGTGAGGTTATGTTACTATCTTTAAGTAACAGCTGATTCCTGAAGTGCAAAATGTGTTCTTTTGCACTAATAGTTATTATATTTACTAGAAAATGTTTGAAAAATCATATGAATGAACGTCAACGACTTCAAGCGATAGGTAGGTAACAGGTAAGGAGATAGGGAAAGGATGTCTAAAATAAAATAAAAAATCATTTAATATAGTGTTATATTCGCCTTCTCTTGTAATTAAAATGTTGTCTAGAAACCAAACCACATTGTAATCTGATTTAACTTACAGTTCGAGGTATAATCCACTCTTGTATAACATTATAAATTCTTGATTCACGGGTTGTGTTGCTATGAAGTAGGTGATGGGTTCGCGATGCAAGAGAGCGTCCGCAGCGGAGAAAAATATTACGGTGGCCTAGTGGTCTTCTTTGGTTATCGACATGTGGGCTTTGAGCCAAGTCCCAGCACGCTTGACAAACACAGTCACTACTGCTTACCTAAAAATGGAACATTTTTATTAATCTTCAGCTACATAAACAATACATAATTAACTGTTGTGTATTAGGGTAATAAAACATTGTTTGATAAATAAATAATTCTTTGCCATAACTGTAAACAATCTCCATAGGCCTTCTAATTATATGTATTTTAAACCTGCCAGGATGGTAGCTGGTTAGATGAGGTTATATTTACTTACAGACTGAGGTGCAAGCCATTGCCGAATCACTGACAGAATTGTTTCATCGTGTAAGGGTCGTCGGCCTAGTGTATTGCAGTGACCAGTGTATATCCCACAATTCACACAGCGATCCATAGTTTCAATAATATCCAATCCACAAGCCGGCGGTAAAATCCAAAATAACAATTCCAAGTCAAACGTGTGAGCGATCTTCGGTGTCCAAGGTGAAAGCAAGGGTCGTACAAGGTAGGCAGGGTCAGAATCCGTAAAATACAAAGCAGTGGTCGTAAAAAATGACGAAAAATCGGGAAAGCACTCAAAACGCATCGGAAAACACGAAACGAGTGAGCAAACAAAACAGTCGGCAACTGTCTAGTGTCAATGTCAGTCAGCGTGACGTGTTTTTTCCTTTATGTCAGTGACATAGACTAAAAATATAAGAGAGATTTGAATCGATATGAAATCGATAATCATTAATATTGGTTTTTCAGTAATTAATTGTTATTTGATTTAATAATATGACTGTAATTATATGCACTATATTGCTTGTGCATTTAATTACTTTGAGTTAATTATTTACTGCAAATGTTTTATTTTCGTAACTGTGTAATCGATTACTCAATCGATAATCTCACGAAAACTATTTTCTCATATTTCTCCGCTTCCAGGTTGAGAATTGAGGTGATTTTTCATATTCTAAGATATAAAAATATGACAAATTTTTTAGATCATATCTCAACTTATTACATTTGGGCCCACCGTTTTCCATCTCCTTTAGACTCTGTGGGTGCTACTAGAAGATAATAATTATTAACTTAATACAATCATTACTTTACTTGTCAATATAATTACTTTTCCATCCAATTCCTCCAATCACAAAACACTTAAGGGACCAGCAATTAAAGCAGCGCTTAGCGGAAACTTAAGGATAATCTATCATCCCGATAAGCACTCGTGATTTTTGTCGAATCAATCATTTTAAATTGACTTGGAGAATTATAAAAAAGATTGCGGATGAGTGCCCCAATTGACGTCCTTGAGCATTGATTGATGAGTTCAATCCTGTGATCTGCGGGCTCTAAATGGGATCTGTTCATTTAGATGATCAGCGTTCAGGATTCCTTTTCTTTATCAGTGTCATGAACGCGTTTTGTTCCAAGAACTTTTAAAAGAGATATTTATATTTCATCCACCTCCTGTTCAATTTACTCATAAAAGCGTCTATTTGCTCTTGTTTCATAGAAGCACACAATTGATCTTTTATCGACAATGTTTCCATTTTATATCGCGAAAAAACTACCATTTGATCAACATGCAATATCCTTTCCAAGAGAAAGATACCCGGAGCTGTTTACATTATTATGTTGATCTACAGAAACATCATATTATTATTTTACAAGAGCAAATAGTTGAGCGCAAGCTGGCCCAGATAATTAATTGTCTAGCCCATTACAGCATAAAAATCTGAAATCTTCCAGCTTTGAATAATAACTCGATTTAGTAAAGCATTAATCAAGTTTTTTTCTTTATTGCAGATGCGACGCGTCAACTAGCACAAATGGCCGCGACGGGGGCGCGGGAGAATGACGCTGACGGCGCATCGCTCGGCCCCGAGCACTGAAGCTATGATGAGCACCACCCTAGTGCCATACCGCAACAGCTCACTTCACACAACATACCTCTACCCGTCAAAGAGACCACCTGACGTTAAGAATGCTACCGTCAAGGTGGAAGTCAGAGACGCAAACACTAGCGGTGACTTTATGAGGCTAGTGGAAGACTTTAGTGATTATTTCTATAGTAACACGTCCCCCGACTTTAGTACCAATACAAGTCTAGATTTGGCGGATGTTTACGGTTACACGAACTGTAGTTTTAACGGTACGTTTAATATTTCGTGTTTTAATCGACAAGTGGACGATGCGGATCAGAACCTGTGGGCGCTGCTGCTGCTGATCTTCCCATTCTTCACACTGTTCGGCAATGTGTTAGTGATAATGAGTGTAGTGCGCGAGAGGACGCTGCAGACTGTGACTAATTATTTTATAGTGAGTTTGGCTGTTGCTGATCTACTTGTGGCAGTCGTCGTGATGCCCTTTGGAGTTTATTATTTGGTGAGTCCTAAATTGATAAGTAGTTGCCATCATTCACGATTATCTTTTTATTATTGTCTTCATTCCACACATTTTTGTGTCCTGAGGCTTATAGACCTCACGTTGAGTTTACTATGGGTTTTGTTTTTGTAGTTTAGAAACCACAAAACGAATAAACACTACGTTTCTTCGTTTCTTCACTACGTCAAAAGTGTTGTACATACACATTCTTACACGTGCTCGTGCACGTACTTACGTGTGTATATACATACTTTTAACTACTTCCGATCCCAGCTTCCGTTTTAGCCACGTGTGACACGCGGAGGTGACGAGCTCTGGCGTTTTAAATATTCCCAACTTCTTTTATTATTATGCTTTGTATACGACATACAAATATATATATATATATATATACATACGTATCGTGGTTATGTTTTGTGCTGTACCTACTAGGTACATTAATCGTCAGTGATCTTTTTGTCATCATACGTAGCCCAATTTAACACACTGTTGGGTGTAGACAATCAAAAGGCCTCACTTAGGTTTTGCCGATACCAACGCTCCTATTACTTTGTCTTTAAAAATACATTACAAGTAACGCTTACAAAATAAAAACAATTCCCAATATATGTAGGTCACACGTGACTAAATCGTTTGCCAAGGATCACAAGCAGTAGATTTATACTGATTGATCCAAAAATATCTCCTGAAACAAAGTAAGCGAAGCAAATATAAAAAATATTGAACAAACGAGTTAAACGAATAATAATATGTATCGCGAGAGATTCTACTGAGTCAATACACTTGATCTGAAGATTCGGTAAGGGGGTTCATACAGGGTATTGCACTATGGCCACGAGTTCTGATCTAAAGTGGCAGGATTTATTGTTGTTTGAGAACTCTGTGGCAACTGTCTAGTTTAAAGATTGTCTAGCCTAGAGCGTACAAATCTTCGAGCTTCAAAACTTCGAATAGTTATTACAGTGTCTGTAGATTATTATGTGACAGGGACATAAATCTAACCAAGTGTGTTTTGTTTGTTTGTTAGGCCAGTAAGCCTTTCCACTGTGACCTTTATTTTCATTACCATAAGGTTGCTGTTCAGTTACTGCTGTCAAAGGTAAAATAACTGCAAAAGAATACAGGCCTTTCACTCTCGCTCTCTCTGTTTGTCAACATCAAATGATACTGACATTGACGTTAGTTGGTGATGTATAAAATTATATTTTATTTTTTTCTGCTACGGGATAAATCCACTACACCACACTGATGTTGGTCGGGCAAGAAACCACTCACTTGAGCATTAAAAAAATTAAAACACTACTCAAACATTCTATTAAGTATCGAGTCCTAAACCAAGTTGAAATACTCGTCGTGATCGACAATCGACATCGACAAAAGACGTAACAAGTGCAATCGTATAACGTCGATCGACGTTCGACACCGCCGCAAACTGACTGACGTGAAGCAACACCAATCGATGTCTGATGACGTCGTTTGACTAGATCCTACGATTCCGAAAACTGGGAATGGATTTATAGGTTTGATTTGGATTAAGAGTGACGTCTGTTTTACAAATGATATGTTTGATCATTTACGTTGCGTTTTTTCTCACAATAATGATGTATTGAAATACTAACTGCCTCGTTGGTCTAGTGGTTGCAAGCGCGACTGCTGAGCATGAGGTCGTGAGTTCGATTCCCAAGTCGTGCAAAGTGTTATTGGGTTTTTCCATCAGGAATTTCTCAGTAGCAGTCACAGAGTCTAGATTTGTGCCCGGTTATTGGCAATAGGCTCGCCCCCCATGGGACTTAAACATAACTGGCTAAATGTGGGTTCACTTGACGTAAGGAACACCTCTGCCAAACTCTTCGGGGATTACAAGGCTAGGCAAGGCAAGGAAATACTAATACGATCGATCTACTAGTTCGTTTTTGAGAGGAACGGTATGAAGTTACATTCTGAGTCATCCACAACATACTACGCTGTCATTCGTAATTCTTTGACGATCGTTAAGGATACTGAATGCCGGAAAAAATCTGACAACCTATCTTACCAAAGGGATGTCAAGTTGCTCGGTGTTATGGTGGTCAGTTATGTAGTGACTATAAGTAAAATACAACTGTATTTGGACGTTAGACTGGAGGCTGACCTCAACAAGTTGATAAAAGGTTCGGAAGATCATGATGATGGCATGAACTTTACTATGAAAGAGTGCGGTCGCAATTTGAAATAAATTCAATTGTTATATACGACAAGACATAAATCTCACCATAGAAAAACTTAATCCTCAATCAAACATTCCCGCTCAGAGAGAACACACACAAAACTCAATCGTCTATATCACGAAATATAATTTTATTATTATATTTTATGGCGAACTGAAATTCATGGTGGCGACCTAAAATTTTTACGTCCCCGTCTGTATCGGGGGTGTATCACATAAAACGGATCATGCGAGAGGGGAGCAGTAAAATCGTAGACTATCTTTTTATTGTATACGTCTTATTTCGGATCGACAATGTGACTTAGATAGAGTATAGTAAGAGGTTTAGTGAGGAATTTTGGATGTTTTCAGCTGTTATTTATGTTTATCTTCACGCTCTAGTTGCGTTTTAGGGTGCGTAGAAATGTTGTACTATTTTTATTTACGATTTGAAACATGAGTAGTCGTTGACGCTTAGCATCATGTGATTTTTAAATTCCATGTACCTACCATAAACACAAAGTAGAATTTAACGTAACACAATGTCATACAAGGGCCTAAGACTGCCTCATTGGTCGAGTGGTTGCAAGCGCGACTGTTGAGCATGAGGTCCGGGGTTCGATTCCCGAATCGGGCAAAGTGTTATTGGGTTTTTCCATCAGGAATTTCTTAGTTGCAGCCACGGAGTCTGGATTTGTGCCCGGTTGATGGTACTAAGCTCGCCCCCTATTACATGGGACTTAAACAGAACTCGCGAAATGTGGGTGTACTATTAGGGTACACCTCTGCTTAACCCCAGTCGGTTGTGTAATGTTATGTATGTGTGATAATTTCATAAATAAATTAACTAGTCGTAATTCTGTACCTTTCTTATTATAAAACCTCTTCTAGAGTTTATACAACATAACAATACGTGTTTGTTACAAGGATTTCATCTCACAAACTCGCAATTCCGTCAGCACTCTATAACTCCATAGACTTTAACTCGACTGCGACAACTGTTAGTGTAACGTGCGACTAGTCGCAATTTCATTTAATCCTTTTGTTTAGTAGTTAGCTGGAACCGTCTGGAATTGTCTGGAAACTCGCGACTGTACCAACTGCCACCCACGTTGCATTCCAGAGGATTCCAATTTACTACTTTGAGTTGAAAACAGTTGCATATGCTGCATTACTTGCGTTTGTGAATGTTACAGTGTATGTTATGTTTTGGTTTTCGTAATCTTTTATGATTTCAGTTAAACACTGCCTGCAGTGCCTACTACATAACTAAAATTGTTTTGTTTATACTTGAATTATGAATTTTATTTATTCAGCGGATAGTCAAAGATTACTCAAAGATTTATAAAAAAAACCGGCCAAGTGCGAGTCAGACTCGCGCACCGAGGGTTCCGTACAAACCTGTAGGTATATAAGTAAAAGTTATGGTATTTTTATTGCTAAATGAAATCCATAACATAACAATGTGGAAAGCTGACGGTACCTTGTCAATACATATATGAAAACATTATGTATGTTCGGAAAAATCTTCATCTCTTTAAGAAGAGAAGTGATAGACATAATTTTAATACTAGAAATAGGCACAATTTGGATCAATCTCGGTTTAGATTGGCTAAGGTACGAAATTCTTTTATGGGGAATTGTGTAAAATTTTATAATAAAATACCACTGCGGATTCTACAACTGAACGAGACAAAATTTAAAACATGCATAAAACGCACACTATGTAGACAAGCATATTATAAATTAGAGGATTATATCCTTGATAAAAAAGCTTGGCTTAATGCTGGTCCTGCTCCACAGTCACAGCCACTTGGGTCCACTAATTAGTTTTCTTTTATTTTATATTTGGAAGAGATGCTCTCCCTTTTATTTTTATAAACATGGTTTTTTTTTTTTTTTTTTTAATTCGTATTTTTTTTTTTTTTTTGGAGTAAATGTTTAATCTTTTCATTTTTAACTTTTGAAAAGTTATAGTATTGTATAACTTCGAAGCATTTTTTATTTATGTTGTAAATATGAGTACCACGTGTAATATAATGTAACTGTTTTTGTTTTTTTTTTTTGACATGAACGAGCATGGCAATTGAAGTTTAAAATTATTAAAAATATTTTTATTATATGATGTAACTAAAAATTTATGCTTTTCGCAATTTTTCCTTTATCTGTGTTATAAGACGTTGCTTCGTACCAAATTTCAAGATTCTGAGTTCACGGGAAGTACCCTGTAGGTTTTGATTCCCTTGCGAGTAGTGGCGAGTTTCAAAATATGCGGTTTTAATTCCTGTTTCTTTTGATTGCGTTGACATAGAAGTTTGATTTTGTTACAGCTTAAAGGTATTATAGATTTGAGTATTTGATATGAATTTCAATATAATACCACTACGCGTTCATGAGGAAAGGGGTAGTAAGTTTAAAATTATTAAAAATATTTTTATTATATGATATAACTAAAAATGTATACTTTTCGCAATTTTTCCTATATCTCTGCTATAAGACGTTGCTTCATACCAAATTTCAAGATTCTGAGTTCACGGGAAGTAGCCTGTAGGTTTTGATTCCCTTGCGAGTGTCGAAAATTTGCGGCATAAACGGGAGTATCTTTTGATCGCGTTGACTTAGAAGTTTGATTTTTTCACAGCTCCAAGAGACCATAGACTTGAGTATTTGATATGAATTTCAGCTTGATACCTCCACGCGTTCCTGAGAAAAAAGGTCTTGACAAACAGACAGACAGACAGACAGACGGACAACAAAGTGATCCTATAAGGGTTCCGTTTTTACTTTTTGAGGTACGGAACCCTAAAAAATGGTCACAAATTAAGGATGGACATACGAACCTTTACTGAGTCTAATAATAATTTTGTACGTTTAAGTCGTCCGCCCATGATTCGAATATTGCAGTGTTAAGATGTCGTTCATACTGCAACAGGAGCAGAAAAAAGTGTTCCCAGTGAATAGTTACGCCGCTGCTTCTTCTAAAGCACTATTTGAAATGAAAAATTATACAAGGCCATCCACCAATACACCCCCGTGTATTGGCATCCCCCTAGGCTACCCGGCCTTGTATAACATTTAATGAATATTAATTATTTACAAACTACAAAACTATAATAGAAATAAATATGTAAAAGTATAAAAGGGTTACAAGGCGTCCAAAAATTCGTCCGCATCGCTGTCAACGGGAAAAGTGCCCAGAAGGCTGGCAGCATTACCACGTTGGATGGCAATGCTGATTCTTTGGCCACAAAATAGGCCCGCCCTCTGGTCACGTGAAGAGTCGACCAATCGCTTGACGATTTCAAAAAAAATCATAGGAGTTATTTCGTCCTCTATCCAAACTATGAAATAACAAACTTCCTTGATGATTAAAAGATCAGTTTTTTTTTTTAACAATCAGATAACATCAAACATGATTGAAAATTAATCTACTGATTGCGATAAGTGTTACCACTAATTGATTACGGACCTTAATTTTCGCCATTAACGACGAAATACTGATAATTATTTCTATCTTTGATCGCAAAATATTCGAAGCAACATAATTTCATTTTGATGAGGGTTATTTTGGGGCAAAACTGACCTTGAACAAAAACTTTTACTTTCTCCACCGTTACACAAAAGTGTTTAAAATTATGTTCAAATGGAAACTTTTAAGAACCAAAAATGGTTTTCGAAATATTTAAGCAAAATAATACGAAAAGATAATTTCAAGATTTTGTATCGAAGGGTCGTGCCCGAAAGTTTTAGTCCCTGCGTTTTAACGTCGAATAATATTAATCAATTATTTACGAATAATCGTAATTAACGCACTATAACTTTGCTAATTGTTCATAAATATTGTCGAATGCATCGGCATAGATAGGCCAAAGTCACGTTTTGGGTGCCTGAAGACGAGCCTCGTGGACTGTGTCATTAGTGTTAGAATTAGGACCATATTTTAAAGTACAATTTATGAACCTGCTCTCAACCGCAATCTGGTGTGCAGTAGCAATTATCACCATCATCCACGGGAGAGTTATCGTAAAGTGGCATAGAACAGTCGTATTAATTGGGCCTACCTTTTACCAGCTGTGGGTCTGCACATTTTATAAAGTTCTATATCTTCAGACACTAATAGTTTTTTTTTTTTAAATTAACTAAAAAGGGGTTTTTATCCATACTGATATGCCAACCCCATCGGACCTTTTTAACTATTAACATACTTGGAATATCTTTTTACTATGTGACTATGTCAATAATCGTAAGTTCCTCATTTTTAAACGTACCTCACATTGTTCTGACAAATACGCTAGCTTAAGCTATAAAAATCTTGATACTCTATCGTACTTACTTAACAGCGTCGAACATTTGAGGACAAAAATAACCAAAAACGTTACTTATTTGGGCATTTCTATGTAGGGGTCCCTAATGGCACTTTATTGGGGACCGATTTGCTGTCGTAACAGCCCGACGGTTTTTAAATGATTAAAATTTTTGTGCGGCTGATTTGAATGGTGGGTACGAGCCCTTTTTTTTTGGAAAAAAAAAACAAATGGAAGATGTACCTGCAATACCTGCCTGCACACAGAAAATAGGTTAATAGAAAAAAAAATCACGAACTGAAATTCTTCATTTGCGTAACTTCAATGGGTCTCGATTAATCAATCAGTCAAATCAGCCTATCACAGTCCACTGGACATGGAGACCTCTTCCAAGCTGCGACATAATAGCATATTTTCCGCCATAATCATCATCTTTGGAAAAGTAAAATTACCTATTATAAGATAAAATACCAATACAATATGTATAGCAACCACAGACAATATCGCCATTTCACCCCAAAACTTGCTGGCCCACCATGCCCCACAACAACATATTTTTCTTCCCGGATCAGCGCAGCAAATTCCGACCATACAAAGAAAATATTCAAATAAGAAAGAATAAAGCAACATCTGTGAAATTCCCTTTGTATATTCATAATGGGATGAAGATCGTACGCAAACTTTTTCTTTGTAAGCGAAATAAGTAATGTGCTTACGTTTTCTAATTCATAATAAATATAATATTTTGTTTGACGCTTATTTTGGTCAGGATTGTGATTCTAAACGGAAGGGTTCCCTGCATGTTTTGTGTTTCTACCTTTTCAGGTCCTTTTGTCTCGGTTTTGGCTAATGTGTTATCTTTTGCTCCAATCTTTTTGTTTTGGATTATATTGTCTTGTGTTGCCTTTTTTTATTATATGGATTAAGTGGGTACGTACTTCTGAGCAAAAATGTGTAACCTTTGTTCTCTCCATAATCGTATTCTGATGAAGCTAATCATGTACAATACAGACCACCAAATTCAATGTGGATGCTTATGTAGGCCTGTAATTTGTTTTACAACCAGGCCTGGCCGACACACAGTAAATAAAGAATATTTTCTGTGACACATTCTCTAAATGCAATTCATAACTCGAATCACCTTGGTATAAACATAACTTTTTTGACCTTGTACATAAAGATCTCAAATTATTAAAAACATAATCATCTTTTCCATACAAAATTGGAATAGCAATACAGTCTGCTATCACTAAAGTGCTAATGATAATATAAGTGACAATGCCAGTTTAAAAACTTATTACACGGTGTACGTCTAGGACGATGAGCCGAAATAACCATTGCTATAAGTTTGTGTGTTAAGGTCCTTTACACCGTGTAATATTTTCATTGCAGTCAATTTAAAATATCAATTGATATAAGAATAAGAAGTGGTTCCCGAAGCACGCCTTAACCGATCTTTTGACGAACAACTTCACTCAGAATTATGACTCAAAGTTTAGCGTCAGTGGAAGTACTTTACGGACGGCGCTAGCGGATCTACTGGATTAACACCTCATTTTCCGGATAGTGAAACTAACGGAAACTTTTTTAAAGTGAATATTATTTTAATCTAAAGTGAAATCAGAGGGAAATTGAGCAAATGTGGTCTACTTGTCATGTTCACAGCTCACAGGGATTTGGATTGCGATTTTATTATGCGCATGATTTATTTTTGTTGCCTACTGCCCTCTTTTGATCTCGCTGACGGAAAATTATCAGAATCTTCAAGGCATCCTCGTAAAGTAAAAAAATACGAGTTCACTCTGGTTTTAAAGACAAGCTTCCGATACTGACATCACACGATAATCATAGTATTTCAGAGAATCTACATAAATTTTAACCACCATCATGTTCCATTAACCAGTATTCACTTAAAAACCGGCCAAGTGCGAGTCGGACTCGCGCACGAAGGGTTCCGTACCATTATCTATAAAAACGGCAAAAAAAATCATGTCTGTTGTATGGGAGTCCCACTTAATTTTTTTTATTCTATTTTTTAGTATTTGTTGTTTAGCGGCAACAGAAAAATATCATCTGTGAAAATTTCAACTGTCCAACTATCACGGTTCATGAGATACAGCCTGGTGACAGACGGACAGACAAACAGACGGAAAGCGGGGTCTTAGTAATAGGGTCCCGTTTTACCCTTTGGGTACGGAACCCTAAAAAGAGATTCATAGTCAGAACGCAATACTGTTAATCATTACCATCAATCCAACGCTAATACCTAATCCTTCCATAAAACCACATGAAAACAAATCGACGGCTACAAGCCATGGCCCATGTCCATCGCAAATGAACGACGTCGCATTATCAAAGTCTGATGGATTACATGATACATTTGCTTACCCGCTGGTCCATTTAACATCAGGTGAGCATAAAGTGACGTCATTAATCATTGGTGCAAACGATGCGTGGAAATAAAGGACACAGATTATGAAACGAATTTGTTTGAAGGTAAAATGTTAGGGGTTTTTAAATTAGGAAGCCATTTTTAATAAAATACACTTTTGGTGTCAAAAGTTTACCAGTAAAAAGTAGAATTAAAATGTTATAACTATCAATAAAAAACTGGATGAGGTCCTCAAATAGAGAAGTATTTCAGCAAAATTAAAGCAAGGCTCATTTATTATACCAAGGCCATCATCAGAAGGTCAGTCCAATATTTAATTATGTATCTATGTTCATCGAGACACAAATAAACATAGCACCATTGACTTGACCGACTTTGACCACAATCCATAGTAACATCCTTAAAATAAATAATACACGAACTCACCAGAAAAGCAAAAGATCATCCAACATAATCACACTAACAATCAATCGGCCTCCTACATTCTCTGCATCCATTAGACGTGGCTGGACGTCAACAAAGCGCATTCTGCGGTCACGTCACGCGTGCTATGTCACCGCAAACGTCATGAGCGTACAATTTAGTATCCTGTGTGTGAGCTATGTGGTGGATGTTATTGTTGATCTATGGGTTATCTTTGTGTTGATAATATTATCTATTGATCGACTTTCACTATTATAATTGTCTTCACCGTTTTCCATATCATCACCTCAATTGATAATACTGTATTTTACAATTGTTACTAATTCTTACTAAGTGTTCAGGGACCTCTATCTCTTGTTTTCCCCCGTCTCGTCTTCCCGTCATCAATGACCATCTTTGTGACCTAACACCTAAGTGCACACTGTGAAATGCAATTAATAATAAAGTATTTTTAACATTAGTATAGCTTCTGAAACCTTCTTCTATAGTAAGACATTAAAATATTGTTTTTTTGCGTCTTCAACGCTATTAAAGGTTATATCCGTCGTGTCGACGGCGCATTCGTGTTCCACGCGCGCCTCAAAGAGATGTCAGCAAAATGGAAGGGGTCCGTAAGAGCCGATGCCTGCCGGGGCTGCGGGACTGTCCGAAGGAGATACCGCGGCCCTGGAACATAAAGGGCTCAGAAGGAACATGGGTGGGTTTTAGTCAGTACAAGTCTGACACTCCCTTCCACTCTGCCCAGAGCGGGAGGAATAAAAAAAGAAAAAAAAAAGGAAAAAAGGGTTGTTATATCTTCTTGTAAGAACTCATATTAGTTGTACTGGATTCACTGCTGCTGCGTATACGATTTATGTCTCTCTTATAAACTTGTTTTTAGTTCTATTTATCAGCCTGTAACCATTAATATATCTTCGTACAAAACACCAATAAATTACAGCATCACACATCAAAACTTTACTATCGAAACTTGAATAGTTTACATCTGCCATAATTTATAGCGAGAATCTAACATTTCACTTATAACTCGTTCGCTATGGCAATATTAATTATAAACTCCCGAATTTCACAAAGTAAACATGGAAATCAAATTCCAAATTATAAATTGATTCACAGTTAACTAACATACAAACAGACATATCATGTTTTATGACAGAGAAAATTCAATGTTATCTTAGGAAGCTTACCACTTGAATTTATATCCTATCTCCTAAATTGTAAAGTCTAATTTTAATTGGAAATTGTGGAAATACATTTCAACTTGCTACTGGAATTGGAACTCTACTTCGAAAGGTGTGAAGTTTGAATTTCAGAGGCAAAGATAAGTCATTCCATAAATCGGGATCTGATTAGGAGAGACCGGATTTTCGGACGTGTGGTTTCTATGGTACAGTCCAATCTGAAATTGTTTATTGTTATGGTGAGCTTGTGGTTGGTGTTAGGCGATTTGCTAGCAGCCAATAAACTCAGGTTTCCTATCCAATAGGATATGGAGAAACCTGAGTTTATGGCCCTGGTATTAAGGCCAGCAGTTTAAGGAGAATAGTATGTAGGTGTTAACGAGGCAAATTTTGAGATATTTGTGGATAAGGTTGCCAACATAACGACTCGTGGAGGTAATAATGTTACAAATCAAGGAATGTGAATATATCTGTAGTCAAACTCGCACGAAGGCAGAATATTTGAAAATACTCACAGCATTATTCCTACAATGCCGATTTTCGTAACTTCAGCTCCGTCGTTCAGTAGACTTATCTAGCTAAATCCTATTGCCAACTCGAACTTGAAGGAAATTGTATTGAACAATCAGTAAAGGATTCGGTCGACAAAGTTTCTTGAACGCTCACATTTTTCTTTTAGCTAGACAAACTGCTTTTTCTACGCTTTTTGACGTGAATTCAGAATCAAATACACTCACTGTTACTATTTCTGGAAAAAAACCATTATATAAAAACTATTGATGATGACATTTTAAGCAATGATGACAACATAGTCACTACTATTGCTTCTATAAACAACAACAATATAAAACGTATTGATAAAGACATTTGAAGTAATGAAGACATCAAATGTACCAAAACAGAAGTAACACGTACCACACAATTTGATTACTAATAATGACATGAACACCAAAATAACCTAAAACATAACTATTAAAGTCAAGTAATAGTAAGTAACTAGCTGTGCCCGCGACTTCGTTCGCGTGGATGTCGGAACTTAACAATGTATTTTTTTGTGCGAAGCGCTGTTGGAGGATTCCGATACAAATCATTTTTTTTTATTTATGCTAGTGCTTCTTTATAAACAACCTTAGCTGTGGAACCATCTGGAGCGTACACAAAAAGGTTATTGGGGTTGTTTACGCGAGAAAGAGCTACGTATAGTAATTGACCATGGGAAAAGCATCCAATACTTAGGTCCACCCCCGCAACGGATAATATGGCCCTGAGCTTTATTAATTGTCATGGCATGACAGATGGCAGAGACTGACTGGGAATTGCACTCGTTTGAAAGAGAAAGGAAAGTTGTTAAGAATTATAGGTATTCTTGGAATAAAAACAATATCACCAGCGCCGCAACCGGTTAATATTTCAGCTTCGATTATGTTTTGCTGCAGATTTGTGACTTTGAGCCGTGCCGTTACAAAGTTTGGAGGACATCAATTTCTGAGGAGAATTATTGGTACACCGATTTTTAAAACTATTTTGTGGGCTGGAAGTCCGGGTGTGTTGAGGGAATCCAAAAATTCTACCGGGTAGTGCGTGGCGTCATCTTCTTCCATAACTGTATTTATAGAGGTCTATTCTCTACTATTCCCGGACACATGAATCAATATTTTTAAATTAATTGCCGTAGCTTGGACATTGCGAGGAGTCAAAATAGCTCGCTGACATAGCCAAGAACCGGCTTGATTTCCCATGTTTGTGGAATCTCCGTACACAGAAGAAATTAGCTCCTGTTGTGATGTAACGCAAGAACAGAGATTATCAACCAAAATAACTTTGCCATCTTCTTGTACGGGGTATGTGCCATCGCCTATTTGTAACAATAAATTGGGAAACTCCTGTGCATTTTCGCAGCCTCGCAACTGTGCGAGCATATGTACACTCAGGTGTGTAGATGATATATTGCGCCATAAAACAGAACTCTTCAGATAGGCAGCAATTTCTCCGGCTCTCGTTCCTCGGGGTACTATCGGGAGTGTCTGCCGAAAATCACCGCAGAACAGCACCGTGATGGCTCCCATCGGCCGGTCATTTTGCCTTATGTCCTGTAAAGTTCTATTCACTGCTTCTACAGCTTTGCGGTTTGCCATAGTGGACTCGTCCCAAAAAATTAAAACACAATCGCATAAAACCCTTGCTTTATCGCTATATCGCGATATATTGCAAACCGGGCTTTCCGTGCGGTCTAAGTCAATAGGAATTATAAATGTTGTGTCTGCCGTTTTTCCTCCAGGCAATAATGTGGCTGCTATCCCTGAAGAGGCGACGGCAAGGGAAATTTTATTTTGGTTCTGTAGCGGCACTACAAAAAGTACTTCAGCAACATAGAACAAAAAGTACTACAGCGCCATCTATGACGCAGAGGATGAACTAAAACTCGAAATATATCTAAATTCTGCATCGCGCAAGTAAAGTTATTTGTGACTTAAGACTATACAGAAGAACCCGACAACAACTGTTGGGCAGTAGCCCACCAGACATAACACCCGTCTGATCGGAGGATCCTCCCTTTTCTATGGTGGTTGAAGAGCTTTACACCCTGTTCTCCATACCCCCAAATTGGTGACCCCGAATTGGACGTCAGCGCAGCCTTCGAGCAACGTGACGTCATCAACATCACTTCCTCAAGCTTCCTCAAACTTCCTCAAGTTTTCGAGCAGCGAGTCATATAGCCAGCCAGCTTCAAAATGGGTATTCCTGACCACCAGCATGCAGCGAAAGCACATTCCTGGTCAGCACCCTCAGCCTCATAAAGCTACCTTGGCACTGCACTTTCGGCCGGTTGAGAGCTGTACCTCCCGGTCGATGCGAGCAGTCAGCCACATCGCGGCGCTGTACCACGTCCAACGCAACGGAGCACATGCAGTGCCGACCCCGACTAAAGGGGTTCGCACTACCGCCGCAGACAGTTCCGACTCACCGTGAACAATGCGGCAACGACTTTCCACTGGCCTGGCAATCAACGACTCATTCTACTACCGACCCTAGTCTCCGTGGGGGAGTGATGTAGCGGCACTACAAAAAGTACTACAGCGCCATCTATGACGCAGAGGATAAACTAAAAATCTAAATATATCTAAATTCTGCATCGCGCAAGTAAAGTTATTCGCGACTTAAGACTATATAGAAGAACCCGACAACAACTGTAGGGCAGTAGCCCACCAGATATAACACCCGTCTGGTCGGAGGATCCTCCCTTTTAAGAGCTTTACACTCTGTTCTTCATACTCCCAAAGTTTTACCGGTTCCGCCCGGTGCGTCTAAAAACAGGATTTCACCCGAGGCGTTTTCTACACTGCAGCATACCAAACGTCTGGCGCTGATTCTCTGTCTTTGCGCAGCCATTTTGTAAAATTTCTGCGAGTTCCACGGGATGATGACTAATTTCTGATACGTACTCTTTGTTAATACGTTCCCCATCGACTGTCGGTGTGGGCAAACCGTATTGACTGATCGGGTTCCCTGGTATACTTATAACTATCTCTTTAATAGCCAATAAGGACCTGTTGTGACAAATTTCACGTACCCTATAGGTCAGGAATTTCTCCATCAGTATTTAGTTAAACATGCCTCAATCAGAAAATAACGTCACACGCACAATGCCATCTATCGAATATCTATATTCAATGCTGCACGCAGTTGATGTCTAGATATAGTCCAGTCTGAGTTCGATAGATGGCGCTGTTTTAATATTTTACTTCGGAAACACTATTATAATTTTATTAATTTTCATTTTTCTTTCTTTCTATTTATAAGGTGTGAACTGATTACGATGAATCAAAAAACTTAATGTTCAATTACTTCAATTTACGCACATATTTTTGTGTATAAAAGTTACGGGAAGTTGTGAGACCAACTGCACATAACCCTAATTTTACTTCTGTAACACTTTAAATTCAAATATCTTTTGATAGACTGAACCGATTGCAATGCAACAAAAACTAAATGTTACTCCAAGTTACGCTCAATCGTTGTGTATAAAAGTTATCTACATTGCTTTTGTACATTTTACGTGATGCCCGAACAAATACACAGACAAACAGACAAACAGACAAACAGACAAACAGACAAAAATTCTAAAAATGCTGGAAATGGGTTCTATTGGTTGTCCTTTAACACCCTGGCTATTTTTTTTGGATTTTTTTTCGATGTACAAAAACGACTTTTCTACAGTTTTATTATATGTATAGATGACATCAAATTACATAAAACCTTGACAGCACACACATCAGCGCTGTAATTCATGCTATTACAGGACTTGTACGGAGTACTACGGGGCGGTGAAACACTTTATCATTTGCTCGGTGGCTTTAATTTGATTACAATGTTAATGGACCGTTCGACCCGATCCAATTCCAATAAGCAATTCAAATAGTTCACGTATTGATTGTGAGAGTTATTTTTAAATGATTTGGATTGTGTAATATTGATGGTAGCTGTCTGAATCAAGATAATGATGAGATGGTAGCTGAGGTATTCAAAATCAGTGTGTAAGGAATAATAGCAATCATAATTGCTTTCAATTATGATTGTCATTATTCCGTACACACTGATTTTGATATTTGGGGTAAATCTAGTGAGTAAGGCAAAGACCTCCCCCGATTCCTTCCAGTTTTGTTGATGCTCTGCCTCTTCTCGTCAATTAGAAATTTTACCAAAACGTCTATTTATATCAAGCAATCTCCCAAAAAATCTTTAACGATATTTAAACTGATTAATAAAGCTCATTGAACAAGAAATTGGTGTGCAATCCAGGCGAAATGTCAAGGAGCACAGCCTTCTGCATAAGTGCCCGGAGCCACCCTTCTCCGCGCTCACAGGGAGGAATTATCGCTGATAATTATATTACAAGAGAATCAAAGTGCTCTCACGTGCGGAGTATCTTTAGATGTAATTTCTTTGTTGTTTAAAATGTGATTGTTTAAAGAAGAAATCGAAACGTTTTATTGTCGAATTAGAGAGTGGAATTTGTAGTTTTCTTATCTGATATTTGTACCAAGTTTGACCATTATACGTTAACGTTTCTGAACCTACTGAACTTACTCAAAAACACGTCACAAATATGATAGCAACATCCAAAAACACCATATCACTTGATGACCATAATATCTGCAGAATTGTAATTTCGCTGTCTCTTTTTAAAATGTATAGCCCATTGGGAAAGATGTCGGTGATAAATAATATAGTACGCAATACCAAAATGTGTTATCGTGTACACTTAACAGGTTTTATCGTAATCTACTTAACATCTTACATGCTTTGTGTGTGCAACTGTGCATAGGTACTCGTGTTTCTGACAAATAAATGAACTCTGAACTCTGTAAATAACAAAGTATAACAATTTGATAAAACGATTAAAATGGTGGATAAAGAGACCCTCAACGGAGCCAAAAGGCACATGTACTACCCGTCATTGAGATCATATTTTTTTTACTCTGAATCTTCTTGTTACGGAGATTATAGATGGCCAAAGTTCCAACATTTTCATCAGTTTAAAAAAAATACAAGTTTGTAACTTTCACGAATTCAACGAGACCATTGACTTCTGTAGGAGCAGAGACAGAATGCATCAGATGTAGACTCTGCTCAGTGAGCCGTAACCCCTATATCACCCGATTTCTAGGCATTATCATCTGTCACAAAACTTGTACACCGTTCTTTGTCTTTCTTTATTCCGTTACCTACATTATGATACCACATCATGGGTTGCTAAAGCCTACTGCATGAATCCATTACCCCAGCACGCCACAAGGCATAGTAGTCCCACCCCGAATAGCATAGATAAAGCATTTCCTAGTATCCTAATTAGCATGCTTCTGGCCATCTCTTGCATCGTAGCTTTCAATATAAAGTTTATTAAAACAAGTTGCCTTCTCATTATTTTTCGTCGTTCACGCCTGAAAATTTAATTATGCGCCAGGCTCCTATATTTTTTAGCTTTTCTAGGATAAAAATTGTCGGTTAAAAGTGAGGTGTTTAAAGTCACAACTTTCTAAATTGTTAGAATATTTGTCTCATGAATTTCGTTTTCTATTGACAAAAGATATAAAACCAACATCAAAAACAGTTTTATTGTGTTTTTGAAGTCGGTATTATTTTTTGTATTTTACTATTTTTAGTTGTAATATCCCAAAAATATTTGCTATGCATTTATTTTACATTGTGAACAATACATTTTATGGTAATAAGGTTATCCCCATTAAAATGGCACTTAACATAACTGTCGAAATCTGTGTGTACCTACTGTACACATCTGCGTACCACCTCAGAGCATACAGGCGTGATGTTACGTTATGATGTTGTGTAAACAATAAACATACAAGCGATTGCAGCAATCACGATAGATTTGCTGTCTATTTTTGAAGAGTTTTATTGTATATCTCCGAAGATCAGCATCAGATCTTCAACAAATTTAAACAGGACCACCACGAAATCATATTCTTCCGAACAAAAAAAGAATCACAATTGGCGAAGAATTTGATAAATTCAGACGAATTGATAACCTCCTTTATAGAAGTCGGTTAAAAAACTGTAGTTTATAGCATGTGATTTTTTGTAACTGTAGATAATATAATTTTTAAAAGAAAGTTATGTTTAACTGCCAGTAGTACAGCCTAGAATATTTTCTAAAATCCGAAAACTCCGGAACAAACTCACAGTTTCGGTGTTTCTAAAGTAGTCTGCTTGAGTGAAGTTTTTGGTACTATTTAATTAACGTTTTATCTTCACACACTTTGCGAGAGAGGGACAGAACTATCGCAGTTTAAGTTTGCTTCACAAACAAGAAGTTGATACTTTATTAATTAGGACTTTGAGTCAGCGACTGAATACTGAATGTTGTTGAAGTTTTAACTTTTTGTGCAACATCTGATTAATCCCAACATTTTATGCTATTATGCACTTTAAACCAACATTTTTTTTTCGTCATTAACGTCTACGTTTATGGCCTGTTATTCTTGTGATATTATTCTTCCATTATACCAGATTAAATTATGTCGGAACGTACCGAGCCTGAAACTATTCCACTATCCTAAAATAACTTTGTGTCAGAACAATAAAACAGAGGGCAAAGAACGGTACTCGTAAAGCATGTTTGACATTATCAGGAGACAATATTAAAAATCTTTTCGAAAATTTCTGATCTTCGTCCATCAATCATCCAAAGTTCAGCTATAAATAATAAATAGGTGCTCTTTGATCGAATCTAAAGGAACATAACAAAGGGGTACTAGAAAGAACGATTATAGAGATGAGGTCCTCAGAATTCTTTGATGTCTTAAAATAAGTGTACTTATAGCTCATTGATTCAATATTTCTGTTGTTACCTAGGTCAGATATCTACACACTTGAACAGTTTCTTCAAGTGCTGGAGTAACATTTATTATTAATATAGAAACATTAATTTTTGTTAGCTATGATCTTGAATAGTGTCTTTAAATAGTTCGGGTCGACCTTTAGGTTAAGTCGCGCTTGCCTGGGTTGATCCGTGGATGGGTGACCACCGAATTGGAAAGCTCGTTTAGCCGTTGTTCCTGGCTGTCAATTGTAGACATTTCAGTGTCGTTACAGGTAGTCAATGGCCCGAAAGTGTGACATCGAGTCTTACTTAGGGTCATCGTCCCAACACTAACTGGGTTGTGGAGGTCAGATAGGCAGTTGCTCCATGTAAAATACTGGCATTCAGCTACATCTGGGTTGACTGGAAGTTCACACCAATAGTTGGGAATTGGCCGGCCAGATGGTGATTCTTTGTTATATCAATAGGTAGTTAAAATATCTATCATAATTATGACTAAGCAAGAAGCAACAATTGAGATGATGGCAAATAGAGATAAATATAGACGTAGAGAGCACCGACTTTAAGTAATTGTTGTAACAAGAGCAGAACGACGACAGTGATTACGATTACAAAACTCAGTCAAAATTAAAACAAACGTTATGATTAACACTAGAAACGGGATATTTACCATGTCCACTGTTTGTTTTGAGTTCCTGATATGTATGTATGTTATGTTAGTGACCATGACAGTTTAAAAACTTAAAACAAACGCTTCAACAACAATTTGTGTGGTATAGGTACTACAACTAAAACCCGGACAAGTATGAGTTCGACTCGCGTGGAGAGGGTTCTGTGCGTTAATTATAATTATTATCTAAATTCCGTAAGTTGTTTTAAATCTGACCCAAATTTCTTTACACATATTTCTTATAGGTTTTCCTGTAATCTATAGGCAAAGACCATTTTTTTTTGTGGGGGGAGGAATGGCCAATTTTTGCCAATTTTCTTAAATAACTTCAAAACTGTTTATATTAAAATTAAAAAATATATATTTGAGATGCTCACAATAAGCCAACGGCAAAATAGTTGGGAAAAGGCTAGGCAGATGATGATTGTGCTCACAATAAGCCCTTTTATCTGATAATGTAACACCACATAGTTTGCAAAACTTTTTTTCATTTTTTTATTTTACCACCCAAAAGTGGCTCCCTGACTGCTAAAATCATAACCCTTCCTTTTGGCTTCGCCGTAGTCGGGTAAAAATAGATTAGTCTTAGGTATCAACCAAAACTTTATTAATACTAGAAAATATATCATTATAGCATTTCTTCCATTAAATTATATCACGTATAAAACTAACATAGTTTGCTAGTTTCATGTAAAATTGACATAAAATATAGCATTCCGGTTCGTTATAATGTAACTGGATGTCCCTGAGTGGTCCCTTTGGAATACGAGGCTTGAACTTACGTATCGCAAGACGTCTATTCGTTTGCATAAGTAAGTCTTCTTCTCGAAATTGTTTATACGAATAGTGATAGATAATTATATTTTCGGACCGTGAAAAAAAGAATAAATAAAAAAAAAACGAAAAAATACAATTTTCTATATACCAGAAAAAAATAACGTATAATTCTGAAGGAACCGTAAAGCTTCACTTGTTGCGACTTAAACAAAATAAGAAAATAAAATAGCCTCAGTTCCCAAATTAAATTAAATCAATTTGGTAACAATTTCTATAATTTACCACACGATTAATCCAAAAGAACAGCGCTTGGAAAAGGTACAAACTTTAGAGAACATCCATGATTTGACCTTTAACCCCTGTAGATATAATTATTGGTTTTGATACACGTGTCATATTTAATTATTATAACCTTTAACATTATAGGACAATAATTATTACGGTGGGCGACATTATACATGTGATAAACTAGCTGTGCCGCGACTTTGGTCCGCGTCAAGTTATTATAAAATATTAACTTATGCCCGCAGCTTCGCCCGCGTGGAGTTTGATAATTGTCCCTCGGGATAACACTACCGGGATAAAAAGTATCCTATGTGTTAATCCAGGTTATTAACTATCTGTGTGGTAAATTTCATCCAAATCCTTTCTGTAGTTTTTGCGTGAAAGAGAAACAACATCCATCCCTCCATTCATCCTCACAAACTTTCACATTTATACATATCCTGACTGACTGATACGCCAATGCGAAAATCGGGATTTCACATATTTTTACAGACACGTCTACCTCAGAAAAATCTTACCTTCTTACTAATAGGCAAATACTTAATACTCCCGCGCCCCGTACGCCCTGCGCCACATTATTGCGCGCCATGTGCCCGTCTACGTGAGTTTCGAAGCCTTATTTGACTCTGTTGGGGTATGATTTTGGAAAAACTGTGATACAAGTTTTTCATAATGTTAACTGAAGTGTATGTAGACTTTCAAGTCAATCGACCCGAGAACTCCGAGGATAAAAAGTTTCACAGAAAATTGAACACCCCATTTTACCCTCTTAGGGGTGAAATTTCGAAAAACCCTTTCTTAGTGGATACCTACTCGTACTATTCACAAAGTATACACACTTTAAATTTCTGGTCTTTAAGACCAGCACTTTAGGCAGGGCGTTGATATATTAGTCAGTCAGCCAGGACTTTGAATTATATATTCGGGAATGATTTTGGGAAAACTGTGATACTTACACGTTTCTCATAATTTTAACTAAAGAGTATGTACACAAATTTTCAAGTCAATCGAATCGACCTCTAGAATAAAAAGTTTCACAGAAAATTCAACACCCCATATTACCCTCTTAGGGGTGGAATTTCGAAAAACCCTTCCTTAGTGGATAACTTAACCTTCACAAAGAATACACCCTTTAAATTTCATTTCTCTCGGATCAGCGGTTTGGGCTGTGCGCTGATATATCAGTCAGTCAGTCAGGACTTTGAATTTTGTATGTATAGATTACTTCCAAATTTGAATCGGACTTTGTTAACAATGTCAAGGGTTTTAATTTTTTGCACGGAACTTTAATCCTTTTTCTAAAATAGTTGTAGTATAAGTTACTCCTTATAACATCAGCTATCTGCCAGTAAAATGCGCATCAAAATCGGTCCAGCCATTTCAAAGATTAGCAGGAACAAACAGACAGACATTATAATTAAAGCAAAGTAACAATTTATTTGCATATGATTGTAGGTACATAAAATAAGGTGGTATTACCGTATTTACTTCCATTTGCGTTCAGTAAAAAGCTGATATTTTGAACTTATAAACAGACACTTCAATTTTATTTATTTGTCTTACGAGGTACATTTTCTGACCAAACTAAACATTTTTTCAACAAGTTCGAAAGGTCAGATCTTATGAACGAAACATGCCTCGTCGTCTACATCAGCAAAACGTCGTTAAAAGCCTAAAAATACTAAAAATGTTCGTAATCCAGATCCATTCACAGCTCATTTGGTCTTGTGTTTGAGCTGAAAATGCTGAAATGTTATCTGTCCTAGGCTGAGTTGCGAATATTGATGTATGTTCACATAAATCTTTGGGACCTTTGTTGAGTGACAGATGTCTCTGGAGTCATTACAAAGGCCGTCTTTCAGATTAAAATTAAATGCTTTTGTTAAGAGTATTATAATGTGGCGCATTTTGTAACAGCCTTATTTTTAAGGCTTTTATATGGTACATTGTCTCATAATATAAATATTAACTTAATTACTCTTGTTCTTACAATATTAACTCAAAGCCAGAACCAAAGAATCGGTAGCAGCAGCAGTTTAAACTGATGCCTACTGGTGCCTAGGCAAAATTATGTTCTATCAGTGAAAACGATGACGGAAATTTTTGGGGGTATGAAGACCAGGGTGTAAAGTTCTTCATCCTCTATAGAAAAGGGAGGATCGTCCGACCAGACGGGTGTTATATCGGGCAGCAGCCCATCACCCATCTGGTCGAAAGATCCTTCCTTTTGTTGCTGTCGGGTTTTTCTATATAAGTAGATAGTCTTATGTCGCGGATGACTTTATTTGTGCAATGCAGGATTTAGATGTATTTCGATGTTCAGTTTAGGTATCCTCTGCGTCATAGATGGCGCTGTAGTACTTTTTGTTCTATGTGTTGCTGTAGTACTTTTTGTAGTGCCGCTACAGTAAGTCGTAGTAGAAGTGCTCCGGGAGGTTTGTGCACAGTTGATGGGAATAGGCTCGCCTCCTATAACATGGAACTTAAACATAACTGGCGAAATGTAGGTGTACTAATAGGTACATATCTGCCTAACCCTTCGGGGATTACATGCGTGATGTTATGTAATGTCGTAGTAGAATACAAAATGCTTCAAAAGGGGTTTTTACATGTGTAGAGGGCTCTGAAGGGCACCGAAAATAAATACACTATGCTTACTTTATGACATTTGAGAGTCAAAACTAGTATTAAATTGAAAACGACTCACACAAAAGAAAGGGTCATTCTGTGATTTACGGCAAAGTCCAATGGATAACCTTTTAGTAAATTGGGACCTGGGTTACAAATGACTTATCGTAGTGTATCTGAATTCTAATTTCTAAAGTTACTTTAATATATATATATATATTTTTTTGTGAAATGATTTTACAAATAACTAGACACTAACACAATAATTCTTTCTATACTAATAATGGCTATGATTATCTACTAAAAGAATAATGTATTAAAGAAACGAAAAGAACCAAAGATAAATTATTATGTACATTAAGGTAACAGAGTGTGTGTGATTTTCGTATTGACTGGAATTTAGGTGATATGTCTAGTTGAAAAGATTGTGGGATGAATGCTTTTTTTTTTGGTGGGTGTGAAATCATCAAATGACCCCCCCCGCTCTGGGCGGAGCGGAAGGGAGTGTCAGACTCTTACTGACTAAAAACCACCCATGTTCCTTCTTTGGCCCTTTATGTTCCAGGGCCGCGGTATCTCTTTCGAACAGTCCCGCAGCCCTGGCAGGGTGGGATGAATGCTGGTGCTTACTTTGAATGAGGGACAAATTAAGCTGTTGTTGGTGCATTGAGTGCTCTGAAGTTTGAAAAATATATGAACACGGTACACGTTATTGAATATAAATCTAGCCATATTGGATCACCACTGGAATGAGTTAATGGAGTTAATGAAACCTTTTGAACTGCAGTGCAATAACTAAGTACAATAAAATACAGTGCAGCAACAGGCTAATATCACTAATAATACGCCGAAGCCACAGTTGATAGAAGTAGAAAGCGAAAAAGGTTATAAAAATATCTAAGAATTGTGTTAGAAAAAATAGTAAAAGATAAATAGGCTGAATAATAGTGACGGTTGGCAGGGGAGAATGGGGGAAAACCATTCAAATTCAGATCAAAAAGCACTAACCAAAGCCCAAACTTAATCTATATCAGACAAAACTTCAAGAGACACAATTTTTCGATCACCACACAGCAAATATAGGCATATACATATATGTTCACATTTACTATTTTACTGTCCAACGGAGTAAAAAATTCGCTGGCCACATCCATTAAGATGTCTGACAACAATAATAATTTTAGTGACGCCGTAAAAACTCCATTTGGCCACAATGTTAGGTGGAGCATTCATGTGGAAAATGTTGCGGGAAATCGTACGCGCGTGACGTGTAGCGTGTAACGTGTTGCAAGTTGGCTTGTCTATAGAGGACACAATTTTGCGAATAATTAACGGGAACAATTGATGTTGGGGCAGATTTTTGACATTTATAACATGGTTTTATTAAACATTGGTATATGATCCTACACATTCAAATACTGAAGAATATAACACCACGACAGTATGTAGACCTCTGTTCAAACCCAAACTTAAAGCATTTATTTCAATTAGACCATCACGGCACTTTTGAATGTCAAAAAAAAACAAAAAGTAGCGAAGCTACAGTTCCAGTCACAAGGCATAATAACTTGAGAGAGTACTGTAGTTACACATTTCGAAGCGTAGATCTCTATGGAGAAGAATGGGCAAGAAACTCCATGGACATTCTTTTCAATCAAAATATAGTTACAAAATCTTGGTTACATCATTCGTGTTGAGATTATACGTATATGTGAGAACGATGTAGAAAGACGTGCACAAGACTAAAAGATTAAATCAACAATTTAAAAATAAAGTAATTAAAATAAACCGTGGCAGCTAAGAGATGACCAGTCACAACACTCACAACTGACAGCGCCCGTTCACGAACATGACGCATGGATCAGCGCCATTCAACTCAACCACATCGAAGGGAATTTAATGACCCGACACACCCGCCACCATCAGCGAGACATTTGAGCGAGCATGACATTATTTCAGCCACCAGGGTACATTCAAGTCAATTTAAGATAAATAAATGTAAATGGTAGCTTTACAGTACATAGTACTCACACATGTGTTATGCAATTATATAATACAAAGAGATGGAATCTATACAATGCAAGGATATTCTTCTGGAAGGACTTCTGCAGCTTCCACAGTAAATTAACATTTTAATCAATTAGTTTGCCCCAGTGGTTGTGGAGTAGGACCAGCATTTAGCCAAGCATTTTTATCATCAATGTAATCCCCCAACTTATAATATGCTTGCCTACATAGTGTGCGTTTTATACAAGATTTAAATTTCGTCTCATTCAATTGTAGAATGTAGGGAGGTATTTTATTGTAACATTTTAAACAGTGCCCCATGCAAGATGAGTCTACTTTAGCTAGCTTGAACCCTGGTTGAATTAGTTGTTCCTTATTTAATTTTCTAGTATTATAATGGTGTCTGCCACCTCTTTTACTAAATAAATGTAGATTTTTCTTTACGTACATGATGTTTTCATAGATGTATTGATAAGGTGCAGTCATGGTGTTAATTTTCTTAAACAGTTCTCTTAGTGAATCGCTTCTACATAGATCATAAATAGCTTTGATGGCTCTTTTCTGCAGAATGAATATAGACTCAATGTCTGCAGCCCGTCCCCGTAGTAAAATACCGTATGATATAATACTATGAAAATAACTAAAATAGACTTGCCTCGCGGTATCTATATCAGTAAATTGACGGAGGTTCCTAACATCATATGCTGCTGAACTCAGCCGTCCTGCAAGAGATGTTAAATGAGAACCCCTTTGTAGCCGAGTGTGATTCCCAAAAGAACAGTTTTATCGACAAATTCAAGTTTCTCTTGATTCAATACTATGTCACAATCACTACTTTTGACATTTGGTACAGCAAATCTTTCGGTACATCGATGCTGCGGCTATACGAACACACTCACATTTCGATAGTATGTTAAATCTCACGTAATACCGAAGAAACTTTTGAATACTCGAAGCTCGATTCCAACATTGTTGCAAAAAAAATACAATCGTTTGCGTTTTCAGGGACTTACAATGGAGATTAGATCTAAAAATAAAATCAGAACGGATTTAGATCTTGTGATAAGCGGGTTGTAGAAAACAAATTACTCTTTTGCCATTCTAAAAATAGACAGACATTTTATTTCGATAGTCTGTGATTCAAAAGTAATTGGGAAACGACTACTATTGTTTTATTTTAAAATTAAATAGAGGGTGATATTCTTTTTTCGCGCAAGCCCATTCACAAATTTAAAAAAATAGAACAATAGGCAATGGTTTTTCGACGAGCCATAGAAGTCAGTAGCTTTTAAATCGCGTCAAGTTTTTATTCTGTCAAAGTCATGAGAGATTTCAATACCTAAACCCGTATATGGTAACCAGATTTGATAACATAAATCACACACGTATAATCTTCGCCAATTTAACCTCAAAACATTAAACAAAGATAACATAAAACATTTTTATCAACCGCTGAAATTTCCGAACGCACTCGCTTTCAATAAAAAATGATTTATCCGTACGCTTTGTTGTTTTATCTACACGTCGGCTCCGATGGTACAGTAGACAGATTAGTGATAACATACAGTATTTCAACTAGGAACGAATGGTCGAGATCGGCTCTCGCACACACAATAAGCAAAGTGTTTTCACGACTTCAATTATCAGGCTACTCGGGGTTAAGGGTGCTTGCATAAAGATGCAGGTTTCTCGTTTCGTAACGAAAAATCTTTTTTATGCCATATTTCTGAATGCGATCGCATAAAAAGAAACAGGTTTTCTTTATATGCGATCGCATTCAGAAAATATGGAAGTATGGGACTACTTTACCCTGACCATTGACCAATCTGTACCGATCCGTTCCGACTTATCCATACTGGAGACCTGTGTTTTTTACCCTATATTTGAGCTGTCACATCGGATAATTGGTTACGTTTGATTTGTGTAATGCAACATAAAAAAGTTTGGTTGACAACTTTATCATCCGCGTTTTATTTCACATAAAATGCCTAGTTGTTTTTCTGGCTATGTCTTTCCACTGTACTGGGGTGGTGACGGAAGTGAATGGACCGATTAATTCAACTGTTGTTTTGTTATAGATATTCGGATATTATGAGGGTTTATAACCACCGACCTTCAGTAAAAATGACTAGATTTATAACGGTAGGGTATTATAGGCTCAACAATTGTTTTATTTGGTTAAAATTGAGTGAGACTGTGAGAGCCATCAACTGGGGTACCGGAGCTAATTCAACGAAGCTTGGTATTCATTACAAAACTTTAATACTGGCAGGTTGTTGAATGCTGTTTTTATTAACGAGCAGAGTAGAGACTGCAGTATGAGAATAGCTATTTTTGGTGTTTCCATTAGGGGCAGTCTCCACGAGCGAGAGAATCGCGGCGATATTACGTATTTGTATGGAATAATATCGCCACGATTCGCTCGCTCGTGGAGACGGCCTCTAAGAGCGTGTGTAGAAATACGTGGCAACGACGATAATATCGTCGCGATTCTCTCGCTCGTGGAGACAGCCCCTTAGACCAATGACACTAGCACACCTTTAATCTTGCGCCGCATGCCCTGAAACCTGAACACTTGGTGACCTTGTCACTAATTTAGGGGTTTTGGGCCAAACATATTTGGGGTTTTGCCGTTTTGCTAAGAAGAATAGGGACATGAACATGGACCATGTTTCACCTCTTATCCTGCCTTTTGTGTTCAAAATCATGCAAAGCATCCTCTGCTTTGAAAGTGGGGGAAGTTTTAGGCCAACAATATTTTTAGTAGTGTCGCGCACCTCACAAAAGCAGGGTCGAGCTGAGCGTTGCGAAGATGTGCAAGATTCGATCAAACGAGACGAAAGACGCGATGAGGATGTCGACTATTGTGATTCATCGATTCCTGTTTTCTCCCCGCTTTACTCGTTTTGGTCAGAACCTGGCATAGGCAAAAGAAATAGAACTATTAGTATAGCTTCAATCAAACATTGTGGACACAAGATTTGAAGTTTAAAATGTTTTAATGTTTTCCTAAGAAATTCAATCTTTCAACGCGATCTTTTAAACTTTACAATATTATCCAGTACAAACCATATTTCCTCAATTTTAAGCATCAAAGAGGCTCTTTACCCCGCCCCGCTATATCCCGGCTCATAGTTTAAACTTAGTGACACTTGCAAGCAAGCTAGCTTCGAGCAAACGTTGGATGATTTGCAATGCAAAACTGTTTGCGTCTTGCGAAGCTGTGCAGTTTACGTAAACCCTTCTCGTTGCAAGCTTTGGGCAGTATTTCTGTGTCTATATGAATAACCAACGGTTTCTAAAAGCCTTATTGATTAATTGTCCTTCATCATCTGCCTTTTCTCAACTATGTTGGCGTCGGCTTCCAGTCTAACCGGATGTAGCTGTATACCAGTATTTTACCCGGAGCGACTGCTTATCTGATCTCCACAACCCAGTTAGTGGGCACACACGACATCCCTTGTTGAGAATGGTTGTTTGACATTATACAGAAGAAAACGGTTACCACGTATTCAGTACATCTTTCTGAGCCCCCCCCCCCCCCACATAGAAATTTTGCATCGGTTATTAAAAAAAAACTGCTTTTGCTTACAAAAGTGCAAAATGTATGGAATAGCTGATTTTTTTTGGATGTAAAAATGATTCAATATTCTCCTTCTCTTGCTAGCTAAGTAGATTCTTATTGGATTTTAAAAGATTTTTTTTCAAATTATCCCGTAATTCAATAAATGTTTTCAAAAAAATTGGGCTCGTCCGGGATTTGAACCCGGGACCTCTCGCACCCTAAGCGAAAATCATACCCCTAGACCAACGAGCCGACTGACAGAACTGACAAATTGTACGTCCACAGTACAAAGATTACGATACCTTTCACTGACCATGATGTAATAATCTAATAATTAGAATGTCATTACGCGGTAATGTGCGTAACAGTATCAGTAGTTAATATTGTAAGAAATATTCATGTTGTTATTCGAACAGCTTAATTTTTATTCAAATAAAATAACTTTGACATATTATTATTATTTGTGCAACGCCCGAATATAGCTCTCCGTGTTACTAGACTCTTTGGAGGACCCTTTTGATATTATTTTATGGCCTTCTTATCATTTTTTTAAAATAAAACAATACCATTCAATCAGGCGGATGTTAGGATCAGACCAGGACATAAAACAGCAACAGCAATTTTTACTCAAAGCTTTACAAGCCCATATTTTACTTCTCACGCATTGCTAACATCACGTGGCAACCTCTGGTCCTATTCACACAATAGGTCCGGACATAGCAGTATACGATATTGCTTGTTGAGCATTATGCTTGTTTTAGGTATGGTGCAGATGGTGCGACTTGTGGCGCCCAACCAAGCGATTTTATTTCATCTTTAAAAATAAGTGGTAATTTTAAAATGATGTGACAAAGTGTTTGAAGTAGAAGCACTCGACAACAGTTTTAGGGTTTCATACCCGAAGGGTTATCAACGGGACCCTATTACTAAGCCTCTACTGTCCGTCCGTCTGTCTGTCTGTCAGCCGGCTGTACCTTGTGATCCGTAATAGGTAGACAGTTGAAATTTTCACAAAATGTGTATTTCTGTTGCCGCTATAACAACAAATAATTAAAATAATTAAAAATTAAAGGGGGCTCCCCTACTGAACCGTACGTGCGCGAGTCCGACTCGCACTTGGCCGGTTTTTAAGAATTGCCATTCTGTGTAGTTTCCAACAAATAATGACTTTTAAGATGACGAGCATCATTCTTTGCAGTCAGTTTGATGGCCGATTAAAAATTATGGTACGATTTCCTATGGTCATGTATGGGACTGCCCGCGTTGAAGACGACTTAATTCAATAGCTGACGTCAACTGAGGTAATGATATTGAGTCTATAGGTAGTGATTAAGTAATACTTTTATCTTTATTGCTTCATTGTGGTTGTCGGTGAAAGGTACCGCAGTCTTTACAACTGTGAACGTGCTAGTATGTTTTGGTTAGTCTCTGAGCTGGCTCGTTGGTCTAGGGGTATGATTTTCGCTTAGGGTGCGAGAGGTCCCGGGTTCAAATCCCGGACGAGCCCAATTTTTTATGATGTCTCAGGTATTTTTCATGAAATATCTGTTAAAACTTTACAGTAATTCAATGTGAGTCTAATTGAATAATATAATTGGAATTCAAAGGTTGTGTGGCAGTAAAATGTGTTTATATATCTATATATATATCTTGGGACAACCAACACACCGCCATCTGATCCCAAACTAGGCAGAGCCTGTACTATGGCAACCAGAAAACTGATAAACATACTTATATATTTCTAAATACATACATATTATAGATAAATTACACACCCAGATACAGAACAAAGAATCGTACTCATCGCACAAAGATTTGTCCTGTGTGGGAATCGAACCCACGACCTCCGTCCTAGCAGTCAGGCTCACTAACCACTAGACCAACAGGCCAATCAATTATTTTCCACATAGGTAGAAAAAAATGAACTGACATCTGTTTCCGGTGGTGTTTGGTAGTTTCTGCCGAGGATAAGCAGACCACCTGCTACGATCATTTTCTATTTAATTATAAACAAAGCACTCTGTAGTAAAAACAACGCAAGAAAACTAAATGCAAAATAAGCAAACTATTTAATCCTATCGCTCGTTCGGATCCCATCTCATGTGTAACCCACCTTAAATATCTCACCTTATTTACTTTTGAAAGAAACAGGGATCGCTCATCGTTTCTCAATATTTGTATTTGAGCTCCACTATTGAATATTACTTTATTTATTACTCGAATGTGAATCAAATTGTATTATTTTGTATAAATCGTTGTCTGTGTGTTTAGGCGTAATATTGAGATGTTATTGGATTTCGTGTTTCAATGGCCTGGGGTTAGAGATTATGTCCTGTAGGATTTCCGATTCTATTCCTTACAAGTAATACGAATAAGTTTTACTTTACAATATACACAATACTTAGGTATCCCCCTTGAAGTAATTAATTATTTACTTTGAATGTTAATCAGGTCTGGAGTACCGTGTTACTCAGTAATCGGGTTGTGACGGTCAGACAGCCAGTTTCTCCATGTACCTAATGTTGAATGTACCCAGCTACATTTGGTTACACAGGAAGCCGACTCCAATACAGTTGGGAAAAGATTAAGAATCTGAATGATGTTTGTGACTGTTAATCCCGAACATTAAATGGCTAAAGACATCCTAATATTATCATCACATCGTATACAGCGGGTAAAAGGGTAAAGCCATTTTTGCCCACTGCTGGGCATTGCCTCCCCCAATTCCTACTACTTATGTGCTGTTTTCTCGAGCCTCCTCGGGCCAACCCTCGCAGTACTCGTCCAGTCATACTTAAGACCTAAATAAATAAAAGAACTCCTATTCAATTATTTAAAAAAATAACTAAAAAGGTGGCTGTATAATAAGTGATTTTTGACCTTTAAGCCTGTTAACTGTACCTAATGGTTTCACTGTGCGTACCAACCTAACATATTTATTTGAGTGTTTTTTTTTAATAGGTACTTATTGTTATTAATTTTTAGTTGAATTTGTAACCCTTGCAAACTTTGAATGTTAACTTAGTTTTTAAATAGCAATATTTGCATGCTGTATTTTAGTAAGCGGAATATGTTGAACCTATTTATCTTTAACACCTCAATGCATATATCCATATTTCAAGCAAATAAAGATTATATTCTTATTCTTATAATAATCAGCCGCCCCTTATATTTGGGTCGAGTTGGTGTTGAATGTTTTATGGGACAGTAGTTGATTTTATCGCGATTACGATGTTCGTCCTATGTAGATAGTTGTACAGTATGATGATCTGTAGCACACCCTTAAGTATGTGATCAATTTTAGTTTCAATTCTGCACAAGAAAGTGTTTTGATAAGTTAGTAATAATAATTACGATACTAATATTTTTCAGATTATTTATTTGGATTTGTCAATTCTCTAGCTCTAATTTAAGCTGGTAATCAGTCTAATAGATTCGGCTAATAGTGTCCTAATAGTGAGCCCAATCAGAACTAAGCCGGTAGTGGTATTGAATCTCCTAACATCGGCTAAGCTTCTCCAATCCGAAATTACGACTAATATCATTTAGTGTGTACAGTATATTCGGGTACCACAATCGTAAATCGGTATTTCACCTTGGATTTAATACATGTGAAATGTTTCTAGAACCATGAAATGATAGTTTACTTCAATGTTTTCACTTTGAAAGTGCTAAAACATGGCTCAGTTTTTGACGACAGAAAATGACGAAAAAACCATTCTGAATTTGAAAAGTGCCTGCTTGAAAACAAGTGAAACTCATTTCTGAATGAAAACCAATTTTCGTGGAAAATAATCTTCCAGTGACAAAAACCTTGCGTAGTTTGCTCGCATTTGTTTTATACGATTTTTATCTGACAAGTAAAATTGCTCTCTAAAGAAAAGTTGCATACAAATTCTATGTATGGATTATCATAACATAACATCACGCCAGGAATCCCCGAAGGGTCAGGCAGAGGTGTACCTAATAAAACACCCACATTTCCCCAGTAATGTTTAAGTCCTATGTAATAGGTGGCGATCCCATATCAACCGGCCACAAATCCAGACTCCGTGGCTGCTCCTGAGAATTTGTTGATGGAGCAACTAAATAACACTGCCCGACCCGGAAATCGAACCCAGGATCTCATGCTCAGTAGTCGAGTTTTGATGGATATGATATGGTATTGCACTTTAGGGACATAAACTATATGTCTACATGTTACTGGCGTTCAAAGGTAGCAATATATTTGTTCACAAATATTTATTAACTTCTGGATCTTGATGTATTTCAAGATACAGCATATTAAGTGTATTCCATGTTGAGAAGTTTACCGACGGCTCTTGTAGCACTATTTCATATTTTTGTCGAATATTGCACCGTATCAAAGACGTCTGGAGTTCATGTTGTTGTTGTATGAATACATCAAAGTATATGGAGGTAGTAAAGTTTTTCATGTTGTATAAAACTTCAAGTACCCACCGACAACATCCAAAGTGCTAAGTTTCGCTTTTGTGTTTTAAAGAAAACTTGTTGTTTGAATGACTTTCTATGAAGTTTTTGACAGGCAATAGGACATAGCAAATGTAAATACCTACTTTTTTTTTAATAATGCTAGATTTTGCTGCAGCAACCAGCACAAATATGTCTTAAGTTATCATTTGAATCTCTCTGAATTTGTGAGGTTTATTACAATAATGTACAAAAGATTTGGGCTCGTCCGGGATTTGAACCCGGGACCTCTCGCACCCTAAGCGAAAATCATACCCCTAGACCAACGAGCCGACTGATTACTACGCTGAATTTATATACCACAAGACCATTCACTAACAAGATTGCTTTAGTTTAAAGCTGTGACGTCATGATCTTGTAGGAAGTCACGTACTGTTTGTATGTGTGAGTTTCTTCAAGGTATTGCTTGTCGGTTTTGCGTGCTAGCAGAATTCGAAGTCATCAGTAATTTTTAAAATTTGAAAGTCACACATGTTATTTATTTGGAACTCAACAATTTTTTGATAGGTTTCAATCTATCCTCGCGAAAGTAGAGTAGAAAATTATGTATTTTTACATATTGGTACGTGATTGTTTCTGATATTGCATGATATGCAGACGTGTAGGTCACTGATGATGTTAAAGATATGAATCTATCATCGACGATTTATGCAATTTGATCGAGAGAAAACAAAACTAATTCTTGTTGCATCTCTGTATTTTGCACTTTAAAAAATATTCCGAAAGATTCTGATGATGAATGAGGAAATACTGTTAAATAAAAAAAGATCGAAATTTCAAAGAGGTCTCGCAATTACATATCGTTTTATTGCAAGAAGTACGAATGGGTAATTCTTAGACACAGAATAAAAAAAATTGGGCTCGTCCGGGATTTGAACCCGGGACCTCTCGCACCCTAAGCGAAAATCATACCCCTAGACCAACGAGCCGACTAGTTATCACTACGAAATACAAGACTCAGTCTAACATGAATCGAATGCCTTTCACTCGAATAATTACATAATGGAAGTAGTATTATGTAGAAACACGTACATAACATCACACACTAATGTACTATGGTGGAAGGTAGGCAATCTTTTTATGAAGTCTATACCTGATGGAAATAGTAAAAACAATTTTACAAAATTCATGTAAGGAAATTATATGGGTACTTGATCTGGAGTACGAAGTGCACATCATACCTGACGTCACGCAATATCACTAATCGTGTAAGCAAACTTATGATGTACAGAATTATGATGTAGACACCTGCATCTTTCAGGCGGGTGACACTATCCATCATACTCAACTTCGCTATGAAACTCGTATCCAAAACACTTGCTGAATGCAGGTGACTAAATTACCACCCTGTATTGTGTCTACCACAGGTACTCTCTGCTCCTCTTACCACTATAAGCTTTTTCACAATATAAGGTGATATTTGTATTACAAAATATGTTTGCGATTAGTATTAAAAATAATTTAAAAAGCGAAGGAAAATGAAAGGCGATAGCTCGTAGATCACGTACATTTATTTAGACAAGGTCAATTAATATAAACAAACATAGGTACACAAACTGCATATCAGATGGTGATGGCTACAATTTGTCAAGAATAAGATGCGCAAATAATAATGTAAAATCAACCAAATAACCCTCTATTTCATTCATCTTTCTCATAACACTACCGTTGATTTTGCAACAGAACAGGATAAAAGACTGATCACAAACGAGATTTATAAAGGTGTGTGAAGGCCGGAAGACGCTTTAAAAAGGAACTGACCCTACAGGATGTCCTAGTAAAAGGTCAATCAAGTGTAATACTCGCTTAAAAGAGGGGGGTGGCCTTGTCATGTGAAATTTTATCATAAACATATTATTTAAAAGGAGGCTTTAGTTAAGGTAATTAATACTCCAGCTACAATAATGCTTATTTATTTTGTTGTAATATGTTGTGGTAATGAGTAAATTCTTTTAATTTTTATATGTATTTCTGAAATAAATGTTCCAGAATAGAACATTTATTTCAGAAATACACATGACAATAATTATTATTTAATACATTCCTATTATTTATAGGCTATTCTCAAAAGTTCTTAAAATATATTATGTATATTATTTAATGTGATATGATGAAGTTAGATTAATAGTAGCGCATCAATTAATCCCTTACAAGTTGACGGGTGTAGGAGTTTTAATGGCTATTGTAATTTGTCCTACAAAAATTTTGGGCTCGTCCGGGATTTGAACCCGGGACCTCTCGCACCCTAAGCGAAAATCATACCCCTAGACCAACGAGCCGCCTGTCTGACAAGTTCAAAATTGCTACTACAAGGCGTTTCTTAACAGTCCAAAGAGAATAGTATACATAACATTTTAACATGTTGATACTTTCTATATTAAAACACGTTTTGTTACGTCATCTGTGTTGCGGAATGCGTAAACGCATATATGTAGGTCACCTTTCACTGCGCGAGTTCGAATATGATCACCGATTTGAGGCACTTTGACAGTTGGCTCGTTGGTCTAGGGGTATGATTTTCGCTTAGGGTGCGAGAGGTCCCGGGTTCAAATCCCGGACGAGCCCAAATCTTTTTGAGATAAAACATTTTAAAAGTATTTTATAATAAAGGTACTATACATTTTTAAAACATTGCGTAGATTATTGTTTGAAAATTAATTGTAACATTTTGATGTCCACTCATTTTTATTTTTTTAAAATATTTTTTTATCAGATGGCAATAAAGTTTAAAAGATTAAATTAGATATCGATTACATTATAAATCATAGCTACCATAATACTCTCAATAAAGATTAATCGTATTGATAAAAGATGCAATAAATTAAACTGAAAACTATCACCGATAACAACAGTTTATTGCTCGATAATTTATATACAACTAACAACTGTATTCCAATTCGGATGGTTAATACTGTGTTTTAAGTTCTAAAACGAATTTTATTCTACAAAATAGTTTCACAAGTTAAACAGATTCTTCAGTTTATAACTTGTAAACTCTTCCACCAATATAAAAGGGTCCTCGGGAATAAACTATAAAACTTTCATTTGATATTGTTGAAAATACTTGAGATTTTCATCCGAAGAATATTAGGAATCGACTGTGAGATAAAATGGTTCTGAAAACTTTTCTTCTCGTTTTATGACTGAACCGGCGAAGAGACTCGTTGTGGAGCAACTTAAGAAAGGTCCTTTTTAGTAGTTTTCGGCCCGGTTAGTTGTGTTGGTGGATTTCACATAAAAGAATTTTTGGATCTCGGACATACCAGTTTCCCCAGGATGTTTTATTACACCGTTTTAGAGCAAAGGTGAAGATATTATCATTAACACTAAAAACGGGATATTTACCATGTTAAAGATCTATATCCATATCTGGGTATTGCTTATCCATGATCATGATTACATTTGCAACAGTGCCGAAATATCGAGAACTCGGAAACTAATGGTAAACATGGTAAACATCCCGTTTTCAGTCCTAATGATAATGTTAGTGACCATGTGAGTTCAAAAACTTATAAATGTGATGATATAATTTACGCAAAATAAAATGTCTGCCTAGATTTAAACCCACGACCCTTAGCTCGTTAGTCGCGGCGCTTACCACCAGGGGGTCTAAAATGGCTGCTTTAATAGAATCTTAATAGGATAATAATATGAAATACGTTTAAATTCGTAAAATGGTCACAAGGTGACAATTCATAATAGTAGGTACGTCTATGACCATTTTACGAATTTAAACGTAATTCATATTATTATCCTATATGATTCTGCTAAAGCGGCCATTTTAGACCCCCAGGTCTGCTTTTCCCAAGTTGCTCAGACTGAACTTCTTATTTTGATGAACGGATGCTTGAAATTATCGTATTTATTGAACTAACATACCAAATTAGTATCAAATGAACCCGATTGTTTACATTGGTAACCTCAATAGATTCATCCGCAGTTCGTACACTATTCGAGCCTATTTACATATAGGTATCTACGTTGTTTGATTTGTTAAGTGGCTAAATATAGCTGGATACATCTACTCAATTTGATTAAATAGAACTTTGGTAAACTGCAAGTTAGTTAATATTATTAGCAGAGTTATCTGGGCATTCAAGCTGATTTAAACTTTAATAAAGATATCAATTGGGTTGAATATTATGTTTTGTTGGAATGAGTATATTATATCCCGTAGTTGAATGTTTTGCATAACATACAATCTATATTAGTACCGGGAATAGCAATTTTCTGAACTTCTTGGCTCCCTTAATCAAGACCAATTCCTAGATTGAGTTGAAATCACGTTCGGTCATATTTTTAAGAGATATTTACAATTATTTTAGCGTTTCGAATATTTGGAATATAATAGTTGGCTGCATGCACAAGCACTTGTTTTCATAACATATTCACACCTGTAATCCCCGAAGGGATAGGCAGAGATGTCACTTATAGTACACCCACATTTCGCCAGTTTTGTTTTAAGTCCTGTGTAATAGGGGCCGACCCTATTGCCATCAACCGGACACAAATTCAGACTTCATGGCTGCTACTGAGAAATTCCTGAAAAACCCAATAACACTTTGCCAGATCAGGGAATCGAACCTAAGACCTCGTGCTCAGCAGTCGCGCTTGCGACCAATATACCAGCGAGGCAGTCCACGAGTGTTTTGTTTCATAGAATTCTCGACAGGCGGTGTAAACAGTCAGCGATCAAACCTCAACTTTTAATTTGTGTCACTTGTACTCACACGGGACCTACAATGTTTTGTAAGTTTTTCGATTTAATCGGCGAAAACGAGTCGCTTCCGCACCGGTGCCTATCAATAATAATCAGCGACGAAGTGAAAGGCACGTCTAGATTATGATTCTTTATATGACGGTCGATTTAAACTCCACAATCAGCCGGCTCGTTGGTCTAGGGGTATGATTTTCGCTTAGGGTGCGAGAGGTCCCGGGTTCAAATCCCGGACGAGCCCAAACTTTTTTACGATGACTTTTTAACGAGTTTAAAAGGTCGAAACGAATGGGGTTTAGTCAAAAAGGTTGTTTTATTTGCCCTTTATCGATTGGTGACTCCAAATTGGTTTTGGTATGTATGTAAAGTTTTGTTTGATTTTTCAATTATGTACCCACACCACACCTAATATCAGTCTTCTTTTCTGTTGGTTCATTTCCATGGATAAGGTAAACTTGTAACACTTGGAAAAATAGCCAACGCCCATTTTCACTAATACGAGGCGAAGGAATGGATGCCTAAATAAAAGGGCTCTGTTATCCTAACTTCCTAACTATCTTAATCCTAATTATCCTAACTTCCTAACTAATATTATAAATGCGAAAGTAAGTTTGTTTGTTACCTTTTCACGCCTAAACCACTGAACCGATCATCTTGAAAGGAGATCGCCAGAAATCCATACATCGTTGGGCCAAATATGAACAGTAATCATTTATTTATTATTTAATAGATAAAACACAAACATATTCATATCAGAAAGATTTTTTTTTAAATTCTATGGGAATTAGGAAGAAAATAAGTTTTTGGGCCTAGTGAGGTTAGGTTATGCGGCACATGGTAAGAATTGTACCTATAAAACGCCAAAATGTATTGTAAATACCATAATCAAATAAACACATTGATTTAATTGTTTGTAAACATATTTGTATGTTACTATTAGCATATTATTGCATAGCACAAAAAAGGAATTAGGTAGGTAAAATAAAAACAAGTTATTTTTTCAATATTTTATTCGTCTTCATTTTCATACTCAATTAATATATCATACAGGAATGGTGCAGGAGGTGTGATGGTATTTTGGTATCTTGCCACTGTTTGACGACAGTCCTTGCCCTTATTATGGAAAGAACTGCTTCATCATGTAAAGGCACACTTCCAGTAGCGTTGCTACGATCAGTAGGGATACCACAACTCACGCAATTCACCATTATCCAGTCGATAAGCAATCGGTGTCCAAGTCCGTAAAATCAATCCAAAGTCGTCAGAAAAATAGCAGAAATCGAATAATAAGCACATCCGCACGAGTACGAAAACGAATGACGGGACTTGACGGGAGTGACGTGACATTGACATTTTGACAAACATCGATATTTTTTCGTTTTGAAACAGTCAACCGATACACGATTTTGAACGATGTTATTGTTAAATAAATAAATAACTATTAACTAAAACAACAATAATTTCATCAGATGTCCTTTTTTCTTTTATAAATGATTATAATGTTCATGACCAATGCTAAAACAAAATAGATATCGTTTTTTTAGTAACTTCTTTAGAACTACTAGTTTTAGAACGAACTCGTAATGACCTGACAGCTTGTTTACGGAGCTAGTTTTAGAACTACATTCAATTTAAAACCATATTTCAAATTATAATTTTTAGCTCATTCCGGTAGAAAGTTATTATTTTTACATGTTATTTGTAATCAGTAAAAAATCTAGTCTTTTTTAATATACATATCGTTTCTGTACATACTTTGGCCCAAAACTGGCCATCTCCTTTTGCATATACGTTGTCATTTGTTCAGAAACCGACATAGGGTACCTTACATCCCGAAAAACAGTACTGTTCACGAGGAAAGCAACTAAGTATTAACCTTCTTACGATAATAGATGGCACCACGTGTCTTTCGAATCATGGCTGAATTATGTTATTTTAGTTAGGATTGTGAACCCTAATTGATTGTCAAATTTTAAATTAACGCGAGCGAAGCTGCGGGCAAAAGCTAGTAATTAATAATATTTTTTTTTTTTTTTACCGATATACCGTTAATTTGTGTGTAGACCAAGGAGTTTTCCCTGATTTAATGAAATACAGTAAAGTCATACCTCTTTTCAAATCCGGGGATAGTAAAGATACTAATAATTATAGACCTGTATCCGTGTTGCCAGTTTTTAGCAAGGTGTTTGAAAAAGTAATGCTTAATCAAATGCTCAATCATTTTAACACCAACAGAATCTTACACGACCAACAGTTTGGTTTCACTAAGGGACGTTGTACAACTGACGCCGGTGTAACCTTATTAAAGCACATATTTTCTGCGTGGGAAGCATCCCAAGACGCAATAGGAATATTTTGTGACCTCTCCAAAGCATTTGATTGCGTAAATCACGACACATTGCTTTTGAAACTTGAGCATTACGGACTAGGTAAACTTGCACTTAGTTTGGTAAAATCTTATTTAAGTGATAGACAACAATATTTTCAAATAAATGGTGTTAATTCACAGGGTTTAAAAGTAAAAATGGGGGTTCCGCAAGGCTCAATATTGGGTCCTTTCCTCTTTCTAGTATATATAAACGATCTACCCTATTTATTAAAAAACCAACCTCAAAATATGGTGTTATTTGCTGATGACACTTCTCTAATTTTTAAGATAAATAGACGGGCCCAAAATCTAGATGACGTAAATAATGCCCTACTTCAGGTCCATAATTGGTTCACAGCAAACAATTTAGTATTAAATGAAAAAAAAAAACGAAATGCATAAGATTTGCTTTACCAAATGTTAAAAGTAACGAGTATGATATAGTATTGAATAAAGAGAAACTTGAATTCGTAGATAAAACCGTTTTCCTGGGGCTTACGCTTGATTCAAGGCTACAATGGGGTTCTCATTTGAAATCTCTTGCGGGGCGCCTAAGTTCAGCAGCATATGCTGTTAGAAAAATCCGTCAATTTTCTGATGTAGATACCGCTAGACTGGTCTATCTTAGTTACTTTCATAGTATAATGTCTTATGGCATTCTGTTATGGGGACGGGCTGCAGACATTGAGTCTATATTTATTCTGCAAAAAAGAGCCATCAGAGCCATATATAATCTTCGTAGGCGCGATTCTCTAAGGGAACTGTTTAAGGAAATCAACTTCATGACGGTACATTGTCAATACATCTACGAAAACATAATGTACGTTAGAAAAAATCTACATCTTTTTAATAAAAGAGGTGACAGACACAATTACAGTACGAGAACTAGAGACCAATTAGTTCAGCCGGGCTTCAGACTCGCTAAAGTAGACTCATCTTTCATGGGGTACTGTTTAAGATGCTATAATAAAATTCCACAAAGTATTCTTGAACTGAATGAGACGAAATTTAAATCATGCATTAAACGCACACTATGTAAGCAAGCATATTACAAGTTGGACGATTATATCTCTGATAAAAATGCTTGGCTCAATGCCGGTCCTGCTCCACATGGACAGGGGCGCATAAACTGATTAATGGATAGCATTAAATAGTATTGTTGGAGCTGCTGAAGATTGTACAACTATCTTTGCATTGTATAGATTCAATTTCTTTTGGTATTATATAACCGCATAGCCCATATTATGTGAGTACTATGTAATAGAAAGCTATCCTTCGTTGGAAACCTACGTCATATTTTTTTTTTGACTTGAATTTGCCCTGGCGGTTAAGTGTATGTCATGCTCACTCAAATGTCTCGCTGACGGTGGCGCGTGTGTCGGATCAGTTAGTTCCCTTCAAAATGGTTGAGTTGAATGGTGCTGATACATGCGTCATGTTCGTGAACGGGCGCTGTCAGTTGTGACTGGTCATCTCTTGGTTGCCACGGCTTATTTGAATTAATTATTTTATTTTTTGAATTGTTCTTTTCCTTGTTTTTACTATGGACACTTTTAACGTGCACATCTTGCTACATCGCTCTCACATAATGTACCATCTAAACATGAATGATGTAACCAAGGTTTTGTAAAAATATTCTGATTTAAAAGAGTGTCCATGGAGTTTCTTGCCCGTTCTTCTCCATAGAGATCTACGTTAGGGAATGAGCAACTACAGTACTTTCACAGTTTTTATGCCTTGTGACTGGGACTGTAGCTAAATTTCATTGTTGTCTTTGTTTCGACAGTTCAAAAGTGCCTGTAACGGGCCTACTTGAAATAAATGCTTTGATTTTGATTTTGATTTTGATTTTGAATAATATGTATATCGGCATTCATTACGGTGTCGTTTAGTGTTAGCTTTATAATCTCCTTACAAAAATATGTAAGACAAAGTCTGTTATTTTACCCGACAGCGGCAGTGCTCACAAGGAGGGTACCCAATGTGTGTATCTTCTAAAATCAACACAAACTGTTTGTTATTCTATAATGGAATGGAACCCGATCCGTCGCAATTAGTCATTACCAACGCTTTGATATCTAATTATATGTATATCATTAATCACCAGTAGCTAATTAGTTAATGTACATTAGCTTATAATTACACGCTTACCTGATTGATGTTAAGTGACAATCTCAGGTTATGACAATATTGATATACCTCTCAGGTCGCGTCCATCTTGGATGATCTCTTGGTGTAATTGCATTGCGTTTTCCACACGACTTTTTTGTGTTATAAATGAACAGAATGAAGATGACGTTGCTCTGAAAAGGCGGCTTTCCCGATAGACATGCCATCAGGCGAGTCGCCGCTTTGAACATACTGCAAGACTTGACTAGGCGTATTTCAGAAACAAAACGGAATTGCCAGCTACATATTCCAAATGAATATATATAAATATATACATATATGTTATATGAACATATTATATATATATATATATATATTTATCCCGCAAACAAATAGCCGTCCCCTGAAGGCGAAAGTGCGCCACTTTATTTGCCGGTGGCACTTAGGTCCTAATGGTCCTGGTTAGCCATAGGACAAAAATCGATAGAAGCCAAAAAGTCGTTTAAATGGCTGCAATAATATAATGAAAAGTTCCCGAAAAAATCTCAGCGCAGTTGAAGCGCTGCTGTAGCGCGTATATCCACAGCCGTATATCTCGCGGATTTCCTGACTACGAATCCGCGTATTTGGCGTCCGCAATTGCGACGTTGCCAGCTCAATCATTAAATCTGTTACTAAAGATCACATAATATCTACCGTCCCCAAAAAATAATGTTGTGATGTTGATTAGTTATAGGAGGTACTTAGGTTGAGTTGTTTGATCCGTTGTGAAACTAACTTTTGTAAAAAATGTATGGCGATGTTGACAAATTGTCCAATTTGGCATGCATTTAAAAAAAGTGTGTTTTAACAACGGAGCAAACGACTCAACCTTATTTAAAATCCGAGATGTTTTAGAATTAAAATACTTAAGTACCAAAATTATGTCTAACTCTAAGTGCCAAAGTTGCATAGAGTAATTAATAAACGTTGTGTTGTTGACAAATCAATCAACGTTTGTCTCCTTCAATTATAAATATTTTTCATTATAAAACACACTACACTGTGAATAAAAGTGATACATTTGCATGTTCTTTGTTTTTGTTTGTGGATTCGTCACCCATATAAAATACAATTAAATTAAAGAAGTTTTGAAGTAAATAAGAGACATATTATTTTAGTAATAAGATTTTTATCTTGTTTATGTAACAGGTTTGATTGAATTTATTGATTTTTGTTTCGTTTGGAGCGTAAGAAACCGAGAACTCATATACCATTATTTTTAGGTCGTTCTGGAGTCGAATACCATAAACTCGATCATCGAACTCGAAACGATTGGGACTATTTTTTTTCAAAAAATAACAATAAAAAAACACGAAAGAATAAATTTAATGTTTTTTTTTTTAATAATGAGAACTCAAATGCATATGTGTGTGTAAAACGTATCCACGATCGGCAACACATGCGAACGATACCCATTGAAAAATTCATTCATCGATCGATTCTCATTATTTCACAAAAAAAAAACATTAAATTTATTCTTTCGTGTTTTTATTTAACGTTATTTTTTTTTTAAATAGTCCCAATCGTTTTGAGTTCGATGATCGAGTTCATGGTATTCGGCTCCAGAACGACCTAAAAATAATGGTGTATAATAATACAATCGCCATGCTCCGGCTTCGCGTAGTCTGAATTAGGATGTATTATACTTTTAAACCTTCCAAAAATAATAACTTACCAGATAGTGCAAAACCGCATCAAATTTGGTTGCATGTCTTAGGAGAGACAGACACACAGACCGTACTTCTACAATTAAGGTCGCCAGGCCATTGGGCGTCCGTATATAAATATTGGGCGTCCGTATATAGCTATTGGGCGTCCGTATATAGCTATTGAACGTCCGTATATAGCTATTGAACGTCAAGCCTACTCAGCTGTGATAGTTTTCCTTTTAACTTCGTTATATAAACTATCACCGTGAATTTTTTCATGCACCCAAACAACTGTTTAGCTGATAGAGGGGGGAGACACTTGAGTCTAACAAAAAAATGCACTTTAAAGCTTAATATTTTACCAACGATTCCCCTAATCGAATTATTTGAGCAAACTCGCAATTTTTTAAAGACTACTACTATTCAACGACATTCCACGTATGGGGTACGCGAGACAAAAAAAACCCACTGTACGTGTACCTACTACTTTAGGTACTGGAGATACCCTTAAAAATACTTTTCGACATTTTATTTCATCGCTTTGTCGGCGTAACCAATCTGTATATTTATGTCAAATTATAGCTTTTTAGTATTATGAGTCTTTAGCTCGTGGCTAAATGGTGCGTGGTTAAGCCGCGCTTGCCTAGGTTGGTGACCACCCATTACATACCGAGTTTCCTCCGTGCCTCGGAAAGCACGTTAAGCCGTTGGTCCCTGCTGTCATTTGTAGATCTTTGACAGTCGTTAAGGTAGTCAGTGGCTCGTAAGTCTGACAACCAGTCTTACCAAAGGGTATCGTGTTACCCATTGCTGGCTGGGTTGTGGAGGTCAGATAGGCAGTCGCTCCATGTAAAATACTGGTATTCAGCTGCATCCAGTTAGACTGGAAGCCGACCCCGACATAGTTGGGAAAAGGCTAGGCAGATAAAGTACTATGAGTCTTTGAGCAAAGTTGCGGACAGACAGACAGACGGACATGGCGAAACTATAAGGGTTCTATGTTGACTACAGAACCCTAAAAAATGGTCAAGTCGTAAACTGGAATTCCCTGAAGACGAAAGCGCGAGCGAGGAAAGGCACTATACGATTTCGCATTCAAATCTGATGCAGCCCGACTGGGAACCCATCTTACAGTAGTTTGCAGCCAAATAGTACCGCCTTGAATAGTACCGTACTCCTACAATTAAGGTCGCCAGGCTATTACACCACACCACTGAAGCAAAGGACATCGAGGAGTACGTGCGCCAAAGGTTGAAGTACACGCCAAAAGTACAGCTACTGGAGTTGCGCCGCAACGTCAATTTAAAGGAGTTTGTAGAGCGCATACCAACGTGTTCGCTCCATTTGGTGTTGGAAGACAGTTTTTGGCCGCAGGATGTGGTGTTCCGTCGCTTCCGCGGACAGATTCCACAAGAACGCACAAAGCATCGTGCAAGTGAAGTGATACTAACATAGTTTTAAGTTGCATAAATAACACAAATGTTATTAGTTTTTCTATGGGTCTTTGTTACCTGAAATAAATGGTTTATTATTATTTTTGGGCGTCCGTATATAACTATTGGGCGTCCGTATATAGCTATTGGGCGTTCAATCGCTATATACGGACGTCCAATAGCTATATACGGACGCCCAATAGCTATATACGGACGCCCAATAATAATAATAAACCATTTATTTCAGGTAACCTAAAGATCGACCCGAGCGGCTGTTATTATTTAGCCACGAGCTAAAGACTAATTTGACAAAAAAGCTATAGTTTGACAGCAGATTGGTTACGCCGACAAAGTGGTGAAATAAAATCTGGAAAAGTATTTTTTAAAGGGTATCTCCAGTACCTAAAGTACTTAGTACACGTAAAGTGGGGATTTTTGGAACGAAGTTCCTTATCGCGCGTTGCGAAAGGGGGCTAGACGGAAAAAATTAAGACGAAAAGTTGTAACGACACTTTTTGCTATAGTAAGGTATTGTAAGCCGTGCGGCGTGCGCATGTTTCTCTGTCTGTCTCTCTCTCTCTCTTATAGAAAGCAAGCCAGATATTTTCGTTTCGTCTTTGGTCTGTGGATGGGTGATCAAGGTTAAGCAACGACTGCCAAGGTCTGTCTGTTGATGGGTGATCCAAGTTAAGCAACGGTTGCCAAGGTTGATCTGTGGATGGGTGATCAAGGTTAAGCAACGACTGCCAAGGTCTGTCTGTGGATGGGTGAACCAAGTTAAGCAACGGTTGCCAAGGTTGATCTGTGGATGGGTGATCAAGGTTAAGCAACGACTGCCAAGGTCTGTCTGTGGATGGGTGATCCAAGTTAAGCAACGGTTGTCAAGGTTGGTCTGTGGATGGGTGATCAAGGTTAAGCAACGACTGCCAAGGTCTGTCTGTGGATGGGTGATCCAAGTTAAGCAACGGTTGCCGAGGTCTGTCTGTGGATGGGTGATCCAAGTTAAGCAACGGTTGCCAAGGATGGTCTGTGGATGGGTGATCAAGGTTAAGCAACAACTGCCAAGGAACTTCGTTCCATCCGGGTGTCCCTTGACACCTCTCAAGTTTTTTTTTGTCTCGCGTACCCCATTACGTGGGATGTCGTTGAATACCTAGGTCTTTAAAAAATATTGCGAGTTTGTTCAAATAATTCGATTAAGGGAATCGTTTGTGAAATATTAAGCTTTAAAGTGCAAATTTTTGTTAGACTCAAGTATCTCTCCCCTCTACCAGCTAAACAGTTGTGTTTGGGTGCATGAAAAAATTCACGGTGATAGTTTATATAACGAAGTGAATAGGAAAAAAAAAACTACATAGTTTAAGAGTTACCTATAGTCGACCAACCTATAAAATGTACTTGGATAACATATTTACCTAAACATAATGTATGGGAACACAGGTTTTTCAATTGCAAATGTAAGTTTGTTGTTTATTATTACAATAAAAATCATCGTTCAGAGGCAAATCGGACCGTAGGAAGTGTCCGCATATTTTGATGGGCTACTACGGAACCCTACATTGTGCGTGGCCCGACACGCACTTGGCCGGTTTTTTTTAATTATCTGCACATGTTCCCTCCATGTATTCACTGAGACACCGGCCTTCTGCCGAGGGAGAGGCTAGGCCTTCATCACCTCTGTGACCCATTCCACCCAGACCTACGGGTCGGATGACTAGAAGTACTAAACCTTTTTCTTGAATTTGTTATTCTGAGACATGCCGATGTCTTCAAGATGTTTTACATACACATACTTAGAATATTAAGGATATTGGTGCAGGCCATGGCAGGATACAATCCCGGTTCCATCATCACAATACCTACCTTGACCCACCAATGAAGTAAGTACGTACCTACAGGGACAAATATTTACCATTCAATCCATTCATCTATGCTCATTCCAACACAACAGACTTTTTAACAATTTTAATAGGATAATGAAATATAAGGTAGGTACTCGTAGATACATATTATATCAATATCGGGCATCCGTATACGTATAGATCTTACAAATATTGGAATAAAAATGTTGAAACTGTGTGCTACAGGCAAGCGATAGTAAAAGAAAGAGATAAGTAAACCGAAAGCTGGCAACGTCGCACTCCCAAATACCGTCCATCCTGTTAGGACGTCAAAGAATCGATGCCATAGGTAAATCACGATCAATATATCCAGGAAGCCTATAATGTATCACCATGATTCGGGGTTCAAAAATGTTGGGGCATGACTGCAAGAGGAATATCACGAAAAATACAATTATCGGAAAATGACGTATCCCACGGAGCTGGATATCTAAAAACTAAGCAATATACATTAACACATGTTAAAAAAAATAAGGGGAACTGGGGGACGTCGTACTGATGCACTTCGTGCATGACGCCAAAAAGATTCTAGGATGTAAATATATATATATATATATATATATATATATATATGTTAATGGATGTGGTTTCAGGGCAGGATATCATATCACAGGAAGAACTCGAGTGCCACTGCTGATTCCATTGTTAGTAAAAATCTGTCGAACAAAGTCTTTATTGGTCACCATTACGATCTTGCATTACGAGTTCATGAAAAACTATTTAGAATGAAACTTAAAGCTCAAGATTGGTTTTAATTGGCTATAATAAAAGACTGACTGCCTCGTTGGTCATTGGTCCTGGGTTCGATTCCCGAGTCGGGCAAAGTGTTACTGGGAATTTCTCAGTATCAGCAGTTTACTATTAAGTACACCTCTGCCTAACCCTTCGGAGAGTATAGGCGTGATATTAATATGTAATAATAATAATAAAAGGAAGTTCCATAAGTTCTACAAACACAACAAAAATAACCTACAGAGCTACTCACGCAAACACCTATGTTAACAAGAACCAGAAAATGTCAATTAGACACCGAAAATAAAATCAGCGGATACGTCCCCATCGACCGGTGACCGCGTAATTATCCGAATCATCCGAAAACTTCATTAAAATGGGATTGGCAAACGGTAGTAGGAACAGGGCTAACATCAGACGCTAATTAGCGGGAGTAATTAAACAGATTTAGAGCCAATTTTCGGGATGTAGGAGTGTAGGATGATGTGGTTGGAACTGTGAGGATGTCAACTACTGTTGTCGTTAGTGTTCCCACTGTGGGGACACAGACCTTCTCTCTGTGAGAGGGAGTGGGTAACAATAATAATATTTTACATGAGCAGAATGTTGGAATCAAGTGATTGGTCGTAGACTTAATGCAGAGGTAAGTGTTTTAAGATTTTATTTTACTCTTTAAAATTGACTTAACACAAACAGATTTTTTTGTAGACGTGTGATAAGTATTTCTTACAACCTAGTGATCGTGTATTATGCTATTTTCCCAATTAAACCAACTCCTTACAAGTTTCCTACACGTTTCCAAAAATTTTAATAAGTTTTAATTTTTTTAATTTTAGAGAAATACGCTCAGACTATGGCTAAGACGTTATCGAGACACTAGAAGTATTCAGCGAAATCGTCCAGGAGCAAAACCCATGTATTGAACTATACTGAATTATATGAAATGGTTAGCTGCTCGAGAAGGTGTTTACAGTTATTAATTGGCCATCTAAAAGTCCCGATTTGAAACCTATAGAAAACCTCAAATGATCAAATGCACATACACATTACACATATACATTTATATTATTATGAAATGTAAATTAATTTTGAACTATGAGTATTTACTTACTTTATTTACTTAAAATAAGTTATAAACATTTTCAGTACTTCCAATGATGTTGTTTAATGCCTATATGAAATGCTCATTTAAAAACACATTGCCCGACTTCTTTCATTGAAAGAAAAGTAAAAAAAATAATAATTAAAAACAAAACATTGTGAACGAAAAGTTGTATTTAAGTTATCCTGGTTACGAACGGCATATGACCAAGAGACCAATTGACTCTAATAAATATTCTGAAATTAAATCTTAGTTGTGATGCTAGTCGCCAAATTTTAAAGAATTTGAACCATGTCGTTTATACCATAAAGTTCATTATCGCACAATCATAAGCAACTGTTATAATAACTATCACGGAATTAGCTAGTAACCAGTTAACCAGTGTTATGTGTTACCGATGCGCGATGTTTTTTTTATTTATCCACCCTCGCCTTGGTTATTTTTAGTTATCGTGTTGCTTATTAATACTCATTAGTCTTTCAACCTTAAAGACAACAAAATAATGATTGAAATCGCTTATCAACATGATTTATCGAATGCGCGAAGAAGTATTCCAAAGCGATAAGGTTCAAATTCGCTATTACTCAACCCTTCAGATATTACAGGTGGGATGTTATATTACATTCGAATCCCTTCCAACCGCGGCAGTAAAAAAATTTCAACAAACTTAATATAGGTATAGCAAATCATAGTAAGCAAAAAAGGAAAACCTGTACGTAAAGAACACTCTTTCGTTCTGGCTCCAGTACTGCTTATTGTTGGCACCTTTGTGTGTAGGAATAAGATCTGTGCACACAATTGTTAAAAAAACATAACCCTTCCTTGGCAGTCGAGTAAAAACTTTTAAACGTTTGGCAGTGGCAACTCATAAATTGCGCAACATTTGAACGTTTGGTGCACAAGTGCACACTTTCCATTTTTGCTGACTCTGCTGTGTTTACAACTAAAAATGTTTTATACTATTTTTTTCTTAAACTAAACAACACCAAACAACATAAAAAAAGCAAATACTTCTATCAATTAAATGGAAACACAAAAACAAAATTCTTATTATTTTCTCAGCTATAGGATAACACACAATTTTGTCCCAGAATAACTCACAATAATACCAGAATAATAAACAATTGTGCTAAAAAACAAACACATTGAACCATTTCGGCCCTCGTAAGCCAAAAAGCGATATCTCAAAAAAATAAAAAAACTGTTTTTTTTTGCATCTGAAATACATATTATCTCAATTGCACAATTGCACTAGCCGGATAATTGAGACTTGTTAAAAACCACGAAGAAACATGTACTAATCTCAATAATAATTATCATTATGATCATCTGCCTAGCCTTTTCCCAGCTGTGTTGAGGACTTGGGATGGCTTCCAGTCTAATCGGATACAGCTGAATACCAGTATTTTCCATGGAGCGACAGCGACATTTCCGCATAATCCCTGTTTTATCGAAACTTACATTTGTTGAGTTACCGCTTTTTGGCTTACGGAGGCAGATTTATTGAACTGCGATCGAACAAAACGCTTAAGGGCGTGCCTTTGATCTACAATATCGTATTACAATGCTTAACAATGTTAAAACAAATTACACGAGTCAATTTGCAGAAACAAATCAATGTTTCAATTGAATTTTAGAAGTTTGTCTTACATTTGTATGGAGGGGATTAAGGAGAAATATCTTTGTAAATCTTTAAGTGCTAAGCTTCCACTTCTAAATATCCCATATTCCCAATCCCCTAGGTAAAAGCTTGCCCCAGGAGTTAATCCTCCAGACTTCGTTGAATAACTATGTCTAGGCAGCCATTATTGCGAGCATAACCACGCCAGTTTCACCAAGGTTTGATGAGGAAAATGAACTGTAATAAATAGTGATGAATTGATGATGCTTAATGGAAGTGAAAAAGTCTAACTATCGTGATACTTTACAAGTAGTGAGTTTTTTTCGTGAAACTTTTACCATTTAGGTACAACTTGCTTGATCAGTTGTTATAAATCAGAGGCTGTCGAGGCAGTAATATCGACCCCAAACTAGCAGTTGTAAGGTTGTTAGTTTGAATCCAGGCAGGTCCTTTACTTTGTATAATTTACTTAACCCTAGAAGCCTAATCTACGTCTGCGAGGCGTACACGAAACCGAATATCGTTTGTCTCTTTCTATCGGTTGAATATAGCGTGTTGTGCTCTTCCACCAACTCAATGGCCGCCGGGAGCTAGCGTACGATGCCTGTATCGTTAAGGAAAGTCCCACTATTTTTGATTTATCGAAGTATTGCACGCCTGCGAGACGTATGTTTAGGCTTTGCGTAACTTTTAACTAGGTTTATGTGATTTTACTTTTGTTCGTTTTTCGTCTATTGCATGTCTATTTTATATTCTGCTATAATATATAGGCATAACATGATAAGGGATAATAGAAAACCATTCAATAGAAGCAAATTCATGAAGCAACTCAGTACAGATTTGGTCACGCCTTGGATGGAGAAGAGACTAGAAGCTCCGACGTTGAAAAGATCTTTGCGAGAAAGTATAAACCAAATTGTCTAATTAGTTTTAATATTTGATCTAAGAATAACTAATTAGCGTTAAAAAAAGAAAATTTTCTATGAAAAAATAATATGTTTCTGTTGATTTTGAAGAAGTTGATTTTTTTGTTCCAATTTATTCACCTAGTTTTATTTTTGTAATAAATAACTGTGATTATAGTAATTATTCATAACAGTGTTGTTTTAGTTTTGGCTTATATACCAAATTTAAATTTCCACTACAAAAACAAAACAAAATGAGGCTATTTTTACATAAAAAATTGAATTATATGTGTACGCCTCTGAGACGTACTTCTGAAATAGATTAGGCTTCTAGGGTTAATTACCACTTTTCTCAAAACTATTGACGACAGCCGTGCCGACATCCACTGACCCACACTGGGCCCACTCCCTGTCAGGGAGAGGAAGCCGAATGTTATAAACATATTATGTTAGAATTATAAGGTTATAATATACAGGGTGTGTGGTGCATCGTTTGCCAAATTGTTCGGGCTGCAAGTCGGGGTCATCAAAAAAACTCATCCTTGTCCAAAAACCGTAAAATTCAACATTTAATGTTAAATTTAAAAAAAAATACACAAACACCCTATACAATGTTATTATACACCATTATTTTTAGGTCGTTCTGGAACCGAATACCATTAACTCGATCATCGAACTCGAAACGATTGGGACTATTTTTTCAAAAAGTAACAATAAAAAAAAACACGAAAGAATAAATTTAATGTTTTTTTTTTGTGAAATAATGAGAACTCAAATGCATATATGTGTGTGTAAAACGTATCCACGATCGGCAACACATGCGAACGATACCCATTGAAAAATTCATTCATCGATCGATTCTCATTATTTCACAAAAAAAAACATTAAATTAATACTTTCGTGTTTTTTTTTATTGTTACTTTTTGAAAAAAATAGTCTCAATCGTTTCGAGTTCGATGATCGAGTTAATGGTAAGTATTCGAATCGGTTCCAGAACGACCTAAAAATAATGGTGTATAATTCCTAAATATTTCTGCCAACTTCTCTTTCCCTTTCAGTTCAAAGACCTGTGCGATACATTGCTGCTTCCGCCAGTTTTCCCTTGCGTGATAAACAAACATACGTTATAGCAATCGGCTGTCTATCCCGATGATTGACGTCCAATGTTTGCACGCCGATAGCGAATGCATCGCACATTCGATTTATATGAACACGAACGGATGATTTGACTTTTATTCGTTCTTTATGGATACTTTTATGGTTGGTCTTACGGGAGCTCAAAATAATTAATTATCACGGAAGACAATTATCCCGTAAGTGACAGTATAAGTTTGATTTTATGGTTGTTATAAAATACACGTAGGTATTGATAAAATAAAATATTATCTCAGTATATAAGTTAGGGAAATTAATTGTTTAACAAATTAATTATCAACTTAAAATACGTACAATCACAACTAACCGTAGCACTTTCCCTGATTGTAGAGCAATAGCAACAAATCGTTACTATCAAGTGCAAATGTTTGCGATCAAAAGACAAGCAACAGAATACCGTACGCAAAATACGCGCCCCTTTGGACTTGGAGTTGGGGACACCAGCCCGTTATACAATACAATACATCATACAGTGTAAGTGAGTACCAGTATAGTGTTGTAAATTTTTAAGATGTTGTTAAATAAATTATCACCTACTTTCACGGGATAACTTTGCCCAAGCCTGCTCTGTCTTCTCCTGGACAAAAGTTTCCCTCCACTCTTTCCATGTCTCACGAACCCGCGCATCCTCCATCCAGTTCTGATGGAACCTGTCCAGTTCGTCCCGCCATCTCCTTCGTGGCCTGCCGCGACCCGACTGTGTCAGGGCATCAGTAAAAAAAAAGTTGCTATAGTCTAAGAATTTCTCCTGCATCGTTTATAAACATTTAAAGTCACGTACACAAAGAGCCAGTCCCGGAACTAGTAGCTATGTGTAGGTACGTAGTATTATATTATCTGTGGTGTAGGCCATACAAATATTTGTTCCGTGCGGGATGGAACCCGCACGTGCCGTCAAGTTGACTTCAAAGTTGACCCCTGACTACTATACAATCGTATTTCCCCGACTATACCTACCTATCTACCCAGCAGTGAGCAAGAAAACATTTTAATTGAAAAACTTGCGCGCCCTCATTAGCGACGCTCATAATTAATTATTTATTGTACCTCCGGCTGGATTGCCGGATTCCTGTTTTTTCCTACCGATTTCATGGAAAAAGTTTTTGAACAAATTATTAAGAAGAATTTTCTCTAACTTATACTTATTTTTTTAGACTTTATTTGCTAATAGCTTTTGCCCGCAGCTTCGATAGCGTTAATTTATAATTTGACAATCAATTCGGGTTGTACTCTGCTTGTAATAATATAATTGAATCATAATTCGAAAGACACGTGGCGCCATCTATTATCATAAGAACGTTATTGTTGTTTTCCTCGGGAACATGACTTTTTTTCGGGATGAAAGATACCCTATGTCCGTTTCTATTCACCTGACAACGTATTTGCAAAATTTCAGGATGATCAGTGGTTTAGGCGTGAAAAGGTAACAAACAAACTAACTTTAGCATTTATAACATTAAAGTATGGAGTATGGATAATTAATGATGAATAGTTCCTAAAGTAACAACAACAGTACGTGCACTAGATATTTTATGCACTTCGTTGGATTCGATAAAATGTTTATTTGTAAGTGAAGTCATACATACTTCGAATGACTTCATTGCCTCTTTTGTCAAAATCTGTTAAGCCTTTTCCCAACTATGTTGAGGTCGGGCCAGTCTGACCGGATACAGCTGAATTTTATTTTTTACCAGTATTTTACATGAAGCAATTGCCTATTTCTCCACAACCCAGTTAGTACTGGGTAATACTATACCCCTGGGTAAGACTGGTTGTCAGACTTTCGGGCCACTGACTACCTGTAACGACTGTCAAAAATCTACAAATGACAGCCGGGACCAACGGCTTAACGTGCTTTCCGAAGCGCGGTGAAGCTCGAAAAGTCGCCGATACTCACTCCGGCCTTGGTAAGCACGGCTTTACCTTGAATATCGACCTGTGTGGCTGTTATTATCTAGCCACGAGCTCCTATCTGCACAGCATATGTCTGGCAAAAGATGCAAATTCCATACAAAAAGTCAAGCAGTGCATATCACAGCAAAATTCTCGTGAAAATATTGCCGTAGCCAACTTCATAAAATATTTTCCTCGAGCTAGTAAAATAACATTTTCCGCTGAATATGCTGAGTCGCAGATTTTAATAGGTGTAAACTTCACACGAGTGGATATTATACAGGGTGCGCCAAGTTGCCGGCAAGCTTGGCAAAGCTCTCGCATTGTAGTACCATGTGCTATGGACAGATTTTTCTTTTTTATGTTCAGGTAACATTGAAACGATATTGTAGGGGAAGTTTTAAAAACGGGAATTCTAAAGAATTATTATTTTGTTGGTTAAAAGTGTTTGTCATAATATTATAGCCTGCTGCTTTTCTTGCGTACTGTTTTGTTTGCAGTCAATCTGTTCTTCAAAAATTAAAATTGGTGTGTTCCGGTTTCAAGTGTGCAATAAAAAGCATATTTGAAAGTTCAACTTTGTCCCTTTGATGGCAACTACTCGGCGATGCATCTGGCATTGCGGAAGTCCATATGCGGCCGTGACCTCTTAGAATCCAATGGGCTATACGCTTGGTTTCCATTTAATAACACAAAAACGTGATGGAAGTATTCTACCTATCATCTACTGTTAACGTATGGAGAATAATTCAAGATGTATTTAGTATAGACAAATACAGAATTTATTCTCATCAATAACACCTAAAAATAATAATTAAAAACAATCAAACCAACAATAACATGCTCATCTTAAACATCATAAACTCAGAAATTAAGCCACAGGAGGGTATTAGTCCCAGCGGGACGCGCCATGCCGTCTCAACAAACTTGTCACTAGCCACTAATTGTGACGCATTGTCAAGGTGAAATTTGGGGGACACGGGTGGGTACCCCTGTACCCCACCTGAGGTATAACTTACGATACGGGATGGGGGTGGAAGTGGAATTTAATACGGTGGATGGATTAGATAAGGTACATTGTATCTTGTCAGTTAGTTGTCGTAAGTTGAGACAAGATAGTACAATTAGATAGAAGGTAGAATGGTGTATGTCCAATTTCGAAGCGAAAACTAATTGGATACCTTTGACATTCACACAATCGTATAACAATGTGAAATAATTTTGGTTTACCCTTCAAATCTTACGATATAAATTCATAAGGATCAACGCCATTTACACTCATAGTCATAACAAACAAATCAAATTGTAATTCATTAAAAACAATAATAACTGGTGAAAACGGGTTACCATGTTTCACAGTTAAAGAGATGTGGAGGACAGAATGGGCAGTGGATGTACAAGACTGGCACTCAGCTGATTCATCTGGTTAGATTGGAAGCAGACCACATAGTTGAGAAAAGCATAGGCAGATGATAAGCTGGTCACAATCATTAAATCCAACAATTTAAACACTTATAATTAATATTTGACAACCATGAAAATGTCGTGAGTAAATGTAGTATTTTCATCATTTATTATTTACAGAAATCACTTTAATTAATGTGATTGTATATTTGACCGACAGGCGATCACTGAGCTCATTCGGTAAAGCTATTAATTTTATTGGATAAATCATCTTAATTACGTATTACCGTATTAATTTTGTATAAACACTGATTGAACTGAAATAAATAGTTTCAGCTTATCTCCAGGCGCAAATTAATTATGGAAAAAGGAATTTATTTATTCAGCCGTCATATTTTTATATTATTATCATTGGATAGACTGGAGTTCAAAAGTGAAAAGTCGACAAGACGAGATCTCGAGATAAACTTAGCGAGATATTATTATAAAAAATAATTACTTCCCTTTAATTTTTCACGGAACCCCAATCCTTTTTCTAAAATAATAGTAGCCTAAGTTACATCTTATAACATCCCATCAAAATCGCTTCAGCCGTTTTGGAGATTAGCTGGAACAAACAGACAGATACACAGAGTTTTTTTCTTGCTTTCCGTACCGTAAATACTTTCTTATGCATTCAGTAAAAAGCTGTTATTTTGAAATTACAAATAGACCCTTAAATTTTATTTATTTGTGTAGATGATTTTGGTGGAAGAAACCAGCCATATGTTGGCATTGCCGTAGTCAAGTATACGATTTTAAACTGTTTTAATAAATAAACAAGAGAAGGTAATGAAAGCTTCTCCCTCAGGCTGGTAGAAATGAAAATACACTTCTAAAATTGTCCTAATTTTGGCAACCAAACAAGTTACTGGGTTGTCCACTATTTGTTTTGAGCTCAAAACTAACAGTGGACATGGTAAATATCCCGTTTCTAGTGTTAATGATAAGTCACTGGGCTTATAAATCAGAGAAAATAAAATCGTTCTTAATTCTCTCTACTTCATACCTACAAATATAATAATAAATCTGTTTTCCAAGATCGTGTCTACCTGGTTTCACCTAACGCAATTCTCAAATCCCAAGGTCACGATACAATAATTACCCTCAAAACGACCTTGACCCAACCCTTGTTACCCTTATCTAGAAAAGCGAAACGATAAATCTGAAAGCATTTTAATATCGATCCTGTATCCATAAATTTTGTGGACCACGAAGGAAGTTCCCCACATAAATCTGTCAGCACTTGATTGCACGGGTGTACTTGACCGCTGACATTGGCCTTCTATTGTGTACACTGGTGCACGCAAGTTTTGCATTTAGGTTGATGGTAATTATATGGTGTGAAATGGTGGTAATTGCGAAGTGGTTTATTAAAATACTAGTGCTTTTCCCGCGACTTTGTCCGCGTTTGTGTTTTCCTATACGAACTTATAGTTTTAAAAAAAATTATATTGTCTCCCACAGGGTTCAAATAATCTCTGAAAATAACATCAAAATCGATCCAAAATTTAAATCGTATTTAATTGTAATTGGTGATAGACAGCAATACTTTAGCATTCTTATATACCTCATAAAAGTGACCGTGTAGTTATTTTACGCTCTGAATAAAAATGTGATGCAGGATTTAAAGAGTGGTATTTCCGGCTGGTGCATTTATGGTTAATACGAAGGAGTTAAAAGCTTTTGGCACAGAATTTTAAATGTCAAGGTAGTTTATTTAATAAAAATATCTGATCTACACGATCAAATTTCATTAGCTAGCAAAATTTTGTAAATGTGTGTGCTCTTGGCTGAATAATAACAGCTGCGCGGGTCGACCTTCATGGTGGATAGGTGGATGGGTTACCATCTATTACATATCAAGTTTCCTACATGCCTCGGAAATCGTTTTCTCGTTTGAATATCCATGAAAATGGCCATGTTTTACTGATTAGTTTATGCCATCTAAGTTGGAATCTAATTTGCCATTATGCTCGAAATCATATTCATCAAACATAAATGGCATAAACTAATTAGTCAAATAAAGCCATTTCATGGATATTAAAACCATTTTTGTGTGTTTTATTTCAATGTCAAGTTTCCCCTCTAAAAAAACACTCTTTAGATCTTTGACAGTCGTTTCAAGTAGCCAGTCGCCCAAAAGTCTGACAGACATTCTTACCGTATTATGTCTGTAGCCGCTTTAAAAACATGTTTTTTTTTTATGAGCCTGATGTGTCCTACTGCAGAGCAAAGGCCTTGGCGGAACGTGAGAGGGAGAGAACCTCACGTCCCAGCCGCCGCGTGAGACACCCCGGGCGTTGGCGGCCACTTGTTGGCTCTCGGCCACCGTAGGCGCGGGCCTGTGGACGGTGAGTGACGGCTAGCTCGCCGTCCGTCCGTCTTATGACGACAGGCCGTGTCGACGGCGCGTTTGTGTTCCACGCGCGCCTCTAAGAGTTGCAGCAAGCCGGAGGGGTCCGCAAGGGCCGATGCCTGCCAGGGCTGCGGGAATGTTCGAAAGAGATACCGCGGCCCTGGAACACAAAGGGCAAAAGAAGGAACATGGATGGGTTCAGTCAGTCAGTTCCCTCTTTCCATTTATCCTTTTGATAAGAGCCCAGCTCGTCACGCCATCTCTTTTTGGGCCTACCGCGTCACCGTTATTTATTTGTCTATAATAATAAATTAAAATTTAAAGGGGGCTCCCCTACTACGATGGTACGGAACTTCATGCGCGAGTTCGACTCGCACTTGTTTAAACATATATGTGGACGAATTGCCATTAGATACAAAATGTTAAATCAATGAATCAAACAATATTGTCATCCAACATCAGATTTACATAACGCCATTAACATTAGGTACCTACTATACCTTCATAAACTAACATAATATCAATTCACTGTTTTACACAATTCACAAGCTTTCAAGGTATAAAACTAAATTTATACTGGGAGCTCAAAATTATGAACAATCACGGAAGATATCCCGTATGTGACAGTATAAGTTTATAATATCAATTAATAGATACCTTAACGAAGTTATTTCTCAATAGTTCCCGGAATGTAAACTTAATATGATTATCTCTAGGTACTGTTAATTAATAACAGGCAGTTAAGATTCCACCAACGTATTCGATTTACTTGTAACGAGAAAATCTAAAATGTAATCCCTGGAGGGTTCAGGCAGAAGTATGTTTAGGTTCCGTACAATTGTAGGGAGCGAACTAATTGCCGTCACCTGGGCACACATCCAGACTCCGAAATGGTTCTGAGAAATTCCTGGTTGAATATCACACTTCGCCCCACCTGAGATTCGAACCCGGAGCCTCATGCTCAGCAGTAGGGCTTGCGATAACTATACCAACAGGGTAGTTGGTGTCAGGTCAAATAAAAATTTGATGTTGGGTAATAACAGTCTTTATTATATAAGGTCTGATTAAAATAGATGGAAAATAATAAAATGTATTGTTTTAGTTTGTAAGACTAAGAACAGATCATCTCAATACTTCAGTGTGGTTAGCTAACTCCGAAACTTCTTGTTCTGGACACGAGTGTACAATAAATAATAGATATAATCTGTGATAAAATTAAATATTACTCAAAATAATTACGAATAGTTAGGACCTCGCGACTAAATAATACAGCTGCACGGGTCGATCTTCAAGGTTAGGCCGCGCTTGCATAGGTTGTTCCGTGGATGGGTGATTAGTATTATATACTAAGTTTCCTTCCTGTCTCGGAAAGCACGATAAGCCGTTGGTCCCTGCTGTCGTTTGTAGATCTTTGACAGTCGTTACAATATTTTGTAGCCCGAAAATCGAACAACTAGTTTTACCAAAGGGTATCGTATTTCACAATACTAACTGGGTTGTGGACTTGTGGAGGTCAGATAGGAAAATACTGGTATTAAGCTGCATCCGTTAAGACTGGAAGCCGCCACCAGCATAGTTGGGAAATACAGGCCGATGATGAGACAATTAGGAATAGTCCGATACAAAAATAGAATAAATGTTCTACAATTCTTAATCATATTATAATTATTAGGTTTATATTCATAATGTATCTTCTGTGAGAGAGAGAGCGAAACGACATTGGCATGATTTTGAACTTCTTTAGCTTTTTTTGAGAGTGCACTAGTGTTAACGCGTTATTTTTTGCGTCGTCGATTTGTTCAGGAAGACTTTTAATTCAAATCCTGCTTGCTTCAAAGCAAATGGTACAACTATGGGTTACAACCACATACTCATAAACCCATATAGGTAAATTCTCCCAGAGGGAATGTTACTCGCGACCAATCGAATCGCTTACCCCTGCACCAAAACAACCATTACAAACCACGACATGTTTCAACCCAACCAACCAACTAGTTTATACCACTTTACTATTCTAATTAATTTTCTTGCGGACTCCAACCCCAAGACTAATGCAGCTGAATCCCGACAATTAATGCTATTGTTTCGCAATTTCCATCGATTTCTCGTTAAACCTTGTGGCGGCAATTAAAATAGGATTTCAATTGTTTGTTTTGTTGTACTGATGGGAATGACACGGATTTGGGAATAGGTTATCGAGATTTGAGGGTATGCAGATTCAAAATTACAAATCCCTAGCGTACAGATATCAACGTGATTTCCTCTGTTTCATTTATCATCTGGCTAGCTTGTTATGCTTCCAGTTTATCCAGATATAGCTGAATAATATTATTTACTTATAGCGACTGCATATCCACTCACATCTACTTCTCCACACAAACTAGGTAACACAATAGCCTACTGAAAAAGAAGACAATAAGATTCCTTGCCACAATCAATCAATTTACTGCATACGTAGCCAATCGCAGTCCACAACTGATCATAAACCTGCCCCAATTTGCGCTACAAAACCAAGGTTCTCGTATGCAGTCTAAAACAGCCAGTTTTTTGAGGTCACCTGACCACCTAAGTTCAATTGCCTGAAAACGCCATTACAAAATGACAAAGAGCATTGATCAATGTTTGTTCTCTAATTATCCTTTGCCCTGTACTCGAATAATTTCAGGCATCAGTTCGGCCTATATTGCGCAGTAGATAAACGGCGATACGCAGTAGATTGCGAGGCAAACCCGCCGGCAGATCGTAGTACATAATAATTGTTTGTTCACGAATCGGGCCCTGTTTAATTTGCCCTCGACGGCGCTCGATACTGTGTGCCAAGCTCTGGATATACGATTTTGTTTAATTTATTTCTTCGCTGTATTTGATATAGTACGAGTGGGATTTTTAAATTGATTCGGTACTTTCAGGATAATACGCAATTTGTGGATACTTTTTTGAATGGATTGGTAATCGCTTACAACGCGTATGATATTTCTACAACGGCTTTCACATTATTGTCATTATTTTTTCAATCTCCTACATTTTTGACTGTTGCGACACAGGTACACTCTCTGTTATGGTTAGTGGACCGTTATCATGTTACCACGCGGACCCAGTGCGGGGCACTTCACACTAAGTCTTCGATTTTTTTCTTATAGGCCATGCTGATTGCTTCACAATGTATCTCAACAGTTTTGTCGTAATTTCTGGGTTGTCTTGAGCTTTTTCAATCTCTTACATTTTTGACTCTTCCGTAATAGCTATTGCTGATAGAGTGTCACATTATCCAGACCCCACTTTACTTTATTGTAAAAAAATAATCTCTTACTGGTTTCTAGTTAGTCTGAACCTGCATTTCGACAATTATAACCCAATTTTACATTAGCATAAGTACGTGTATAGCTTACATATCGCTCTCTCCCCTCATCGCTTCACCTTGGATCACAAACTTTATCCAGCAGGTGGGTAGAGGATCATAAATTGTAAACTTTGCCTTTAAGCCTAGATTAAAATCCAGCCCTTTTATATTATATCGCTTTATTTAGCTCTGATTTTGACACCGCCGGGATACTGAAGTGTAAATTGATTACATGACTGTTCCTTTGTTTCATTAAACGAGGAATGTTAAATATATTTTAGGTGAAATAGGAATTTATTTGGGTCAGCAAGTTTGTTTTGGAATAAAATGATTAAAAACATAAGTAACACTCAGATTTCTATGAAATATTGACCATTGTAGGTAAGAGTTTAATATTTACATACCAGTACCGTATTTTGGCTGTAAATGCTACTACGACAGAATTGCTACGAAGTTAAAATCTTGTTTGGATCAGGATTAGTGTTTGGACATAATGCTTCGGTGCTGACACTCGGAGAAAATGTTGATAAGCTATTCCTTGAAAACAATTTACTGTGCCATGGACATGTTCAAGGGGGATCAGACATGCTGAGCAAAATAAAATAAAATAAAACATTTTTCGTGATAGTCTCATTTCTAGTTAGGAAGTACCTAGTTTAATCAACAAACAATGGGGCCGCGGAATCACCTCAAGAAGAATACATCTATTAACAGGACCCAGCTTTTTGTTTCCTCAACACCTAGAACTTGAACCAGTATCAATCCATTAGACTACCCCAAAACTTCGCACCCTTGATCCGACGTCTTAAGGACAAACACAAGGTGTCAAAGTTGTAGCATAAAATCAATTTGGAGGCGACCACATGTTGCAATAACGTGGGGCCTGTAATAGTGCCCTTATGGGCAAACTTGACAGATTTGGGCTTCTGCTGGCAAATTGTTAGGGGGAGGTTTCGTATGTTACAGTATAATTATGTTATTGTTGTGGTTGGGGATGTGTTGCTTTTGTTTCATAGTCGGTGATATCATAATTTCGTGGCGTAAACAATGACTGCTAGACATAATGGGAACTTTCAATATAAAAAATTGTACCTTTGTCTCTTTTTCGAAGTTGAATATTATGAGCTGCTGAACATAAGGATCCATCTTCTGGCCTTTCCATAACTATGTTGAAGTTAGTTTTCAGTCTAACCCAATGCTGCTGAAAATTGATTTTTTTGCATCCGGTTAGAATAGAACCCGACCTCAACACAGTTGGAAAAAGGTAGGCAGATGATGATGAGTTGCACAAAATGGTGTCATTCAAGGTCAAACACTTTCCATAGCGAAAAAAAATGAAGCTAACCTGCCATCAGAACTATTTCATACACTCACTTAATATCTTTTTGTTCGAGGAATGTTATCCAGAAAGTTTTTACGTCTGTGAAACACAAGGAAGACATTTTGCGCCTGTCGGATCCACACGTCGCCGACGTAATTAATGAATGGAACATATTTGGGACATTCTGGCCTGTCTAGATTAGTGGAGGTGTCTTTGGAAGATACAATTGTGTCGATGTTCTTGACCTTATATTATGTTAGTAACTCTTATTACTACTCCTGATATTGTTGTTGACTGATAAATGTGTTTGTGGGAGTTTGTTTCGTTCTTCTTCCCAGATAAAATACTAGGAAGTGGTGACTGGCTGGCGTTTTGAGGGATTGTCGAATATAATTTTTGTTTTAACACTATTTTGCGGCTTTGGTTGATATTAAGAACGCATTTAGGATCTTTAGAGGTGTTCAGAATAGTGACCATATTACTAAGGTGACATAGTTGAGAAAGAGAGAATAATAAAAAAAATGTGGATCTGATTTCTCATGATTTCAGATTCAGAAGAAATCTTCCAGAAATTAGGAAATGAACACGGAAAAACACCCACTACCACTTTAGGCAACAGGACCTTATTTATTCGTCATCTGCCCGTCGTACGTGTACCTGTCCACCACAGGAATGTATGCTGTATGCCAGAATACTCCTGTTTGTCGAACTATTATCAAATCCACATTACAGTACCAGGTTGACATGAGCGTGCAAGAGGTTGCGTTTAGTAAAGTTAACAAGAAACTTCATTACGGCGGCGGCGCGCGGCGCGGGGATCCAGTGATTAACGTTAACATTATCGTACGCCGACCGCCGCGCCGCTCTTGTGCTAGCGCATATAGTGTTGTGCAGAGGTTTGTCGATATCGATAAAATTATAGTGAATTTGCTGAAGAAAAAAGCTAATTTCGTAAAATGAATGTTTCAATCAAACTAGTACAGAGAACTTGCGGACCGGCTGAGGATTACAGACATTCTCAGATATTTCAACATACATATTTGTATGGAAAAGTCCGGATAAAAGTTTGTCCGTACCAGTTTAACTGAGCCTAAATCAAGTTAATTTAAAAACAATTTTCTAAGGAACTAATACTACAACGCATTTGTGTGTGTCAAATAAAAGAACACCACATTAAAGACATTATTATTGCATAATACTTCTTCCAATGCATAAATACCTCAACAGCGTCCTTTGCCCTTACAACATTTCCTCCTAGAAAATAGGGATACAATATTTTATAGGATTCTGCTCAGTTAACACAACTTCACTTTCTCCTTTGACGGCATCCATCACGCCTCACACGAACTACGTATTAGACCTGACATCACCCAAATCCTCTATCGCTTTTGCAGAATTATCCTCGCAATTATTCCCCTTTAAATTCGAACAAATTCTATCGACATTTTCCCACCCCTACCGCTTGTATTCGCAATCTAGTGTAACGATCTGCTATTAAGAGGCAGGTAAAAGTGGGTAAGACGTGTTATACGTAACGAACGCTCCTAGATGTTACACGTACCCGTATTAGCATTGAATGCCTGTACTAAGCTAGGCTACAAGCACCTAACCACCTACAACGGTTAATGTAACTGGGTATTTGGCCCGTTTGTACTTAGTGGTTATAGAGTTTTCGAACTTGATTAAAAGTTATTTTCAGAACTTATATCTGTGGTTTCCGAAGAATTGACAAACTTAACTGGCATCGGCCATCCGATCTGCGAGCAAATTCCCACATTGCTAACAGAACGGATCGCCGATGGGGTCGAAAAGTTCTATAGTGGCGACCGCGAACCGGAAGACGTTGCGTTGGAAGGCCTCCCACTAGGTGAACCGATGACCTGGTGATGGTTGCGGGGATCCGCTGGATGCGAGACGCACGGGAACGGACACTTGGGGGAGGCCTATGTCCAGGAGTGGATGTCTTTCGGCTGAAATGACGATGGTGTTGATGATATCTGTGGTTATAAGATAAACTCGTTTTTTCCCATGGTGGGTAGAAACTAAATACAGCGATTAAAGCAACCAATACTCCACAGTCGTTATGATTATTGATATATAAACGTCAAATTTGTTTATTCGATAAACAAATTTGACGAGTTTAGGTTGACAACGACCACAGTCATGTTGCTATTTGAACACACCTGTTTAAAAAACGTTTATTTTTTAACCGACTTCTAAAAAAGGAGGAGGTTATGTATTCTACCAGCATCTTTTTTTCATAGACGTGTTGGGCATAAACTAAACACTATAAACTTTCACTAGCAAATTAAATTTAAGTTTTTATTCTGCATGACTTTCTGCCTAAGGTAACAGCATAATAACCAAAAACGTTATTATCAATTACTGTTAACATTCTAGATAGTTAACTTCCTATATTAAAACACCAAGTTTCCTCTAAAATTCATAAGAATATACCGTATCCCTACTTATTTTAATACACACCCTCATTCTAAAAGCACATAACTTGAAACTGAACATCTAATGTCCAAACTGCTGGCCGCTGCCATTAACCAGCCTTTTATACGAGCAGTTCTGTTCTCGTTAGGATAGGGGTTTCATAGCGCCACGGAATAGATAGGTGCAGAAAGCCCAAATGCTCAATGCTGTGGGCGAAAATAGGCACACGTACATACATACAGACGCGGTATAGTGTGGGATAACCATAACGATATTCAACCTGTAATGTTCCCATTGCTGGAATACGAGCCTTTTCTAGCGAGTTGGCCTCAATTCACCACCCTGGCTAAGTTCGGGTTAGTGAACACCAAGATGGTCTACTATTTTTCCTCACTATTTCTTTCTTCATCGTTTTGAGAGGAGAGATGACAGAATGAATTCAATGAGCTTATTGCTGAATAATAACAGATTGCATATTGATCAAAGATTAAGCCACGACTACCGAGGTCGCTTTTTGGGTGGGTTGTTTTTTGGGGGACCATCTATACATATAGTTCACTGCATGCCTCGGAAAGCACATGTGGATGATGACGGAATAAGTTGAACAAAGTACCTAAATTGAACTTCACTGTGTTTGACCCCGCAACCAACAACTCCTAAGTTGGAGCCATTGGAGTTAACCTTCTGTACCAATTTATTCTGTGGCACTAACCCATACTACCCTTAACGAGCAATTTAACAACATATATCGCTATTAAAAATGAATCAGGGTGCAGGTATTACCCCAATTATTTTGAGAGCTAGTTTGCAAGATTATTTTTATGAGTTTGCAGTTGAGAAAATAATATGTTATGGGAATAGTTTCATGGTAAATAAGGTGGACATTTCTGTGAAGTTCGGGGTATAATAAAAGAGCTTCCTTGAATAGTGGGTCATTGAATGGTCTAGTCTAGCAAATCAGAGAAATCAGTGCCATACATAACTGAATAGTGGCTAAATATTACAGAGTAGAGTACCTAGTTGTGCTACACTTGGTGCCGCAAATAATTTAGATAAAAAGGGAGTACTAACTGACGTTGTTGAATGGAACCTTTCCAGATAAACTATTTCATAGATCTACTAATCATTTATACTATTACTAGCTTTTGCCAATTCGCACTACTAAAGTTTCTATAATAATATAATTCAATCATGATTCGAAAGACACGTGGAGCCATCTATTATCATAAGAACGTTAGTGTGGTTTTCCTCGGGAATAGTTTTTTTTTTCGAGATGAAAGGTACCCTATGTCTGTTTGTGTACATCTGATAACGTATATGGTAAATTTCAGGATGATCAGTTCAGTGGTTTATTCGTGTAATACCTTTACACGAATAAACAAACTTACTTTCGCATTTATAATATTAGTTAGGATACCGTCATCTGCCTAGCTTTTTCCCAACTATGTATGTTGGGGTCGGCTTCCAGTCTAACCGGATGCAGCTGAATACTAATATTTTACATGGAACGACTGCCTATCTGACTTCCACAACCCAACTAGCACTGGGTAACACGATACTCTTTGGTAAGTGTAAGTGGTATAAGACTGGTTGTTAGTCTTTCTAGCCACTGACTACCTTAACGACTGTCAAAGATCTACAAATGACAGCCGGGACCAAAGGCTTAACGTGCTTTCCGAGGCACGGAGGAAACTCGGTATGTAATAGGTGGTCACCCATCCACGGACCAACCTAGGCAAGCGCGGCTTAACCTGAAGATCGACCCCGAGCGGCTGTTATTATTTAGCCACGAACTACTCAATATTAGTTAGGATACCATGTATCTTAAATAATATATTGTTATAGTGAACAATATCCTTATAGATGTTCTACATGTCTACAGCCAATGAAAATGCAATAAAAAACAATTACATCTACACATAGAATGGAGGAATGTAAGGGATAGTTTGTATTCGTCGTAAATATAAGTTTGAATCGGAGATCGGCCGAGGGGTGGTTACGATCTACTTACGATTTAGTTTGTGTATGAGGTGGGGATGCAACGAGAGATAGTTCAGGGGCCCAATTCTGCTATTACAATAGACGACAATAGTGTCAGAATGGTCTGTCATTGATTTCATAATTGTTGATTTTGACAAGTTTTGACAAGTCAAAATCAACAATTATGATATCAATGACAGACCATTCTAATGGTAATTCTAATGGTCTGTCATTGATTTCATAATTGTTGATTTTGACAAGTTTTGACAAGTCAAAATCAACCATTATGAAATCAATGACAGACCATTCTGACACTATTGTAATAGCAGAATTGGGCCCCTGAACTGTGGGTTACAGTAGACGAATTTTATTTTAAAACATGTTTTAGTAGGAGTGTTTTTTTTATAAAAAACAACTCAATGTACCCACATTCATATTTTAAAAATGCTTTTAGCAGGGACTAATTTGGCGTGTGCTAGCTGCTAAAACATTATAATCTACTAGCTTGTCACCTCTTCGTCTACTTGGAGGTCGAAAGTTGTTCCGTGGGATACGGGATGAAAAGTATCCTACGTCTTCATACAGGATTATGGTCTACCTGTGAGCTAAAAGTGTCTTAAAAGATAACACATGGAGGGAGAGACCGACAGAGCATAGACAGACTTGTTCCCGCTTTTAGAATATTGGTATAACTAAGTATGGAAACATTGCTAATATTAGTATAATATCGAATCACTCTACACCAATGACCTAGTTATAAATATTTAGCTAAATAAATTATGCAATAAGTTCACAACCAGCTAAGGATTTCAACTACGATATGATTACCTACAATTTATTCATCACAAATATTATTGTCTCATAATTAAATATTAACTGGCCATAATTAAATAACAATAATTTAGTAACAATCCATTATAATGTAAATGATTGGAATATCAAATTAACTGTAACTAATTTGATCATCATTGTGCATAGCAGAGTAAACATTTAGTTAGTCTAATGTAGAGTTATTTTACAACACAGAAAAGTAAATATTGACGTTACAGGTTATCTTCTTTTTTGGCACAAATTAGGAGAACATTTTTTCAGCTTCTTACCATAGTTCGTAATATTGAATAGTGCGATACTTCAGTTATGCGAAAACCCACAGACTGTCTGGAGAGTCCTGTTCAGAGGAAAGACACTGGGGTAACACCAGAAAAAGACCAAGGGGTCGACGACCATAGGATGAAACGACCATATCCCAATCTTTAAGGTAATTTTTTTAGGCACCCTCAGGAATGGCTCAGGGCCAACACATAGCTGACACCACGATTCACGGGAATTAAGGATCCAGTGAAAGTAGAACCAGATCTTTAATTATTTGCTGGAAAGGAATCATTACCCTGTGAAAGATTGTGCGTTCTTATTATGTTATTGTTCCTTAATTACTAATAGAGGTTACCACGACAATGTAACATTTCATCAAATTCCGAAATTGATATAACAAAGCTACAGTTACTGCACAACTGAAAACTCCTTCATTCCTCAAGTAACACCAACGATCAATGTACGACCCCGGTGCGTTCCAAACCTATTGATAAAATTGGGGGGTCGCGTGTGCAAGTAGGTCAATCTTCTGTTAACTACGGATTTGTTTAGATCTTCCGAATGTTGCCAGACCCTTTTGTTGTAGCAAATTATATTATCTATCATTTTTTAAAAAGTACTACTTTTGGTAGTGCTTTTGGGAATGCGTAAATCAGAAAAAGTTGTGTCTTGAGTACGATAATATAAAAATGATCATTACCTATTAAGTCATAATAATCTCAAAATCGTTGCTCCGGCTGAAAACCGGCTCGCTAGCCTAACCAACAATAAACTGCTAGTGTAGGGTATAATCATTAGCTTGCACAATGTCCTACAATCAAAAAACTCGAAGAGAATATCTACCAACCAGCACTGGGCCTACGTGGTAGATTCCAGCCTACTCCTTCTTACAGAGAGGAGCCAGTGTCCCACCAGTGGGAATATAATAAGCCAATTAATTATGCTATTCAGATGGTGCAACATTTTTAATCGCAATCGCACCTTTCTTTAACGCAATGTTTAAGTAACTTAATGGTCATGTTCTCTGAATATTTTGTGAAACAAGGGAAAGAAAAACATGCGTATTGGAAACATCAATGTTTTCATCAAAAAGGAAAATCCAGTACCCAATCTGTCTGATTTCACGAAACGATTAATTCGACGCGACGATGCAACGAGATTCCTAGAACACATAAAATGAAGCTAACCCGTCTCGATCCCGACCTCAGTGCGTTTATGGCCAAATCTGGTCCTCTTTGAACTGGGTCACTTTGTGGTAACGGTTCCGTAGGGTCTGTGTAGACGAGCGACCAAAACAGCGACGAATATTTAACTGGGCACTAAATTGCTAGGAAATATGTAGTGAGCGACAGACATTGGTTGCGACTGCCAGCAGTGTAAGTGCCATCGGTCACGTCTGTCTCTTTAAATTAAGCATTTTTGTGACCTCTTTACGAAGAATGGACTTATGTTTTTCCACATTTCTTTTCTTCATTTGACATCGCGGCGTTGAAATAATAATAATGAAATTTCAGGCATGGGTAATATCGTGTTGCAAAGTAGGTGGGCTGTGGAGATCCGATAGATAATTGCTCAATGTAAAATTCAGCTGCACTCGATTAGAGTGGAATTCAAACCTAACATGGTTGCGCAAAGGCTAGGCCTGTGCCAATGAAAAGCAAACTGTAGTTACAATACTGCTATTCATTGTAATTTTGTCTGTCTGTCTTTCGCCATCTCTCTCACGGGATGTGATATGCGTCAAGCGACACTTGCGTGATTCATTTGTTTTTCGCGTCACAAGTCGCATCACGGTGACGCTCCAAGCAATTTTTTTTTATTGTTTTCTTCCACTACCATTGTGGCAGCACCGTCACACTTGTCGCTAGGTACTCGTTGACGCACGTCTGTACAATGCCTTATGGTGCTATACGACTCTTTACGGTGCCATAGTAAGGCAGGGTGCATACTTATGTGTTTACGACCCGATGGAGGACTGTATCTGTTGTTTATATGGTTTATGGGGGACAGGTACAATTTGATGTCGTAGCGAATTGGATTGGTTTACGAGGTTTAATGGGGGGAAATGGCATGGCATGGGAATAAGTTGGTTGTGCTCTTGTTATGGGTTAAAACAAACATTTGAAGTTCTATGTTGGTGCTCGTAAATGGTAACCCTCCCGTATGGGGAAAACGGGTGATCAGAACGGGTACACTGCTCCGGACACGGACACCTCCATACGAATACTTACTTACTGAAATATCTATCAATGTCCGTCTCCGAAACCGCGTCCACAATTTTTCCATGCTCCACGAATTGTAGGCATGGCTCCGGACACGGACACCTCCAAACAAATACTCATTGATGTATAATATCTGTCAGTTTGTGTGTCAGACGTTCTGCAATCCATACGTGTATACCTTCCGTCTGGGGAAAAAGAGTTGAGTCAGTTTTCTTTCAATTTAAACAACACGTTTGACATATTCAGCAAGAAATTAAGCTAACCAGTGAAAGGATTATCTATCATCTTCATATATATGAAGGAGATACTCTAGCTAGGCCGTTGTTCCTGAGAAACATTTAGATAAATAGAGACGGCCTTGCGATTAAAAGTCTAGGTCTAGAGATATAAAATGCTAGGTAATATTTATTTTAAGTTATTTTTTTTTTTTAATAAATATTTATTTAAATCGACTGGATGGACTACCTCGTTGGTTTAGTGGTCTCAAGCGCGACTGCTGAGCATGAGGTCGTGGGTTCGATTCCGAAGTCGGGTAAAGTGTTATTGGGTTATTCCATTGAATTTCTCAGTAGCAGCTACGGAGTCTAGATTTGTGTCCGGTTGATGGCTATAAGCTCGCCCCCTATTACATTGGAATTAAACATAACTGGCGAAATATGGGTGTACTATTAGGTACAGCCCTGCCTAACCCTTCGGGGATTACAGGCGTGATATTATGTTGATGTTATATGAATTACATTTGATTACTTAACAAGAATAAATAATGATCGCCAGTAATTTGTAGTTTCCTAAGTGTACATTGATCCACACCATAAATAATATAATTATGATAGATACAAAAAATGCCTCTGATAATCAAAATCAAAATCAAAATCAAAATCAAAATATTTTTATTTCACATAGGCCTACATGGGCACTTATGAAACGTCGACAAAAAAGGTGCACGGTTCGGGTTGGTCGTTTCCTATGGAGAAGAACCGGCAAGAAACTCCATGGTTACTCTTTTAAAATGACTAGTTTTACAATATTATCATGTTACAGCATTAGTACTCAAGTATGGGGGGACAGCATAGGCCCGACAATAAGTCGTTGCTTACTACACAAGAAAAACGGAAAACAAGATAAGAGGTTAACAAAAGTTAACACACATCTAGGAATCTACAAGGCCTACACTGCCCTACTAATTGTACTTGCAGTAATCGACATTTTTGAGAATTTCACTTTTTTGCAAAAATGACATCCTACGGATATATTCTATACGTAAAAAATATATTTAAAAGTTTTTTCTTATAAAAACGTGTTTTTTATCTAACATGAAACGCAGTACTTGCACCTAAATGTTACTTTTACTAAAAAGATCTGCAGCATTAAGCATATGCTACAAGATTATGCAGTACTTGCTACGTTTACTGTATATGCTTTTAGCATTTAACTTTTTGCATCGAATACTAACTAAAGCCAAACGCAGTAGTCACCATTACTGCATTTGAATGTAGCAAAAATAACAAAAACCTACTCTTGCGATACTAAGCCTAAACGCAGTATTCTACAGTAGTTTCTATAAAAATACCAATTTTGTGTAGATTTGATTTAGTGCCATGAGCCATAACAATAATTATTGTTTATTTAAAAAAATGATAACTTAATGAGTGATAAAAATGTTTTTGTAACAAGTTTTATAGACTGATTATTTAAGCTAAGTAAAAAAATAAAAAAATAAAATGATTATATCTAGCTTTCTCTGTCTTATTTCGTTTCTTAGTCATTTGTACATTTGACAGAAGCCAAATTTACCTACATTTTAACTAGTGCCAGCCATCAAAATATAAAATGATTGCTAATTACAAACGCAGTATTGAGCATGTGCTAGGTAATTTTGCAGTAATAAACACAATTACTGCATTTAGTCTTAGTAATACGGTAATGCTCGCAAGCCCAGAAAGTTGATGAAAATGCAGTACTGAGCGTTTTATCAAAATAAGACAATAAAGTAAAGAAAAAAATATATTAATAGAAAGCTAGATTTTTTTACTATTTTTAAGTCACACCTCAAAAGTTATATAACGGATATTTCTCCATTAGATGTAAAGAAATAAGTTTACCGCGTTTATCTCCAAACCGCCATTTTGCAAGTACTGCGTTTGCAATAAGCAGGGCAGTACACTGTTCACACATTCACAAACAATCGTTAAAAAGAATCTATACAAAGGCAAGAAAATATTATAAAAGACTAAATTAAACAAGTGACAAAAATATTGTCATCAGTGCTGCAACTATTCTGAACAAAGGGTGTTTAAGTGATGTGATAACCATTGTAAAAAAAGAAAAAAAAAAAAACCATTGTAAATTAAAATGAAAAGAAAAAAAAAATTGATTGAGAATAGTTAGAGACATCCACATATTTGTGCTGTTTATGAGCTACCAGGGAAGCCGCATGCGCAGAAGGAACTAAAGCCAAACCTCTTTATCTTCAACGTAGTCCTTGATTTTGTAATATGCTTTTTTAATAAGGACACGTTTAATGTAATTTTTGAACTTTCCATCGGTCAGTTCTATAACTGACTTAGGTAATTTGTTATAAAAACGTATACTGTAATGACAATGTTATCCATGGGACTTACTTTATCATTGAAATTAATTTATTACTGCTACTTACAATTTATAGTAGGTGTTTGAATGTAAGTCGAAAATTGGACCGTATACTGTAATGACAATGTTATCCATGGGACTTACTTTATCATTGAAATTAATTTATTACTGCTACTTACAATTTATAGTAGGTGTTTGAATGTAAGTCGAAAATTGGACTAAATCTTCAGTCGGCTCGTTGGTCTAGGGGTATGATTTTCGCTTAGGGTGCGAGAGGTCCCGGGTTCAAATCCCGGACGAGCCCGTTTTGTCTTTTAAATATTCCGAATACATACAAATAAAAACTAAAATAAATTCCCTTCTTTTATTAATGCGTTGGGAATTCAACACGGATTATTATTATTTTGCTATAAGATTATTTGAAGCGAGATATTTTAATGACGAAAATTATTTAATTGGTGGATTTCATAGAAAGAAAAAAGAATGAAATCCATCGACGTTAGGTGCTCATTAACAACCACTCTGCGCTTTTTTGTATGTTTTTTTTTCCTAATTTACATGTTGTTCTCGGAAAAATAAACGACATTGTGGGATTACGTCAAGAGGATGTGCGACCTCTTCATCCTCTACCTAGCCTTTTCCCAAACCATGTTGGGGTTGGCTTCCAGTCTAACTGGATGCAGTTGAATACCCGTCTTTACATGGAGTGACTGCATTCTGACCTCTACAAAACAAAAACTGGGTGCTACGCGGGAAGCTTGGTAAGACTGGATGTCGGACTTTCGGCTTCTGACTACTCGTAACGACTGACAAAGATCAGGCAGACAGTCGGGACCAACGGCTTAATAGGCTGCACGGAGCACGGAGGAAACTTGGTATGTAAGGATGGTCACCCATCCACGAACCAACCTCGGCAAGCACAACTTAACCTTGAAGATCGACCTGTGGCGGCTGCTATTATTATTAAGCCACAAACAATCTACGATCACCTGCAGTCTATCTGCCAAACATGTTTACGGTCTTTTTAGCTCAAACGACGCTAACTAGGCGCTGTTAGTAAACCTTTATGGTTTTTTTCATTAGTTCCCATTTCAGCCACGAGCCAAATGATCCTTGTACTGGTTGGTTAAGTTAAGACATTGAGGGAATTATGTAAACAAATAAGAAGACAGATGTTGAAATCACGGAGCAGATGTGAGACTTTCGTGTTTATTTTTTGTTTTTGTTTTAATGTTATACCTACCTGTGTGTCGATGTGGGGTAATTTTCTTTGGCCTACCTTTGGATTACCTTTAGCTTAATTTGTTACACTTTCGTTAAAAAACTTTAAAGAAATCCAACTTTCTTGCTAACCAACAAAATTAATTTCAGTATCCCATCTAGTTCTCCAAACTTCCTGTAGACGGCGCCACTTTACATAACGCTTCTCTATTACCCAAAATAAACATGATATTAGAGTCAATGAACCCCGGAGCTGGTATAATCAGGCAAATTGCGGCGCGGTGACAATGTAGTTAAACCGTCCTTGCCTCCCGGCCCTCTTCTCCTCTCCTCTGTAGACGCGGTACCCTCAGGCTCAAGGCGTGTGAGCACACAAAATAAAATTAAACGCCAACGTTTTTATATGACATGCTGCTGTGGGGTATGTAGCTGTGTGTTGGCGAAATTACAGATAAAAATGTTTCTCATGATTTGAGAGCTCCAGAGACTGTGTTGCATGATTCTTTTGGCACTTGAATGACATTGACAGGAGGGTGCTGGTGGTAAACATTTTGTGAAAGTGTCCGTGGACGTTGTATTGGAAAAATAAGATGGTAGCCTTAGTTCCTCCTAAAGCCACGCGCAAGAATGCAGTACTGTAAGCTCTATGGATGAAAACGTGGAATTAAAACTCATTTTTGTGGCATGTATTTTTAAAACTAACCAGCATCAATCTATGAGTATTTTATATTAATTGATTTACCTCTAAACTTTTCATATAATCGAACCATTGGTATATATATCAATGAATCGAACCAATAAAATGAACTGTTGACTTAAATTTAACGAGACAATTATTGATTTATCGCTATTATTCGGTCTTTTCCCTAGAGATGTCCATTAGCATTGCGTCCGGTGTTTACAAAAGGGTTAAATTGCCTAGTAATTATTGATAATATCTATGAGGATATCTATTTCCGGCTTTTATTGGGTCCGTCTGGTATTTCCTGCGGGAATTACACCGTATTGACCATTTAAATTACACAAACTTATGCCATTTAACAACAATGCAATTTATTATTAATTAATTATTTAACAATCTTTACAATTTTGCTATTTTTATTTTATTTTTATTGCATTCATATTGCTTGATTCTCATTACGCTATTGTAGGTACTGCAATATCAATTATTTATATTTCATTTACAACTTTTGAGCAATTGGACATAATTTCAACCTTTCAAAATTACTGTAATCATTTTAAGCCACTCTTAGCGTTAAGAAAAAGTATTATCAAAATATGTTCAAACCTGCCCCCAATAACATACCTCACAGCGTCCCAGAGTTTGTGTGAAAATTGAATTGTTTTGTTTAACGCTCCTGGAAGGGGGAAGCAGAAGCACACGCGGAACCCCTTCGAGGAAGCCATACATATATGGATCGCGTATTTATTTGTGGAGCCATTTCAATTGCTGATCGAGGAGTGAAAGAAATAGAGAAGGTATCAGTTTGCCGACTCTAAATGGCATGTTCAACTTTATTTATTTGCTAACGGATTCTTTTCAAGTTGAAATCTTCCTGTATACCTTTGGAATATTGCAACATAAACCATATCGGTGGTCCTGGACGAGAGTCCTTCCGATCTCCTTTTTAACGTTTCTAAGTCGTTTTCCTCGGAATCGGGGAGCGGGAGCCGAGTCTACTAGAAATCTAAGGTTGGTGCGAGCCATATTTCTTGTACCAGTAATACCGATCATTACATTAAATTAAATTATTTCATCATAAATCTATAGATAGTGGGGTTTTTAACAGATTGGTACTGTTGTGCATTACTCTTTAGCATAGTATGCTTTGAAAGTATTTAGAATGCTGCACGTACCATTCAGTGTAAACTGTGAATGGACTCTCTAAATAAATGAAGCCATTTACACCTGAATCGCCAAACTTTTCTGGATAAATTCATGGGTTTACCTTGATGAAGTTCTTTTCTTCGACTATCTTCTGGAAAACATTTTAAATGAGTGTCATTTTCCTTAACTACACCAAAAACAGCTATTTGATCTGATTTTTCAGCAGAATAATTCAAGCCGTTGTTGGTTCCCTTTTACTTTTGTAAAGAACGCCTTAATTCCACCGGTTGAGAAAAGTTCATTTTTGCAATAAGTGCTACGATTGCTTTCTTCCTCTTTTTTTCAGAAATAAAAAGTACAAACACTTTACTGTAAGTTATGGGCTATAAAACGTTTAATTAATTTTAATTTCTTTTACGTTGTGCACTACGTGAAGTGATTTTTAAACTAGGGAATTATTGATGTGATTTCTTTGTTAGGGCTAACATATATTTTCGTTGACAGATTTTGTTTCGTTTCGTCTAAGATTGTTCTCTTCACATCATGCATAGTTTATTTACTAGTAGGTTCAGTTCTGCCGTCTTTACAAAAAGTGCAATAACTCGGGTTTCGGGCCTCACAGAGTTACATACATATCCGTAATTATATTTATCATAGTTATTCACTTAATAAAGTGTGGTTGGGATACCGACGCACAAACGCTTATCACGTATCCGTTTCAGTACATATTCCGAATCAAAAAATTTGTTGCGGTGGCGACCCGAAATTTTTCATCAATAATTTAAAATATTCAAAATTTATGGAACGGCTGATTACTTTTTTTTAATTCCCGATGAAAAATTTCTACGTATCTCTGTAAAGACTTCACGGCTTTATGCATCATTTTCATGTCATAATTCCGTATTATCACTTCAAACTAAAAAAATTAATCCCTATTTTCGATACTTCATGTCTTTTTATATGAAGAAGACGACGTTCTCGTTTTACGGCTTCAAAATAGGTCATTATGTCACTACTAAGGAGGTTACGGAGGGTTTGCACTGAGAGGGAAAACACAGTTTATTGGTGAACATACATGGAACAATATATATAGGATTTTATCGATAAAATTGTTTTCTGTTAGAGAAGGTTTATTTTCTGTGGATGATTTGATTTTGTGTGTCTTTGCTTCGTCTTTTTGTTGTTGTGCTTTTTTCCCTTTAGTTAATCTAGTGTTTTGACTTTAAATGATTGCTTTTCATTACAAAATCCATAGATGAAACATAGATGCTCATCTTTTTAGCTAGCCGTAGGCAATCTAAATGAAGTCATACCAAATCTTGGCTACGCTGTTGGCGCCTTCAGTAGCTTCCATCAGTTCCTGTAATTTATTTATTTATTTAGTATATTCAAAAAAGATATACACAAGTCATCACATACATAAATAATCAGAACAATATAAAGAATTACGTTGATGTACTCCTTCACTTACAGGAGACCACAGAATGCACAAAAATTAAAAATAATAATGAGCAAACAAAAGTCATGACTTGATGATCATTTCTCAAAGAACTGTATTGTTATCTCTGTGGAAAACATATTCATTTTAACTATAAAAAATACCGCAAGATTACTACTTTTTCTGTCAGTAATCTTCAATTTTCTCCCAAAGTTAATGATTTCGACTCAGTAAAACGTAATTCCAATATGCGTACAAACAAAGGGTGAACTCCGTAAATCTAATTTGAACGCCAATAATGGTATTAATCTGATTCCAGATATGTTTGATTTTCTAACGGAGCTCGATTTCAGTATTCTTAAAAAGGAGTGTGACCATGATACTCTCTGTATATCATTAAAGTTTTGTCAGGCATATAAATTTTGCTACAAAAGACTTCAAGTCGTCAGTTGTGGAAAACTTATTTTTACTTTTGTGATAGAGGCTCGTTACACGGGTGTTACACAATTCTGTTTCATTCACAGTACTCAAAGTCAAAGTCAAAACATTTATTGCGAACAAGTGTACAATGTGGTGTTATGTTATGTTAGTACTTATGACTTGGCAACCTTTTACAAGCATTGCAATTTATCATTCACCTGCCCTAATCATCATAAATGAGCATGCATTAAACATTACTATTAGGTACTTAGTTATTTTCTTTCATATTAGTACAATTAAATAGATAAATAATAGTTATGTCAAAATTAAATGTCAATAATAGTGAATTTAAATATAATTATTCAGCAACTAGCTTCTGCCCGCGAACTCGTACGCGGATCCCGTTGCTTATGCCAGCGACAACGGGGTCGTCAAAATCGAAATTTTGAAACGTCTGATGTAGAATTCTAAGGCCCGGGGACGGGAAAACAACGGGATGAGCGAGACGATTGGAGTCGTTCCAGATCATTCATTTTTGTATGTCAACAGGAATGCCCATCAGACTAAATAACTTTTGCTAAGACGTCATTCCTTAATTTGTTATACCGCTGCCATGGGCTTTGGAGTTCCACAGCAGGTGTTCCAGATCTTCAAATTTATTCTCACAGCAGAAAATGCTCTTCACGTGGAATATTTTTAGCTATGGCACCATTTTTATATCTCTTATACTGTAGCTGGTCTGTTGCGGTTCTGCATCAGGTATTAATTTTCCAAAATAAATTATAGCCTTTATGTTGCCCAGACTATATAACAAAAAACTTTTCTTCCCGTTACTCCGCAGCAGATCCCAAGGGTACACTGAATTAACTTCTGTCTATTCATGCCGTACTCCAGCAATCCTTTCTCTCTCACTTTCTAACTGATTATAAATATTTTGTTGTGTGCGTGTTCGGGACAATGTATGATAATCTCGATCAGCAGTTAGTCGCAATTATAAAATAACATATGTTATAGTGTAGCTGGGCTCTTGGAGTTCCACATCAGGTGTTCCAGATCTTCAAATTTATTCTCTTAGCAGAAAATGCTCATCACGTGAAACAATTTTTGCTAAGGTACCATTTTTGTATCTCTTATAGTTTAGCTGGTCTGTTGCGGTTCTGCATCAGGTGTTCAAGTTTCCAAGATAAATTATAGCCTATGTGTTGCTCAGACTTTATACCTATACAACAAAACAAAAATCATTCAAATCCGTCAAGTAGTTCCGAAGATTAGCGTGTACAAACAAACAGACAAACAGACAGATATTTTTTTTTGGTTTCGTGCTCTATTACTATTTCTAAACCCCCCTCAATTTTTTTTTTTTAATATATTCAATGTTTTTTTACTGTTTTATTATCTTTATATATATAATTCTTCTGTGAGTGTGTATGTCACTGAACTTCTCTCAAACGACTGGACCGATTTTGATGAAATTTTTTGTGTGTGTTCAAGGGGATCTGGGAATGGTTTAGATTCACAAAAAGTTAGGGTAGGTAGGGTAGGTAGGGTAGTAGGTAGGAAAACATGCATTGCAACGCATGCCGGGCACAGCTAGTATGTATATAGAATATAGATGAATGAATGAATGTCATCCTTTTCAGGTATTACAAATTTTAATTTTATATGTAGTTAAATAGGATAGACTGAATCTTATTGTTTGTATAAGACAGATCGCCACTTTTGTACATGAGAGAAAGTCGTTATTTTAAGCTAGACTCTAAATACTTTTACTGAGTAGAAACATTTTTGGATAAGGTATAGTTTTAGCCTTTTATCTCGTGGCTAAATAATAACAGCCACTCGGGTCGATCTTTAGTGTAAGCCGCGCTTGCCTAGGTTGGTCCGTGGATGGGTGACCACCCATTACATACCGAGTTTCCTCCGTGCCTCGGAAAGCACGTTAAGTCGTTGGTCCCGGCTGTCATTTGTAGATCTTTGACAGTGGTTAAGGTAGTCCATGGCTAGAAAGTCTGACAACCAGTCTTACCAAAAGGTATCGTGTTAGCCAGTGCTAGCTGGGTTGTGGAGGTCAGATAGGCAGTCGCTCCATGTAAAATACGGGTATTCAGCTGCATTCGGTTAGACTGGAAGCCGTCCCCAACATAGTTGGGAAAAAGCTAGGCATATACTGCAATTCAGTCTATTCACCATATTTCAGACACTTCATTATTCGACTTTCATTCGGTTCATGCCAATTGGCGAACTATGCATATCTACAACTTTATGTAACACGTTTCACACATTTCACAGATGCACAGATGTTATAAGACCCACTGACATAGCTAAATATCAATCAAACTTCTTGTCCTTAATAATACACCCGATGCTCACTGATATTTCATGACAAAACTCTGTGCGGGAATTTAATAAAAGAAAATCTCCCATAAAATGCTCAATGGAAAATCCACCTTTGATCAATCCTGGGAAATTTTGAACTTTTTTGCACAGAAAGCCATGTCATTTTTGATGTTACGAAGATGACCTCGATCAAAGAGGAAGTATAGATCGATGATCAAAATGGTTGAAATGTAGTCTCGGCAAGCATTTCAGATACGCGCGAAATATTAACAATGTTTTTTGATTTTTTGAACATTCGTTGTTAGAAATTCAGCAAACCCAATATGTATCGAAAAACTCACAAAAAAACCTTTTGTATGTAAATTGGAAACAAAACAATCTATCAACGCGTACTTAATAAATGGACTATCGTTCAAATCGACAGTCGTTAACGGGAGTGCCGACAATGTTTCCAATTTACTAGATTGCTCAAATCTAAAGTCGCGGTTGGTTTAAAATAAATTGAGATTGTTTAGCGGAACTTTTGGCAAGATTTCATGTAATTTTGGGCAGTTGGTCGCAGATTGGATGCTTTATGTTGTCAAGGCTGTGATTTAGAGCTTTTCAAAAACAAGGTTTTGCTGATTTTCTTTTTGTTATTATTTTTTTTTTCGTCCAATTTCCTTTCATTATCTGCCAAGTAGGTAACTATATCTGTTCTTTACGCCTCTATATCTCCTCTATAAAGGATTAGGCAGGGAAGACTTCCTCATTTTGCTAGCTATGTTTTAGTCAAAGAGACAAATCCAGGCACTGAGATGCTGAGCACACCGTGGAGGTATGCTCCGCTTGGGCGGAGCACCGCCGTGTCCTCGTAGCGGCAATTGGCGGCGGCGACCTCTCGCGTCCGGCCCTGGTTCAAGCCATGGTCCGGGGCGAGAGGGAATGGGAAGCCGTCGCCTCCTTCTGCGAAGCAGTCATGCTAGTGAAGGAGGCGGCGGAACGTGAGAGGGAGAGAACCTCCTCACGTCCCAGCCGCCGCGGGAGAAGCACTGGGCGTCGGGGGCCACGCCGTGATGGCTCTCGGCCACCGTAGGCGCGGGCCTGTGGACGGTGTGTAATGGGCTAGCTCGCCGTCCGTCCGTCGTATGACGACGGGCAGGCCGTGTCGACGGCGCTTTCGTGTTCCACGCGCGCCTCAAAGAGATGTCAGCAAACGGGAGGGGTCCGCAAGGGCCGATGCCTGCCAGGGCTGCGGGACTGTTCGAAAGAGATACCGCGGCCCTGGAACATAAAGGGCCAAAGAAGGAACATGGGTGGTTTTTAGTCAGTAAGAGTCTGACACTCCCTCCCGCTCCGCCCAGAGCGGGGGGGGGGGGTCATTTGATGATTTCCCACACACCAAAAAAAAAAAAGGCACCGAGATGCTACTGACAGTTTCTTGATGGAACAACTAAGAACCATCTGGCCGACCTGAGAATCGAACCCACGATCAACGGTAGCACTCGCGACTATTAGACCAACGGAACCGAAAAACTAGACTTGAATAATTTATTATATAATTTTGCAAAAGCGGTGTTTCTTATGAAGGTTAGTAACAAGAAAGTTTCACTCACTTCAGACCAACTTCACCGTTCACCTTTTGTGCTGTCCATTAGAAAAGTGTACCTATATTTTAGAGTAAACATTTTTCTTGATAAAACTTTCATTTCGTTTACGAATGTAAATAGGAATGACAATGGTACCTTATCCTTCGCCAAGTTGTTCCCAACTTGGTGGACAGTTGACATCTGTAAAACGCCTACTTTGGCCTTTTAAACGCTGAATTAATGTTCAAGATTCCAGGACACGGATTTATTTATAGCTGACAAGAAAACTTACCCAGCTGAACTTTAGAAATACATTTTAGGTATTCTCACTTTTTTGTGTTCATTAGTAGCTTGGATTTATGGGTTTACTTTGTACTTGGTATTTGTACGACCGTGGACAAATTATGTAAGAACCGTGGCTGGTGGCCTGGCGTTCTGTAGTTTCAGACTTCTCCATGAGAAAAAGACATTAGTTTATGCATGAACGTTTTTACACTCAGTACAGTTATGTCTTTTTACATAACACCACGCCTTGTAATCCCCGAAGGTTTAGGCAGAGGTGTACCTAACAAGTAGGTACACCCACATTTCGCATGTTTAAGTCCCATGTAATGGACGGCGAACCTACTGCCTGCAATCGGGCACAGATCCAGACTCCGTGGTAGCTACTCAAAAATTCCTGATAACTCAATAGCACTTTGCCCGACCCGGGAATCGAACCCAAGACCTCATGTTTAGCAGTCGTGCTTGCGACACTCAACACCAACCAACGAGGCAGATCCAGAATGAATTTTCCCAGACAATATTTTTCCAAGTAGTTATAATCTTCCTAAGTTGTGCTAGCACGTCATTTTGTAGCACATCTACGACCATTCGTTAGAGCACAGCTGCGTACAATTGTGTAACAGTTCCAGGATACGGCATGTTGTGGTTAGCCCCTTACACCTCACCATACAATGTTGCCCTTACAATCAGTCAATTTCCCCAAATCTTCCGTTTGCATGTAACTCAATAGTAATTGGGTCATGCCAGTTAAGACTAATCGTCGAATTAAACCTCGTTTAATTGCAATCTCACCAAAACGCCAACAAGACAGATTACGAACGTAAACTTGATGGTAAACGTTACGATTTGAATTGGTAATTGGTACTGTCTCAGTGTTTCAATTATTCATTTGTTTGTTAAAGACTTCTGCGTTATGGTTTGATCGTGTTTGGATAAAGAGTTTAGTGTTAAGGGTGTTAGATGTTGGTTGATCCGCTTAAGTTGTAAACTGTCGACTAAGTTAACCCCAAGTTTGTGAACGCTTGTTTAATTTAATCTGTCGTCTAATTTCATGTCAACGTGTATTACGGTAGTACTCAAAAGCTAACGTGGGACTTGACAGCGGATTCACTGATTAGAAACTTGATCATGTTTCAAGATACATGGAGTTAATAGACGGCACTTATGACTATAACAATCATCCAATTTAAGCAATATTTTCGCAGAAAATATAAAATATATTTTCAATGATACTGAAATATTTTACGAGCTGATGTTGAATGATAAAATATTGCTTGTTAGCCCTGAGGGAATCGGATCACTGTGAGCTATTTTCCAAGTGAATTTTCCAATCAATATGACAGGATAAATCTCTCTGACGCTATGAGGTTTGCTTATAAATAGAGATCAATTCTAGATTTATTATGCTTAGTAGTAAAAATACAAATATCAAAATACTTCAATTCGGGTTACGGTAAAAACGTTTTAGTGGAAAAATCACGAACCAATTTTAAAGGACATTCAAAAATGACCCTAAAATAAAAATACACTTAGCAAACCAAATAGCCGAAGTACCGAAGTGTTACCGAAAAATTGTGTCCCTTACGGTATTGCAATGTACACAGTGTTGATCGAACATGCCTCGAGACTTAAATGGATATTACAGGGGATCGATCTTGGATCCATTACCCACACCCCGGCTGGGGACTGTGAACATACGGGAGGGTATCTTGCGGGGAGCGCGCGGCGGCTTCCCGGACGGGTTGGCGTTGTGGAATTTGTTAATGGAGTTGTGGTGATGGGTGTTATGTAGGATGTGTGGTCGTGGATAGTTGTGAAGATGTTGGAAAGATAATTTTGATGTAAACGCTGGTTCAGATATTAAGCAAGTGAAGATTTAAATACGATCGTTTTAATTTAGATATATTTGTTCATGATAATCACTGTACATATACAAATAATTGGTTAGCTTGGATTGGACTCTTTAACAAAAAGAAACTGTATAAGTAAATGAGGCCCACAAAACGAACACGAGTAATTTTTTTTTGTATAGCAGTTGTACAAGGCCCTTTGAGCAAACGCCGTCGACCTGATTTTCAATACAAAATTGCCTCAGACAATTTTACAAAATTTTTACCACCAACGCTCTCCTAATAGTGTTAATCAATTGCCAAAAGAATCATGCAGCACTGTCTCGCAGTTGTGACAGTCACGAGTCGCGGCGCGTACGTTCACAATATCTAACCGTATGTCCCACAATGGTGCGTCTATGATCGCAATAAGAATTCGCCAACGGAACCCTACAAATGAAAAATTTTCATCTCAAATCCATCGAGATAACATAAAGAGGAATTTTATATTCGCACTGAAAGCTAAGATACTACTTCTGAATAAAAGTTATTTCTTACATCTACTTTTTATTTTCTTAAGAGATAAAATATGGGGCGGGGTTGCACTTAGTGGATGTGAAAGTAATGAGAATCTAGTAAAGTGAGATGGTACACTAGCTTATGAGAATGGATTCAATTGAGCCTAGCACTAGGCGTAAAATCGATGAAATGGATATCAATAAAACTCAACGATATACTACATCTTTCTAATCAAGGAAAGAAGAAGGTAAATACATTGATATGAGCCAGGTTGAGGTAGTTTCTACGTGCGGAATGTGAATACTTGAATATGGCGTCTGTGTCTATGAAAATCTGGCGCATCCTAGTCAGTGTGTGTTTATTTCCCTCCTCCATCAGTCATGGGAGTAGGCCTTTGCACAGAGACGATACAGGCTGATGGTAACGAGCACACAAATAAAAAAAAAACTGATAAAATAGTAGTGGTCGGTAGATTACTTTAGATAGTATAAATGCATTGGTTTCGTTCTTCTGGAAAGTTCTCCCCAGCTGTCTTCATTAGTCTCCACGAAGCAAGTCATAAGTTTTCCGATACGTAGCGAAGGACTCGTCTGCCACAACTGACATCGGTTCTTCAGCAAACACAGCACTAGTGTACCAACTTGTAACTTCTTGAGTACACTTCAGTTTCCAGTCAACTGTGTGTGTTCCTGTACATAAGACTTACTGGAGGTGGCTTCGGATAGATTAACTGAAATTGTCAAATTTTGGATAATAGGTTGAGCTTTTATTTATTATACACCATGCGTCCGATGGGGTTTCAGCAAAAATTACGAAATTTCATACAAACTTTTAGTATTCTTTTATTATTACACAACCCCTTATTGAACCCCTTAGGGAATAGAATTCTTCCTTAATACCCACCTTTGTTCCATAGGGAACTTAGCTGTAGTGCTTCTAGCTAGACCCATCTGCTTAGGCTATGCGATATCTTTCAGATATTACATAGAAGATTAGTAGTAGTAGAAACTAAACAACTTCAATTTGTCGCTTCCCAATACATAATAAATGACAATCAATTGACACCTTTATCTTTTCTTGCCACAAGGAAATAGATTTCAAATTAAACGGCTTGTCCATTTGGGACTCAATCTTTTTAATCGAGGGTCAAACCAATTACAAAGCTTCAATTGATTATATTCATGCTTCTTTATACTTCAGTTGATTATATTCCCGCTACGTTGGTAGTCGTTTTTCAAGCTATCCAGGTGCAACTGAATACCAGCTGCATCTGGGTGGTAATACTCCCCAGTTTTAGCACCCAGGTGCACCCCAGTATAGGCAGTCGTTCCATGTAAAATGTACTGGTATTGGCTAGAAAACGTCTATGTTTTCTTAAGTGGAGAATGCGAATCGGCAAGCGTAAGGTGGAACGCCCTCAGGATAGGTGAAGCGATGATCTAGGCAGAGTGGTTGGTAGAATGGTGCCGCTGGCGCATTTGAAGAGGCCTGTGTCAAATGTCCAGCAGTGGACTGTTTTAGACATGATGATGATGTTGACTAGCTATCTGAGTTCCACAACCCAGTTATAATCATTCGATCGACATTCTTTTTCTAAGCAAAAATGCATTTAGGAAGCAAATCCAAGCAACCCTAAAGGACCAGCAAATTACTGTATAATTACTATGACAAACTAACGTAATATTAAATGCGCACACTAATTAACATATTTAAAAATCCATATATTCATTCCAGGATAATGACCGTTGTACAAGTATTGAATTTGTGTTGTTACTAGCTAGTTTCTTAAGTACCTTAAAATTGTAATCTGTGGAGAACGTAGTGGGTAGCATAATTGTTTTAAAATGTTTTATGTAAGATATCATGACTAATAATTTGTATTGTGCTACTGTTTGTTTTTTCCTTAAATAAATTAATAATGTTTTTATATAGACTGGTTCCCAGAGTTTAAAACTTCTGATTTCAAGGTCTAACACTTAAACTCTTCTAAAACAAAGAAAGGAGTTAAAGTCAAGAAGATGAAGTTTGTGCGATTCAAAGTAATAGCGATACTACAAAAATACACACGTACAGCGAAACGATTCTAAGCAGGATTTATGACGTCATGTGTCGTTGTGAGAGCCGCCACTCATGCAGGGCTGACACTGAACTTTTGTAATATTATGTTTAATTTTTTAAATTAAACTATTTTTTGTTTTGTAAAACTGCCTCGTTGGTCACAAGCGCATCTGCTTAGTATGAGGTCCTGAATTGGATTTTCAGGTTGCGCAAAGTGTTATGTTATGTTGTGGATTTTTTCCATTAGGATGTTTTCAGTAGTAAATGTATAAAAAAACGTAACTGGCGAAATGTGGGTGTACAAATAAGTACACCTCTGCCTAACGCTTCGGGTATCACAATCGTAATGTATGTATGTTATGATAAAGTATTAGTTTCTATCCCGCAAAAAAATAAACAGTCTTGTGGAGGGTCGAAATAAATATAAATAAATAAATAAATATCCCTGGACATTTTCACACAGCACCATCTAGTCCCAAGCTAAGCAACTTAATGCTTGTGTTATGGTAGCTAGATGGCTGATAAACTACATATATACATTTTTTTTTTGTAAATACATACATATTATAGATAGAAAAACACCCAGACCCGGAACAACTACTTGTAGGTCATACAAATATTTGTCCCGTACGGGAATCGAACCCGCGACATGCAGCGCAGCAGTCAATCGCTTGACCACTGCACCAACCGTGCCGTCAAAAAGTTCCGTGCCGAGTGTGTCTGTATTACTCAAATAAAATTAAATACTTACACTGACGATTCTTTATTACCAATTCGAAACTTACACCTATATCTTAAATGTTTGTTAATCACCACTGCGCCAACCGTGTCGTCAAAAACTTGTCGAGTACCTATAGGTTTGAGTTGCATGTTGCATGCCTTCTATATGCATATGCATATTTTTGCGGGTGGGACGGACGGTGCATTCTGCATCAAAGTCTGCGTTTTTTTAATGATTAAGAACACGAAAGTGAACAGGGAAAACTAAAATAAAACTATAGCATGCAATTTCATTAAAAGAGAATGTAAATCTCAACGTTATACATGTTAACCCTAACAAAAACCATTAGCATAACATGCTCAATTTAAAAGCCACAGGTTGTGCATGGTTAACCGAGATTTACGTACATGCTAAATAAATATTCATACACTGACATATATTTTCACACGCATTTTTACGAAAGTAAATTTGAATTTTTCGAATTAGTAGTGAAAACAACATGCAATAAAGTACAATTTATTATCTTCAGATGCAAACACAATTTTTATCATCTGTTTCCTAGCCTTCTCTCAATTATTTTGGAATTGGCTTCCAGTCTCACTGGATACATCTGAATGCATTGCGGTATTTTACATGAGCGAATGCTTATCTGGGTTACACAAAACCTCGTGATAAAAATGGTTGTCAGGCTTTCTGGCTTCAGAGACTATTCGTAGCAACTGCCAAAGATATTTTAAATGGCAAATGAAAATTGTCATACACGTCTGAAGACTATAAAAATATTTCCTCTGCCAACCCTACTGAGTCCGCAAAATCGTGACTTATCTAGCCTAGAAGTGTGTGCCAAGCAAACAGGCTGTTGGCCTCACAGTCAAGCTGAAGGCCTATTGTGGCCTCCACTTATTCTGCAGGAATGGTCCTCAGAATCGCTTTGTAGCGCGGCATTAGTTGACTCTGTTATGTAAATTGATTTGGATTTTCATTATTTTGTTTATTATTGGATACAATTTTGAGTCTTTTTAAAGAAATGGGTTTGTTTCATATTTAGAGAGAGTTTAATAGTCGATACGAATGAAGGTTTGGTTTTGGTTACCTAATATTATAAACACACGAGAGAACAAAAAAAATAATCTGTCCAATTCTTAAGAACAACAGAAAATTTTCTTTTTCTAGTGCAGTGCAAGTATTTAACTACTTGAAAGTAATGAAACTTCCATGTCATCTAACATGTTTTAAATATTTACGAGTACCACTTGTAAGTATTCTCTTTGGTAATGTTATTCTTTCATTTCCTAATATGGAACCTTTCCATATCAAAAATTGCATAACAATATCTGAGTTCATTTGTTTAACAAACAAATGGCTCGCTATGTCGGTCTACTAGTGTACGATTGGACAATAAATATACTATTGACTATCTCGTTGTTAGTGGTCACAAGCGTTACAACTGAGAATGAGGTACTGGGTTCGATTCTCATGTGCGGTTTCTCAGTAGCCTGAATTTAGACCTAGTACTCAGTTAATGGCAATAAGCTCGCCCTAGTTCATAGGACTGAAGCATAATTAACGAAATGCGCATGATTCGCATCTACCTAACCCTTTGGCGATTCCAGGCATAATTTTATGTCATATACAAAATTAATAAACTCCACTGCGGTACAAAAGACCGAGAAGTGCGTTACTTGACAGTTCTGGACCCCTACTTGTCGTATCATAAAAGTTAATCAGTTCTCCGGTTAAGAGATGATGGTGCACGGAAGTGTCTCTTGTGAAATATTTGGGGCAAGTTATGCTTTAATATTTCGCTTTGACTGCTTTTTGGAGTTGAAATAGCTAATTTTGGCTGCAGCATTAGCTGGCGATGGCTTTTGAGAACTCGTTCAAAAAGCGATAGCAGGACCTAATTTATTTATTTCGAATGCTAATTCATAATAATGACATTCTTGGAATGTACAGTAATTTGTATAGGTGTTTGAATCTGGAATACTCCGGATGTTAAAAACTACTATTTGTTCCTGGGGACTCCATCCAACTAAAAAAATGCCACTAAATACCAGAAACCGGAACAACGAAACGTTTTCAAAATATTTTTCTATTCAAATCGCAAATACTCGTTCAAATTCCAAACACTTAGAGACTAATAAAACGAATGTTGTCAAGAGGGCAGCCCTCGAGCCAATCACCGCTCGGCCACGAGCTACACGCCTAAACGACACGCGTGATGCGACAACGGATATGGAGAAAACAAAGATTACTCAAGCAAATAAAACATGTAGAAAGGAAACAAGAAGTGTAACACGTTGGTGTCGCACCAAGAAAGTCGCACCGCCAGAGGTCGAGAATAGGGCGTTAGGGACTAATGAACTGAATGTTAGTCTAAAGAGTTGAGTCCTTTGAGTCAGTAACCACTTGACTCGTGTGTTGCGTCAGTGAACGCGGAGAATGCAAATGAAAGAAATTGTTATGAGCATGCCACGAGTCACTGCAACGTGACTTATATAAAGAAGTATGAACAGGGTGTAAATTTCTTCATCCCCCTTAGAAACGGGAGGATCCACCAGACGGGTGTTGTGTCTGGTGGGCTACTGCCCGACAGTTGCGTTCGGTTTTTCTATATAGTCTTAAGTCGCGGATAACTTTAATAGCACGATTCAGAATTTTGATGTTAGTTCATAATTTGTGTCATAGATGGCGCTGTAGTTTTATTACCATGTTGCTGTAGTACTTTTTGTAGTGCCACTACACATACTCACCTGAAGGGAACAAGTGACACACATGCGTGACGCTTGACACAAGTCACCTCACAAGTAGCAACGGTTAAGGTCGTGAATAGAGCTTAAGGGACCAATAAAATAAATGTTGTCGAAGGAGGGCAGCCCTTGAGCCAGTTAGAGTTATGGCTCAAAAAACAAGTTAAGTTCAACAATAAAATTAATTCAGTGTACTCGAATCTGTGTGTTATGCTCACAAAACGACAAGCATTCAGCTTCATTTACATAAAGATGTTATTATTTCACTTCGGCAATTGCTTCTATTGGAATTTTGCTATTTGGGAATGAGGAATGGTGACTGTGCATGGTAATCTGGGGAGAAATATAGTGGTAAATTATTACTTTCTCCGCTTCCGTACCTTGGAATTCTATTCCTGCACTAGTGCGATAACGTTTGCCGCGATATCATGGTCTAAAGTGCAACGGGCACTTGGAGAATTGCTACCTTTAGGAGAATTTCCCAAAATTCAAAGGTGCTTATTTTCCGGGCAGTGGAATTTCACCTGTCTAGGAACAATTTATGCAGTAGCTTAGTGTCACCAGCTGCGACTGCAAACGTGGATCTAATCGCAACATTCCAAGATCGAGAAAAATGGTTCTTCATGACTGCGTGGTTTCTTTCATAGGATTGTCATGATTGTGTCACTTCAAGAGTTACAGTTAAACGTTATTCCGTTTTTTGATTGCCTCGTCGGTATAGTGGTCGCAAGCGCAAATGCTGAGAATGAGTTCGATTCCCAGGTCCAACAAAGTGTTATTGAGTTTTCCATCCATTAGCAGCAGCAGTAAGCAGAGAGTAGCAGCCACGGAGTCTGGATTTGTGTCTGATTGATGGCAATAGGCACACTCCCTATTGCATTTGCATGGGACTTAAACATAAGGCGAAATGTGGGTGAACCTATCACTAGGCACACCTGTGCCTAATCTTCGGAGATTTCAGGCGTTATGTTGTGTTGTGTTATTCCGCTTTGATGGAGCACAAAATAACATTTCTACTGTCACAAACATAACTCTCGTAATTTCTATTGAAACAGACACAAAAAATACTCACATAACATTGATGTTTTAAACATCTTTGAAGAATTTGTCGGTTGGATGACTTACTTTCATCTTCAGTGTAAACAATTGTTTGTATTTGTTTGTCTTGCTCTTTTTATTGTATCTTGTTTGTCGAACTATAGTGATGGGATGTTGACAAAGTTTGCAATCACTTGTAAAGATATTTGTACTAAGTGGAAAAGTGTTTTGATGTTTTTCCAGACTTTTTTTTATGTGAAAGCATTGAGATATTGAAACGTGATTCACAGACAATTTAGTGTCCGAGTTGCCACCCAATGTTAAAGAAATGTTTATTTTATTGAAACGAGAAAAAATAATGGGTTTCGACAACAAAGACGATACAGTAAAGTTGACTCTTAAAACCAGAGAAATTGAAATTGACAACTCCTGTCTGCCATAATCGAGTATCTAAGTGTGACTGATTGCTTAGGAATGATTACAATATTAATTATCTAGAAAGTTGCCTCATCAAATAAAAAACTTATCATGGAATCGAATACCGGACCTCTATCTACATTATGAGCGCACTTATTCGATCTACACCGATAGCTGGTATTATATCGCGAGCGTACCAAAACGAAGTGCCTTGTTGACACCATTTGTGCCTCTTGACGTATAATAATACCGTACTCGAGTTAAAAAATGTGAAGCCATGAAATACTGGCTCCAAACAATTTCGGTACTTACTATTGTTGTTAGGAAATCTTTAGTACTTACTAATCATTTCAAATGGATATGATGAGCGATGTGGTTAATTCTGCTATTAATAAAGTAGATGACGTCGACAAACAAAAGTATGGCGATAAAAAAAAAACAATTATGAAGATCGATGAATGAGGACTGGTGTAGCGGTTATTAGGTGATTCCCAAATCGGGAAAATGTTATTCGGTTATTCCGTTTGGAAGTAACAGTAGCACTAAGGAGTCTATATTTGTGTTCAGTTGATGAAAATAAGCTTGCCACTAAAAATAAGCTGGGAGCTCCGTGCAAAGACACTTAGCTAACATTCTGACTATAAATTATGCAAGCAGTTGTAGGCAAGTATATTTGGTGATAAAGTTGATTTGAATTCAATAGTAAAAACCACGAAAGAAAACCTTATAGGTAGCTACAAACAGGGGACCAGAACTACACACCCATTGTTTTCCAAATCAAGTTACAAGACATGACTTTATCCTACTTTTACTTCTAAACAAGATAATAGTTGTATGCAATAACATGAAAGTTGGAAAGCTAACAGGAATACCAACTTTACGATTCGTAACTTTAATTTCAGAGGAATACGCTTTTAATTCCATGATTTATTGTTCCTTGGCTGATACACGTCAAACTATTTATAAATTGGCACCAACTTGAAACTATTGGTCCAATGGGTCCTGAAGGAGTACGAAAGGTCCCTGTAGTGGAATTCGGCTAACTCCTAACTAGTTGTGGTCTGAGCCGAGAAATATATAACCAGTTGCTTGGACACCGAAAACATTAATTTCATCAGATTGTCTTTTGCGTCAAATGCCCAATACTCCGCCGGATACATAAGAACATCATAGGAGCAAACCACGTCTAAAAACGTGTTTGAAAGACAATTTCATTATTTGTAACGAAAACAAACAAAACATGCAATCAAAATCTCGACAACTCGATGAATCATCGAATATAAATCTCAAAGTTCGACCCCCACAGCCAGGTAATTTAAACCCCCCATACAGAACTACGGATACACAAATGTATGCGATAAGCCAAAGTTGTCAAATAACAAGGAACAACAGCCGAACAGCGCTGCAACTTTGCCGGAATCTGTTATTAAATTTCTTGACGAAGTACTTTTTATTGGGAGCGAATACTTTCTCGTACACGACTAACGTGAGGGGCAGCCTTCTTTGTGGTTCATTTTTTGTAGAATCGAATGGTGAGCAAGTCATGATGTTTAGTGGCAACTGATGATTGATATCAGCGTGAATCAGTACTACTTTTTCTTATCATAATCAGTACTACTTCTTTTTTACATTCCCATAAAAAGATCTATCAACATTTTTCAACAAAAGGCGTTTTGAAAAGCAATCAGGGCTCAGAATTTACTCAGACAATGCTAGTTAACTATTCTTTATTAACTACCAAATTAGGGATGAGGTCAGTTTTGATTAAAGGAGTTAATTAATAATGGCTTGCTAATTAAGGTTCAGTCAAACTTAGTTTACTTTTTTATGTTTTAAAAATAAAATGTTTAAGGGACATAGGGGGCGTGGGTGACAATAACTGTGCTGAAAAAAAAGTTTGAATTCTGCAAACAAACTCTTTTAACAAAAAGCGTAGATTGTTTTAACCATATATAACCCTAAATTCCAAGAAACATATTAACACCCATTCTAATCTCTCTGCAACACACGAAACACTTGGTTCTGTAAGCAAAATGTTTTCAAACAAAGTCGTGAACTTTTAATTATTTTATAATTTATACTGCGCGAAGTTGTTCAGTTAAGTTGTAAGCAGGATTCAACCTTGTTGAGCTACTTTGTTATTAAATAATTATGTGTTTGAAAAAAATGCTGATAATATTATTACGGTTAATGTGTGTTTTGAGTAATGAATCAGTCATTTTTTGTAAAAGTATTTTTAAGATAACAATGAAAAATTCGTAATTATACGTTATTTTAAGGGTCGGTGGGTAGTAAAATATAATTTTCCAATAAAACGCATTTCTTTCATTAATAACGCGCTTTTACTGGCAAAAATGCAATGGACGCCAGACAATAATTAATCATTAACAGAATCAACCTGAGAAATCAAGCTTGTACGAGGATGGGTGACCGTTTGGGAGACTCATAATGTTCAGCGCTTTCTTTGCGGACGCTCGACACGGACACCTCCGGACAAATATTTTCCTACTGAAGTGTCAAACCGGAGGGGGTCCACAAGGGCCGATACCTGCCAGGGCTGCGGGACTGTTTGAAAGAGATACCGCGGCCCTGGAACACAAAGGGCAAAGAAGGAACATGGATAGGTTTTAGTCAGTACAAGTCTGACACTCACAAGTACAAGTTTGATATTTCCCTTCCGAAAAAAAAAGTGTCTTTTTGTGTCCGTGTCCACAGTCGCCTCTGCAATTTGTCCAAGACAGGGTAATGAGAGTCGTCAATCAGACAACTGGCCTAGAGTTCAGCTTAAGTCTTGGCATTGCCCAGTAATACGCTAGTGAAAATGTTAAGGTCGGCTTGCAGTCCCATTACTATTCTCTACACGTATCTGGATCTATTAGACTGAAAGTCAACCCTGACCTGGTTAGGGAGAGGCCAGCAGGATGAACCTTAGATCGTGATCTATAAACATTACTTAGCACTTACCTACTTTGGCTAGGACTTATTCTTGTCATATGCCGCACAAATGTAAAACTACAAGTGCAAGATAGCGGCCAGACTATATCTAAGCACATAAATTCACACCTTTTTCTATAAAGATAGGCAGAATCTACATAACGCCTCCTGATATCATGACTGAAAGATGTCTAATTTATTTGTTTACTTTTTTATTTATTTATTTGCCCTCGGCTTCGCTCGCGTTAATTTAGAATTTGACAATTAAACTCTTAACACACTACTAAAGTTTATAATAATATATTAAATCGTGATTCTAAAGATACGTGGCGCCATCTATTATCATAAGAAAGTTATTGTTTTTCTCGGGAACAATAAGGGATGAAAGGTACTCTATGTCCGTTTCTGTACACCTGACAACGTATATGCAAAATTTTTAAGGATGATCGGTTCAGTGGTTTAGGCGTGAAAAGGTAACAAACAAAATTACTTTCACATTTATAATATTAGTTAGCATTAGGACTTAAGTGATTATTTCGGGCAACAAACCGTAGTGTTTAACAATAAAAGTCTAAGCCGTTATTATCTTATTCTTAGCTTTCTTATCGTAAACATATTAAAGAAGAAGGGCAGAAATTTGTCTGGTTATATTTTAGCGACCGTAAATATCACAAAAACGAAACAAATTTAATTATTTTTTTATGATTTTTCAATTATTCACTTTATTTCTTAAAAGCCGGAGTTAATTTATATTAATAAAAGTATATCAACTGCTTCGGAACGAGATACGCGAATTGTTTTCATATTATAGTGGTGTTATACATACAATCATTATGAATGTTATTATCTGTACCGATTTAAATGAACGATCGATTCAATTGATGATTCTAGGGTTGGTTGAATTATTAAAATAATTATTGAAATGCAGTTATTCTATCTCTAATCAACCTGATTTGATCTTTATGTAATATTACTTTTAAATCTAAAAAAGGAGCATAGGATCGATTCAACATTGTATCGATTTTACATTAAATCGATTTTAATTGTACAGCTCTACTTTTGTCTTTGACAGTGACCGATTGAATTGACAGTTGGTTGGATGCTACAGAATTCCTCTGCGTACCTATTCCGTTTCGTTCGTGTTTTGTGTGTTTATTCGGTTTACTATTAATTTCTACCCGACCTGGACTATTTATGGACTTTTACTCCATTTGTCCGTAATATTAGTTTTTGTTTGGTATCATTTTATCATACCTATTAAGTTATAAATCCTATAATAGTCGTGTTCACATCATTCATAACCTAAAAATTCAAACTCTGATATCTTTGTTTTCCGGCTTTTCCGAATCAAAATAGACTCGCTTGTAGATTCTGCTACTGACGCCGAATCTTTAGACATATTTTTTACTACGGGATGCTTCAATTTAATTCCAGACAATTTAAAATAAGGAGATTTGCCATTGTTCTTTGAACAAATAAATGATTTTTGTTCTGAGTCGCCGCAGTCTATAACCGTTACTTAATAGCACGTGCAGCCACGTGGTAAGTAACGTTTATAGATCTCAGCCTAAGAAAACAATAGAAGATGAAGAAACTATCCTATATTTATCTTCCATCCTACAAATATACTTAGCTGTGACTGGAACGGAAACTAACACTTTTTTAATTTTCCTCACTTCTAACTTCTCTGTCAGATAATAAAGAAACGGCTCGGCGGGGAAATTAAATTATATTTTCACTTTTATTTTTACTGATTTTATTATGAAGTCGGTTAACTTAGGGAATTAAAGAATAATAGTGACTGCCTAGTTGTCGAGGCAAAATAGTGGAGTTTAGAGAGTGCAATTCGTAGTGTAATTACAATAGTTTTTTATTCAGAAATCACACAACTTCTTTGAAATTGTGAACTCCGTGATAGCGTTGATACTCATTTCAAAATCCCTTAGGTTTCTTTTCTTTAACTAGAATCAGCATTGCCATCCAACGTGGCAATGCTGCCAGCCTTCTGGGCACTCCCCCGTTGACAGCGATGCAGACGACATATGTTTGCCCTTTATTTTTTTCTTTTCTGGTTTTGATAATATAATGTTCTTTTTTAGGGTTCCGTAGCCGAATGGCAAAAAATGGAACCCTCATAGATTCGTCATGTCTGTCTGTCTGTCCGTATGTCACAGCCACTTTGGACTACACAGTTGAAACGTGGTAGGTAGATATATTCTGTGAACCGCTTTACGATTTTTATATCTCTGTATGTCTATGAAACTACCTTATTTGTTAACCTGAATTCACCTGTTTCCCAGCTTATCAGATACAGTGAAACGTAACAGGCGGAATGATATGTTACGTGGACGAAGAGAAAAAACAGAAGAGCATATTCTGTGTAGCCCCGCAAGTCTTTAACAAATTACCAAACCAAATCAAACAACTAAATATAAATGGGTTTAGAAAGGAATTCAAAGAGTTGCTTTGTAAAAAATGCTATTATAATCTATTTAACTTTTTGAAAGATGCTTTGACTTTTCTTTTATTTTTTTTGTACCTATATTTGCGGGACCACGTGGCAGAATGTGACGAGACCATTAATTACTTAAATACCATGTATTGTACCATATTCTGACAAATAAATGAATTTGAGTATACAAAACTAAAAAAGATTAAGGGGGACATGGAACTGAAACTAAAAAAAAACTGTACGGGCGGAGTGTCTATAGATAGTCTTTAAAAATGATATTGAGGTTCTTAAAACTATTTTTTCTCAAAGTCAATCATTTGAAAGATAGACACATCAAAAGTGGTAAAATATGTCCCCCCCCTCTCTAATTTCTAAAGTAAGGAGAGGAATATTCTGAAAAAATGTAGGATTGTAGAACGCAAAACAAACTTTCAACGAAAATTAGTTTGAATAAGATTTGATGTTTAGTTTTTGAGATATAGGACATTTTCATCAAAACTGCAGCAGTAACTTTGTTTCTCATTAACATACCATGAACAACAAATTTAGTTTTGTTGTTGAATGTAATACAATCTATACTATAATATTATAAAGTTGAAGAGTTTGTTTGTTTGTTTGCTTGAACGCGCTAATCTCAGGAACTGCTGGTTCGAATTGAAAAATTATTTTTCTGTTGGATATTCCATTTATCGAGGAAGGCTATAGGCTATATAACATTACGCTACGACCCTTGGGAGCCGCGCGGCGTGTGACACCGCGGGGAACAGCTAGTATAACATATGAATGAGCCTTCAAAATATTTTGATTATATGGTTTGGTACTACGGAACCACACTTTTGTTTGAGTACGACTCGCACTTAGCCGGTTTTTATTTTTAAAGTATTTTAAGTGGCGTATGTTATGGTTAGTAAATAATGTGTATATTATGTTTGTAAAAATAGATTGATAACCGAGCTAAGTTGAGATTATGCCAAACAAAAACTTATGTACCTACCTATCTTTAAAAATACCATATCATCAAAAATAATTATATTTTATTAAAATAATGATGTTAACCATTCATATCACGTCTGAAAATAAAAGGCTCATATAAAACGCTCTCTTTCAAAATAAGCATGAAATTATATCATTTATCTTCATATTTGTGACATCAAAACTAAATAAAACGGCTTTACGACTTATCGAGCTTTATGTTAGAAATTAACTTCAAAACGTAAAAACTCCTAACGACGGATAAAATGGCGGAAACTAAATCTACTGAAATAAGTTCAGTACAGGGTTAATGAAGCTAACAAAATCATGACATGTCTAATACGTATGTAAATTAAATGCTGCATTCTGGCTAAACCAAACTAGGTGTGCAATATTTTTGTTACAAAATTAAAATTTGATGGTCTACACTGCAGACCATCAAATTTTAATTTTCAGAAAACTCTACAGTCAAACATTGTACAATGGCTATTACTATCACACAAAATTAAACATGCTTCAGCAGGAGTGTAGCGTTTGATTTCACAAAAAGGGCCTAGTTGAGGTACTGTTTATCTTTATACTGTGATAATAGGGATCAAATTACCGTAATATTATCTTCTTACCCTATTTCCATTTTGCCCGATTTCACGGAAGGCAATTTTGTCCACACTGTCAAAGTCAACGGTTATACCCTTCCAGGAATATTTGATACCAATCATATCTGTGTCTCCACAGCCATTCCTGATAAAGGTTTGGCAATTGACAGACCAGTTAACATTAGAATTTTCCGAGAAAAAGTCTTACTGATATCTTATAGATTGTCTTATTCGAGAAGACAACAAGGAGTTTGTCGTCTTCTCGAATATCAGTATGACTTTTATCGGGAGGTCTATTTTCTGATTTAAATCGACTGATATTTGATTAGATTGATTAAAAGGGATAATTAATTATACATAATAATCAGTACCGTGGAGCATGATATTCTGGCATTGATTCCCAAGCCGGGCAAAGTGTTATTGGGATTTAGGAAATTCTCAGTAGAATCCCGGATTCTGGATTTGTGCCTTGTTAATGGCATCTTATTCATAACTGGCGAAAGATAGGCCTACTAAACAGTACACCTCTTTCTAACCCTTGGGGATTATGAGCATCTTAAGCTATATTATTATTATGATTTGAAATCTGGTTCAACTAAAACCATCGCCAACTTACTGAAGCTGTGTATCATAACAACAAAATAAAACGTCCTCTTCCAAAGCCTAGATTATTATACAACTCCGAAGCTCCAGTAAAACCATGTAGATACGTAAGTAAACATACATTCATACAACTTTTATAGCTCATCAAAGTTTATACAGCGAATTAACTGAGCTGTAGGTAAAAAACATAAAAGGTGACTCGTACAGCATATTTCGACTTTAATTCCGTCATAAAGTCAGTGTTTCATTATACTTTGTAGGTTATGAAACGTCCCTAGAGGATGATAACACTGTATCAAGGTACCTGACACTAATTAGGTTTAAGTTGACAATGTTGCCTACAAACTGCAAAAAAAGTGGCAGACACAGTGTATGTGTACGTGTTACTAACTACTTATAGACGACTAGTTTATGCCCGCGGCTTCGCCCGCGTGGAGTTCGAGAATTACCTACGCGATCTTACTTCTGTGATAAGTAATCTATGCTATACCAGAATATAATCTACCTCTGTGCCAAGTTTCATCCAGATCTGTTTATCCGTTTTGGCGTGACTGAGTAACAAAAATATATCCATCCAAACTGTCGCATTTATAATAGTTTATTTAAGTTAAAGGTGTAAGTTTTGAATTGGTAATAAAGAATCGTTAGTGTACGAGTAAGTATTTAATTTTATTTGAGTAATAAACACTCACTTGAAATTTTTACATGTACTTACATTTTATCTTGCAAATACCCCATTATTACTTTAAAATACCGGTATTTTAAAGTAATATGTCTTCCACCAATGTTCGAGTCATCGGTTGACTCGAAAATTGGTGTACATACTCTTCAATTAAATTTTAACCTGAAGAGTATGAACACAAATTTTCAAGTCAATCGACCCCGAGAATATAAAGTTTTACAGAAAATTTAACCCCCCATCTCACCCTCTTACGGTTGGAATTTCGAAAAACCCTTTCTTAGTGGATACCTACTCTTCACAAAGAGTACACCCTTCAAACTTCATGTCTTTAAGACCAGCGGTTTAGGCTATGCGTAGATATACCAGTCAGTCAGTCAGGACTTTGAATTTTATTGTATAGATTTAAAACTATTTATTAGAGCCAGTTTTTCGCATGTTGCGTCATTTGAGAAGTCAGTTATTGACTAAATAGGAAAGATCGATAAAAGAGAAAATTAGCCTTTCTTTAAAGGTAACTTTAAAGAAAAGCTAAGCGACACTGGATGGATTTTCTACGCTCGGCTTCAGAGTTCAGAGTTGAAAATTCAACAACGAAAACAGGCATTTTTCAGGTATCGAAATTTTAACCCAATACTTAAGAAATGGATGCTTGCACTATGCATTCCAGGCAAAGAGTTCTACTTGCTACAATAGTAAATTCATATTTCGATGTAGGTAACTTCCAAAAAAAATAACAATTAACCCGATTACGCAACCTTGCGGTGCATAAACACTGATTTAAGCTTTCATGGTTTAGAACTAAACTTATACTGAACAATCACGGAAGATATCCGAAGTAAGTGACAGTATAAGTCTAGCGGTGCATTAAATTCAGAAACATATTCTTCTTCCTGTTAATATTTCAAATTAATTTCTCCTATCTTACGGCGTTAACATTTAACAGCTGTCCTCACCTCGTCTCCGCTGCGACGCGACGTTTTATCCGCATTTCATATGAGCTGTCAAAAGTTTACTATCAAAAAGGTTATAAAGCCTCATTCGGATAACCGACTTTATGCTTGTAAATGTTCTTTTATTAAGAATTTATGTTCTACGACCGTAATATTGCTACGGTCTATTAGATCTATTTGCTTTTACACCTCAACATTACATATAAGCTTTATTTTTATGTAAAAACATTACAGCAAATACGAAAGAATTTCAGTATATTTTCACCCACAATTTGTGGAATCCATTATTATTTTTGTGAAAGTTTTTCAGCGAGCTCCTGAAGTGTTATGTAAAAGAATAATTTCAGACTGAAACGTTTCAGTGCTAACAAAATTGTACAATTTTATTCTAGAGAGTTTTGAGGCTAATTTGTGAAATTGGGTTTTGTAAACGAGAAACAACTGTTTTGTGCTTTATCTGAGGTTTCATTTGGGCTTGTCACGTCTATATGAAGATACTTTGTATTGACGCTAAGTGAACGACTTATGTTCTACGTTACCATTTTAGCAAATTGTCTGTTATTCTCTAAGAAGCAAGCAGGACATCGTTGTTTTAGTGTTCATTATTTTAGTTTTTTTTTTATGCTAATAAACTGTATATTTATTTTGTTAAAGAATCCGCTAAATACTGTACCTACAAACTTAAATTTTACAAACTAAATATTTACAAAAAGTGGATTAAATTAAGACTCAAACTAAGTACCAATATGATTATACCTATTTAAGTATTTATTTAGATTACACTGAGTATAGGCATCCACTTTGCATGGAATAATAGCCTCGGCATGATGGTAAAAATCCTGCCCGATCTCCGAAACAGCTGTAATCAACAACATCGTCAGATCGTAACTTATAAGTAATTATTCACGCGACCGCACCCTCCTAAGTGCAAAAACGTCGTATCTAATTTCAAACCATTATGCTCCCAAAGCGTTCAAGCATTAAGTACTTCAACACTAATTTCAACTCTAATTAATCCGTCTGAGACCCTCCACGTGATTTTACGTGTGTATTTAACCCTTCACTGCTCACTTTCAATTGAATCGCTAAAACCAATTAATGGTCTTGGCAATCAAATGAGATGGCGACGCAATCTCGCTGGGTGTACAGTTTATTGCATCTATTAGGTTTAATGCAGTGAATGAATGAGGATTGAAGGGCAAGTAGTGTTAATGATTTATTGCAATATACGAACATAGTTTTAGAATTTGAGAGATGAGATGGTAAAAGCATTATCTTGTAGCCAGCACAACAATAAAACGATTAATAAGTTCTTCGCTATATTCTAAATTGAATCGCAATTTTATTACTGTTGAAACTGACTTTATTTGAAATAAACAGCGTATCTTTAAATAAATAAGTATAATTAACGAAAGCCTGGAAAAATATAAAAACACGAAACCGAATTTCACCCCCCTCGCACGTCCCTTTTGAAGTCATTCCGATTCATTGATTCCGATGTACGACGTATTACCTCACTTCTAAATAAATAAAAGCACTATCAGCAAATTCTCCTGAAAAAAACTAAACTCGTGTTTTTTTTCTTATTTCAGGTAAGCATTGACTTTCAGAAAAAAATCTGTAACGAATTTAGGTAAGTTAACTTTATTATTTTCAGGCTAAATCAAATTCGAGACATAGATCGCATTTGGGGACTCACAACAAATCCTGAGGTGTATCGTCGTAACTTAATAAAAAACGGGGAATCGGATCGTGCGTCCTTCGAAATTTGATAACGTGTGTCTCGGGTACAATTATTGTGTTATGACGGTATTTTGGACCCATATGCCGCATTGAGAGGGTTGTTTTTTCCAAAGAGGGATTTATACTTTTTGTTAGAGGTTGTAAAACTGATATAATGATGCAATTTGATTAGCTATTGTTGAGTTTTTTGCTGGTAAAGATTATTTCAACCAAGAAAAAAATCATGTATTATTGAACTGGATTGTCAAAATGTTATATTACCTAAATAGAGCCAAATCGACATCAAATTAGGCTGCCACTAGTGGACTTGTAGGATAAATAGATTCCTCACACCACCATGAATTATTATTAAACGATATGATCCTACCGGTCAATTTACATCATTTTCACTTGATTAAACAGGAACCCAAACAATTTATTCATACAAATAAAAAGAAGGATCATCCTATTGTTTAGAATATCCTTCCCAAGGAGAAATAAACGTAACATTTTTCCCGCACACCGATCAACATCGAAAAAGGAGCCTATAAATTTTACACATAAAACACGACATGCCTCTTGCTCAACTGTAAATAAATCCGGCCACAGCTCACCGATTTCCAGACAAAAAAGGGAAGATAAAAAAACGATTTAAAAAAAAAGTCGCATCAGCCGTTCCGCGTGAAACCTGTCAGTCGCATAAAGTCATGATTTCGCGGGGCTCTCTGTTCGCGAGTGTACCTCTCGGCAACTGACAGCTAAAACCGCTAAGCCTCCCAACGGTTTTTCCTAAAGGTATTTAAAAATACAAAACCTTTTTTTTTGACAATCTACGCAATGTTTGTTACCTTTATTTTATTTTATTGGACAACTGACATAGAAATACGAGTATTGGTTGATTTTTGTAGCTGTCGAAGGCATGTATCGGTTCGCCATTGTATAGATTGGGTTTTTTTGAACCGTGAAAAAGTGTTTTTTGAAAAAAGGTGGGTTGTGTTGTAGTTAAAACTGAAAGCTACCATAATTTGTTGAGGTTTATATAAAGTGGGTGTAGAACTGTAGAATGTAGGAAATATGCGTTTAAGGGATTTCGAGCATTACCATTGTAGCAGTCGATATTTTAGTTTTAGATATTATAATACCGACGCGTATACCCTTTTTGTAAGTGTGCTCGAAGTTAGGTAGAAGTATTACAAGTAAGGATATTAAAATAATCAAGTAATTAGTCATAATCATGTATTACAACACAATCATACAATAATCCATCTCCTTGAGGTGTCATGCTAAGTTAACAATCTGGTCACGTCAGCAGGCTTGCGACGAGCGTCGCGGCCGTGACGACGGATTATGTCTGACAGTGAGTGCGTCGCTTTACGTGGGCTAACGATGTAAGTGTACTCGAAGAAAAGTGGTAGAATAGTTTTTATAATAAAAATTATCGAATCGCTTGAATATTAATCATATTAAAACAAAATCATACAATATTCCCTATCCTGCAGTTGTCACGCTAAGAATACTATCTGGTCACGTTAGCACGCTTGTGACGCGCGACCGCTAACCGATGCGGGGTGTCGCGGCCGTAAGGATGGATTATGTCTGACAGTGAGTGCGCGGCTTTAATGTGGGCTTATGTTGTAACTGTGCTCGAGGTTAGGTTGAAGAAGTCTTTTTATTAAAAAGAAAGATGATAAAATACTCAAATGGGTTGAATTATGTTCATATTAAAGCACAATATTCAATGTCGAGGTGTCATGCTGTTGTTCTGCTGTAAACTGAGGCCCTAGCACAAGCGCGCGGGGTAAATGTGACGTATTTACATCGATTTCAAAATCAGAAACACACGTTTCACATACAATGTTTCCATAATTTTAAGAATTTACTTTTATCTATGAATGATGGACAAGTCTAGCAAAAATGGCACGACCGTACTACCCTTTTCTCGAAGCCATTCAGGCCATTTCTGACCCCCCGTAACTTCGTTGTAGATAAAGCTAGAAGCCTGAATTTTCCGTGACTAAGAGGGCATATTATACCTAGGTATAAACCTGAATTAAATTCAATTTGAACTTGTAGTTTATGAACTATTCGAAGTCAAAGTTCCTTTATGATCCTACGGTACTTCTAGCAGACAGACAATGTAAGCTTCAAGTTGTGAACACGTGCTTGTTGCAAACAATTTATCGAAAATTCTATACGATAATCATGTTTTCGATTCAAATATTGAGGTATTTACTTTACGTTAGCTCGCTTTTGCGATGTGTGCCATCACGACGGATATGTCTGACAGTGAGTGAACCGCTTTATATGGGCTTACGATGTTAGTGTGGTGTTGGATGTCTTTTTTATTAAGAGAAGGATATTAAAGATTGCTTATAGTTATTGTTTTGTACTTTCTTTTGTTACTACAGATAGGGTAAAACCCATGAAGAATGTCCATGAATGTAATTAGTTTTATCTTTGTACTAGCAATACGACTCGTTTTTGTTGATCTAACATTATTTGATTCTGCATAAATTGAGTTTTTGCAAACCCTTTTTTTTGAGGATAGATGCCTACCCATATGGATAGATGCCTCACTATGAAAATGCTAAGGAGTATAGATGCCTGTGATGTAAGATAGACGCCCTATAGATTAAAATAAGTACAATACATAGTTTTGATATGTTTTATTTGTAATCTTTAGGTAATAGTATTAACGGTACTCTTAAAAATTATTAATTAAACTTAAACATTTGTTTAACAAAAAATAACTTCTAAATTTTAATGTGCATAATCGTAACTAATTGACATAATAGGTATGGCAGACAAGATACCCATTTTTAAAATTTTCAAAAAATCAACCACAATATTAAATGTTGTCCTTATTTTAGGTTGAATAGGAAAGTGCTTTCAGTTTGCCACATCTTGAGCAATAATTTCTAAAAAGTGTACATACTTCGTGCAGCCACTTCTGGCATGATATGGACCGAATCCAATCAGATTTTGACATCGTATTTTGATAGTTATCAAAGCATTCTATGCAATAATAATTTTTTTATCAAAATAAAAATAATCATTTTAAAAATATGCTAACATGCATACCTACAGCGTATGGGGGATAGACGCCCCTAAGGGCACCTATACTGCAAAAAATCGGGGCGACTATCCTTTTTGCTATGGATAGATGCCCTTTTATTTTTTGACGTATCTAAATACAAAAGTGCAATTATTATTATGTAGTTATAAAGTTAACTAACCAATGTATGGATATAATTAAAATAGAACAGAATTTATTACTATATAAAAAGATATGTAACAGTAAATGCTTACGTTTGAAACTTTGAAGCGTTCGTCCTGTTCGTCGCGGAGATGATCGCATGCACCAGCTAAACACGCCAATCCCGTGCGATGGTCTGCAGGGTACATAGGTGTGGGGCACGTGCGCTCTATTTTTAGACTATTAAATCTGTGTTGCGATTTTGGGAAGTTAGGTTTTTAGAAAATGGGGCACCTATCCGGGTTTTACCCTAATAATATGTTTGGAATCAAATGCTTGGAGAATTGGAGAAAAGTTTATTAGGATAAATCTCGGATTAGAAGGTTTAGTTTTTTTTTTTGCCAAAATGCCCACTTAGTAACGCTTCGAATGTCAACAATGAATGACAAGAAAAGTACCAGTCTTGACCGGGAACCACACATAACTGAAGAGAAGATAGAAGGAGAATTATTGCAAAGCATAATATTATGGTTTGAAGAAATTTGTCAAAAGGATCAATTTATGGTAAAAATCAAGAAAAATAAAAACTCTAATAATGCGGATAAACCTAACCCAATTCTCGCTTACGGTACTTCCTATAAAGTTTCCAGTGAGCCATTTTATGAGCCATTTCCAAATGAAATTTATACCGCCCGATAACACCTTCATACCCAATTTATTTATTAAAAAGGCCTCATGTGTTTTACCCTAAAACGCCCATAAAAAACCCTTACTATAATTTCAAACAGCATAATTAGGTTACCTTACGGTAAGGTTCCTTCTATCGTAAAAATAGCAATCAGAATTCGAATCGTAAATAAAAAATAAAAACAAATGGCTGGGAAGAGTCGATAAATTATATATCGAGAATCGTCGTTTAGTGATAGGCTATAAACATGGGCGCTTAAGTGCTGAGGACATGCTGTAAACGGCTATAAATTCACGCTTACTGGCTAGCCCGGGTTTTGATGACGATTGACAAGCGGCAATTTATGATGCTGATGCGGGAGTCATGTTTTTGGTTCAGGGTGATGTATAGGTGACCACATTTGATGTATAATGGCGATATATTAAGCGGGTTTTGGCCTGAGTTGTAGTGTAAGCGTTTCTGTGTTATCGAATGATCGACATCCGAATCGTAAATGTGTATCGTACAAATCAATTTTATAAATCAAGTACGAATGATTTGATTTTTGGGCGCTACTGTTGAACTTGAGGTCTTGGGTTCGATGCCCAGATCGGGCAAAGTGCTGTTAAGTTTTTTCATTAAATATTTCTCAGTTGTAGCCAGGTAATAGGCTGGCCGGTATCGCATAGGATTTCAATAAAAATGGTGAAATGTGGGTGTACTAAAAGTGGTATACCTCTGATTAACCCTTCGGGTAAACAAGCGTGATGTTTCTTTGTGACCTGTAAACCCCGTTCCACCACGACGCCGACGCGGCTCAAAAGGAAAACGTTACTAACGCGTTATTTAACTTAGTTTCTGATTGGTGGTGTTTTGTACGAACCGCCATTGAAATACTAGTGCTGTGACATTATGGCTACTCATTGGTGATTTCAATTAATTACTCGTTAACTTGAGTAAAATAAAATGACTTCTTCCCTAGTCCTTGCTTCCTTATAAAATGCAGAAAACAAATGCATCACACACACGGACCATAATATATTCGTCATGGTTAGTCCCCGTACTTCCTAACTGTAGTTCACCATCCATCAAGATAGAGCTACTGTGTCTTGCAGGACAATAAAATAAATCCTCATATTATTTCAGTTCAATGGGTTTTACGTGATCCCAGTGCAAATGGTCTGATCCGGCTTATCTTCACGCTTGCATTGTTTATAGGGTGAGCAGGACTTTCAGTTTTGGAAATATGAATAGGATGGAATTCTTTAGATTTTAGTACGAATAGTTGATATACTTAGTTTTGATTTTTCAAAAATACTGTGATTGTGATCGTTCGATGTGAAATACTAGTATTCACTGAATGCAGACCCCAATGAATGGATTGTGTGAGGAATTATATGAAGGAAAAAGGTGTAAATGATTGCGTGAGGATTGACAGGGGAGAATCGAAGAAAAAAACGTGTTGCGTCGACCCCGCGTAACATGGGACAAGGGCAGGAAGATGATAACTGAAAGCAGACCCAACATAGTTGAGAAAAATCTAGGCAGACCAACGCTGGAGGATGTTGCGATCGTGGCAGAGACTGAATGCGAAAATGGCCTATCTCCAGCTAGGCGGACATGAATGTTAATAGAAAGCTTTGTAAATTATCTAACGATATTCAACACGATAAACAAAGGTTTACACCCCGTAAAGCAATAATTTAACCTTCAAACGCTCCGTAAAACAAAGAAATTAGGCAGACAATTAGGTACGTGTACTTGGATATTGATTTGAGGAAAACGGGAACAAAGTATAAGAGGAGTGAATATCTACCTACTTGATGATAGCGTACTGGCAATGACTATTTGCGTCAATTAGTCTCATGGATTGCCTTGTCTGCGTATTTTATTTTTCTCTTTCATCATCATCATCAGCCTATAGCAGCCCACTGCTGGACATAGGCCTCCTAAATCACACGCCATTCAACTCGATTCTCAGCAACTCTCATCCAGTTACTACCAGCCACCCCGCGAAGATCGTCTCTCCACCGATCCTGAGGGCGTCCCACCTTACGTTTGCTGATTCGCGGTCTCCACTCAAGAACACGTCTACCCAACGGTCGTCGGTCCTACGGTTAATATGACCGGCCCATTGCCACTTCAGCTTGGGCTATGTCGACAACTCTGGTTCTCTGTCGGACGACCTCGTTCCGGATGCGATCCATTAGAGAGACTCCAAGTGAGAACTCTAAATTTATGGACCAGCCGTACCGTCAGTGTCCGATCCGTAAGTCATAACAGGCAGAACGCACTGATTGAAAACATTAGTCTTTATGCTCTGTGGAATACGCGACGAGAAGACCCGGCGAAGCTTCCCAAATGCTACCCAGTCCAGTTGGATTCTTCTGTTAGCCTCCCTCTCAAAGTTGTTCTTACCAAACTGCAGAGTTTGCACGAGGTAAATATATTCTCGAACAACCTCGAGAGGACCGCCATTGACAACAATAGGTCCTGGGGTGACGTGTTCGTTGAACATAACCTTGGTTTTGTCCAAGTTCACCCTGAGACCAATGCGTATTGAAGAATCAACTAGGCCATCCAGCATCTGCTGCAAGTCGTGCAGCGATTCAGCCAGTATGACGAGGTCATCTGCAAATCTCAAGTGTGAGATATACTCGCCGTAGATATAAATGCCACGTCCTTCCCATTTCAGCGACTTGAACACATCCTCCAGTGTGTGGTGAACAATTTCGGAATAGTTACGCCCCCTTGCCTCACCCTGATTTTTTCTCTTTACTTAATGTTTAATATTGTTTTAAGCTTTCAGAGTTTATAATAAAACTTATACTGTCACTTACGGGTATCTTCCAATCATCCCGTGATCATGGCGCTTGCAACAGCGTCGAAATATCGGGAGCTCAAAATAATGAATAATCAATCAAAGATATCCCGTAAGTGACAGTATAAGTTTATTGTTTATTATAATTAAACTTAAAATAAATAATGAGAAACTTGGTCAGACAAAAGAATCGCTTTGACATTCATTATTGTGCCCGATTCCTGTAGGTACAGTAGGGACATAAGTTTAATTAATGAGCTTATTACTATCCCATCATTTCGGTGGGACTTTAAAATATACTGAATAGGCAGCACTCAATTACTAACTGACAATGCAAAGATGAAAAGAACAATGGATAATTTGAAATTTTACAAAGAGTTTGTACCAAAAACAGGGAAATATTTTTAGAAACTTTACCCCCACATAGCACATATTTGCCGCGCTAGCAGCGTCTAGAGACGGTAGTACTCATAAAATTGGTACCACCGAAAGTAACCACACAACTTCTGTTACGAATTGCCTTCAGTGCTGTCTGTTTTTATTTAGCATTTGTGTCGCAGTACGAGTAAACAATGACACGCTTAGTTTATAGGGAAACTAGCAGACTAGAGGTGCCATTGTCAACAGTCACAGTCCACTGAGGTCTCCGTGTCCTGTACTTTACCTCTTACCAAACGGAGGCGCAATGTAAGTATACGAAAGAAGTTTAGGGCAATGGTAAGCCTTAATGTTAGACCCATTTCTAATTAACTACGAAACACATTCAGCCAAGATCTACCAACAAATGACGAAAGCAAAATACTCATTGAAAGAGAGCCCACACAAGTTCCATCTTTGATGTCCGATATTTGATATTGTGCCCATTCAATACACCCCAGTAATTATTTTGAGCCACAAAAGACACAAAATATCAATAAATGGAAAAGGAAGTAGTGTAATGGATACTTCTGTTATGGCTTTCGGTATAAATTACATTGGAATTTCTATTTATGACGAAAAAACCTCCACGAGCGTGATATTTGAGTACTTTTGGCGCAACTTGGGAAATCAAACAAACTATCTACTTTAGTTGGGGACTAAAAGTCATCGTAACGACTTACTCACTACACTATCTTTTTTATGTTGTCTGTCAGCGAAGTTGGTAGCTAGCCAAGTAGGCAGCTGTCAGCCTATAATGTGTCCACTGCTGGAACAGAAGCATCTATCCTCGATAAGGAGTGGGTTGTATCCACCATTTGGGCCCAGTGTGGTTTGGTAGATGAACGTAACATATGTCTTAGAGTTTTGAGTTCTTGGATAATTATGTCGGTTTCCGTGGTGATAAAATAATTAGCTTCAACTCCTTGAAGTAATCAAATCAAATCATTTATTTAACAGATCATACAATCCAATTTGTTAGTAATAATACATGAACATCTTAAAATTTTCCAAATATAAAGGAAATAAAAAGAAATAAATAAAGGACAATAATCAAATAAGCAATAACTATAAGAAACATTATTTCAAGGCAACATTTGAAGGTAATACTTGTGTTGTGGTCCAGTGCCTGAGTATTAGACCTTCCGCCCTGTCAGCCACAGTGACCAAGAGGCTGTTGGCGCTGCCCCGCACCCGCCGCATCAAGAAGGCGACGCCGACGCGCGCTCGCACGATTGCGTAAAAGTCGTCTATATGTACCTCTGCGAACATCCCCGATGCGCTATAGCATCGTGGCAACCCCAACAACGCCCTGTATGCGTTATTGTACTGGACGCGTAGGGCACTGTAAGCCTTTTGCGTGTAGTCGACCCATTGACTGCTGGTGTAAAAAGATTGGCAGAATGCCCTAATCAGAGTAGTTTTTACCTACGCTCCCTCTCCATGTCAACATGGTCCGTCTGCGTTGCAGTGACCCAGTAACCCAGATATAAAAGATTTGACCGATTGCAACTGAGTCCCAGCGAGTGTGACAGGCGGCACTTCGCGCCTGCCTTGAACAACAGATACTCGCTCTTTTTCGAATTATATCTGAGACCTTGGGCCTCCGCATATCGCTCACAAACAGACATGAGTTTCCTGAGAACGCTGATCGATGGGGCCAGAAGCACCATGTCATCTGCGTAACTGATGTTAAAAAATCATGAACATTGTACCTCACGAATCAGCCGATCCACGGTCAAACAGAAGAGTTTCGGCGAAGTCAGACCCCCCCCCCCTTGTTTGACTCCACACTTCAGCTCGTACGAATCGGATAGCGAGCCTGCCCATTTCACCATATTTGTTTGATGACCGTACCAATACCTCAACAACTCAATCATCTCACCGGGAAGTGTTGGCTCCTCATACAGCTTCTTCCATACACCAAAGGACACCAGATCGAAGGGTTTCGAAATGAATGCTGGCTGTGGTGGTGTATTGCAAACTATCTCCAACTTTTGTCCTGCCCTCTTAGCCCAAAAACATGCAGCCGAAGGGACCTCTGCGCTGCCACCGACGGAAGTGGTGGAACAGGAAAAGTTTTGGGCTAAAAAAATATAAAAAAATCTCGTACATACCAGCGACACGTGGAATGCTAATGAGTTTGAGATTTTAATAAGGTGTCTGTCTTTGAACTGGTTTCGAACCCACAAACTCGTCACTTAACAAAGCAAATAGGATTTGAAGAATTCGTAATTATCTTGCAATTACTACAAAAACCGCACACGCGAATCCAATTCGATCATGAATCAGTTACAATGTGTACGGAATCACAAGAAGCTGAAATTCAGTTTCCTTTTATTCCAATTCATCTTGGAGAAACATTAGCAGTACTTTTTCATGTACTAACACCATATTTCATTCGCGCCGGCAAAAAAAAAACCCGGCCAGTTCTATTTTCAAACTTATGTGTCATTTCTTGCTTAGTATTCAGTGAGGGTAGACGTGCGGCTGGCTGTCACGTGTTCCGATACTTTTTATTTATTTGATACTGGAAACTTTTGTCACAAAATATACATTTAATGTTCGGGTTGCTTACAAGTTTATGTGCTTACTTACAAGTTTGAGGTATTTCATTTAAGTTTTCTTGTGCTACATGCCTATACTTATAACAGAATTTCTTTTGAAGAAATTTAGCTTCACAGCGTTTTTGGGAGTTTTAAATGAAAACATTTCTCAGAAATATTTAATTTGAAAACAGAAAATGTAATTTTACCAATATTAATACCAAAGTTTTTACTTACTAAATAATATAGAGCAAAATAACATTTTAAACCCTTTGACAGAAAATGAAGTAGCATTCTTAAATACCTCTCTACAGCTGAGAGTCTCACAAAGTGACTTTAACACAGTCATGAGTATGTGGTTTTATGTGGCTGAACATAAAAGTAAAGCACACTATGCGGCCTTCCAGAGGAAGGTAACAGGACTATTGTACCTAATATTATTCTTTAGCACAGTTTAAGTAGTAAACCGTATTTTTTATGCTTTCCGGTGTGCATTATAAATAGGAAAGTGGGACTGGCCAACTGGCATGAAAAACTAGAAGATTATTATTAGATCTATTTATATACCACTATCCATTTCGTTGTTGTGGATTGCTGGCTTAAGCAGCATAAACGGCCGATCTTTGTATGATTTAGCAAGAAGTTTCTCCTAGTTCACAATTCTCATGCTGCCGCAATGACAAAGACTTCACGTCTAATGCACGATGGTGTGGGTTGGTTGGGAACTTTTACAAACCCAATTCCGTTCAAAACTTATTTGTTTAACAATTCTATCACTCCCTGACACTTTTTCATACAATATTCGCTTTGTACGCACTCCAGTTTCACCTGTCACGGACACAGCTCAATAATAACTCAACAGAGCTCAACATTTGCTCAACAGAGTTCAACAATTGTTCGTCAATTCTATTTTGTTTCCAACTTATCTATGGTAAATCGATCCCCACGTTTTATGGAGCTCCCTTACAAAAGATATCGGCTATCGTGCACCTTGTCACGGCCGTAAAACGTTGGATTATACAACGCTTATTAAATACAAAAGAGGTCAAATATGAATGTGGTATCTGATCAAATAATGAGCATGGTTTTATAAAATGATGTAGGACATTGCAGGTTACTTGTAAGGTTAAAATATGATTGTACAGTCAACATTAGTACATCATGGTAAAGGACGAACGAACGTATAGAACTTACAAAAATAGTTCTTATTAGTAAGACAAGAAGGCATTGTCAATGTCAAATAGTTAAGACTGATGTGCACCCTAGTACAGTCAAGCCGTACTTTTACTAGGCGAGAAGTAAGGACACCAAACTTCATCTGTGATTTAATGTACCCAGCACAGGTTGAAATCACCGATAAAGTGGTCTCATCGCTTTATTAATGCCAGATATTTCAAATTTTGCCTATCTTTCACAATTTCTGTGTAAAGAGAGACAAAATTATAATTCTGAGCCTAAAATAACGTTCTTAATTAATTGTAAAACAGTTCCACAAGGATTTTTTTCTAAACTAATTATTACAAAGGGTTAATTAATGTCTGTAAGTTTGGATGTAGGGGATAATCTTCGGAACTAGATTCCGATTCCGATTTTTTTTTCACTTTTAAGCGCGAGTTTCATAGGCTGTATTGAAAACGTTCCTTGAGATAATTGCCGAAATCACGGGTAAAAACTTTTTGTCCGTACTGTACACCCTAGTCAGGAAACCGTGCCACCAATTTCCAACCAATCCTTTAACCACATCCTGAAAAAAGTTATCCTTGTATAGTTCCGCTACTGGCATGACAGTATAAGTCATATTTACAACTGAAAACAAAAACATTTTCAGAACAACTCGAGCATAAATCAACAGCTGTGAAAACATCTCGTTACAATGATAATAATATCAACGGCTCCTACATTGGTTGACACTCTGATTAAAATTAATCCATTTGAAAGGCGCCGCGCTTGTGCCCGCCATTTGTAACAGAACTCCTTTGTTATTGATAGCTCTGTGACTGACAGACTATTTTGTTTAAAAGGCTTCAGTATCTATTGATTGTAGGATTGTGTTGTTGAGAGAACATTGGAGACTTTTTGGTCCTTTATGTAACAAAGGACAAAGCAGTGGCTGGAGGTTCGAAAGTATCCCTAGCCCTGCAGATTAGAGGTCACCTGCTAGACCCAACTGATTTAACAAGACGTACCTACCATCCATACGAAACAGGCTACACCACCAATGACCTTCGAGGTCTAATGTAATGTGTAGTACTACGCCGTAGCAGCTGTCATCTACGCCGTAGCAAAGGTCACATTATTTTTGTTCAAAACATTTTTGTTGACCTACGATAGTCGATACAGGTTAGACTAAACGGTTATAAACTTGTTTTTATCACCATTTTTGTATATTTATATCTGTTTGGGCTTCATCCATCTTCTTCACTCATTCGTACAATGAGTACCGATCGCATCGCATCATCGCCAGCCAATCAGCGTACAGTAAAATGACGCGATACTGCGCTCTGATTGGCCACCATTGTTCCCATACCCCCTTTCCTCGATCGCTGTACTAAACTTATATTCCAATATAGACTTGCTTACGAACATCACATACGACAACATTGTTTTTATTTCATTTAAAACCCCATCCTAATCTGGGCAAAGTAGCAGCCATAAACTAATTAACAAGTAGCTAGATCACACCGCTACATATCTGGTCCTTCGAGCCGGATTTGGAGAATTCGGAGCATCGAAAACCAATTCTTCGAGCAGAGCGACCTTTGGACTGCCACGCTGCCACGGCCACGTAACTTCACAAAGACGAGCGAAATCACACTAAGGAGCGAAGATTCATCGGCATATTCACGCAAGGGCCTTCAATAAAGGACAATTGAAGATTTGGATGATCAACGTGGATAAACGGTGCGTTCATCAAGTTCTTTTCTTCAAGACCTGCCGAGTTCATTGGTGTAATACCGTTTTTGTGATCTGATTCCAGTGAGGGTGGTGAGGGTTGCCCACTGCGCAGAGCGATACAACGGCTGCTCGTGCTTGCAAAAGGCGATTTTACACGCAGTCGTTACCTGCACGTGAGTACTCCACTTTTCACAAGCCACCAGAATGTCGTTACAGGCTAAAGATGGGGAGGGTTCCATTAGAAAACGCGATAAATCTCCTTGTAAAACTATATACGATGAGAAAACTGAGCTAATCATGCGCGATTTGGTTAGGAAACGCGGTATCGTTAAAGGTAGGTTAACTAAGTTCGCTAATTATTTAAATACTATCAGTGTAACAGCTATCACTAGTGAGTTGAGAATAGATTTAAAATTACGCGTAAAGGGCGCTGATATTTTATTTTCCGAATTTAATGAGATTCAATCTAAAATCGAGGAAATAGTGCCTGACTGTGATATCGATGAACAGTTAGATCAGCGCCAACAGTTCGAAGATAGTTACTATGCTACTCTTGCCCGAGCTGAATCTATTTTTAGCGTGAGTGAAGAGGTCACTAATTGTTCCAAAACGTGTCATCCTTCAAATAAATCCGCGTCAGTTAAATTACCCACTATTATGTTGCCGACGTTTGACGGCGTGTATGAGCACTGGCTCGAATATAGGGACACGTATTTGTCATTGGTTCACAATTCTACTGATATAAGCGATATTCAAAAATTCCACTACCTAAAATCGTCGCTAAAGGGGAGCGCCGAATCAGTTATAAACGCGCTTGAAATATCATCGATTAACTACTCAGTTGCGTGGGAAATACTCCTAAATAGGTATGATAATGATAGGTTATTGGTGCATAGTCACGTCAAAGCATTATTTACAATACCAGCACTGTCAAAAGAGTCACCTTCACTAATTAGGAAGCTTATAGATACTGTAGTGTGCAGCTCACCTAACCTTATATATGTAACTGCACACACTAATTATTGACATTATTATACGAATCGTGGAACTAAACAGTTCTCTTTTATTTCGACAACATCATTATAATACATGGCGACCCTTAGCCAGCAATTAAAATTTTGCAATCTACGCAATAAGAAAGACTGCGGACGAGTCAAATAAATTATGAAGATATACCGATAAAAGTTGAAGTTTGTGAAGACGGAAATTAGAAGAAAGGAAGCGAAGAAGATTTTAAAAATTTATAGAAGAATCAGAATCCCAACAGAAGAATTAGTTTGAAGAGGTGAAATCATTAATTAAGAAGACAGAAAAGGAACGTTGCAGCCGGGTGCTGGGAGAATGCTCAAGCCTTGTGATGAGAGGATATGCAGGGCGCTGGGAGTTGAATTGTACGGGTCCAAAAAAAAAAAAAAAAAAAAAAAAAAAAAAAAAAAAAAAAAAAAAAAAAAAAAAAAAATAATTACGGTAAATAATTTACGGGCCTTGAAAACCCTGGATGAGCCAACCGACACCTGGGATACCCTCATAATTTATATTATTACTTCTAAGTTAGATAGAACTACAGAACGCGAGTGGGAACAGCATAAAGGTTTATTGTTGTCGAACACCAACTCTAAAACTAAGTTGAAGGTTGACAGTTTGATAAATTTTCTTAAAAATAGGGCCGATTTGTTAGAAACATTAGCATCATCACATTCATCACACAGTAAAGACACAGAAATAAAAAAGAATAATTCAGTTGTCCGAAGTAACGTATCGCATAGCAATGTTTCGTCAAATAAGCCACCGCCAGCGGTGCCGAGTCGCAAAGCACGTAGATCGTGTGTAGCGTGTAACGGTAAACACCCACTTTACACATGTACAAAGTTCATTAATATGGACTTGCAAACCAAATTAAAGATTATCAAAGATAATAACATATGTGAGAACTGCTTGCGCTCCGGACACACTGTAGACGGTTGTTTGTGGGGGCCTTGTAAACACTGTAACATGAAACATAATTCACTAATTCATCCTAATGATTCCAATCATACTACTAGCTGTACTGCAAAGGCTACGACGACTACGATGGCAGCGACAGGCGCAGTGAGCGCGCCCCCCTCGTGTGTCACTGACGTAGCACGTGATCCCAATAACGAAAAACAATTTAATCAAGTTAGCAATGTTCACACTGATACACACACAAAGACACAATTCACAGATGTGCAACCGGTTCTGTTATCTACTGCCTTAGTTGAGATTCCCGATCGCCATAATAACTATCATGTCGCTTGCGTATTACTAGACAGTGGTAGTCAGAGCTGCTTTGTTACACATTCGTTGTGCAAATTGTTAGATATTCCGCTAATACAGTCCACTCATGAAATACGTGGAGTAGGTAATTTAATATCACATTCTGAAAAGCACTGAAAAGCTTGTAGCCACCACCAGTCACAGCACATTACCACGTTTTTAGACGTTCTGATAAGAAACATCGAAGCAAGCAGTTCTGAAAAGAACTATTTCAACGTTTTGACGATTCCGTAAAGAAATAGGAGTGTCGGGAGCTGTGAGGCCACTCTTCTAGCTTCGGTTCGACGTGTCTTCGATCTTCATCACTGCATCTTCAGTCTTCACTCGACGGAGGCCTGCCCGACACTAACGCGCGCGCGACATGGCACATATATTTATGCTTTCGTCGCGAGCGGCGAAATGGCGGGAAAAGTCACCCGCCGCGCCGCCGCGCCGTGCCGCGCCGTGAGCACACAAGCGCCTCTCGTGGAAATAACACGACAACAGTGCTGTGACGCGATTGGTCAAAAATCCTTGGATTCTTATTGGATTTTTATTTTGTAAATAGTGTTTCAAATTTAATGTACAAGTTTCTATTGGTTATTGTTAATTAGTAAAATTGTATAAAAGACGACCCTTTTTGTAAATAAATATACATTCAATATTCGTTCTTAAACGGAGTTTATCTTCAACATACCTTCTGATCTACAAGCAAGGACCCCAAACCATCAACTCCAAAGTGACGACTCTAAAGTACGACTCTAAAAGCTAACCAGGAAAATTTTAGCTCTCTCCCTGGTTGACTCGGAAGTGCCGTGCTTGACCGACGCAGAAGTCGCCTGGAAAGTGACTTGCCCGGATACGGATCGGCCCGAGAACCCGTTTTCCCAGAGACAGTGGGATGAGCCGCTCTGCAGGTTGGTACGGAATCAACTTATTAATACGTCTACCAATACTGCTGAGCGTGCCCGCCTACTGGCTGTGGGTGAATGGGAGTCGGGCCTCTGGCTTCAGGCACTACCGTCACCTAATATAGGCACTATGTTAGGTGACACTACCTTCCGGCTCGCTACGTGTTTGCGATTGGGCGCTCCTTGTGGGGCTCCACATCGCTGTCAATGTGGTGAAGCAGTCGACTGCCTCGGACACCATGGCCTTTCATGCAGTAAGAGTGCAGGTCGGATTGCGCGGCACGCTAGCATTAATGATCTCATCCGTCGTGCTCTTGCCACCGCCGGGGTGCCAGCTGTCTTAGAACCCAATGGCTTGGCACGCGTCGATGGGAAGAGACCAGATGGTATGACCATAATGCCATGGAAGTTGGGTAGGCCTTTGGTGTGGGACGCAACTTGCGTCGACACCCTTGCGCCATCCCATCTTCCTAGCACAGTGGGCTGCGCTGGGGCGGCTGCTGCAGGTGCTGAAAACCTCAAACGGCGCAAATACAATAATTTAATTGGTAATTATGTGTTTGAGCCGTTTGGGGTTGAAACACTAGGGCCATGGGGTCCGAGTGCCCACCTAGTTTTTCGGGAAATCGCCAAGCGGTTGGTCGACTCTTCACGTGACCAGAGGGCGGGCCTATTTTTTGGCCAAAGAATCAGCATTGCCATCCAACGTGGTAATGCTGCCAGCCTTCTGGGCACTTTTCCTGTTGACAGCGATGCGGACGAATTTTTGGATGCCCTGTAACCCTTTTATACTTGTACATATTTAGTTCTATTATAGTTTTGTAGTTTGTAAATCTTTAATATTAATTTTTTAATATCACATTCTACACAAACCTGCGATATTAAAATAAAATCACGCATTAATTCCTACTCGATGCATATAAAATGTTTCGTTCTATCGGAAATAACGGCTACATTGCCCGCTCTGCAGGCTAATAGTGCACAGTTTAGGATTCCTGAACACCTGCAGCTGGCAAATACGCAATTTTTAGGGCCGCAAAAGATAGATATTGTAATAGGCGCGGATCGGTTTTGGGACTTGCTTATCGATGGCAAGATGCGTTTACCGAACGGTCCGTTCTTACAAAATACGAAGTTAGGTTGGATAATATCGGGTCCTATTAATAATATTACGCATAATAATGGACATGTCCAATGTAACTTCACACAATCTATGGACTATCAGCTACGTCAGTTCTGGGAGCTGGAAGAGCTACCAAAGTCTCGGGATGCGCACACAGACGAAGAGCAGGCCTGTGAACAGTCTTTCATCACAACTACTACTCGCAATAAAGATGGAAGATTCTGTGTTCACATTCCTCTCAAAGAGTCGCCCGATACTTTGGGTGAATCATTCCCACAGGCAGAGCGTCGTTTTTTGTCCTTAGAAAAAAGGTTATCACACGCACCTATCAGTTATAAGAAATTATACACTGAATTTATACACGAATATATTAATCTAGGTCACATGACTAAGGTTAATTCTTACACGAATCCTCACTACTTCATGCCGCATCACGGCGTTTTTCGAGAGCACAGCACGACTACGAAGCTTCGTGTAGTGTTTGACGCCAGTGCTGCGACCAGTAACGGTAAATCTTTCAACGATATCCAGCTTGTAGGACCTCCTATTCAGGGAGACTTAATAGCTATCTTGTTACGTTTTAGACAGTTTAAATACACGGCAATTGCAGACTGTGAGAAGATGTACCGTCAAGTTCTTGTTGATCCTTCTCAACGTGACCTGCAACTTATTATGTGGCGTGACGATCCTACAAAGCCGCTCGAGTTTTACCGGCTTAACACCGTAACATACGGTACGGCATCGGCGCCGTTTGTTAGTGTTAGGTGTCTCAAGCAGCTAGCAGCTGAATGTACGGACCCCGAGGTCAAAAGGGTCATAACTGACGACTTTTACGTAGATGACCTCTTGACCTCGTGTGAGGACAAGGTCAAATTAATTGATATCTGTAAAAGCACCGTAGACATACTAAAGTCCGGTTGCTTTCCACTTCGCAAGTGGATTTTTAACTTTGAGCTCGACGGTGCACCTGCTTCAATGACGTCACCAAATGAACACAGTACGTTTCAAGATTTAAATCTAAACGAAAATAGTCAGTGTAGAACGCTGGGATTGGGTTGGTGTAACGCCACCGACGAGTTTAATTTTATTACGCAATTTCATAACGGCAACAAACCTGTCACTAAACGCATAATTCTGTCAACTGTTTCACAGATATTTGACCCATTAGGATTGTTAAGCCCTTCCGTTATTATCGGTAAAGTATTATTACAGAAACTTTGGCTATTAAAATTAGATTGGGACGATCCGCTACCCACTGACATCATTCAAACATGGAACCGGTTTGTTGACAGCCTGTCCTATCTTCGCACAATAAAGGTTCCGCGACACGTTTTCCAATGTAATCCTACTCGGACGGAGTTACACATATTCACAGACGCTTCACAAACTGCATATGGCGCGTGTGCTTATGTACGTACTATAGGTGCCAATCAGCAGGTGACTGTGAAATTGCTATTTTCTAAGGGCAAAGTAGCTCCATTGAAACCCGTAAGTATACCGCGATTAGAACTATGTGGCGCGCTGTTAGGTGCTAGGCTGTTTGATAAGATTAACAGTTCACTTACTCGTAGGTTCGATGACGTCATATTTTGGACCGACTCGACAATTGTGTTGGGATGGTTACGCATGGCTCCTAGCATGCTTAAGACTTTTGTGCAAAACCGAGTCGCTGAAATACACGAACTTACGAATAAGTTTACTTGGCGTCATGTAAGTGGCAAGGATAACCCTGCTGACCTAGTTTCACGTGGTGTCAATCTTGAAGATTTGTCTTCATCGGTATTATGGTGGGAAGGCCCCAAGTTTCTGTTTAGTTTAAGTTCACACTTAATCTCAAGTATTAATGACATTTCACCTCAAGAGTTACCGGAACTCAAATCAACGTTTACAGGCTCATTGTCATTAGTAACAAAGTGTAAAAATACTACACTCGATACATTTTTTCCATTTAATAGGTTTTCGCATTTTGTTCGCATGAGTCATGTCGCTGCATATGTACTTCGCTTCATTCATAATAACTTTGCGCGCAACAAAACAAATCAGTTGACAGGTACGATTACTGTTACTGAATTGCGACATGCCATTAATATACTTGCTAGATTATCTCAAATGGAATCATTTCCAGTTGTGTATGATCTATTAAAAGGTGGAAAAAGTGTCAAGTCGAGCGATAGACTCGCCAGTTTGAATTTATTTCTCGATAATGATAACATAATTAGAGTGGGTGGTAGAATAAAGAATTCACCTGACTTTGGTTATGACAAAAAACATCCTATTCTTTTATCGTCTGAGCATTATTTTACGCTTTTATTATTTAGGCACGAACATAACCAATCTTTGCACTGCGGACCTCAAGCGTTACTGTACCGCTTGCGTGAGGATTGGTGGCCGCTGTCAGGTAAAAACCTAGCTAGGAAGGTGACTCAACAGTGTGTTGTCTGCAAACGCGTTAAGGGTAAAACATTAACTCCACTTATGGGTAACTTACCTAAAGAACGGATAACTGCTAGTTTTCCTTTCTTTCATACAGGAGTTGACTACGCAGGGCCAGTGCTCGTTCTAAACCGGAAAGGCAGAGGCGCGAAATTAACAAAATCGTATATCTGCTTATTTATCTGTTTCACTACGCGCGCAATACACTTGGAACTAGTTAGTGACCTCTCTTCTAACGCATACTTACTCGCGCTCAAGCGTTTTATTTCACGTCGTGGTAAACCGTCAGAAATATTCTCGGACAATGGACGTAACTTCATTGGCCTGAATAATGATTTTGCTCAGTTTTTGTCAAAATGTAGAAAGGATATTGTTGAATATGCAAGGGGTCAACAAATTAAATTTTCATTCATACCTCCATATTCCCCGCACTTTGGTGGCTTGTGGGAAGCTGGGGTGAAATCTTGCAAGTACCACCTCCGCCGAGTGGTGGGCAACGCGCACTTAACCTTCGAGGAAATGACTACGGTGTTATCACAAATAGAAGCGATATTGAACTCTCGACCTCTGATACCTATATCGTCGGATCCTCGAGATTATCTCCCCCTCAGCCCTGGACACTTCTTGATTGGTCGCCCGCTTACTGCACCGGTCTGTGAAGATGACTTGCGAGACTTACCTGTCCATCGGTTGAGTCGCTACCAGAGAGTGGAGCAGCTTCGCCAACAGTTCTGGGCACGCTGGGCCAGTGAATACATTTCAGAGCTACAAACAAGGACTAAATGGAGGGAAAAGACAACAAATCTAAAACCTGACACGCTTGTCGTAATCAAAGACATCAACCTTCCGCCATTGAAGTGGCAATTAGGTCGGATTGCAAAGACGATACCTGGCAACGACGGTATTTCACGGGTAGCCGACATCCACACATCGTCAGGCATCGTGAGACGGCCATATACGAAGATCTGTCCACTGGTGGAACCTGAATAACACTCATCCTATTGTAAGCTGATGCTTTCAAGGCCGCGGGCATGTTTGGGCTTCATCCATCTTCTTCACTCATTCGTACAATGAGTACCGATCGCATCGCATCATCGCCAGCCAATCAGCGTACAGTAAAATGACGCGATACTGCGCTCTGATTGGCCACCATTGTTCCCATACCCCCTTTCCTCGATCGCTGTACTAAACTTATATTCCAATATAGACTTGCTTACGAACATCACATACGACAACATTGTTTTTATTTCATTTAAAACCCCATCCTAATCTGGGCAAAGTAGCAGCCATAAACTAATTAACAAGTAGCTAGATCACACCGCTACAATATCAAACTAAAGAATAAAATACCGTCACAAGACACTAAGTAATGCAAATTCTATCATGTTACGTTCACATCAAGTAATAATCGACAAGTTTATTGCAACTTGTCCTAGAATCAGATCCGATCCAAATGGCAGCGCAGGCAGGGAATATGACGTCACCGCTTTGATTTGAACTATCTAGTAGTTTCGCCTACCTTATCTATGATACACAATCTATGTAGGAATATTAGTTATGATTAGATACTAAAATTGCCAAAAAATAGACAAAATCCTTTTAATTATTAATTATTAATACCCGCCAATAGATAGTCAATGGTGTTTGTCAATTATTCTACAGTGATACATCAACATTTATTTATCACAGTTATTATGCTGAAAAGTCCTGCTACCTTTGCCATCGGCACACACATTCGAGGGTAATGGTGGCTTACTTTTGCTTTTCAACCTACTGTAAACTAATAATGGTGAAAGTGGTGAACCGCTATGATACACGGTTGTACAAGCAAATCAGTTTAGAGAAGAATGTTCCCAATTTATATGGGGTCGGCGCAGCATGTCTTCAAGATTCAAAATTCTTTATTTGCATGTAATATGGTGGTTACCATGGTCTTACAAATAAAGAGGTTTCTCATAATTCGCTTACTTCCTTCAGCATACAAACTTAAAATTAAATTAAAATACCTAGTACAATGTACTTCGAATTTAGGTACCTATTTACAAATTTAACAAAACAAATCATAAAACATTATCTTTTCCAATGATATTCTGACAATTTTAAATACCCGTGTGTAGGATAAACTAACTAATTCTTCTTTCATACTTCTCTATTACTCGTCATCTTAGCAGTCATCTCATTTCTAGCCATATCATCCGTATCATAACATCTTATCATTACTGTCTAATATGCTTGCATATACAGTAATGATATAGCATAGTATTTTCAAACACAAAATACACCAAACCAGGGCCTCAATTCTGCTATTTTTATAAAATTCGACATTCCAACACGATCCCATTGTCATTTTGCTTAAAGTTCGTAATCTGCTAAATTCATAATGGTCGATCATTGGTCGGTCAGTGGTCTCGTAATAGAATTGTGTTATAATGACATTGTAGTATTGCCATTATTATAAAATTCCTTGGTAGAAATGATTTTCGAAAAACTACTACTAAATTTGTACATCTATTCATGTGAGATTTTATTTATATATATTTTTACATATTATTTATTAGTATTATAAGCAATCTGAAGTAGTAAGAAGTTCGTAAATAGCAAAAAAACATTAAATTTATGTCATGTTTAGCTGTCAAAGTCAAATGTGACATTACTTTGACGTTTATCTGTTTATTTATTTCTAGCAGCCGGTGTTTTGTTATGTTTTTACATTTAAGTGTTTTTATTAGATTTTTGTTTGTATATTTAAATTCCCTTTACAGAGAAGCCTATATTTATTGATTTTATACAAAATGGTGCTAATTGAGCAAATTTCGACTCTTGGAGGGCGAAGTTCATCGAAACGATATTGTATGAAGTGCGCCCAATTTTTAAATTGGGTATCGGTGGACTGCCCCAATAAAACGCCGGCAGAGTGGCGCACAGTAAGTATCTAAATACAGTATAATTAGGTATGCATTGTAAAATGTATCATTATTGTAATATTTACACTTTTTTTAGTTCTAAGTACAATGAATATAAGAGTAAAATGTTAAAGAAAATTAAATCACAGAAGAGTCACATAAGTGCAACAGGTTACTCATTGTATGTACCTACAAACATACCCACAATAAGTATTAAGGAGCATTGAAAACAATACAATAAAAATTAATATAACCCCTCCAGCTAAGCTTAAAACCTTTGTTAGGTGTAGACTCACATCAGTGGTAGTACATTGGGCAGAATTTGACATCTTGATTGTAACTCAGATCAGATACTGAGCGCTAGGTTACACATCCTATTGAAGTGTTGTAACTATTGTATTAAAGCTAAATTTGTTTTCATAGAAACTCCGCAGAATTATAATGTCATCAGATTCTGAGTCTGACTAATGTTTTCTAAAGTATGCAAGAGGTTTTGTCAGATTATTAAAAGATAAATGAAATCTATTTAAGGAGGAGTCTATGTCCAGCAGTGGATTCCAAATGGCTGTAATGATAAATGATTAAATGAAACAGTGTTTATAAAAATAGTATTAATTTATTTTAAATCATATTTAGTACAATACTGTGGATCTGTAAAAAAGAATTAAATCATTTTAATAATAATTAGAGCATTTTCGCACATTCCATATCTGCTAATTTAATTTATGTATTTCTCCACAGTCTGTCAACAAGAGCCTGCTGCAGTGCCCGACCTTCAAGAAGATCCCGATTCACCCTTTGATGGTCTTGATGATTAGGTGCTGCTTAATTATTTTCCTCCTAAATTAAAAGACTGATTAGTGATTAATGACATGACTGTTATTATTTTCATTATATATGGTAAAATTTGTTATTTGTTTTTGAAATGATGATTAAAATATTATGATAATTTAACTTGGATTTGTTTTATTATTTAAATGATTTTCACATTTTTCAATTGGCTTGAAAGTCAACTTAAATATTGTTAAATAAATATTTAGTTTATGATAAATAAAAAGTAATTTAAATGTTGATTTTTTAACATAGTAGTAGTATCATTTAAAATTCCAACTTCATTATATTCCAAAATAATGAAATAGAAATCACATACCTATTGCAAGCCAAGTGCTTCTGCATAAACTTCATCAGGCAGGTGGCAACGGTGCTCTTGCCATGTTTGCAATATTGTGCAATATGCAACATGCATTCACAATCTTGGCTGCAGTTGTTGGACTATAACGTAAAGCATGTGCTGCAACGCTGCAAGCAAACACCTGCAAAAAATAAATTTACTTTTATACAACCCCATTTTACTGAACGTCTTATTACTTTTATATACTCACTGTTCTTGACATATAGGTACAAGAACTGTTGCATCTAAAGTTCTATAACAAGAAATTCATTCAATACCTCTCTAATGCCTGTTACTTCATTAATTGCTCCTGATACAGTAATTTGTGAAACATTATGGAGGGCAATCTGTCCAATCAAATTTTGGTAGGACCCTGATGCATAAAATGCAAGTGCTATTAGAATCTGCAATAAAAAATATCAACATTAATCAACCTATTTCGTGTATATAGCTATAGAATAATAAATCAATGTCAAATTCAGTTTTCTCACCTTCATTTCTGCCGTTACGCTATCGTTTCGGCGCGGTCTGGCCATAAGGGGAATGAGTTCTTTAATTAACCCCCTTACTGAATCCTTTCAAAGGCGAAAAGTTTTTACAAATTCCGCCTCGGGTATATCATGGGTTCGTATTCATTCTCGTCAAGTTATGGACCGACGACGTCTTCTGCATTCCACCCATCTTCTTTATCTAACATCCACTGCGTTGGCTAGCTCGAGAATACATTGTCTCCATTCAATATTCCACAAACACTTTACTCGTAACTAAATAAAAGCAATGACTGCACGATGACGTTCTAATGGTAGGTCAGTGATCAAAGGAACTGTCAAAATTTTAGCAGATTACCGCCTAAGTCAGTCATTCATTTGTCATTATGTCCAACATGATATTTTACTAAAAAAACTTGATGCGTACGGTGTTAGAGGGAATGTTCTTGAATTTATAAAATCATATTTGCACGGCAGAAAACAAATAACCGAAATAAGTAGACTAAACACTAAAACCAAACATCAAGAAAACATTCTATCGGAGGAACGAACCGTTACCTATGGAGTTCCGCAAGGAAGTGTTTTAGGACCTCCACTTTTTACATTATACATAAATGACTTTCCAAAGTCAATTGACCATCCTGTAACACTTTTCGCGGACGACAGTACTATAACTATACCCTGTAATAATAAAGACCTATATGAATATGACATTAATAATACATTGATCAATACTATACAATGGTTAGACAATAATAATTTAAAAATTAATTTAAGTAAGACAGTAATTATGCATTTTAGTCAGCGTTTATTGACATTTTCCAATCTTGACATAATGTATAATAATATAACAATTGACACGGTTAATACAACTAAGTTTCTGGGACTAACTATTGATCGACATTTAAATTGGAAGGAACACATAGATTCTCTGAGTAAGAGAATTAGTAGTAGTGCCTATGCATTGTACTTGCTATCACGAAATGTCAATAGGGAGGCGCTATTAACAGCTTACTACGGTCTGGCTGAATCCGTTCTCAGATATGGTGTTATCTTTTGGGGTAACTCCACAAATAGAGAAGTAGCATTTAAAGCCCAAAAGAGGTGCCTTAGAGCAATGTTTCATTTAAAAACCACGGACAGCTGCAAACCCTTTTTTATAACGCATAAAATTTTAACATTGCCATCCATTTATATTCTGGAAGCCGTTATGTTTGTCAGGAACAACCCTAAATTATTTCCGCGCAAAGCAGATCAATTTCCTAGGAATAGGCGTGATCAAACCCAATTAAGTGTACCTCCCTGTAGGACGGCACTTATGCGCAAAAGTGTTTTTCATATGGCTCCAACAGTTTACAATAAGTTGCCTAAAAGTTGGAAGGAGCTTAACAATGTACACTTGAAAAGAAAACTTATGACACATTTAGTTAATAAAGCATACTATAATATTAACGAGTTCCTAGAGGAAAGATTTGTATTGACATAATAGCTTATTTGATTTGATTATAATGTGTTTGTTAATTTACAATTTGTTAGTTTAATGATTTCTATTTTTATTTTATTTTATTTTTTTATTGTGTAAGTATTGACATGATAATTGTGTAACAATCCTAATAACTTATTTTTGTTTTTGAGATTCTATGTGATTTTAGTTACTTTAAATTTATTACAATATTATTATTATTCTTTAATGATTTAATTTATTGTTATTTTAAGAGAATGCTTTAATAAATTTTTTTTTTAAATATATTTGCACGTCACATCATGTGGCAAACATGCCTGTACCTAATAATGTTGTTGCCATCTTGCATGCATGTATTTACTTGTATGTATGACACATGTTTAAGCAAATAAATATTATCTTATCTTATCTTATCTTATCTGTACAAGATTACCATTCTATGCCATTTCTTTCAATGGACTGTCAGTGGTTGACCATTGGAAAGTCATAATGACGCCATTATATTAGTAGATTACCAAACTTGTCAAAATCAACAATTATGAAATCAATGACGGACCATTCTGACACTATTGTAATAGCAGAATCGGGCCCCAGCGAGCTCCGAATACACTTAAATTAATTTCTCCATCTTCCGGCGACACCAAACGTCTTATATCTCACCACTTTAACTACCCCTTTCAACTGAAAATGCTCGGAAATGCGAGCAAAATATAGTTTTCTAAAGACATCTAGTTAAAAGGGAACCTCGCTTCGTCTCAGACAGATCTAAAACTTAACTTTCACAGAAAGTATTTGAACCCATCTTTTTAAAATCTTTATCGCCATCTTTAACCTATTTCGCGTCTATCTTTCTGGCTCGCAATCGAACCCGGAAACGATATTATGCAAAGACAGAAATTGGCAGACGTGCCAACGTGGTTTGAGTTAATACGTTGTATAAAAAAACAAGCTTATTGAAATAAGTGGATATCAAAATTGAATTTTATACAACTTTGTTTAGAAAAGAACTCACACCTCTCACTATACTACTTTTAATTTGATTTATTTTATATTACTAATTTTTATGTGATTATTTTGTTTATACTTTTTAATTCTTGCTTTCATTGGATATTTGATTAAATCACATTTTGAATCATATTCCAATAACAGATGTGGAAATACATTTCTAGGTGTTCAGCTAGTTACATTAATTTAAATTCGATTTTTCGGAATACACGTCTGATTCGTAAATTTAAAATTTATTTACTAATTCACCCCAATTTATCACTTTGCTACAAAACGCTTAAAAATACACCACGATTGTGTTCTCGTTCCTAAAATACTTAAAAACAAAATATCTTTCACAAAGTGAGCTCGCAGTGAACATGAAATCCTGCACTTAAAGCTATTATCTTAATGTAAGATAGTTTTAAGCACACCGGCACTCCAGAGACTTGAGATCTCCGTTCACATTAAAGAAATTAAAATTTTATTCTCTTGGATAATCTTAGAGCTTTGTTTTGTGTATTTTTAAAAAAACTAGGCGAGACAAATGGCTTTCGTGTGCTAAAGCTGTCTCTAGGTTAAGTTTCTCTCAAGGAATCTAGCCAGATAATAGATAACCTTATCTTTATGTGTATGGCTATATGACCAAAAAAAGATGGATGGACTATGAAAAGGATGATTTGTATGAGGTGACGAGTAATAGAGAAGTGTGGGAAAAGACATGCTACGCCGACCCCACATAAATCGCGATTAGGCCAGGAGAACGATGATCTACTTGATATGGGCAGTGAAGTTACTAATACCACCAGAGAATAACTGAAAATGACAAAGTTCGTTCACGACTCAGCGCGTAGCTGATTTGCTACGACAGCATGGCTCGTAGCGATCACATCGTAGCTGTTGCTACGAGACAATGTGGGCTTTCATTACCCTTGGAGGTCAATTCATGGAAAGCCTTTAGATAATACTATTATTACCTAACTTTTTCATTAAATTAATTTTACAATTTTGCTAACGATATCTAAACAAATAAATAAAATTGAAGTGTCTGATTGTAATTTCAAAATAACAGCTCTTTACTGAATGCATTTATCAAAGTTTATACAGTTCTAACAAAAACTTTTAAATTTTAATTTTTGTCTATCTGTCTGTTTGTCTGTTTATTCCGGCTTATCTCGAAACGGCTGGAGCGGTTTTGACGGGAGTTTTAATAGCTGATATTATACTTTTATTTTAGAAAAAGGATTAGGGTTCCGTGCAAAAGAATGAAAACCCTTGGAATTTTTAACAAAATCCGATTCAAATAGAGAAGTCATATTTTTATTATAATATTAATTTGACGCAGACGAAGGTCGCGGGCATTGGCTAGTTTATTTATAACTAGCTGATGCCCGCGTCTTCGCCCGCGTGGATATCGGTTATCACGACCAAAAGAAACTTATTCATCATTTTATTTTATCTCAAAGAGTTTAGACAGCGTTTTAGTTGAAAACTCCCAGACGACTTATTTTTTCCGACACCTCCAACAAATATCATTATATTTTAGCCAATGTATACAAAACCTTGACAAACTATATACTAGAACCTTCCTCAAGAACTACTCTATCCATTGGTGAAAACAACATGACAAATCGGTGCAGTAGTTTTTGAGTTTAATGCGAACAGACAGACAGACTTATAGACAGAAGACTATGCGTTATACTATGTAGTGATATCACAATCGGCTTGTCTAAAACCGGAGTTTGTTTCCTGTGTTTTTCTTTTATTTTCAGCTGTTGTATAAACACGCGAGGGGTTTATCCTGACATCAAAACAAACTTCAACAAACAACAGGTTACAGTACAACAAAGGCCGCGTGTTGTTGCGTGGGCTGTCTGTGTACAATACCGGGATTTAAAGTGTGGTTGTTTTTCCCGTTCCGTCAGCTGCGGCAAAATAATATTTTTTAGGAAGGAAGCTTACCTTGAATCATTGTTCGGATATTTTTGAAACATTATTATTTTGGTCAATTCAGTCATCACCCTCCTTGTCCTTTCCTGAATATTTTGGATCGGCTTTCAGTCTAACCGGCTATTGCTGAAAATACTAGTACGTAAACAATACAAAAACGCAGTGACTGCCTATAGTGACGTTCACTACTGGCCTACTACTCAGCTACTGGGCAATACTCCTTGATCAGATTGGCATTCAGACTTTCGGGCTCCTTTTAACTGTCATGGGTTGCAAGACAGCGATATTTTAAAACGGATTTAATGTTCAGATTATGTTTAATCATTTATTTAAGACTTCCTAACTTTCTACGACATAAAACCATGAATTTAACATCCCCTCTTTTGATCTAAAAACATCAACAATATGCCTCATAATTTATTCACAGCTACGAGAGAATTTCTCATCGAATTCCCATAGTCGTTTTTTTCGCCTATACTGCGTTTACGATTTAGTTTCCCGACATGTAAACAAAAATGTGTTAAAAATTATCAAACTTTAACCCGCATGCTTAAAGCTCACTTCATCATCATCACTTCGATACCACTTTGTACAAGGTTTATGGCTGGGGTATTCCCACAGAAATACCACTACAATATCGATATTGTTTCATAGACCATTTCCCATACACATTTGAACAGTCTCCTTTATTTACTAAATTGATATTCGTTTGAGTGAAAATTTACTTTTTGGAAACTAGTATTTGAATAGATTTTACATTCCATGGTGCGCGATGGTGTCAAATATCGAGATATTAAGCCCCACCTGACGCCCTGACGTTTATGGGGGAGGGAAATTAATGGCGTTTTAAACACCATCCATCTTTAGCTTTATGCGAAGGTAAAGACGTGTTTAATATTTTGCTGGCTTTTCGGCAAAATACTTTCTTACCGAAAGTTGTATAAAATGTAAATTAGAAAATTCCGTGAATTCCGTGTGGGCATAATGGTCTTGTTATATTATAAGTATAACTCTGAGGGAAAGACACACACTTAGGTTTTGTATTACTACTGAGTCTCCACAGTCCACATGGACATTGTCATTTTCACACATTATTTCAAATTAAAAACAAGACGCGTGTTCTTACTTAGCAAGTCCTAAAAAAGATACAAACCACCACGTGATAAATCATTCAGTGTATTTCAAACAACTTTAAAGCTGACATTAATGACGTCATTAAAATACAAGTTATTAACAAGTTTATGATTGTCTGCGTCGTGCACGGACTTAGAATATAAATGCTCCATTCTGGCTACTTATCGATTATTCAAAATTGAAATAACACATTGCTTTTGAGTCCTATGATTAACTCACTTTGTTTTCACAGAACGAGCCTAGTAGTCTCCACAAACATACTGTAGGACCTACACTAATTACGCTAAGCTTCCTAAGCGAGCATTATCTCTGCGAAGATATCCCTCAAACCCAAAACTGACAGAGACGCAGAGGCCGACCTAAACATGGATTATATGTTTTTAGCAGAAAAAAAAATCGTCCTGAATTGTATTTTCGGCTGAAAACTGAATGTGTAAATAATGAAACACATTTTATTGTCGTATGGATTTTGTTCGGTAAAAGTAAAATAAAAAAGTAAATCTTTAATTCTTGAATTTAACCCATTATTTTTAGACTCGTTACACTTTTCTAAGGGGCATATAGGTATTTATGAACATGATCTGATGTTATATACGAGAAAAGGTAATTTCTCTGCATTTTCTCTATTTTTATTTTACAGTAAAGGGGTGTAAATATTTTTGCCCGCCTCTTTAATAAATACAGGTTTTATTCTGAAAAGAAAATAAAATGTAGGAAGTAAGGCAAGCCAGGCATCATACAAAAATATTCAAATACTTTTCTATCAGCGTAAGTATTGCTCTGCCAGATTTTTTTTCGGCCTCAATCGATATTCATAAGTATTTTTGGCCGAAAACAAAAACAACCGAACATTGCCGAAAACCGAAGACAAAAGTACGGTCAGGCTCTACGGGGAAGGTAATCAGAAGATGGCTTGGAACGTAAGCGGGGCATTAAGGAAAAATATTGTTTCCGATGAATCGATTACGACTTTCCGTTTAAGAGGAAGCTATAATAATAAAGCTATTTGATGATAGTTTAAAAGTTTTTGTAAGTGCAACAAATTTCAGTTCTTTATAGCCAATCAGTAAGTCCGAATGTGTGACTGACCGCCTAGGGTGTGATTGATGTAGGTTCGTAAGTAAACAATCATGTGTTATGCTATTCTGTGTTTGGCCCAGTGCCCAGTTGCTTTACCAGAAGGCAAAAACAAGTAGCAATTGCCTTCAAAAGGTTTTGTATCGCTACTACGACTTTAATAATAGTTCATAAACTTTTCGCAGCTCATGTCAATCCAATACTTGTGTCACTTCATTATGGCTGAAAGAATACCACTTTGTCTAGGCCTTCAGATCACCGTTTTACAAAATGATATACCAATAGCAGACAATTATCTGTAATAGTAGTAAGGCCGATTTGAATATTTTCACATTAAAAAACTTTTTTTCAAAAATAAAACCGAATTCAAAAACACAAAAAAGTAAAAATATTTTTCAGTTTTTTGTGTTTTTGAAGTCGGTTTTTTTTTGCATACAAGTTCTTTTTTATTTTCTCATTTTTATTTGCAATATCTTATACAAATATTTTCTATGCGTTTATTTAACATTGTTAACAATACATGGTAATAGGCTTATCTTCAATAAAATTGAACTTAACATACCTAACTGTCGAAATCTGGGTGTACTGTACACATCTGCACAGGCGTTATACTAGGTTACGATTAGGTTACGAACACCAAAATTCAAGCGATTGCAGCAATCACGGCAGATTTGTTGTCTATTATTGAAGAGTTCCATTGTATATCTCCGAAGATCAGCATCAGATCTTCACCAAATTTAAATGGGACAATTTCGAAATAAACCCCTTTCGAACAAAAAAAGAAATTTGCAAATACGTTATATATGACGGAGTTATGCCCGAACATACATAAAAAAGGGAAATGATTTTTTGAACTGTTATTTAAACATTTGAGAGGTTATTATGATCAGTTGAAAAAATAATGGGCGGTTTTTTTATCGGCGGTTGATAAATTTGTGTGACAGTAAAACATAGACAATAATAAAAAAACAATTGGACAGTTATTTCGTCTTACAATGTCAGTACTAAAAATACGTAAGCAGACTAATAAATAAATTACCAGTAAAAATGATGGAATGGGCCGTTAGATAAATAGTTCGACAGTTCTTTGGGAGCGGAGATACCCCGACTGGCACCCCGACTCGATTACTGCAAACCCTGCAGATAGAAATAGGAGCCCCAGGAGGGTTCTACGCTGACCACGCTTTTTAGGCGAATATAAAGCGTTTTGAGATTTCTTACTGACTAATTCTGATTTGTCAACTGCCACTCGTAAGTGCCCATTTGGTTATTTTACTGCTCAGTATTTATTAAATGATCCATTTTATTATTTTTTACGAAGTAAACAAAAATGAGTTTTGTTTATTTTATTGCTAAGTTTTTTTTTAGAACTGGTTAATAAGTATGTATTTTGTAATTTTGTAACTTACCAAAACTTTAAATCAGTGCCAAAAAAAATATAAAACATCCGAATTGATAATCTCCTCCTTTCTGAAGTCGGTGATAAATGGTATCCATGAGTAAAAATAAAGTGGTATCAGCCAGCACCTTAATACCCTTCTCTTCCCATCACTTAATTTGGAAATTGACTGCTCCATACACAAGCAAAACAAAACGAGGTAAACGAAGATGTTCCTATTTCAAACAAATACATACTTCAAACACAACACACACACACACGCACGCACTGTTTAAATACATGGTTCTTTCTAATCCTGGTCAACTCATTCACTCGTGTGTGTGTCTGTTAATCTATTAGCGTCATTGTTACAGCTGACAATGGCGTGTGAACATGGAGTAGCCAACTTGTTGTAATGACAATGGCCACCTAGTTCAGCTTGTGAGTTCCAATGGGAAACTTGTTGTAATAATAGGAAGTTTCACCCTTTTTTTCACTGTACTATTAAGATGAAAAGCGTTGTAATTTTTGTAATTTCTACAGATTTGGTATCTTTTAAAGTACCTTAACAAGATTAAGTTGAGGTCTATGGACTAGACAGAGGGAGAGAACCTCAAGTTCCAGCCGCCGCGGGAGACGCCCCCAGCCGTCCGGCTACCGTAGGCGCGGGCCTGTGGACGGTCAGTAATGGGCTAGCTCGCCATCCGTCCGTTTTGTGACGACAGGCCGTGTCAACGATGTGTTCGTCTTCCACGCGCGCCTCAAAGAGATGTCAGCACATCGAAAGGGGTCCGGCTGATGCCTGCCGGGACTGCGGGACTGTTCGAAAGAGATACCGCGGTCTTGGAACATAGCTAGGTTTTAGTCAGTACAAGTCTCCCTTCCGCTCCGCCCAGATCGGGAGGGGTCATTTTTGATGATTTCCCATCCGAAAAAAAAGATCTGTAGACTAAAATGGTTCCTAAAACCTATAAAAAACAAAGCGCGGTATTTTGCTCTGGCAGCGGTGTAGTTGATATTAACCTTTGGAACGGATGGATGGATCCGGGAACTAAGTAAACTAAAACTATCTTAAAAGAAAAACCGCGATGTCGTTTTGTCGTGAAACGACGACTCGTGAATCCACGTTCCAGCGCGCACCGCGTCCTGGTTAAAAAGTTATTGAATACTTCAATTAATTATATAAACCCATCTACTGAGCCTCGCAATGTCTTGGTCGCTAACTTAACTAGGTATTACTGAAACATGGCCAAAGAATCAATAAAGTTCCCTGCTAGTCGGTACGTACAGTTCACATAAATCACTTGTAAGACTAAGCAATCACTCGCCCAAACCAATCCATTGCCTGCAGTACAAAACTTCACAAGGTATTACAAATCATACTGACCACACACAATACGCAGACTATGAGACCAACGCGCCAAGTGGCGTGCACTTTTGATCAAATAGTTGGACACTTCAGTCTTCTTTATCACCATCTTTCTATAGCAAAATTCTTACATAAACTTTAATACTTTTTTTTTTTTGGAGGGTGAGAAATCATCAAATGACTCCTCCCACTCTGGGCGGAGCGGAAGGGAGTGTCAGACTCTTACTGACTAAAAAACACCCATGTTCCTTCATTGGCCCTTTATGTTCCAGGGCCGCGGTATCTCTTTCGAACAGTCCCGCAGCCCTGGCAGGCACCGGCCCTTGCGGGCCCCTCCCGTTTGCTGACATCTCTTTGAGGCGCGCGTGGAACACGAACGCGCCGTCGACACGGCCTGCCCGTCGTCATACGACGGACGGACGGCGAGCTAGCCCATTACTCGCCGTCCACAGGCCCGCGCCTACGGTGGCCGAGAGCCATCACGGCGTGGCCCCCGACGCCCGGTGCTTCTCCCGCGGCGGCTGGGACGTGAGGAGGTTCTCTCCCTCTCACGTTCCGCCGCCTCCTTCGCTAGCATGACTGCTTCGCAGAAGGAGGCGACGGCTTCCCATTCCCTCTCGCCCCGGACCATGGCTTGAACCAGGGCCGGACGCGAGAGGTCACCGCCGCCAATCGCCGCTACGAGGACACGGCGGTGCTCCGCCCAAGCGGAGCATACCTCCACGGTGTGCTCCACCGTGTCCTCCGGTCGATCCTCGCAATTGTAGCACCCGGGCGTTTCCTCCCGCCCGATTCGGTGCAGGTACCTCCCGAAACATCCGTGTCCGGTGAGGACCTGCGTCAGGCGGAAGGTGAGGGCACCGTGGCGCCTCTCAAGCCACTCCTCAAAGAGGGGACTTATCGCCACTATCGTGGCGTGCCCTGCACGGGGTTGCGATAGTCGCTCCCTCCATGTCGCCATGAGATCACGGCGGAGGTCTGTCCGCCGCGCGACAATATGCCGCGGCAGCGGAGTTACCCCCCGGCTCTGTACCTCCGCGCGCCACTCGTGCAGGCGCGCGAGGACTATGGCCTCATAAACTTTAGTACTTATGATTGAATTATTGACGGCTCGTGGCACTAGGCGTCGTCGCAAGCGCGACTTTTGAGCATGAGGTAATGGGTCCGACTTTTTGGGTTTGGGTTTTCTCAATTGCAGCCACGGAGTATGTGTGTTCAGTTGATGGCAATAGGCCCCATATAACATACTGACAAAATTTTGGTGTACTATCTAATAGGTACGCCTCTGCTTAACCTTCAGGTATGATTATTGACTTAACTGTTCTATCTTTGTCCCAGATTGACTGTTTTGAGTCAAATCAAGTCTAATCTGTACACTTTGAAAACATAATCTTTGAGTGGCCAAAATCGTTCGTGAAGTCAGAATCTTGTTTTTCAATTTTTTTTTCATGAATATTACACACAAGCACCAAAAGGTGATAGTGTGTATTGCAATATGATTGTAGCACTGTAGCTATGCCATCATCTAAAAGTTGCACCATAATACTTCACATTACAAATAATAAAAGATAAATTCTCCAAGTGGCGTGCACTCCAGACCAAAGAGTTGGAAACTACTTCATTGTGTGAAGCGCGCAGTATCTTAAACGGCGTCTTCGACCGGATGCGTGGCTTGATTGCACGGACATCAGGGGTGGTACGAGAGCTCACTGATTTGTGCCAGCGGTTTTTGTAAAAGTGATCGTTATGACTGTGTGGCTATAGACGAGATAGATAGACGATACTTTTGTTGAACACCAGAGTTTGTGGCACACCTCTTTCTCTGATTGTTAACCGTAGAAGTTTATTGGGAAGTATCAATAGTTTGGAGGTAACAGCATGGGAGAGAAAGGTATGGGAGGGATAGTTTGAACGACGAATAGCAACTAAGGCACTCTGAGCACGTAGATGTTCTTGCAATAAATATTGACATAGCATACACAGTCATTCAAAGTAACATGGTCGGGTGTATATATATTTTTCATGAAATTGACAAGACTGATGAGTAACTACAGTAAAGGTTCACACTAAATATTTCCGCATTCCGCAAAGTAACAGCTGATTCCATGTAATTACATGATATTTCCAAACAGTACCACAAAAAAATGTCACCCTTTATACCTTAATATGTTTCTTTGTAAAAAAAAAAAACCTTCAAAGACAATATTATAAAGATCCCCAAAAATTATGACGAGAATCTTCCGAAATTCCATAATATTTGACCAGCCCTGTAGACCTCGCGTTCCGCATCCACCGTCATTGTTCGAATTCCTTTTCAGCCGCTGAAAGAAGCTTTATCTTGCGTCTTCTGAAAATTCTGCACGCGACACAGTTTCAGGCTGAAGAGATGCTTTGTTGATTGGTCTGATGTGATTGTGAGTTTAATTATTTTACTCTTTTATTGTTTCGATTTTGAGAGAGAAGCTTTTATTAATTTTGTGAGAGAAAAAGTTTCGTAGCGCAGTAGTAGTGATAGAATTGGGTTTTGGTTGAATTATTTTTAATTGAAATCGATTTTTACACTTCGAATGAAAACGAGTTTAAATCAAAATCAGAACACTTTTACACTGGTACCTACCAGTGTATAGGTATTCTGATTTAATATTGCTTTTAGAAGAAGATTTTTCACATAAACTAACGAAGTAGGTATAATCAAATCACATCTGTTAAAAGTATGCTAAAAGTTATACCTCATACTTTTAGCATACTCACATTTTGCCAACTATGTTTGAGTCAATTGTGTTTTTTGTGTGCTTTATTTTACTAGAGAAAATATCAGAAAGAAACTCTTTTATTTATCACTAGCTATTTACATAAGCACCTAGGCATAACGAGAAATTGCTCAGAAAACGTGCTATATTTCGTTAAGGAAAAGTAGAAATGCAATTATTCAGGTAACATTCACAGTAATGCTGAACTTTTAGTAAAAAAAGTCTCGCTCCTTTATTTAGTAAAAAAGTTAATGTAAATTCACCTAATTAGAATTTGCATAAAACATAACAATAATATTATAATCGCCACGTACACTTAATAAATAATTCTCTTAAAAAACACATCGACCTTCCTAATTAGAGTTCATTTAAATAAATAAGCAATAAAGCCCGCCATTTTGTTCGGCGGCCATCTTGGAAAGCAATGTGACATTCCTGGTTATACGAGGGTCGAATTTTATGTGCAATCCCACCAATTTAAGATAATGTTGTATTAAATTAAAAGATATAAAGTATTCTGTGAATTCGCTTAAGAACAGTTTTATTTTGTGTTAATTTCTGTGCTAGCTTTGTTAATTTTAGCATAGTAATTAAAATACTGAGTATCTAAGTAATAGTAGATAAATACGAATATATTTAACTGGCTAGACAAACTAGAATAGTTTACTCGATAACTATACAGAATGATTTACTTTAAAATATTTTAATTAAAGCAGCTATTGTTTTCCGTCTCATTAATATTTCGTTGAGAGAACTTACAAAAACAATGTTAAAAATAGAGAAGTCGTTTTACTAACCACATTTACTTTGAAAATTATACTAAAACACAGTTAATTAAAACACACAGCTTAAGACATAAAATCTTCAACGTGTTTGTGTTTATACTCAAATGAAACATTAATTAGTTTTAAGTATTTGCTTTTATGTTCAATCCTATTAGTTACGCTCAACACGCTTGTTTTGAGCAATTTAAAGCTACACTATGAAAAATGCTTTAATTGATTAAAGAAAAACACGTTCAAAGTTCTCGGTTCCCTGATCATTATAATCTGGATTTATTCAAAGCTAGAGTGAATCGATTTCTTCTATGCAAGCGTACCCCACCATAAGCAGCGCTTCACATCAGACGAGTTACGGTCAAACGCAAGCCTATTTAGTTTAAAAAAGGTTTTAGTCATTATTTTATTATTATTAATTTAATATTATTAGAATTTATTCAGTCAAGTAACATAACTCATTTGGCACAATACGATCTTCAATAACAACACAATTTTATTGACCTTCAACAAGGGTGTGTTTTTGTTTTTAACATCATCCTATACCATACCTAACGTTTGTTCAACTTTATTGGGGTTGGCTTCCACTTCCTTTCCAACCGGATGCGGCTGAATAGAACGAGTATTTTAGGTACATGATGTGAGTACCTATCTGTCCTCCAAAACCCTGTAATTGGGTAATATTGGTAATACAGTATCACTTCTACAATATCAGGTGTTATGCCTCTGGACTGAGCTGAAACTGCAGTCCAAGTAAATTATATGGATACGCCAAAATATACGAAGTCGATTAGATAATCTGTACGAACGGAGCCAAAAGAAAATCGTTCTGCACAAATAACTCGAGCATCTCGGGAAGACGATGTAACTCTTTTGGCAACTGTTTGTCAAATAGTAGTATTTTGATTTTGTCAAGTCAAAAAAAAATATGATAAAGTAAATTATGAAATACCTTTTACGTAGGCACAAAATATGAACATTACAATACGGTCCAAAAATAAAATTAAGTAGGCCACTTTCAACCAAAAATAGAACTTCACGACCCACCCTTATTAACCTTTTTGCACCCACACCGATTTATTTTTAGCAATTATCGACAATTAGCCGAAAAAACAATGCAATACGACAAAGAAGTTGTTGAAAAGTTGACCCTTATCACACGGGCCGCTGTCACCCACATAATGCTTCGCGTAATCGAATTAATTACGGCAAATAAAGCCGGACATTCACGCCGCGACGCGTGCGACGGAGAACGCGACACACCCGAGAGTTACATTATTCATCACGCATTGTGGTATTGACAATTACTTGTATAGCGCAGGGTTCTATTCAAGCCTGTATCGGTTTTCAATGCCTGTGAATGGGAACGTGTTCGGGGTTTTGTCTGGTAGGCTTGGGTCGTATGTTTTTAGAGCAACGATCGTTTGGTAACTAATGGTTGTATTCTTGAAACGTAAGTTTTTATCGATTATCAAAAGGTCTTTGTAAGCAACAATGAGGCTAGATTGTGTTTCATAACATTAGCTTTTTTGTTGATCGAATATCCTCCAGAATACAATGAAAAGCATGAGATTACATTTTGGCGTCCCAATCAGTACATATTCTAGCATTTATGCATACATCATTAATTAAGTTTCCACATTAAATTTTGACTGTAATTCTCAAAAATCTAGGCAGTGGTTACCAATTAGTTCGCCCTCATTTCACTTATTATGTATAAGTCCCATATAATAAGAGGTTATCTGTGTATTGCCCTGGGAAAACCCAACAATACTTAAAACAACCAACCAAAACCCAAAGCCTTATGATCCGTAGTAGCACTTGCGAGCACCACCCACCTTACAACCTCCCAGTAGCAGTATCAATAAAAAGCGATTACTTAAAGCAGCAGTATTTAACTCAGCCCACATAAATTACACGCATAATATTCTGAAGTAATTTTTCATGTAATATGTAATGGATAGGGTTGGACTTTTAAGCTCCACATATTACTTGATCGATTACAGATTTTACCTGATCGATTAGAATATACTTTAAAGCTATATTCCTGCTTCTCACAGCCTATGCACACCGTGCGTTGCGGCGCCGGAGCGGTGTCCTGCATTATCTATATCCATGGTATGTCACACGAGCCTGTGCACACGGTAACGCCGCAGCGGTGTCACAACGAAGAGTTCGGAATACTGTCAGTTTAGGCATGAGACATAACTGCAAATCTCATACCCGGCCTTGAAGGTGTGGGAGCCGTATACCTGGGGCCCGATTCTGCTATTACAATAGTGTCAGAATGGTCCGTCATTGATTTCATAATTGTTGATTTTGACAAGTTTGGTAATCTACTAATATAATGGCGTCATTATGACTTTCCAATGGTCAACCACTGACAGTCCATTGAAAGAAATGGCATAGAATGGTAATCTTGTACATAATGACAAATGAATGACTGACTTAGGCGGTAATCTGCTAAAATTTTGACAGTTCCTTTGATCACTGACCTACCATTAGAACGTCATCGTGCAGTCATTGCTTTTATTTAGTTACGAGTAAAGTGTTTGTGGAATATTGAATGGAGACAATGTATTCTCGAGCTAGCCAACGCAGTGGATGTTAGTTAAAGAAGATGGGTGGAATGCAGAAGACGTCGTCGGGCCCATAACTTGACGAGAATGAATACGAACCCATGATATACCCGAGGCGGAATTTGTAAAAACTTTTCGCCTTTGAAAGGATTCAGTAAGGGGGTTAATTAAAGAACTCATTCCCCTTATGGCCAGACCGCGCCGAAACGATAGCGTAACGGCAGAAATGAAGGTGAGAAAACTGAATTTGACATTGATTTATTATTCTATAGCTATATACACGAAATAGGTTGATTAATGTTGATATTTTTTATTGCAGATTCTAATAGCACTTGCATTTTATGCATCAGGGTCCTACCAAAATTTGATTGGACAGATTGCCCTCCATAATGTTTCACAAATTACTGTATCAGGAGCAATTAATGAAGTAACAGGCATTAGAGAGGTATTGAATGAATTTCTTGTTATAGAACTTTAGATGCAACAGTTCTTGTACCTATATGTCAAGAACAGTGAGTATATAAAAGTAATAAGACGTTCAGTAAAATGGGGTTGTATAAAAGTAAATTTATTTTTTGCAGGTGTTTGCTTGCAGCGTTGCAGCACATGCTGTACGTTATAGTCCAACAACTGCAGGCAAGATTGTGAATGCATGTTGCATATTGCACAATATTGCAAACATGGCAAGAGCACCGTTGCCACCTGCCTGATGAAGTTTATGCAGAAGCACTTGGCTTGCAATAGGTATGTGATTTCTATTTCATTATTTTGGAATATAATGAAGTTGGAATTTAAAATGATACTACTACTATGTTAAAATATCAACATTTAAATTACTTTTTATTTATCATAAACTAAATATTTATTTAACAATATTTAAGTTGACTTTCAAGCCAATTGAAAAATGTGAAAATCATTTAAATAATAAAACAAATCCAAGTTAAATTATCATAATATTTTAATCATCATTTCAAAAACAAATAACAAATTTTACCATATATAATGAAAATAATAACAGTCATGTCATTAATCACTAATCAGTCTTTTAATTTAGGAGGAAAATAATTAAGCAGCACCTAATCATCAAGACCATCAAAGGGTGAATCGGGATCTTCTTGAAGGTCGGGCACTGCAGCAGGCTCTTGTTGACAGACTGTGGAGAAATACATAAATTAAATTAGCAGATATGTAATGTAAACCCACCTCAATATTCTAGTGAAGTGCGAAAATGCTCTAATTATTATTAAAATGATTTAATTCTTTTTTACAGATCCACAGTATTGTACTAAATATGATTTAAAATAAATTAATACTATTTTTATAAACACTGTTTCATTTAATCATTTATCATTACAGCCATTTGGAATCCACTGCTGGACATAGACTCCTCCTTAAATAGATTTCATTTATCTTTTAATAATCTGACAAAACCTCTTGCATACTTTAGAAAACATTAGTCAGACTCAGAATCTGATCACATTATAATTCTGCGGAGTTTCTATGAAAACAAATTTAGCTTTAATACAATAGTTACAACACTTCAATAGGATGTGTAACCTAGCGCTCAGTATATGATCTGAGTTACAATCAAGATGTCAAATTCTGCCCAATGTACTACCACTGATGTGAGTCTACACCTAACAAAGGTTTTAAGCTTAGCTGGAGGGGTTATATTAATTTTTATTGTATTGTTTTCAATGCTCCTTAATACTTATTGTGGGTATGTTTGTAGGTACATACAATTAGTAACCTGTTGCACTTATGTGACTCTTCTGTGATTTAATTTTCTTTAACATTTTACTCTTATATTCATTGTACTTAGAACTAAAAAAAGTGTAAATATTACAATAATGATACATTTTACAATGCATACCTAATTATACTGTATATATATATATGTATTATACTGTACTTACTGTGCGCCACTCTGCCGGCGTTTTATTGGGGCAGTCCACCGATACCCAATTTAAAAATTGGGCGCACATACAATATCGTTTCGATGAACTTCGCCCTCCAAAAGTCGAAATTTGCTCAATTAGCACCATTTTGTATAAAATCAATAAATATAGGCTTCTCTGTAAAGGGAATTTAAATATACAAACAAAAATCTAATAAAAACACTTAAATGTAAAAACATAACAAAACACCGGCTGCTAGAAATAAATAAACAGATAAACGTCAAAGTAATGTCACATTTGACTTTGACAGCTAAACATGACATAAATTTAATGTTTTTTTGCTATTTACGAACTTCTTACTACTTCAGATTGCTTATAATACTAATAAATAATATGTAAAAATATATATAAATAAAATCTCACATGAATAGATGTTCAAATTTAGTAGTAGTTTTTCGAAAATCATTTCTACCAAGGAATTTTATAATAATGGCAATACTACAATGTCATTATAACACAATTCTATTACGAGACCACTGACCGACCAATGATCGACCATTATGAATTTAGCAGATTACGAACTTTAAGCAAAATGACAATGGGATCGTGTTGGAATGTCGAATTTTATAAAAATAGCAGAATTGAGGCCCTGGTACAGATACCGGCTATCAGACAACTTCTAAGTATTCAGATAGATGCTCTCGTTACGTATAGGTCGGTATGCGTACGAAGTACGTACTTTCAATGTCATGAAGTATAACCGAGAGATTTGTACTAGTATTGAGGATTATATTGCATACAACTTTTCGTGCGCTAAAGAAATTCTTGCATTTGTTTTCGCCGTAGTCGCTGTCGCAAGATGTAGCTCGTAGTTAAAGGTCGCATGTTTCACAGCCCCCTTTCAACAAAGACCCTGATTTGGTAGGCACCCATAAATCCTTTTACACCCAGGTAATAAAAGGTGGCAATAATTGGATTGTTTGGAAACAGACTTATCTGCGAATTTGGATCTATTAGATTACGCCCTTTATGTCCTACGACCTAGCTTCTAGTGTCCTGAAGATTTCTAGGAGGGAATGAGATTTATGACCGTTTGTGTCTAAAAGCTTTGTTGGATTTTAAACTCTCGGCTGGGTGCCAAGACTTGAAATTCCAACAGTGTAGTAATGTTTATGTATTCCTTTAGGCGTCACCTAGTGTTAGTAAAAACTGGTATTAAGATAATAACGCATGTCCTAACGTGGACGTCGGTGTCTCACAAGGGAGATTAAAGTGGTGAGTGAGCTACTGTCGACCCCCGGGGGGGAGTCGTAAAAGTGTCGGAATTGTGTTGAGAGGATCAGCACATCATAAGTGCTGCATGAGTGTCCGTTTTCACTAATACCAAGCAACTCTTAAGTTAATGCATAACATTTTATTGATTGACTATTTTAACTTTTAAATTTTGTACCTGATTGATAACACCAGCCTAATAACATGGGACAGTAACATAACTGACGCAATGTGAGTGTCGTATAGATGCACTTGTGCCTAAGCCTTCAGAGTCACAGGCGTGATGACCTTATATGTTCATGTATATTTCAGGAGCAATCTGCGCTGGCGCCGAGTGATGGATTACAGCCACCTCTCGCTCAGAAGCCTGTGACCCAACTGTGGAAACACTACAGCCTATACTGAGACTAACCTCTGGCCGACATTAGGATAGTAACAAATAAACATACCTAAGCTACATCATTGGACAGCACATCAGTCGACAGCAATAGATTGAGCAGATTAGATCCCGCGGTAATACAGCTTTAATTAATCAGCAGCAATTAAAACCAACAGGTGGGGAGGTTGGGGGGGGGAGTCGCATTCCCATGTCTGCCACGTCATGCCTCCCAAAGTCGGATGAGCGTTGATTTGGAATGACAAATGTACATAATTAGCTGTCTGGCAGGCTCTGTGTTTGCTTTAATCATCTGGTATGTTCAGTTAATTGGAATATTATGGGTTATTTCAAGAGTAATGTGAATTAAACGCTGCTCTCTTTCACAGTTTAAAACTAAACTTATACTGTATTGTTGTGCTGTACTTGTACTGTTATCGGGAGTTCAAAACAATTGAGAATCACGGAAAATATCCCGTAAGTGACAGTATAAGTTTAGTAACATGATAATCAAGATTCTACAGTTTTGTAACGTTCCCGAGGATACCTAAAGCCATTTTTTTAACGAACGGAACTCACATTTTCGTTTCTCAAACAGAAATACCAGTCCAGTACCAGTCTTACCAAGGGGTATCGTATTACCTAGCACTAACTGGGTTGTGGAGGTCAGATAGGCAGTCGCTCTATGTAAAATACTGGTATTCAGCTGCATCCGGTTAGACTGGAAGCCGACCCCAAAATAGTTGGGAAAAGGCTAGGGCAGACATCACACAAAAAAATATTATAAATGCACTAACTAAATCGTTCAAATTTAAAATAGTTTGACCGGTCCAAAGCGACCATTCCTATCAAATAACCAGCCTGCATATTAATATAAGGTTGATTGGAAGGTAAACAAACTTTACCATACAGATATCCAGTTGCAAGGATGCTTGGAGTACGTAAGCTAAATAATATTGCCAGCAAATGTGGGCGTAATATTGTCGTTTGGACATACGGCACTGTCCTATGCGATATTTTATGGTAAAAAGTTGTGACGACGTGTGGGACCTTAGGTTAGGAATTTATTTTATTTTATTTTTTCTTAAAAACCTTTTTTCAAGTTTCCGTTTTCCACTCCCATAGTTTCAGATTTTGCCTTACAGATCCTTCTCAAAAACTCACCCCGCATAACATTATACTTTTTGTGTAAAAACACAATTTCTTTCTTTCTTTCTTTTACAATAAATGGAATCGCCAGCCATTATAATTAATGCCATTTTTTGCCGAGTCCCAGTGAAAATGGTAATTTCTTACGGATTGCTACTAAATTAGCCCTCGAGTAGACCTCGCTGTATTAATTACGAAGCCACTTCAGTAAATTAAGACTTTTTAGCATTCCGTATTAATTGAGAAAAAGATATAGCGACCTAACTATGGCTGTATTATGGAAATAGCGGGTTCCTATCTACTGCCAGCAGCAGCCAGCGTTTGTTGTTGTAAGCAGACCATGGGACGCCACTGCTCGTACATTTGATACCTATTGGTCGGATACCATGTATCATGCATGATTGATTCACGTATCCCTGTAGACATGGTGCCCTAAACAGTTCTTTTTCTTTCTTGGACATTCCGGTTTCCTAACAATATTTATATTCAGCGTTTCAGAGCAGTGGCGATGAAATAATTTGTTTAAAGTAAAATGCCTGCTTGGGCAGGTCACCGTTCTGTTCCATTCCGTAAGCCGTAACCGTCTCCTCAGGGCCACCGCGACGCATTGGAGATTAAACAAATAACATGAGATTCAGGTTACCTAACCAAATGACCTTTGGTTTGAATTTCCTTTTAGCAGGATCTCATAAAGACGGAGTTTAAAATATAAATAAAATTATAAGTTTAGAATTGTAAGCCGATTCCTTTTTGTGTTATCATTACCTTAGAGGGTATTTATTATACTATTTCATAATAAAATATTTTAGTACGTACTAAAGTACCTACAGCGATGAGGTAAAATATTTTCTATTGTTTAAAAGTTCGAAAATAATTTGAAAAGGACCTTTTTTCACTAACAGACAACAGCTCGCTCCTAATTATGACAAATTAGCTTTATCTACAATGTATACTTAACTACCTTACTACTTATATCTACCTAGAAATAAGTAGCATAATTGATTGTAGAGGTCCACCACTAACCAATTTTCAGTATTCCATAAACTAAGTAACTAGACATTATTGTTAAGGCAAAGACATTCCCTTGGTCGTAAGTTTATTTAAATATTATACCAAACCCAGCGAAATTGTCACGTCAGTCGTGCGAAAGAAATATAGTGTAATTAGCGACCTCTCCTTCTGGTCGGCCTGGTGTTGTTATGGAAATTACCTTGGGACCTGAGAGTATAAATAAGGCAAGCAATATGTATAACAAAGAAAGTAGCTTCAGATTTTTTATTTTATATTGAATTCTAATATTAGGTGATTTATTTCTGAGCTATCTGCTGAGTGTTTAATTCGGGGAGCGCTTGCTTTAACTCGTAGGATTGTCTTTTAGATCAAATGAGTGATAATTACGTAAACTATCCGTCAAATTCTGTAATTTTGTTAGGAAATTCGGCAGTCAATGTGGCTTCTTTCAGGTTTTACACTGAGTTTAATTAATCTTTTGACACTTTTCATGGTTATAATAATTAAAGCTGACAAAACCAACGACCACTGGTCCACATTGGACCTAGATCGCAAGCACTAGAGGTCATGTGATAACAGTAACTAGTACTAATCGACGCGCTCTTCTCCTCATTCACACTCCAAAGTCTTTGCGTAAGGAAGGGGAGTCTACCGGTTCCTAAATAGATGGCGGTCTTAATATATTATATCATACACGGTCACGGCTTAGTTTCGCAAGGGTATCGGGTCCTTCCGGGGTATTATAGACCTGAAATATGTAGCTTGAAGTTAAGGATCTGTAATTTTAGGTGAATTTAAAGGGTAAAACTAATTAAAGATGGTGCGTTTGGTTGGCAAAGAAAATATTGTGAGGAAAGGTTTTAAGTATGAGTATAGATGGCTATAAGAGTAGGGGTAGACCAATGAAACGAGGGAAGGACTGTGTGAAAAATGATATGGCTAGAAAGGGGGTGACTGACGGGTAAAATAGAAGAGAATAAGAAGATACTGACTAAATAAAGAATGAGGACAAGAGAGTTATAATGGCTGAAGAGAAGGCTTCTTAGTCGTGTCGTGGGCTTAATACCCGCATAGATAAAAAATCGAGAAGATTTCAAGAAAATTATCTCAAAGCGAAGAAAGAAAGACTGCCTAGACCAAGGTATTAGCCAATTACTTTACCATTGCCTTAATAGTGCCATGTAATTACGATTCATGTATAATTGTATACAACAATAACAGTTCCTCCGGTCATCCTACATCAACTAAGTGATACGATTAGAGATAGCATTACAAGTAATAGAACAATTAAATTAATTACAGACGCTGATTTGTCATTTAATCAATGGGTTGTATGTGACTGATAGTTCACTGATAAGAGGTTGTAATGACAGAGTGATTTGGTAGGATTTATCGTTAGTTTGTACCATAGTAATACTAGAAAGCAGAGTTGACTTAAGAGTTGCAGAGGCTTATGCTTTTAGAATTATTTCAAATTAATATAACATAAAATCGCGCCTTGTTATCTCGACGTGTGTGGCAGACGTGTACACGGGGCAAATTAGATCGGTTTGCAGGGCACACCAACATAAATGTTAGTGTGCGTAAAATCAACGGCCGTCTGACTTCGCCTATTTATTAGTGTTTGCTTCACAATAACCCGTTGTCCACGCACACACACACAATTTCTTGTCACTAATGTTGCAGGGAATATGACGCATAAATTTAGCGTAGGATTCTATCGTCTCCGTGGCGCATTAGTCGAGCGTGCGATAAACAGTGTTTTACTCCGCCGGCGCCGTAAGATCAAATCCGACTGCTAACAGATTAATGTTTTTGTATGTTTCAATAAAATATTTTAGATTTGTTTGTTCAATTCATTGCTTAACTATTAGCAAGTTTCTTTATATTTGGGTTAGAATATATTAGTTGTCTACCCTCTAACAATGACAAATCATGTTTAAGTTAGTAGTTTAAGTTCATCGTCATAATGCTATTGACTATCGGGCTTTCGTTACGTTTTTAGACATTATACCCTGCGTTTTTTGAGAAGTGCTTTTATTTGTGAATCAATATGAATCATTTAACCACACTTTTAAGAGCTGAAATAATTATTTTGCATGAGCAAAATGTTTCAATTAGTGAAATTGCGAGACGTTTGAAGATATCGGTGAGTAACAAAATGTTATTATTATGTTTAGAAGTTTAATATGTTTAAATAATCCACATGTTATTGATTGTTGTTTTTTTGTAACAATATTTTATTATTGTTCACAGAGAAGGACTGTGCAATTGTGGGTCCATCGTTATGCAGATTCGGGAAGCATTGATCCTTGCCGACCGGGACCAAAGGCTGGATTTGCATTCACAGATGCCAATGCGCGGCACCATGATATAGTTGCTGCGCATACCGCTGAGCCCTTCCTCACTACTCGTTCCACGGCGACTAAACATGACGTGACATTACAAACCGTACGAAACCACTTGCGAGCAGCTGGTGTGAAATGTCGTAGGCCAGCCAAGAAAATTTTAATGTCCGATGTTCACAGGCAAAACCGGGTACGCTTCGCAAGAGAATATTTGGATTTTGATTGGTGCAATAATATAGTTATATTTAGCGATGAAAAATGTTTTAAATCAGACAAGGACGGTCGCAAAATATTGTGGCGAAAAGATGGTGAGCGCTATCATAAAAAAAATATTCTTCCATGCAGGTCTAGTGGCCGCATTACTTTGGGATATTGGGGATGGATGTCGTCAATGGGTCCCGGTGAATTAGTGCAGGTAGGGGGTCGCAATACCAGTCAAGGTTACTTGGACGTTTTACAAAACGCTACCAACTGTGCGCGTTGCATACCCGCAAGAACACATTTACTTCGTGCATGATAACTGCGCTGTGCATCGCGCGCGACTTGTGCAAAGTTGGTTAAACGTCCAAGAAAACTTTACTGTGATTGAATGGCCACCAAAAAGTCCTGACCTGAACCCCATTGAAAACCTATGGGGTCATATGGTGCTAAACTGGGACTCATCTGAAATCAGGTCTAAATCAAATTTAGATGATGTCGTTACCTCGACATGGGAATCGTTTCGTGGCACTGACTTGTGTTGTAATATGGTTGCTAGCATGAGGAGACGATTGGAACAAGTCATAGATAGCGAAGGCGCACCAATCGGCTATTAATAAAATTACCAGGGGGTAATTCTATTTGTTTTATGTGAGTGATGTTATTGTTAGTGAGATAACAATTTAGGATACCTGTATCTTAATATCTATCTTGTTAACATGTTTATTCATTTCACTAATAAATAAATTACCCACTTGAATAAGAAAAGTAACGTTATTTCTTGTCCGACTTAGAATATTTGTCATGAACAAAACTTTATAATTTGTAATTATAATTAAAAAAAACCTAGTCAATAAATATTGTTGATTTCTTAATACAAATTGTTTAATTTTTACTTCCATATTTTTTTTCGAATAATGGTCTTATTATCAGGTAAATTACAAAAATAAAAATTCAACAAAATGAAAATAAAAGTTTTTTAATAATGCAAAAAGTTGACGCCAGCGGCGCAGATTCGATCCTACGACACTTGATTTACCGAGTCATTCCCGCTCGTCCACACCCCGTCGTCCACAGTGCGGACGACTGGGAATGTTGCGTTCTGTTCGTCTACACTGTGGACGAACAGAACGCATTATTCCCAGTCGTCCACACCCCGTCATCTCACGTCTAGTCTAAGAGTTAATAAAGAAAATATGATGATAGTATTTCCTTAAATAATAAACATACTTTTAAAATATTCTGTACTTAGCTTTATTACTTTAGTAAGGCAAATACTTTAAAAGTACATAACTAGTAAATCTAAAGCTTTTTTGCGTATTTTATACTAAATGTAAAGCATAAGAATGTTTCACATTTTAATTTTACACATTGGGTATTGTATCAATATCAGTTTAAATGCAATTAATATGTATAAAGTTTTATAGTTACAATCGCCTGGATATACTCAACTATTATAACTGCACCCTGTCGATTCTCCAACAAAAGATACATGGTCTTGAAATAGCCAATCAGTATATGGCAATAAAGTGACGATGAGCTTTTGCATTCGGGATCTGTGATGAAAAATACTGTTGAATTTAAACACTACTTAGTACATATTATGTTGTTATTACATAGGTACTTTAAAATTATATAATACCAAAAAAATATTAGTTAAAATATTTCCTTTTAATTATTGTAAGTAAATTATGTTGATCTGTGATAAAAACTAGAATTGTTGTTAATTATTTTAACATTTGATGATTTTAAATAAAAAAAAACTTAATAGTTAGGTATGTTGTTTTTAAATTAATTAAGCCGTTAAATCATTTATTTAATTTAAAATTTCTTTACATGGACTCTTAAACTAGACATGAAACGAGGTGCGGACGACTGGGAATATTGCGTTCTGTTCGTCTAGACTGTGAACGAACAGAACGCATCTTTCCCAGTCGTCCGCAGTGTGGACGACGGGGTGTGGACGAACGGGAACAACCCGATTTACCAGCCGAATGCTTATACACCTATGCCACGAGACCGGTTAGTTATAGTGTTAAATTGATGCTTCATATTCTTTACCTCATATTATACATATACTATAGTGAAGCAAACACTAACAAATAGGCGAAGTAATACACCAGTTGATTTTACGCACACCAACATCTATGTGGTGTGCCCTGCAAATCGATCTAATTTGCTGCGTGTACCTAATGCAAAAGAAGGAACATGGATGGGTTTTAGTCAGTAAAAGTCTGACACTCCCTTCCGCTCCACCCAGAGCGGGACAAGTCATTACATGATTTCCCATCCCAAAAAAAAAAGAGGTGTGACCTACCTAATAGTTCCTACACACCCCCAATTCGCCAGTTATGTTTAAGTTCTAGGTAATAGCAGGCACAAATCCAGACTTCGTGGCTGCTACTTCTCAGTAGCAGCCACGAACTTCCTTAAGGAAAAACATTATTCAAATGAAAATTAATTAATTTAAATGACACAATTAAAACAAACACAAAAGGGATGAATGAAAGGCATTTTCATGTGGCTGAGAATTCTAAGGGGGATATGTGGTGTTACGTGAATGGATAAAATAAGGAATGAGTACATAAGAGGAAGTCTGAAAGTTGAAAAGTTGTGTGGTAATCGGTTATCGTGGTATTCCTCCGCATCACATGCCCATGTGATGCGGAGGAGTGAGTAGTGTCATTAGGAAAGTTTTGAGTATGACTGTGGATGGGTTTAAGAGTAGAGGAAGACGAAAAAACGATGGATGGACTGTGTGAGGAATGATATGGCACGAAACGAGGTGTCTGATGAGATGACGAGTAAAAGAGAAGTGCGGGGGAGGAGGCCATGGTGCGCCGAGCCCAAATGAATTGGGACAGGGGCAAGAGAATGATGATGACACAATTAAAACAAAGATAAATAGTTAAAATCAGCCACACTTTTTCACAGATTTAACTGTGAAACCCAAACAAGGTACAGCCTGAATCTTGGTGGTCCGAGTACTACACAAAGAATTTTATCCATGGCTATTCAAAGAAATTAGCTTGACTGGGCAGTGCGTGCTATCACTTTGGCAGCCTTGTGTTAATCAGCCAATTGAATTGCTACGAGAAACTTTCTTTAAAAACGCTCCTCTGAAAGAGAAAATGCTGTCTGTAAGGATGACAGTTGCCAATCTGTAGAACAGAATAAGCTTACACATATTTATATTTTATATATTTTTAGATATGTATATTTACGATGAATATTATTTTCAAAATATAAGAAGACAGACAGTCCTGCCCATCAAACTATCCAAATGAAAAAACACAACAAATAAGATGACAGGACACACAAAATTACCTGCCACCATCGAAACAAAACAAGCACACAACACACGTCATATTCCCTCAATCATCCCATCTCAAACACTTTTGTTTCACAAATTCACACATCACGGCTTTGACCGTCAATACTGTCCATCCTTGTCATAGCCGTCAATAGACGGCCATCCTCCGTCACCGAACGGGTATGACAGGGGTAGGTGTCATCGGTCAATGACATACATTCATAAACTCACGCCTTTTACCAATTGGGGTAGGTAGACACTGCAGAATGCGACGTGGTACGATCTTTACATACCCCAGTGGCTACGTCCACACAAGCAGTGCTTCATCCACACAAGAACAGTACGACTGCAGAACACGAGGTCCCGACTGCAGAACACGAGGTCCTGCGTTTGGTTCGGGGATCGGGCTTTTCCATCAGGATTTTTTTAGTAGCAGTCAGAGTCTGGATTTGTACTCGGCTGATGGCTCGATAGACTCGCCCTCTATTACACTGGTGAAATTTAAGTGTACTATTAGGTACAGGTATTCTGCCTAATCCTTCGGGGATTACAGGCGTGATGTTATGCTATGTGAATACCGCCAATACCGTCCATGCTCTTGCTACCCTCCGTCACCCGACGGGTGTGGCCGTGTCAGTTTGACGGGGGTAGGTGTCATCGTTCAGTGACGTCACAGTAATAAGGCCTATGCCGATTTGTCGCGATCTGTTCGGAGTTATGTTGATGTTGATTTGTTACGTAATTATGTGTTTTGTGGGTATATTGTTAATTTTGTTTCTGGTTACGTAAAAAAGTATGACTGTTAGCTGTACTGGGGCTACGCTAAGTGAACTATACAGAGATTCGTTCCAATTTTGCTAAGTGCAGACTGCGTAAACCAGACTAAACTTGGGTATTGCTTTGTTGTCCTTGCAAATAAAAGTCGACCGGTAAAATGAACTTTCAATAACTGTGTTAGTTTAACGCCACCTGAAAATCGGGTTGTAAATTTAATTTTGAATTTAGGTTAGTTTTCATTTTATATTATATTCTATTCACTATTTTTTTTTCTTAGCCTGTCATGTGTCCCACTGCTGGGCAAAAGCCTCCCCTTTCTCCTTCCAAACTTCTCTATCTTGTGCGGTATCTGACCATGTTCGCCCCGCAAACGAGATCAGATCGTCACACCACCTTCGCCGCGGTCTACCTCGACGACCATTTCCTCCGTCAGGCGTCCAATGAGTGACCATCTTTGCCTTACCCTCCGGGTGCATTCGCACTATGTGACCAGCCCACTCCCACTATTACTTGGCTGTTTTTTCTCCGACATCTGCAACCTGAGTTATGGAACGCAGGGTGGCGTTTCTGACGCGATCTGTCCGCTTCACACCTATTATGCTGCGCTCCATTCCCTGGCAAATCTTGAGTTAGGACTTCTGTTGTTCGGTTAGTGACCAGCTTTGCACACCGTAGGCTAGGACGGGCAGGATGCACATGTCGATGAATTTCTATTCAGTGTCAATTCACTCGTTATTAAATATTTTTAAATTGTTCCGATTTGAAGTGCACAGGAAGTTAAAATCATTCGACTTTCTCTTTTATCCCTCTCTTTAAACCCTTTCGCCATTGCAGGTGTATTAAGGCGGTACCCTCTTCAATGAGGTCGAATGGTAAAACATTCAATATAAATACCTGAATGGGAACGGTTTGATCTTTATATTTATTTATACAGAGCGCGGAAATAATTAACTTTCTTTCCGTTCGTTGTTTCAATATTATGATGTTCGGTCTACCGTTTGTGGCTTGCAGATAAAGATTACTCGTGCCTATAGTAATGGAATTCTAGGAATTTTATAATAAGTTTTGTGATATTTAGACTACCTAAAAATCTATTCCTCTAGTCCTTAGAGAGCAGACTGCTAAAAAGACGACTCATTTAAAAAGTCGTGCGTTGTGTGATCTGTATTTCTGTGTTTGTGTTTGAGGAGGTTAAGTATTCCAACGTCATCTGTTTTTTTTTCTTGGATGGTCTCCGATTACTCCGTGATTACTGGCCGATTTACGAGATTCTTTTTTTCATTTGGTAGAAGAAGCCTACGCGATGGTACCAGTATTTTAACTTTGCTTAGAGAGTTTATGAGTTCAACAAAAACTACCGGCAGTTTGAAATTAGGAAGGCAACTAAAGTTTCGTCCGAAATGAAAATATCTATCATTTTGATAAGTCTTTTTGTTCAACTTTATTTAAACGCACATTAAACTTGTGAAGAAACCGTAAAATCTCTTAAAAACGTACACAATAACATCACATGACAGATCCATTAAAAATTAGGCAAGTCACAGCAAGCTGTTAGTTACTTAATGTACGTTAAAATGTACCGAGTAACGAGACGCGTCATGAAGTTCATTTGACAAAAAGAATAGGCAAGCATAAGGGCGAGGTTACAGTGACGAGAGATAAGTGAGAAAGTATTTGTTAACATTTTTGTTTACGACATACTTAGAAGCACAAAATGATAAAAAAATAACTAAAGTGTCAATGTGAGGGGGCATGGACATAATATATTTGAATACATGGTGTTCGTTTATGCTTTTTTTTTACATTTTCTCCAATGACAGACAGTCAATCTGAATCCGTTTTCCCAAGCTGCGCCACAACACCCTGTCGCCCGCCTTCCGCGTCCAGTCTGACCCAGCCCAATTTTGGATGTCGTAAACATTCTAGAACGAATATTTCCCCGCTACCTCTTCTGCCTACGCTCATACCATGCCCGCTACCTCTTCCAAATTGGGGAGTTCTAATTGACTTACCCGAGCGCACGAGCCCCGTGTGGTTTTACTTACGTTCTAAACAGAATTTTATGTTTAATTGGAGCTACTTAACGATGATATATGTACGAATGTGGCACATAAGAGAACATGTCTGTTTACTTCGTGTGAGTATGTATTCTAATGTATGCAAGACACGTGTATCAACCATTTTGTGAGGTTGAATAAATAAATAACAGTCTTCCTTATTGTTTGCGGTCATGGTGGCCAATGTCGGGCCGTTGGTCATACCCTGATCCTGCCTGATCTTTGTACATTTGTCGTCCGATCGGTAGGTATACGAGAATGAGGAAAGAGAGAAGACCACTGAGTTTGCGCTCATACTTGTGCACTTTTATATCCAACGTCGATAACCGAAATCGGCTGAAGATCAATTTTCAATAACTTGTGAACCTGTGATGATAGTCTGAATTTCGAGATCCGACAGTCAGATGACAGGTTTGTCGGAACTCAATATTGTCCAGTAATTTCCAGAGGTCAGGTGTCAGTCACTCTGTGTGTAAGCCGACACCGTAGGCTGGCACCAACACTGTTGGGAATAAGCTTAGAGCTGACTGGTTATTTGACATTTTACTTAGACCGTCCGCTTGTAATGCAGGTGCAGTACGCATAATTAGGAACCACAGTTAGCGGTTGTTTAACGATGTGTTCATTATTCCACCAGATGCCTAGATTTGTGTTGCTGAGGAGTTTATTCAGTCCCTTATTTTGCCCAGGTAAAACATTAGAAACGGTCGGTTTGGGGACTGTCTTATCTAATTTTGATGTTATTACGATAAAATGACTAATATTAATTGATGGAGCAATCGGTAGGTATAAAGGACTTTTAAAAAAAAAGTGGCTTGTCAGAATTCTTTCCAAACTCAATCATTATTTTAAATTCCCGAGTAGAAATAAAAAAAAACAGCAGAACTATAGCAAATTAATTGAAAGACGCAAAAAAACGAATTGACTCGTCCGCGACGCCGCGGGCGACAAAGTGAACCAATTAGTGACTGCCCGTTATTCAGTCTATACTTACGTCTGTAGCTACGGCCATCGGGTCAGTTCGTGCGCTGGTAAATGCAAGAATGCATTTTGTTAGGCTGGGGCACAGATTAAAAAAATACAAAACGCAAGCATCCGCAACCGGCGCCGGCGAGCGTGATATGATCAGAGCGTGGATGCATGAACGTGAATAACGCAAAAAATAATAATAACAGACTTAAACTTATTTCGAATAGAACATCGTAATAGTCGTGAGCTTATTATATCTTGTATAACTTTGTGTATGTGAACATGGTTTTAGTACCCAAATGAAAATAATAAATTATGGTCAAATCAATTAAAAAATGCACTATCCTATTCTTTGTAAGAAATCCTGATGCATTTGTTTCGCTATAAAGCGGCTTATAGCATTTTTTTTCTCTTCGCCCTATTCGGGCAGGCTAAAGTCTTGGACCATACCACCTCGTCTTCAGTGCTTATCATCCTTCCTGTTCAAAAGTAAAGCCGAAGCCTCGTCTTCAGTTTCGCATTATTCCTTGAAAACTGCTGAGACACAATGTACAAGCGAGCTCACATTTGCAATTTTTAACATTCAATTAAAAACTATAACGCACCTCTTTTAAAACGAATTTAGTCCACCTACATTTAAACTTGCTACGTCTATTCTACTGAAAAGTAAGTAAGAAAAGTATAAATACTTCAAGTGTAAAATCTCTTGACTGTGAAATTTTAAATGAGCTGGGCAACAGGTGCTTGACAGGTGGTTCCCAATGCACGCTTGTAAAGGCTTCCGCTTGTGTACTTTAATACACAGTGTGTGTTGCTTTGTGTACTTTTAGAACACACTGTGTACCTTTGTTGTTATGGAGGAATGAAATAACAACACACTGTTGTTGGGGTGTGCTGACAATGTCTTGTGGCCGCGTGTGTGTGTTTTTGGGGATGTAAATTCAGGATCATAGTTTGGTTGGTACCGGGACTAAACAATCTGACTGCTATTAGCATGACTGGCTTATACAGCAAATATATCATTAACAGCTGCACGATACCATCTTCTCCGTGTGGAGGTCGGTCTGTGGATGGGTGTTCAATTCATCCATTACATACCGAGACCACTACATGAGACAAGACCGAACAACCCACAAAACCTTTGGACCCGGCTGTAGATCATTGACAACAAAAGTAAATGTGAGGAAAATTATGTGCGGGTAATGATTGCACGTCAAGATTTCCAGTATATTAGTATAAAACCTATTCGGTACTCAACCACACGGTATTCGGACCAAAGAAACGATGGATGGACTGTGGATTGGAAATGATGATATGGCAAGAAAGGATGTGTCTGATAAGATGACCATAAATAGAGAAGTATGGAAGAAGAAGACATGCTGCGCTGACCCCAAATGAATTGGGTCAACAGCAAGAAAATGATGATGATGACCTATTCGGTACTCATTCCTTTATTTTATTCATAAATTTGTAAAAAAGTTTTAAGAAGAATGTTTCATGTTACAGAAAGTTCTCCTATTTCCTTTCCAGAAAGTATAGTACAGTTAAATGCAGGCAAAGTTCGAATGTTACGTGTGCACTGCACATGAAATCCTTATCGAATTTTCCCGAGTTCAGATGGGGCGAGTGAACAAACTTTACATTATTATGTGCTTTGTTTAAAATTGAAATTGAAAACATCACCATGTGTATGTCACTCGTCAAACTTTACGTCCTTTTGGAACAATCCTTAAAAAGCCTCGTGGCTAATTTACTTAAAGTCTAATAAAGTTATTTCTTCTTTGTTACAGGTAAGCTACATTCGAAGAAAGTATCTACATAACTACTCCGGTCAGGTACTGTTGGTAACTGACTCCACAGCACATACAATTATTATGTTGAAAAAGGAAACTATTCTATAAACAAGACATCATCATCTGCCTCGCCTTTTCCCAACTATGTTGGGGTCGGCTTCCAGTCTAACCGGATGCAGCTGAATACCAGTATTTTACATGGAGCGACTGCCTGTCGGACCTCCACAACCCAGTTAGTGCTAGGTAATACGATACCCCTTGGTAAGACTGGTTGTCAGACTTTCGGGTCACTGACTACCTGTTACGACTGTCAAAGATCTACAAATGATAGCCGGGACCAACGGCTTAACGTGCTTTCCGAGGCACGGAGGAAACTCGGTATGAAATTGGTGGTCACCCATCCACGGACCAACCAAGGTAAGCTTGGCTTAACCTAAATATCGACCCGAGCGGCTGTTCTTATTTAGCTACGAGCTCCTCTATATATATCCTCTATAATATCTCGTATATTCACAAGTTTTTTTTAATGAAGTTTTTAATATTATAACTTTACTTTAAAAATCTCCACGACCCCTGTACTACTCATTGCATCCATCAGCACAATGTTTTGAGTGCGTTACATTGAGTCCTCGAGAGAACGAGATTTGTCACGCCATAAATGTCGTTTCCCAGCAACGACTTTTGCGTAGATTTACTTAGTTTGAAGTGCAGAGAGCTTGGTTGACGGCTTCGTGTACACCTTGTGTTAGTAAGGGTTCTTATGTAGGCCATCTTCTTACGTACAATAAAGTATAGCATCGTAAAATTATGATTAACTTAAACAGCTCTTCAAGCCGACTATACAACTACTCCAGGCCAGCTCGAGATCCAACTGATACCATTGAAAAGCGGTCTATGTAGTACGACGTAGCGGCACTACAAAAAGTACTACAGCAACATAGTAAAAAAGCTCTACAGCGCCATCTATGACACAAAACTAGGTTCAAAACTCAATCGCGCAGATAAAGTTATCCGCGACTTTAAGACGATATAGAAAAACCCGACAACAGCTGTCGGTCAGTTGCTCACCAGACACAACACCCGTCTGGTCAGAGAATCCTCTTTTTTTCTGTAGGAGATGAAGAACTTTGCATGCTGTTCTTAATACCCCTTTTTTTCTGGTGGGAAATCATCAAATGACTCCTCCCGCTCTGGGCGGAGCGGAAGGGAGTGTCAGACTTTTACTGACTAAAACCCATCCATGTTCCTTCTTTTGCCCTTGGTATTGCAGGGCCGCGGTATCTCTTTCGAACAGTCCCGCAACCCTGGCAGGCATCGGCCCTTGCGGACCCTTCTGGTTTTCTGACATCTCTGAGGCGTGCGTGGACCACGGCCTGTCGTCATAAGACGGACGGACGGTGAGCTAGCTCATTACTCACCGTCCACAGGCCCGCGTCCTTAACACCTCTAACAACATCACTACTGTGAACGACACGGATCGACAGTTCACTACAACCCTACTATAAAAGTCATGCTAAGTAAGTACATATACAGTTGTCATTAGGTGACTAAACTCATACTTAATATAAAAATATAAAAAATCCACACCTTCACAACATATCGATTCTAAAGCCGTACTTCTTCCAACAACTACTACGTCATAGTATTTCATAATACTCATCGTTTGCCAACAAGTGTGCACGTGAACACTGCTCACTGTCCCGGGTGGACGCGGCGCAATTTCCTGTCTCCTTTGTGCGAGTCCACAGGAAACGGGCTCAGTTTCACTGCTAGGCTTGTGTTTAATGCTCGGGCATTTTTAATAGGACAACTTATGGTTCTGATTTATAAGTAGGTTTGTTCCTAGCAACAAGGCTTTGGTCCTTACCTCAAAGCTTCCAACATAAACCCAGACAGGTTTGAACAAGAAAAACAAGGGTTACTTTTTTACTTGTTACTTAAAATGAAGTTAGGGAAAGTTACTGTAAGCGATTTGACACCCTATGTCAAGCTGTCGTGTTATAAACATACACTACTGTCTAATAATTACAACTGTGATTTTAAAATACCTACGGATAGTTTAAGTAGTCGTAGTAGTAGTATTTGTTTAACATTTCATATCCCCGACTTCACTTACAGACTGACAGGCCATATCAATCACTCTCTGAAAATAAAATACTTACTCTAAGTATTTATTTTGCCTACCTTTTATTTTTGACACGAATGCTTGTTTATCTCACAAATTGTTACAGAATTTACACCTCAACATCACTTCTATTCCATTTTAACTTGTAACTTACGCAATCACTCAACAGTGCAACGCGCAATATTTGAACTCGCGAACTTTCACACTTGTAATTGAAAAAAACCTGGCAAGCATTAGGGTTGGATACGAGTATTTTTAGCCAGTGGAGCGCGCCAATAAATTGGATCGGCCGATATGAGTGACGGCTGTTGACGTGATCTACTCCAGAATGAGCACCCGGCGAAAAAATGGGTATCCGTTTTTTGTACAACACGGTGTTTGATCAAGGCTGGATAAGTTAAATATTATCTGGGCGGGTAAGTATTCAAATGTTTGACGTTTGAACTTGAGTTTTTAAGGTAAGAACTAATGTGTAGGTAAATCTACAAAATTTGAAAAGAATTAATGGGCGATAAAAAAATGTCCACATCACAGTCAACGGAAATAGTGCTCAGAAGCAGCATTGCCACGTTGGATGGCACGTTGTACTTTAGTTTTACTAATATATTTTATGAGCTATAAAAAAGAAAAAAAGTAAAAAATATACTTCTGTACTTTAAAATTAACTACAGATTTCAATCAATACTATTAAATAATTAATTATTTTTTATTTTAGTTCTTTTTATAAATATTTTTTTATTATATTTCTAAATATGGCAAGCAAAGCTGATGGATTTTGTAAGTCTCTTCCGTCAAAGCAAATACATATTATCCTATCTTATCTTAACACTTAAAAGGTAAGCTACCCATTTTATTTCGATTTAATTAATTCATTTCATAATATTCTTTATAATCAAATTATTAACACTAACATTATCATTAACACTGAAAATGGGATATTTACCATGTTTCATGTTTGTTTTGTTTGTGTAAACATGGTAAATATCCCGTTTTCAGTGTTAGTGATAATATTTAAAACTTTCAACAAAATATTTACCTACATAAATCTGGCAACCCCGTTCATCAATCGAACGCGTATCCGAACAAAGATTCCAAATCAAATAATTGCGGGTATCTGTAACGATCTATGCGCATGATTAATATGTAAATACCATCCAACGGATAACTTAGTGAATTTAACGTTAGTAAAAGTATTCAAAACAGCTGTGATAGATTTCATTATTTTAGTTGTTTGTTTCAAGTTGGTTTAAAATGGAATCACAATGAAACCATCTGTTGAGGTAAGTACAGGATTAAATTATTATTATAGTAAATGTTTTACCAGTTAATTGTGGTTGTGTGTATTGATAATGTTTTGTGTTTGACAATACTCGGGCAGGAATTCAGTAGTGTATATTCTCAATAAGTGTGTGGATGGTGATCATAATAAATTACATAGTTATTTCCAAGAATAATAATTTTATTTGATTCAACAGTGGACTTTATCGGTTGATAACCATTGACGTACTCAGGTAATCATGTCCATAAAGAGATTAGACTAGATTACTGCATATTTTTAATCAAACTTTCTGTCACATACATCTTCCGTGAATGTTCATGATTATGAGCTCCCGACAGACAGACAGACAAACAACAGACAGTATAAGTTTAGTTTTAAACCGTGAAAGCTACAAACAGTACTTTTAACCATTTTATTTTACCGTTAGATACAGTGAACACCATTTAACGGTCGCCAAACGCATTTAAATGTTGAAATAATTAGGTAAGTAACAATAGTGTTACGTCGATTAATTTATAATAATCTAATGTAGTATGTTATGACAAAATAGTGGTTAGTGAATTTAGAAGTATTTATTACTGTGAAAATACTCGTCTTTTTTCAACAAAAAGTCCCAAAGGGAAAAAACTGTACAATACAATGAATTATAAATACGACAATTTCCAATCCATCGTTTTACAACAGCAGAAATAAAGCAAAATGAAAAAACGATTGAAAGTTAATCTTAATTGCATCTGTATAGCCTCGTTCAGTTGAGCGATCCCGTGGGAATAGTTCCATCCGGGAATCCGGGGAGCCGGGATCTGGGATCCCGATATCGATGGACATCACTGTTTAGTTATTAAACTACTATCGAGTGGGAACTGATAGGATATAATTACGAGTTTCATGAAAAATGCACCGCTTTTTTAGGGTCGTATATTAAATGTTTGTAATGTTTTTGTTGAGTCTAAAGTAATACCACAACATTAATAAGGTATCTGGTTCAGACTAGACGCCGAAGGTGGAGGACAGGGTGTTGTGGCGCATCTTGGGAGAGGCCTAAGTCTAGCTGTAGACTACGATAGGCTGGGTTGAGATAGGCTGGGTTGATTGATTTGATAAAAAAAGTGTTCTACACATTCATTGATGCAGTACCTATGGTATTTTAATCTTATGTATGCCACTTGTTGTTATTTAACTTAACACTGAAACAATTTAAATCTAAAACTAACCTCGCAAAATGTCATAAATTACTTGATTCTGTTATGAAATAATTTAACTAATACAAGTAAAATCAATCTCATTGTCTTCCTAATTACAGCATAGTCATAGAAACATACAGACTTACACAAAATCCCTTCATACACACATTACATCGTTACGCACTATAACTACAAGACATCAATGTCCTCAGGTACTGTGACTTAACCCCCGTATTACCTCTATAACACATACTAAGTACACTGTACCTTCATCTACACTTACATAAAAAATCCGAAAATAACTCCGTCTATCCGTGACCTTTAACCGTCTGAGAGAATGTCAATAAAATGAAATTTTGCTTACAGGTAGACCATGACCTACGTACAGCATATCACGCAAGTCACAGCCACAAATTGTCAAACTTGATATTATTTTAAACCATAAAGTGTTGGTGGTTAAGTTCAACATTGAATGAGATTTGACAGTTTGTGGTAACTTGATGCGCTGGCAACTGTACGTGGTAATCGCATAAAACGCTCTCATTCCCCAGTTTTGACAATAAAATTCATTACATTTTTAACGTTCTTGTAGTAGACGAGTTTTTCAAACATATTCAGAAGCATTGTATATTCGTTCAATATCCTTCGGAAAGCTATGGAAAAGTGAATCATGTAATTGGGGTTAAGGTTCACTCTTTACATAATTTCGACCTGTACGTGAACAAAGCCACAGGTGAATTCTAGTAGTACATCCTCCGTTGTACCTCCATACCTCAGTACCCCAGTGAACACGTATCTCCAATATGATTACCTGTTTGATCCCCGCCGAGACATTCCATGACAGTATGTCAAAACATTTGGGGCTTACCTACTTACTGCGTCACATGAAAAGGGTAAAAATGTTGGTATTTACTTAGCTCTATATAATGTATCAATTTGTCTGGTGTGTGAGGTTTTATATGTCTGCGATACGTATTGGAACACTAGCTTTTCCCCAAGCTTTGTTTATATTAAACATAACTACGTACCTACTACCGGGATAAAAGTGCCCCAAGTCCTGTAGCCCAGGCCATGGTATACATATGTGCAGAATTTTATTGTAATACATACAAACAGAATTACTTTCATATTATTATATTAGTTTGAATTCCAAGAACTCTACTTACACCCCTATTCCGAGATCTATAAGTTACCAATTTTGTATTCCACATCGTCTTTAACCTTGGCCGCAAGTGTGAACCATAATTTGATTAGTAAATCCTGAAATATGTTTCAGTTTTACTAACTCGACCTAGCACGTGGCTTGTTAATTAGCTTCAGTTACTTGGAAGTAAATTCGCCCACTATGCTAGAATTTTCAGTAGGTTACATTCATTAAGCACATCTACTGCGTCATTGTAGTTTACTCGATACATGATTCTAAGTAAATCGAAAACAAACCGTCCAAAAGAATTTATATTACACAACATTCCAGATAAACAAATAAATAAAAAACTTAATTCGAATTAATTGAAGTTGTATCTAATATTTCACATTCAGGAAGAAAAAAGACTCCCACTGAAGAGTACTTCCACTAAGAAGTGCTCTTCAGTGTAAGTCTTTTTTCTTTAAAGAATTACTACTCAAAACTTTGCCAAAAACTAAAATGTCCAAAAGTCCCAACTCTCCATATGCCACTATTCTCCTAAAACATCCCAAACTACCTATACGTCCTTATTGAGCAACCTTGGCGGCATGTAGCACACATTTGGTTGGTAATACGGTTGGCCGGAACACGCTTTCGCTTTTTGCTAAGCCGGTCGTCTCGCTCACTGCGAGCTGCGTAGTTCAGAGTTACGCTGGGAAATGTAGTCGGACTCCTGACTTAGTTGGACTTTCAACTTAGTGTCGGTTTGGTCTTGTGATCTTTAAATTACGTTAGTTTGTTGTTCTGTTTGGTTTGTGTATTAGGATTTTGGGTGCATACATAGTTGAATTATTTATGAAAGTGACGCCAATGGCTGAAATGGGCATGTGATGCTGAGAAGTCTTATCACTTGCAGCTACACGAAAAAAGTATTTTGGCGCATGCTTCTATTCTATAAATTAATTGATTTTCTTGGTTAGAACTTGGATAGATAATAATATCTAAGATTGAATCACCATCCATCATGAGCACTTACCAGTCTTCAATCAGTTTCTATGTAGTTTTTATCTCAGCCACTCATAACTTTGTAAATGAAAAAATGTTTTTATTTAAAGTCTATTAGATCTCAGCTATCTTTTGTTTTATAGGCTGTGGATAATGATGATGATGAATCTTTTGTTACATCATCGTTAATGTTGGTTCCGATGGTGGTTTGTTTGATTAATATCCCACCACACCACTCCCAAACCACTGTTTTTCTGTAGGTATCTGCAAATAATGATGCAGGTAACAGACACATTTTCTAACATAAAATTAACGTCAATGGTATGACACAAACGTTCAATTGATTCCCAAAGAAACCTGCCAATCACCCGAAATCATCAACAATCAAGTGATATGATACCAATCAGTAGATCTCTAGTCAGATGATCGTGGCATTGCTAGCTAGCTGTCGGCAATCGGGTCAACGACGCAATTAGAACCGCAAACATATACACACGATGCAGCCTCTAATTACCAGTCGATAAGGAAATAGTTTCCCAGCAGATGGGAATTTGACGACAGATGAATGGTTGACGCTTTGATGTGACAAATTTGAAGAGATGAAGTAGGAAATTGGAATAATCGTTTTAATTAGTAGATTAAGTTTGTGATCAAAGTTATTGCAAGATTCTACTTAATTATTTTAAATTAATGTAATCTTAAACTATAATATTAATAAGTCATTTCTTGAATAGTTAATGTTTTTGATTACTCTCAGCATAGACAAAAAACTGCATGAATTTTATCGCTCACGTAATAAAATTGAACTCGATTTTACTTGCGAATAAAACTCAATATGGCTGCGTAAATTATAAAACACTACAGTTAACTTTTTATGGCAACGAGATTCTGCTCGAGTATGAACTTATTTTCGTAACTGACCATAAATAATTCCATGATTTTTATTCACATTTCAAACATTTTGCTTTTACAGTTTTTTTTAAATAATTTACATTCATCCTACTTTCAGGCACGTTGCATAGTGTGTCAATTAGTTTTCTGCTGCGCTGATTGTCGCCGAAGACACGAGCGTGTGACCCACGGCCTCATATACGACTGCCCCATCTGTCGAGGATTTCAATTCCTCTGCAAACCAGAACAGCTCAACCAAGATTTTATACGACACCTTACTAAAGAGCATACCCCTTTACACTGTAAAAAGTGCAACAAAATCTTCTACAAAATGGAAGATTTCTTAAATATAGATAAATGCACGAGCATATCCGAATTAATTGGCAAAGAGCCTGAAGAAGGCAACACCCAAATTAAAGAACTAGATGAAAAGTTTGATTCAATTTATGAAAAAGCAAACAAATATGGCGAGAACTTTGAAGGAATTATTTCTGTTAATAAGAATAGTAAGACTGCTATTATAACACCAATCGTTAGGAAAAAATATTTAGTAGATTACGAGTCTAGTGGTAGTGAAGATGAAGATAAGGGAGCAGGTATGACTCCCCATCCAAAATTTGCTCCGAAAACTCCAAAATTGAAGAGACAAAGAGCTGCAACCCCTCACACGAAAAAACTTCTGAGTATGATGAGGCAAAAGGTTGGAGAAGAATATGAGGAGACGATTGGTGATGATATTTTGGATGGGACTCCGAAGACTACACCAGTTAGAATTGATAATATGGGTGAGTTATTATATTTTAACTTATTTGTTACATTAGAAATGTCATTTAACATTGATTTACTAAGAACAAAGCATTAAAACATTCCCAAAATTAGCTCGTACAGATATAAAAATAATTCAATACAATTTTAACAAGTCTTGGTAAGGGGTATTATGTTACCCTGTAACTGTGTTTTGAAGCTCAGTAAAGCCCCCTTAACCCTCCAGCCCCCAGTGTTAAGACTGATAATGAGAGACGACAATCTTGACCTGTTTCACCTCATCAGTTCCAGAGCCTCAGAATGAGATGACGACGCCCACCTCCCACTTGCCGCACCTCATCAAGCTGGCACAGATCGTCACCACCAGCACACCAACACATCCTGCTGGTAACGGCTGGCCTCTTTTCGCTGACCAGGGAGCTGATTCTCCTCTCTCAGAGATTGAGACCACTGAGAGTGCTGCTCAGAGCATGAATATTGAGGTAATATACATATATATTGAGGGATGACGAATAATAGAGAGGTATGGAAGAAGAAGACACTGTGACGACCACAAATAAATTGGGATAGGGGCAATAGAATTATGAACAGATCGCTCATACGATATAAGTATAACCTAGTCATTTATGTTCTAAATTAATTTCATTTATTTTTCTTCCAGCCATCAAAATCTGAACTAGAATCAGCACCAAAATTGAAGAGTATCATAGTGATGGGAAGCAAGATTCGTGTCGCCAGTCAGGATAGCACGGAGAAACATGTCACCTTCCAGGATTCAAACGAAGGTTCTTTAAAAACTAAGAAGGTTAAGTTTGCTGATGATACGGTATTTGAACAATCCAAGGTTAAACGAGGTAAGATGTTTTGTCTACACAACATACAAAACAAGAATGAAAGAAAATGAAATAATTTTGTTTAATTTTATTCTTCTTAATATAAATAGTACTACTGGCCCAACATATCAACTCTTTCAAAGCATGTACATCAGTGAAAGTGCAGAAGTCACTCAGACTCATTAGAGTCGCTTCTTATGTAAATAAAATCGAAAGAAAATGTTTCTAGCGTAGATTAAAGTATCAACATTTCTAATACCTTTATATACGCACACTAACGAGGTACTCTCCGAAATTCAGACTAATAACAATTCAAGCCACGATGTAAAAGTTAAATGAGTTGTTGTACAATATAATATTATCACATCAATCTCTGAAATGATTAAAGCTGTTGTAAGTTTTAATGTTCACTGTTCAGCTAATACTTCGGTTATTGCCCCTTTCATTGCAATAACTTTAACACTTTGCATATTCACAAACGACGCCTAAAATTGATAGTTTGGAATATTATAAATAAACTATTTGAGAATTGGTCCAAATTTTTTTCAGTATTCAGAAAACCGAAAAGAATGTTAACACCCGGGCCACAGAAACCAAGGTTCTGTTATAACCCTCGCTTTCAGGCTTTGATCAATCGCTTCGAAAACCAGGGCATAATCATGGCCAGGACTCCGAAAACAAGGGAAAAAACTGCTAACGAACCAGAAAGTACTCCTCCTGTTGGGGAGCCTTCAACCATGCAAGCACGAGCCATAAACTTTAAAGAAGACAGTCCCCAAATCGAATCAGAGTACTCAAAAGAATCGAATGAATTATTCAAAACGTGTATCGATACCCCTGAAGTAGGTAATCCAAACAAAAACGAAATACAAGCATTAACTACGAACATAGCCGGGACGTTGCAGAACTGCCTTTCATCAGCTTTAATGAACACGGAAGAATTAGAAACGGAGATACAATTCAAGTTTGTTATAACGAAGAGAAAAGTTAGCGTCAAGAGGCTTGCACAGGAAGCTGGAGGCAAAGCAGATGAGAAATCTACTCCAATCGATAAGAATCTCGAATCGATTAAAGAGAACATCTGGTCGAGCGTGGCGAGAGCCGTGAAAAATGCGTTTTGGGGTGAGCAAGGCACTAATTTCGGTGAGTACGTTTATTGGTTTCTTTTGTATTAATGGAGGTCTTTACTTGTTTATTTTGATGTCAGCGGTTGTCCTGTACGCCATAACTTTTATTGGCGTGTATTAATTTACACTGTGGTTTGAGGAGACAAGGAAAGCACTGATATTTTTTAATAGATATGTATTAATTAAATTTAAGTCTTTGAGCTTTTAACTTATTGGTTTGCTGGCTGTCTATTACTTAAATAATTAATAATATTGCATTTACACATACTCAGAAATAACGTTCCAAAAATGCAGTGCAAATTCTGTCTCCACATAAAATCTCCAGACTATTCTGATCCCAAAAACCACATCAAATTTTCCGCCACTTTTCATATTGCTTGAAATTTTCCAATAATTACGTTCTAAAATCAACATATTACCTCACCCTCGCTGGGAACGGCAAACACTGCGCGTAAATATTGACAACCTCATCATGTTTCACGATCAAAACTTCTTAACTTAAAATGTTTATTGGAAAATAGACCTTATTTTAGGGGTGTTAAACTTAATTTGCTAAAGGCTTGGTGCTAAACGACGCGTAGGATTTTGGGATAGTAGGGTTAAAAATGTTGCATTTTAATTTTGTGATTCAATTTTAGGTTTTAATTTGAGAAGATGAAAATCTCTATTAGATTATTATTTTCAAACTGACTTTTGCCCTGTAGATATTCGTTGTTGAGAGTAACTTACAGAAAGGAAATCATTTCTTTAAGCAATAAATTTGTGAAAGCAGGATCAACACCCGTTTACAAATACGATCAAAAACTTATTTATTGATCAAAAACAAAAGTCATCTATGTATTTTTGGATTAGTCAAAACACGTTTAATTCCATCGCTCTGTTATTTTCCAACTGTTCGTTTATTTATTTTTACCTTTTCATCTACAACAATAATACCTATAGCTGTCATTTCCTTTATAGTATCCGGAAATAAACTTCCTTCAGAAACAAGCTCTTGTCAGAATAAAGCAACAATAACGAATTGTTCGGCATTCACTTCTAAATCCCGCGTTCATTTTCGTTTTCATTGGGGTACAAAAGACGTATATAAGCTGTCTGTCTTTTTGGAAATAAAAATGTCTAGCAATCAAAATGACACTCTCACACCTAAATGATACGGTTGGAATTTTGGGAGGGTTGAAAGAAAAACCACAACTTTACTTAAGAGAGTTTAGTACGATAAGTGATAAAAGGTTTAGCAAAGTTATAGAAGAAAGGTTTCAGAACCAACAAGTCCGAAGGTGGCTCTTTAAGACTTTGACGTATGATTTTGATGACTCGTTGATCGATGACTTATTTGGAACTCGGTTTCATAGTTTAAACATTTAAACATTGCTGACAATGCGAAGCTTAGAAACTAGACAAATAATAGCACTCATACAAACGACAACAAAGATAATGAATCGAATCTTGCTGATGCTAATTGAAGCATGTTGACCAAACACGTTATTGACATAGTAACATGAGCAGACACTAACGCCTACATAGAACACAAATAGCGGTTATCGACACTTCGCACTATTAGTGAGCAATCCAGTCCAGACAAGCAGAAGTGCTCAATGAGGTATCTTGTGCTGATGTCAATCAAGCTAGGATGATGAAATTGTAGTTATCAAAACCTGATACTTTTATCTCGACTTATTTAACCCCAATGCCTCTAATGCTTGTTTATTGTTTCATTTTACTTCCTCTTCAAGCATAAATCCTTGCTTCTTTTGTTTCTTAGAAACAAAGAAAATTCCAGAAAAAAAATATTTTTCCAGCCCAATTTTATTACCAGCCCCGAAACTGAACACGACTGGATATTGTCCAAAAACTTTATACGAACGTCAGAAAGATATTTCTAGAGTGGAAAAATTACCAGCGGATCGGATTCAAATCGTAAATTTTGCAACGGCCCGTAATTCCGTTCCGAGTCAAGAGTCGGGCAATATTGCATTTTTCTATTCATGAGAAGGCCCGCTTCAATCATATTGCGAGGAGATGCTTTATCACTTTTTTTTTCTTGCGTTCTGAAATCTTTTTTCTTTTAAATTTATTATTTTCCGCTCTTCTGCTTCGGAAATTGTTGCTTAGATTTTTTGTCCCTTGACTTTTAGATTGATGGTGACGGTTTAATCAAGTAATTTTCTCGCTAGTCGCTTTAGAATTTATTAATCTGACTGTAATTGTTGCGTTGTGATTTTGAAAATGATAAATGTTGTTAATTATAAGATTAATCCTATCTGATGTTTCATTCAATGCGTTCTGTTTTTCACACATTTCTTCGTTGACGTTACCAACGTTTATAACATCTGTCCCATCTTTTTCAGCAACAACAACTCCACACAGATCATTCTCCTTCAACTCCACATCATCGTCATCTAAACGCAAATGTGGCGCGCTCTCAGATTCCGAGAGTCCTGTGAATCATAAAAGGCACAAGTACGAAGGCAGGATTAGAGGAAGACCACCCTTGAGGAGAAGCAAGACTTGTGTGGCTAGCCTAAGGAGTACCATGTCAGCTGAGCAAAAGTCACTGATCAATGAACTAACAACGACTATGAATTTGGATGAGAATATGAATTTGAGTTTTTAGAGTTAAAATACTAACGCATGTCACATCTTAAAATAATGGAAAATCTGTTACCAGTGATATGAAAATTAATAATGTCTGTACTTTTTTCGTAATATCGGGTTTTAGGAAAAAGGGATCAGTTCTCATTATCCCTTTTTGGTGTAAGTGTAAAATAATGAGAAGGAATTTTAAAGGTTAAAGTTGAAAATATGTGATCATAATTTTTAATCGGTAAGTATTCTATGTTTTTATTAAAAATGTTGAAGTTTGTAGGCAAAAAGCTTCCAGGTTGATTTGTAAGTTAACAGTAAAATTGTAAGATTTTTTAATATTCTGTTTTATTTTTAGTTTATAGCTGATAAACTCTTATTAAAATTCTTATTAATAACAGAATAACATCACGCCTGCATTTCCACGAAGGGTAATGCAGAGGTGTACTTATACTATACCCACATTTCACCAATGTGTTCGGGAGTAGCAGTGGCGAGCCTATTGCCGGCACAAATCCAGACTTCACTTGCCTAATCACCCCAAATACTGTAATCATTACTGTTATGTTAACATACATTACACTACTCACTCAACCCTACTATTATTACACACACAATATCGTCCCCCAAACCATGACTCCATAGAAATAACCAACCAAAATTACCAACACATGTAACCAGAGGCAAGATAACTTAATAACGCGTCTCATAACACCGCTGGTACGAATGACCAAGCACTATTCGGATACATAACGCGTCGTAATATCCGAAAGTTCCGCAACCCTTCGGTGCCGGACGTGTGCCGAATTCGGCCGGAGAACAACCCTAATGTTATCGTTTAGGCCGAATCAATCAGTGGCTGGTTTCTGCTCGATAGAATGGCGAGTTGATCGTGTTGGGTTATGATTTCAATTGTTAGTTGTTGAGCTAAATTGGGGGAAAGGGTTAGTGGTGTGGCAGGAGGTTCGCTATTTGTATGATTGTAATTGTAGGCAAGTGGAATTTATTGGAATTACTTGGTTAATGATTGTTTATTTCCTCAAAGCGGTTTTAGTAGAAGCTAACGTGGCTAGCTTTGATTTTGTTGTAGGAATTATACGACTTTAGACTTTATAATTTGTATTTCGGTTTAAACTTAGTATATATTATTATGAAGTCACAAACACACTCACGCAAACAAACACACATCACGTATAAAATACATATTTTTTGCTTTAGGAGTATTATCTTCAACCGCTCAGGTAGATCGACACAGTCTACTATTACACTCATAGCATCACTTTTTAAGCTGAACCAGCTGACTCTCAAGATACGGGTCCCCTAGATTGAGAGACAGGGTTTCCCAAATTGTGTAGAGATTCCAGTTCTTAGATTGTATTCTATTATTTCCATTGTTACTACCAAAGCTCATTTAAACTGTCTTTATATAAAACATGTTAAATCTGTAGTTTTATGAAACAAAGTATATTATTAAGTATATTATATGATGTATTTATGGTCCCTTCCATACTTTGAGCTTGTCTTTAACATGAACTAAACTTGAGTCGTTCGGGATATGAAACTCCATACTGCAACGGATCGGCTAGTAAAAATGAGGTGAGGTGATGGTACCGTGCTAATGAGCTATACTTAATAATGAGTTTCAATTCAAAAGGTAGGATCTTAGAACGATCTACTTTCCTATTTATGTGCGCGTTATAAAAGAAACAATCGAGTTCCTTTTGTAATCGTTAGTATAACTTCATCCTGGGCACTAATTGATTAATTTACATTCCTAACTGAAAACATCAAAGCTGTTTTTAGTAACTTTTATTTTTATTCTACCTATTTGCTAATTAAATTGACCTTTTGTCGTCCTGGGCTTATTGTTATGACTCAAACGAATTTCTTTCGCTAACTTTTGGGCAAGAAAATAACATCCAAAAAATATTCTAAAAATCTCTCTTATAGGTAACTTTAGCGTTGTTATTTAGATCTAAAGAAACAATCTAAGATACTGTATCTCAAAAGTATTTGATTTCGATTTTTTTATTTCCGCACTCTCAACCTCATTGCTGAGGACTTGGACATATTCGGTTGTGCAATGGGGTGGATACGGATGGAATAATTCTTGACTAGAATGTCAGTACTTATGTCTGTTAGTTCTTGTTAAAGATTGCTATCCCATTTCTTTTCTTCACACGCAGCAACTGCATATTACCAACCCGCACTATGATCATCATCTGCCCTCTCTCAACTGTATTGAGGTCCAGTTCCAGCCCAGCTGGATGCAGGTTATTAATAGTATTTTATATTGAGCGACTCTGGGTTAAGAAAAATACACAACACACCGCGTTACTCCAACAAGTTCCGCCTGGCGAAAGCCTTAATCGATCGGGTACCTAAAAAATTCGTTATCGACAGGAAATACAAAATCCAGACCCAATATTATCATCATAATGTCAGTATCACTTAATTATTAATAATCCACGCAGTATGACATCAATCTATTACACTGAAACATCTGTCCATGATTTTCTCGGAAGAATTAATTAGCGAACAATAATCATGACAACTAACTGACAAGTGACAATCAACGTCATCACATCGCATGTGCAGTCCAATACACCTGAATTGATCGGGAGAATAGACGCAGTATGTAACAGTGGTAGTTGTTAGAAAACAAAAATTACAGAATTTTTCACTTAAAAATACAATATTGCCTCATTGTTCTCAAACGGTGCTGTAGAGCGTTGTGAGGAAGGCACATCCTTTTTTTTCTTAGCTTGACAGAGCAAGCCCACTGCTGGGCAAAGGCCTCCCTCCCCTCCTTCCATTTTTCGCAGACGGAACTTGTCAAGTTCGTCCCGCTATTTCCTTCGTGGCCTGCCGCGTCCCCGCCTCACTGTCTCAGGGCACCAGTTTTGCGCTATTTTGGCCCACAGTTTGTTTGTTCTAGAACAAAAAAATCAAAGACCACCAAATTGCATTAGGTCATTACGGCCACTCCTCGCGGGGAGGAGATCCATATCCCAGCAGTGAGATCGTGGCAGGTGATGAAACATCAATTTACTTTTAAGTAATAGGCAATCCACCGATTTTATCTCAGCATCACTCAAAATTTGCCTGGTAAAGAATGCTAAACTCTGTTTTTTTACATAAAAGTCTTAAATCTGGAGGGTCTTGAATAGTGTACCTAAGTACTTCCGTTTATATGAGAACAAGACATATTTTAATACAAAGACCACATAAAATACACATCACATCACTTCCGCTTAACAAAGGGCAAGTGTTACTACAATATATAACCAGCATGGCATCAAAAGGCACTAAAAATTCGAAGCCTGTTCCTACCAGGAGATTTACGTAGGAGGCCCAACTTCGATCATATTACACGATAAACTTTATTCCACAAAATGTCGCAGATATAAGAATACATTGGTTTTGGCTTAAGGGTTTTCAAGATGATCCGAAAAATACTTTTAATCTAAAACCATAATTTTACTTTACAATATCCTAAAATCACTGACGACAACGCGCAGCCTAAACTGCTGTACTGTCTGCTGTTGTGAAGAAGAACACCAAGGAAAAATATGTTTTGAGTATTCTTCTCGTAAAGGGGATGAAAGTTAAAATGTATTTCGTCAGTTTTATCGAAGGGGAAGAGCCACTTGCCCTTACAATTAAATAAATTCGTTCAATCTTTTTTGTTTCTGTTGACTTGTCAATAAATTTTATGATTAAAGTTTGAAAGATCGTTAAAAATCATAGTTTAATTAATTAAAGTTGTTGTTATTAACGTATAACGATTTAAAAGATTGCAATACCTATACTAAATCATTTTATATAAGCTTAGAAACATAAATACATAATTTTGCTGTATAAATACAAATTCTGAGAACGGTTCGACACCGCTTTATCTACATAAGTAAGAACTATTGCGCAATTTGCATGCCCGAGGCGATTCCTATAAGTATCCCGCTTACACGCTACATTGGGGAACACAACAATTTTCAATCCCTTACTTGACAAATATGCAACCCTTCCCGTATCCGAATAACCGCAGCCATATCCGAATTTTGGCAAAATATTCGCGAGCCGCGTACTCCCAACCCTAACCACAATATTCCGATCACGATCGTACCACGTGACTGTATTATTTCAAATTCAAAGGGTAAAAAGGAGGTTGTATTAAAAAGGATAGCCTTCTTGTAACAGAAGCGTGGCGTAGAGCGGTTCTACTTCACCACGATTGGCTGTCACAGTGGGACCAGTTTTACAAACTTTGTTATTCAGCCTCCGTAAATCTTACCCTATCGATTATAGAGTTGAGATTCGCTTGGGGGAAGTTGAAGAGGAGTTTGTGCAACCCGCTCTGGGAATAACGGCAGTTGAATATGAAAAAATCTTAAGTGATATAGTAGCGGTAGGGATTTCAAAGTTAGTAGCTCTCGCCATTTTAAAGGTTGAATAAAAGTTGTGTTTTGTATTCAAAGTTTGTCCCAGTCTCGCGTCTTTGAAGAATAAAGAAGTTTTTCGACTGTATTTCTTGTTATGTAGTAGGAACCTTGTACGTGAGACTGTTATTTTAGTATCAACAGGCCATCGCATACTTTCTTATTTCCTTGAAACTAAATAGTATTTTCTTTTCTATGTGTTTTTATGTCAAGTGCATATTTAACGTAAATGCCAATTTTACGAAAAAAAAAATAGGTAGCAGTTGGAGGATAATCATTATCGTATCTTACTTCTTACTCTGTTTTAAACGCGAAAGTTCGTGAGAATGGATGGATGTTTGTTGTCTTTCACGAAAAAAACTACGGTGCGGATTTAGATTAAATTCGGCGCACAGATAGTTCATAACCTGGATTAACACATAGGACACTTTATTTCCCGTGGAGTAATTACCAAACTCTACGCGCGTGAAGCCGCGGGCACAAGCTAGCCATTCATATTTTTCAAACATATTAAGGCAACCTATCAATATTGACATTTCCGATAAATCTTCAGGCCACCAAAACAAGCGGTATTACCGTCCTATAAACAACATAAGCAATAGCGCACACAATAACTCAGCGATAATCCCGCGGTCACTTACTGGCGACGTTCCTCGTCGGTGTATGGGGCGACAATGTCTGCATGGAGATACGGGGCTTCGGTCTAACTAGGGCTGTTATTAGGGAAACCGTAAAATGAGTGTATTTTTAAAACTAAGTTCGTCAGCTGTGACGAATCATGATTTATTGTATGGTCTCTTTGGTGACGAATCAGCATTGTGAGTTATTATGACCCTCATAATAACTGATAGCTCACAACTTTGATTTGTCCATCAATATTGCTAGGTTGTAAGGTAGGCACACTTCATACCTCATTCTAAGTGTCACAGAATTCAATAGTTAATTCACTTGTTTTAAATCATCAACTCCGTAAAATTTTAAAGGACTTATATCCTGGTTTGGGGCGGAACGAGCTCAGCGGGCAGTTCTCAAAGTTATGTATTTCCGTAAAAGAGACTACCCCACTGCCCAGCTGTACTCAGAAACGCAAGTGCTTACGGTGAGAAAACTTCGTCCTCCGCTCTGTCTTACGCCGACCTTCCACGATGACACTAGATAGGCCAATCCGCCGATTGCATAGATTAACTATGCAAGCGGCGGATTGGCTTTCCTATATGCGAATCTGCTCAGTGTCGTACTGCACTTGCACGACGACACTATCGCGCCCAAAGCTCCCAAATGTACAACAAAATAAACAAAAAACTTTTAATTTATAAACTGACCTTGCATAAAGTAAAGCAGCGTCTTAAGTCATGGCACTGTTAACTAACAGCAAACCTGTGTAACACAGGTCTATCACCCAGCACAGGAGTCGCACCTGAAATAATTTTGTAACATCTTTCTTGTGTAACAAAGATTATTATGTTATTATGCTGCAGTCTTTTGTCTATTGTATGAAAGTTTTGGTGTACCCCTACATGCTCAAAGCTGCCTAACCCCCAAAAATATTAATAGTTAACCAAAATATCTACAATCAATTCCTTAAAAATAACTATAATTCAATAAATTCTCCATATAATATTAAACTAAGGCTAAATTGATAATAGCAACTAACCGTTTATCAAGGGTACAAAATAACCATAAGTTCAAAGTACAATCCCGTTTAAACTCGACTACATCCAGGTTAACCCGCAATAAGAAGGATGGAGGTCAACTCATCCGCCCTTTAACTGCTCCCAGTTAACCGCAGGATGTCCACGGACGTGTATATGGGAATATGTACGTACATGTACATAGATGCACGTATGTATGGAACGTCCCGGTCCTAAGTAAACGAATACCGGACCCGATAAATACATCATAGCTAGCCGAGCCTCTATTTAACATGTTTTTCAAGTCTCTTGGGTTGAAAGATGTATGAGGAAATTATGGTTTTTGAGAAAGGGTACTGAATGATTTCTTTGATGTATTTACTATATGAATGGGTGTGCACAACCTTTTCTTTTTTGTCCTGGAAAACTACAGTCGGTGTCCGTGTGTGGACTCGGTCACCAGTAGTATGTATCAGTGGCGAAGGTTCCATACAACTCGATTCTTACCGGCTACCCTTTGAAAACTGGCACAGTCAGTATTCTATAGACAAATATTATAATTATATTAAATATAAATAGTCCGGCTTACCTCTTACAAAAATTGACCCTATACATAATATTGAAACATCATAGAAGACATCTAGAGAGCTGTTATTTAAAATACCATCAATATCCATAATTTTCGGGCCAAAGTAGTAACTTTAAACAATATTAGGTGAATAAATCAGACGTTCTAATTTCCCTCTTACCTTTCTCATAGTAGTTGTCCCTATATTTTTGAAATTACACCTACATACGACTGTTTATCGTTTATGTTTATCTCTGCATCACGCAAAGGTTGACTAGACAAAAATGGCTATGACATTAAGTACGCCTCAGTACCTACATGTGTGCTTAAAGTGTTATAAATAAATAAAAATGTAAAATAGGAGCTCAGTACGTGATAAAATACCTTAAACCTTGTTTTGTTAGTAACCTCTGTACATAATGTTATTTCTCAGTATTCCACATATAGGTAGTATTAGCAATAAAGCAGCCACAAACAAGCTTGTTTTGTGTCAAAATAGAAAAAATATCCTGTGAATGAAGGTTTTGTTAGAGGAGGTAATACGGAGTAATAGCTAGGTATTGTACGCGAATAATACGGGTACTTCGTCGATTCACACCACGCGCGATTCGGACCATGGTGTGAATCGCACAAGAATCATTTTTGAATTGCATGATTCACACCGTGGTGTGAATCGACGAATCCCAAAAAAGTCTTTCGGCGATTCACACCATGGTGTGAAAAGACGAAAGACATTTTGCGAATTCGTCGATTCGCACCATTATAAAAAAGTTATAAAAGTAATTACTTTTTGGTACTGACTGGTACAAAACGGTTATTGAAACAAATTATTTATAGGGATATAATATTTATTATGCTAACATAAGAAATTAAACATAGCATAAGTTTTTACAAGTATGTTAGATTATTCATATTATGTAGGTCAGTTATTCCTATGCTTATGATTAATTTAAAAATCACATGTTGTTCAACTTGAATAAAGATATTTAGGTATGTACAGTTTTAACTGTAAATATAAATCACAATATTGGTCAACATTAATAAAGATCTAGGTATTTATAAAAAAATAAAAAACTTAAGAGTGTACAATAGTACATAGTTTTACTATATCTAAAAAAAAACAGATTGAATAGATTACCCTTTTCTTTGTAATTGGAATCACAGATTTGTTTGGTTATATGGCTGTAATTAATAAAATAATATAAATTAAGTTAACGTTACTTATAAACAAGATTATTGTTAATTATATAATGATGAGCTACCAAAAAATAAATCAGCATAATACGAAAATTAGATTTTTTTCAAAATCTCAACTTCTCCAAGCAATGGCCAATACTTATTTGGTTAGTCAATAACTCATCTATAGTGTTATTAATTTTTTCATTAACTTGCACGCTTACTAGTTTTCTTTTTGAAATTTTAACGTCACCCGGTAAATTTATTTTATTATAATAAAAGTGTGCGTCTTTGTCTACTCCATGAAGAAATTGGGCAATATTTGGTTTTGATGGAATAATTTTTTTAATTCTAGCATTCCACGATTCAACCATGTTATTTGTTTTATGACTTTCATTGTAAGTACTCCACGTATTTGATAGAACTGAGTGTTGGAGCCATGTTTGGACAAAATAATCATTAAAAAGCGTAACTTCTGCGGTATTGGGACTTTCTCCCATAACATACAGCCAGCCATCATCCAATAAGTTTTGTGGCAAATGTGTCATAGCTGCGCATAGGCTTACATGGATCCTGCCCAGTTTAGATTTGGTTACTCCAAGCTTCTTAGCTTTACGCCATAAGCAGCGGGTGAAATGAAAATAACAGCCAACTATTTTCACATCTGGAAACAACACTTTCAGTGCCAACATTGCACTTACTTCAAAGTCCATTGATATATGTGTGGGCTCCCATTCTTGAACTCGGCTTTTAATAATTTGGAACATAATCTCATAAGTTTCTTCTTTTCTATCTGGAAGCAAAGCATATAGCACAGGAACCACATTGACGTATTCTTCATTGCTCCCTATATCCGCATGAATAGTGTATACTTGATGAAAGCACTTGACGCAAATCTTAAATGTGCCATCGATAAAAAAATGTTTCGACTCCTTTAAATATTTTGTCATTTCGGTCTTTCCAAAAATTATGATGCGCTTGTTTTTGTATGCGTAATCGGCGAACAACAGATGATCGTATTTTTTTGGCACTTCAAGATGTGTGGCTTTATTGAAGATAAGTTTATTAGCGCCTATAGCTTTATTTCTTTGATTGTACAGTTTATTCTTTACGTTATTGAATTGAGGTAACGGTTTCGTTAGATTAATTCCTTTATCTGTAAGTACATCTATTGAATCTTGAAAAATTTGTGTGACTGGCTTATTGATATTGTTTTTAACAGTTTCGGTACATATGTGCATCTGCTGGTCTATTTCAATCGCTGTTTGATTCTTAGGAGCATGGTTATGATTAGTTTCACATAATATTGCAAATGGAGACGGGTGCATTTTGAATATTGCATTGCATTTGCTATCTTTTTTGGTGCACCTCCAGACCTCAGAACCATCTTTGTTTATACGTTTCCAAATATAATTGTATCCATTTCGACACAGCATACGACGACCTCTCTCGGTTATTTGAAACTCCATATTTTCAAGAGCATGTGAAGTTGACGCATCTTCAGACATTTTTACATCGAGCCTGTTCAAAAATAAGGAAATTGGATTTTAATATCTAAATATAATTAACATTGTAAAATACTTTACTTGCTTAAAAAATATCGATTTAGTTATATTAACTATCTAAAAATTTATTTACAAAAGTTTTATATTAAAAGCATGCAGATAACACTCTCCTTTCTTATTATTTTACTTATTTACATTTCATAAAGCTTTAGATAGGTATTGAGATTAAATAAAATCCAATTCTATGATTACAAACACCACAAGCAATGACTAAACAAAATATTATAATATAGTATACTAAATTATTACACACTTTGGCATTATGGTGCAATACTTATTGAAATCAGTACCTACACACTAAAGTAAAATGGCGGACAGTCCGCCATTTTGTTTTACGCTATTTTAAAATATTGTATTCAATTTCATCCATAAACAATTAATCCAAGATTAATTGTAAACCAGATTTTGAAGTGCTAAAGCTAATAATGCAGATGCACTGTTAACATTGACCAATATAAAAATTAATTAAGTATTATAGAATAAAAATAGCAATAGGTATCTACCAAGTAATGAAGAAGACAACTTTAAATATTATGTTTAACATTAATTAATTAATTTTGTGCCTGAGATAATTATAATTTTTTTAATTTTAACAACATATTGAAAACTGTACTTACCAAAATTATATTTCACTCAAAATATGACAGTCACTTCACATGTACCTACAACACTACTCTCAGGATAGAAATGATGCAATTACTACCCGTGCGCGATAAGTTGAGACCCGCGTGGAATGCGACACTCCTCCCCCATCCCCGCGCACCTACCCGCGGCCGCCCGCGGTGTACAGTTGAAGCCACATTTTTTATCTATTAGTTTCGTACTGGCTTACGTCACGTATCGACGCGCTCCGAATAAGTTGTTAGTTTTGTTATAATAGTCCGTGTTAAGTTTATTTGTTATTATTATTATACGTTTTTTGACTGTTTTATTGTTATTATTTTTTTAATAACAAGCATTGTAATGAGGGGTAAAGCTTTGCGTAGTGGAGAAAGAAATCTCGTGCTGAAAGTGTTCGAGTTTTTCGAAAACGAAAAGCGAAACCAGCAGTTTTGTTTACCTGTTGACCAGGCAATCAAGAGAACCTGCATGGCAACGGGAGTTTCCAAGGCGACGTTGATGAGGATCAAAACTGAAGCTAAGCGCTTGCAAACTGCTTCACCAACACCAGGTTCGTCTTCGGCACTAAGTGATGTGAATTTATCAACACCGGGCAAGAAACGTAGACCTAAGAGTAACCGCATCCAATTAGACAGTTTTGACATGTGTGCCTTGAGGAATATAGTTGATAGTTTCTACACGGTCAGGAAGGAAATACCTACCTTGAATAAGATACTCAGTTTGGCTAAAAGAGACCTTAACTTTCAAGGGGAGAAAACGTATTTAAGACGAGTGCTAGTGGACAAACTAGGATACAAATTTAAAAAATGCAAAGACGCGAGACACTTTCTCGTTCAAAAACCAGACATTCGAGCGTGGAGAGCGAGATATCTAAGAAGATTAAAAGAAAATGATGATTTGGGCTCGGCAAAAAGGCCAGTCATTTATATTGACGAAACATGGATTCACTCTCATTATACAGTTAGCAAATGCTGGCAAAATAGTACTGATGCTACTATTAGAAAAAATCACAGTCCGGGGCAAAGATGGGTGATTGTTCACGCAGGGGGAGAAAATGGTTTCGTGAAGGGGGCTGAGTTGCTTTATAAATGTAAAAGCAACACAGGTGACTACCATCACGAAATGGATACAACAAATTTTAAAAAATGGCTTATCGAGAAGCTGATCCCCAACTTGCCGCCGAATAGTATTGTGGTACTAGATAACGCACCATACCACTCTACACAAGTAGAAAAACCACCTACAAGTGTAGCAACGAAAGCGGTAATAAAGCAATGGCTGTTAGACCACAACATTGAATTCGACGAGCGAATGACGAAATCCGAGATGTATCACCTATTGTACATAAATAAGCCTCCAAAAAAATATATTATTGATGATCTTTTAAAAGAGCATGGCCACGAAGCTGTTCGTTTGCCTCCCTATATGTGTGACCTCAATCCCATCGAGTACATTTGGAATTTGGTCAAACAACGAGTAGCCGATAAAAATGTGAGCCAGCTAGAAAGAGACATAGAAAAATTAACACGTGATGCTATTAATAGTATAAATGAGAGTGACTGGAAAAAGGAAATAAACCATGTTGACAGGCTTAGACAGAAGTATTGGGAAGATGATCACCTGCAAGAAGACATTGAGTCCCAATTAATTATTAACTTGCAGTCTGACACCACCAGCTCAGATAGCGAAAGTGAGAGCGAACCTCAACAACTACCAGAGGGAATAGCAATAATTAGTAGTGATGACGACTAAATAATTACTGAAAAGTTATGTGATATGAATGATAAGGGTAGGAGGATGATGATGACGACTAAATTATTGTTGAAAATAATCTAATAAATACTTATCCATAAAAGCATCTTTTATTTAATATAACACCTATCGGCTTTCACTTTTAGTGATACATAATAAATCTATAGTCTGACAATTACGATTAATTATTGTTATAAAATAACTTAATATTGTAAATAATTTCACTATGGAAGATGACTACCTAAAATTCGCAGATACCGCCGCATGCGGAAGCTAGTTACATTTTTTGTTTGAACTGTACTTGTCAGTGACGTCACCGCGCTCAGGTCTCAACTTATCGCGCACCGTTTAAAATTAGTGCATTGTGGTAGTTCAGAAATTTTCCATTGTTTACAAAAGGGTTGTTTTTTACCTGAGAATATTGGCGCGTACCTACGCCGCGCACTGTTTAGGCGCACGTTACTGAATTTTTAAATAAAATTGATATACAATGTTAAGCTGATATTATAATATCAGATTGCATGTTTTATCATTTTAATTATTAAAAAAATCCCCGCAGGAGTAGTAGATAGTATTATTATAGTAGCCACAGAACTCCTAAAGTGGTGGCACTGGTTCACTCATAATAGGTACTTACTTAATATTTTTAATAGTATTTCGCTAAGCACTTGTGTGCTTGCTTGTTAATTAATAAGAAAGAACCGTTGGTATGAATCGGCGAATTGAAAAAGTGTCCTTCGGCGATTCACACCATGGTGTGGATCACCGAATGACTTTTTTGGGATTTCTCGATTCACACCATGGTGTGAATCATGCAATTCAAAAATGGTTCTTGTGCGATTCACACCATGGTCCGAATCGCGCGTGGTGTGAATCGGCGAGGTACCCAATAATACAGACTCAGCTTTCATCAAAATAGTTTTCTTGGTGTATGTTATGTTATGAAAGTAATACTAAAAATAACACTGGAAACACAATGTTCTTTTTTTCAATTGTTTATTATTATTTTTTGTTGTTGTTGTACATCAGAATGTTGAATTAGAGCTAAAAATAAATGATAAAAGAAGATTAGAATTTAACGATTGGCATAATTATTTACAGCAAAAAATAATGAGCACCTGACTAAAAATTTGAATATTTTCCTAGGCCAATAGCAAATAATGGGCCGGTAACATCTACACGGTGTAAGGCATCAACTAGCAATAAATTCAGCACGTGATTTTAGAACCCCCAACCCAACATAGGATACTTTAAAAAACTCCTGTTTCATACATTTTGACCCTGTAAGTATAATTTTCTTATAAATGAAAGCAGATTTTGATTAATTTGAAATTTTTCGTTAGCAAACTACTCGTCGATGTTTTAGTTGTTGAGACAGCCCTGCTCGTTTGGGACGAGCTGATAAACACCCGATTATTCCGTTGCGAGTGTCTACGCCGATACTTTTGTTCACGATCTCCTTTTGTTTTGGTATATTTTTCCTCGAGGCCCGTTTATACGACGTAAAGAGAGTATGAGTGCGCGCGAATGTGGATGCCTCGCTTTTTATGATATTATACTGCCTGTAAGCGGTTTGTTATCGTCACACTGTTGTGTCTATTTTTGGCGTTTATTTTGTTAAGGAAATTTTGCCTTTTTGTTCAGCGCACTAGTTCAGAATTTTATAATAATTGATAGTTGTTTTTTACTTAAGCGGATGTAGTGTTCGTTTTCAAGTTAAAAAAATATTTTAATTTAACAAAAAACGCGTTTTCAAGAAAATATATTTATAGCTCGTTTAAAATGAAATAAGTAAGTTAAAAAATAAAACATGATTTTGCATTACTTACCTATTTCAATTTCAGGTTGTGATACGATTTTAAAGGATTTTAGACTAGTATGGAAGAAGTACCTACGATATGGTACCAAAAAGGTTGACTGGTAGAGAATGCCTTGTGGCATTAAGTCCGCCTATGAACCACTATTGTACATGAAGTTTAAATAAATAAATATGGATGGATTGTGTGAGGAATGTTATGAAACCAAAAGGAGTAAATGATAGTGGAGAGTGGAGATTGAAAAAAACGTGCTCTCGCCTTTTCTAAAGTCAGTCTAAGTCATACCAGATCAAGTCAATTACCCGGTGTACAGGAGAGCGTGACACTAGGGTTTACCGTGTTTTTAGTACCTACATGATTTTAGACTTATTTTTAAAATTTTTCGTTTGTTTATGAAAAAGTATATCATCATCTTCTTGCCCTTGTCCCATTCTATTTGGGGTCGGCGCAACACGTTTTTTTCTTCCATTCTTCCCTGTCAGACGTGACGTCATCATTTCCTCCTTTCTCTTTCATATCATTCCTCACACACACAATCCATCCATCTTTCTATGGCCTTCCTCTCCCTCTCCTTCCATCAACATTCATGTCCACCACTCTTTTAGTCCCATGCGTTTAAGTATATCAATTGAATTCTTTGTTATTCCAGTTTGTTTCACGTTATCCTTGGCACCGTGTACCTGTAGTCTTGTAGATCACTTTCTTGATTATTATGAACCAGTTTTGGCCAAAGTGTATCACGTCCGATTACTTTGGAGATTACGTCGCTGACCCTCCCAACTTTAGCATTATAATGGACTTTAAGATAACGGCTAGTTTCGTTAACTTCATAATCAATATCAAATTGGTTTAGATTAGAATCAGATAGTTTTCTGAAACTACGAGTATGAAGTTTACACTAAGAAGTTTATATATATGGTGATGTTTACATTGGAAAACCCCTTTTTTATTGTTTGGGATGGGATATCATCAAATGACCCCTCCCGCTCTGGGCGCAGCGGAAGGGAATGTCAGACTTTTACTGACTAAAACCCATCCATGTTCCTTATTTTGCCCTTTGTGTTCCAGGGCCGCGGTATCTCTTTCGAACAGTCCCGCAGCCCTGGCAGATTGGAAAACCCCTAAGTTTTTAATTTTCGAAGGGTTAATTGAGACCAGTAAACGAAAGTATTTTTTTTTTTACCAAGTGTCCTTACATGCATAACATCACACCAGTAATTCCGAAATGGTGAGGCAGAGGTGTAGGTACCCAATAATACACCCATATTTCGCCCGTGATTTATTTCAGTCACAAACGTAATAGGGCAACCCTATTACCATCAGTCAGGCACAAATTAAGACTCCTTGGTTGCTTTTGAAAAGATCATGGTAAAACCCAATAACACTTAGCCCGACCTGGGAATTAAACACCAAGCCTCATGCTCATTAGTAGCGCTTGGGACCACTAGACCAGTGAGGCTCGGAAAATTGGCAGTACTTTCGTAGCTATTATTTTGCTCTTTCGTTCACTTTTCTTCTGTAAGTACAGTTACTTCACATTCAATTTAAATATCAAACTCTTTTACACAAACTACTACAATTGTTTCACTTTCATTATTAATAGGCTTATCATAAAAGGGAAACAGATGCCACATCAAATATAATCCGGCGCCCAGGCGGCCGCTCACGAAAACACATTACGTTCATCTAGTGTCATTTATAACGAAAGGAGGTCACATACCTACACACTGATATTAGAAACTGGGAGCCTGGATGGGGGCGTGCTTTATTATAAGACTTGGCAAACAATTCTGTCATACTAGGTAATAGCTTTATTTTTTCAGAGTTTATGGCTTTTTTCAACGAGATTTTTCGATTAGTTTTTGGATACTTCATCCGGAGACCCGCTTAGATGTGCTTGTATTATGCAGAACTTTCGCGTTCTTAATACATCGTACCCTAATGAGTAACCTATCATACTAGGCGCATTGTTTTTTGAAGTTTGTGGTGTTTCGAGATTTTTGATTTTCAGATAAGTTTTGTTTTGGACTCTAATTATTGGACCACTCATTGGCACCACCCAAACTGATATGGTCAAATAGCTCTACGGCCGAGCATACATCGTACAATGATAGATGAGTAGGATAATAATATCAGACTGGTACGGACAATAGCAGTCCGACCGAACTTTTAAACGAACTCATAATACAAAAATGTCACGTTTTAAATCCTACTAATATTATAAATGCGAAAGTTTGTAAGTATGGATGGATGGATGTTTGTTACTCTTTCACGCAAAAAATACTGACCGAATTTGGATGAAATTTGGCACACAGATCGTTTATAACCTGGATTAACACATAGGATACTTTTTATCCCGGTAGTGCGATCCCGTGGGATAATTACCGAGCTTACGCGGGTGAAGCCGCGGGCATGAGCTAGTTCATCATAATAATTTCGTTTATTCATACTTTTACACATCTTTTATAAATATTTACTAGATTCCTAAAAAAAACATAGCTTTCCGCCGGAGTCGGGAGCAGAGTCCAAGCGACCGGTAGTTAGGGCTCAAGAGACAGGAACCTCCTGACAATGCGAGCCGTATCGAGGAGGGGGCCTTCTGAATCAGGCCCTTGATTTAACCTCCCTGCCCAGATTTAAAGCGAGAGTCCAGAATGTTCGTCGAGGACCTTAGACATCAGGCCGTCGGCTACTTTCACAATGATTATCTTCAGTCTAAAAAAGCAAATAAATAAACCAAAGCTACGGGATACAAACGGTTGAGCGACGGAATGCTCGGCATGAATCTCACACTGACAATTTCTCAGCCGTCGGCTAGTCTGACATCATAAAGTTTTGCTATTTCCTAAAGTATCCTCACAATCGTACCTATACTCCTTCTACCATCAATCACTCATCAACAAAGAAAGAAGAAAAGAAAGAAAGAACGCTATGTAATTACTTCATTGTCTGACCCAGATAAACAACATACACTAAAATGATTCCTCAAACTATCTAGTGTTTCCTGTTTGTGTTCATTTCAGACGTAGACAGAGGGTTTTACACTGTAGGAATGTTTTCCTGGTACCCTCGACTCTGCAGTGCCACTAATAGCCTGTGCTCAAGAAAACACATTGGTCCTGCCTGCCCCACAGCCGTTTATAATGTGCAACGAGGGCCACGTGGCAGATGCGCGCTTATTAAATATTTATACAGTACGATTTATTTGTTTGATTCTTTATAGATACCTATGCCATATTGAGAGATTGCAGAGGCGAAATTTTTAGCTTTTAATCCATCTTAGTAGATCACACGATGAACCAGAAACCCGCTGGTAATTTTTTCAAACACTTAAACGTAAATAGATGGTTTTCTCAAAAAGTATAAGGTAACAAGGATGACAAAGAATGCAGTCCTTTTAAAAAATATTTTTACTGCAGATAGGCACTATTCTGTTAAATAAGTTACAACCATCATCCCTCATAAAACCACTAAACTAAACATTACGTACGGCATTATATTATACGGGTATTCTTCCTGCTCACTATCCCAGAGTGCACTGGATATACATTTAGGTCTTACCGCTTTTGGAACCTAAATGTTGAGAATGTCTTAAAAATCGTGAGTAAACATCACAAAATCGCATCGTCCTCGTGTCGTGTACTCTAAACCCATAAAGCCACTCCAGTGCTACCTTAGAGAACACAAACTAATAAAACGGGGACAAGACAGAGGTCAGGGGACAACTGGGGACAACGGGGGACATCTGGGGACTTGGGCGCACGTTATGTTCACCGGATGGCGGGTACGGCAGGCCGGAAGTAGGATGGTGTCACGGAGAAGTCAGGGTTTTGGAATTAATAAAGTTATTTGAAGGTTTCGTTTGTTTTATTGTAAATCCTGAAACTGTGATTTCCTACGAATACTTTAATTGTGTAAGAAACACTATTTCCTTCACGATCCCAAGGATCTAGGACGAAATTCCCAATACACTTACTATGTTTCGAAAAACTTACTGTACGACAACGTAAATAATGAATATTGTTGAATTGTCACAAGTGTGTTATATCATATGTCTGAAAGGTCGCAAATGCTATAGGTAAGCAATGTTATTTCTTCGCAAGTCGCCTGATACACCTATTAGGATTCCTGACCACTTTCCTAACTATGTTGTGGTTGGCTTCCTGACCAAATGATATCCTCAAAGGAAAACAGAGATAAATATACTGACCAAATGGACAAAAGAATCTAGACAATAATAGCATTCTCTTTCATAAGTGTTTCGTATTGTGCATAACAAAATCGGCATAAACTTAGCACTTACCTTTTCTCAATCTGAAACATTTTTGACCTTTCCATTATCTTTTTATCGGTGATAGAAGGTCAGTGTTACCGGCCTAGCCCAATATCAGGCCTAACTAATATGTCCTAGCCCAAACTAGGGCTCATCACAAAAATACCATCATAGGGCTGTCGACAGAAGTGGTTTGGGTAGGTTACAACTATGACCAACCGCATACAAGTTGGTCACACGCAACACCCGCAGTGTTATTACTTTGTCTGGGTCAGTACATCCTAACACGATAAACCAGTAAACCGGTTTGGCCTAGAATAAACTAGATTGACCTGAAATCACTATGTAATAATTATGTATACGCCCTAATATAGTCAGAGACATAAATCTAAATCCACCATCTTCTCTGAACATTTACTAAAACCGCAATCTTACCACAAGTACTTCTTAAACTCCAGTCCACCGCAATTCCCATAGCAACACATTCTTTCCCTATATATTGATGTAGCTTACATCGGCGTGCGGTGGGTAGTGGGTACACAGTTCGATGCCCACGCATGAATATTCATGACATCGATGCGATGCTGATCCATGTGATCAGGTTGTCTGCCTGGCAAATTGGAAAAGTTACTTTTGTATGTACTTGTGATGTTATTTATATTGTGACACACACAACAAGAACATTTCCTTACGTTGATATAGACACCTACAAGATCCTAAAGTTCTCAATGTTTTCGTGAGCTGCTTGTCCATAACATACAAATAGGAGTTGCTTATGGGAGTGAGCATAGACAATCATATCGACGCGGAATCAGCTTTAGTCAGTCAAAAATAAAGCTTTGTGTTTAAGCAATAAAAGTGAAAAGACGTGATTCACCTCGCTTTACTGCGAAAGACGCGACTTACCACCGCGTCGAACTAAATGCAACGTACTATAATCTCCTATAACGTGTTCCGTCTGAGTGACACTAATCTGTTCTGTATACCTGCCTCAGGTATTAGGATCGTAAGACAACTCTCTGGCAGCATCCTCGGTATTAGGAACACATTCACATTTGGCTATCCCAAATAGAATCCACATAATCTGTCGTCACTCACACACACAGTGCGTACTTGACACGCTGCATTACGTCCGTCGCATAAATCACGCCGCGTGAGAGATGCTCACATTTGTTACATCGCGCCAAAATACGATACCAATATCATACATACATAAACTCACGCCCTTTCCTAATGGGTTAGGCAGAAACTACAGAACGCCACATGCTGCAATCCTTACATACTACGCACCTGAACTTTCTGAAAACCTCACCAATATGCAATGGGGTATGTCCTTCTAGGGCGTCCCCTCCCGGCGTTGGCACTCACATCTGATCTGTCTTGTTGTTAGTCGCCTTTGACTCATCATCTTTTTGACTTGACCAAACCATCTAAGCATAGCATGATACCGAAACGATACTGTAAACACGTTTTTGTTTAATCTAAATTAAATATCAGCCTGGAGGCGTTTATTTCTGAATTTGGGACACCCTTGTGTTAACCTTGCTTGTGTTTAATCTTGGGATGCAATCTGGTTTCCTGGTTTGGATTATCTCCTTTTTGAATCGTGATTTTCTTGTGTTTATTCTGGTTGTTATCTTTGAGGAAATAAATAAAGGAAATAAGCTTGTTAATAGGATGAAAAGCAATTACAATGTTAGCTAAATAAGTCTTCAGTAGAAATGTAAAGCATTTGTTTACTTTAAATTGTTGTTGGAGACAATATGTATAATATACAGTATGAACCAATATCACCATCATGATCAAATGAAGAGCAGAAAAATTCCTGTTATTTTTCCAATTTATTTGAGGTTGGGGCAGCAAGTGTTATTTATCCATATTCATGAACAATATTTGCTCAAATTTAAATTATAGTTTGTCATTACGTAGCTCTAACTTGATGTCAAAGCAACTATAGATACATGGACCTAAAACTGGTAACCTGAGTTTACTAGTTTTGTAAATTTATGTAAACAGTTGTAAATAATTATTTTGATGATCATCATGAACTTAACATATATATTTTTTTTGCTACAGGTAAACGGCTCGTGGGGCCTGCCTGCCTTCGTGTGTGACGTGTACATCGCGATGGACGTCACCTCCTCCACGTCCAGCATATTCAACCTCGTCGCCATATCTGTTGATAGGTAAGTTTCATAATAGTCAGCCAATATCCCCGACAGTTTAGGCCTTATAGTAGGTACACTCACATGTTGCCAGTTATGTTTAAGCTGTAATAGAGGCGAGCCTATTGCCAGCATTCAGCTATTAGTCCAAACTTCGGACTGCTACTGGGAAATTCCCGATGGATAAATCTAAAAAGACTGCACGACCTGGGAATCTAGCACCTCGTGCTGAGCCTCGTCCTCGTTGGTTTAGTGGTCCAAAGTGCGTCGGGTGATGTAAATGATGTACAGGTTATAAGGCTTCTCAGTCTTAATATAAACCACCCAATCAGGCCTCAGTATAAGTTTTCTTGCTTACAGAATTCAACTTCATTACTTAAACTTTTTATAATAATTTCACGCGAACGTAGGTCGCGGGCATTAGCTAGTCAGTGATAAAAACTCTTAAACTAGGCGCACTGACTTCACCGGTTTGAAGAACCTTATGTTTATCTTCTGCCCCTAAATATCTTGGACAAAGGCTAAAGGGTCAAGTTTAGGAGACGTCCAATATTTGAGTAGCTAAAAGGTTACAAGTTATATCAAGCTACAAGACCCATCTCAAATATGTTTCGCATGACACAAGTGATTTAGGCTAATAATAGGGAACTTGGAAACTTGTTAACATGAATTTAGTGCATATCTTTTCTAGATTGATGGACTGTGTGAAGGATGATGTGGTTAGAAAGGAGGTGGCCACTGAGATGACGAGTAATAGAGAAGTGTGGAAGAAGAAGACATAATGCGCCGACCCACTTAATATGCATAAAAGAAACATATCTCATATAGTAACAGCTTGAAATTTTTTACTTAATTAGCTTTTTATTAGATTTTTTGAAATCGGATGAGTAGTTTTCGAGTGTATTTCCTTCATTTAAAACCTATAGTTTTAAGAGGCTCTAAAAACTATAAGTCTAGACGTATATCCCATAGAATAAGTATGGATATTAGCTCAATACAGGAGGCTAATTTCTACTCCGGTGGATCTAGAATAATTTGCTGATACGTGAAAACAGTTTGCGTTTCGATATCCCATAAACCGCGTCATTGTATCAGTAAACATCATAATTCACAAATAATTCTCTCACCAGGTACATAGCTGTAACTCAACCAATAAAATACGCAAAACACAAGAACAACCGGCGGGTCTGGTTCACCATCGTGCTGGTCTGGCTGATCTCGGCAGCCATCGGCGCGCCCATCGTCCTGGGGCTCAACGACACACCCGACAGGAACTTCGACGAGTGCCTCTTCAACAGCCAGAACTACGTCATCTACTCGTCACTAGGATCCTTCTACATCCCCTGCATCATGATGATGTTCCTTTATTACAATATTTTTAAGGTTAGTGTGCAATATGTTTTAACTTTTTGTTTTCATAATTACGATGAAATTTATTCAGCTATAAAAATGATGCAAGATTTAAAAATATACTGGTTGCAAAGTCAAAAATGTACTGGATAGTACTGATACCGAAAAGGCTGTGTCAGACGCTTTGACAGCGATTGGGATTTGTCTTAGCCTCCATTTCAAAGGACTGTCGTTCAATGTCCGAATTATCTTAATGAATCTGTTATTCGGATTTATCATAGCAAAGAGAATATATTATTACATATTAGATGAATTCCTTCCATAAAATAATGCATAAATAAGCTCTTATAGTAATGTATTTTCTATTTATAAACACAATACTTCAAGTATAGTTCCAAAATAGGTCAGTAAACTATCTAGAATGTCCCATTATGTAGCACGTAGGAATACCAAACCACCACTTAGATTGGTATTAACAATGTTACCATTCCAGTTTCAATTAGACCCGAATATGTGACCTCTAATTTAGCATTAGGGTTGAAACCAGAGAGCATTTCAATTGAAATGTCTAGACGTACAGAAATAACACATTCAGGCGTGTCTTCATGAGACAAACTGATAATGTCGGTGGACATTTTATCCATTAAAACTTTTGGCAAAACCGCTGTTTTAAAGATGTATGAGGTGGAATATTTATGAGGTTTACTAACCTTTTTTAAATTATTTAAATGTGGATATTGTAATGGATTTTCAAAAATATCCTACCTTGGTGTTTTTTTCCTGAAAGATGAGGCTACGAACGTACTGATAGGTGGCTTGCTTAGTGCCTAGAGCCTACCGTGTTGCCATGTGTGTATCGATGTAGAGGGTAGTGCGGCCGGATGCGAAGATTCTAGAACGTTCGTCTCACTTAGCTACTCGCAGGGGCGACTCGCTCAGCTCTACGCGCTAAGCACCTGTGTGTACGCATCCCTAGGGTTTTAATCATTCGCGTTTATTTTTTACGAGGCCCATTAAAAAAATTCCGATTTTTGAACGCCTGTTAGTAAGTGGTTAATTCCTGCTGAATATTTAAAATATGCCTTTGTCCTACAGTGAGACACTATACATATGGACTAATATATTGCTAGGCACATAACCAAACAAGCAGCTACCAAGATTTTCCCGTGAGAAAATGTAAGCCCAGAAAGAACCACCCAGAAACGAAATAACTTTCATCCGATGAAGTTTTAAATATCCAGCCTAGCACAGCACTAGCGCTCATGTTGTGAACACATGTTGGCATCACCCCGGTTTTATTGTTCGTGTACAACATAGTGGGGACTTATACACGATACTGTTGATCGTAGTTTTGCAAGCTGGCTAATTTTGTAGGTCAGACTCGTAACACGTGCGAGACTTTACGAGGGAATTCTTTGGAACAGGTAAACGTTTAGATTTCACTTTTTAAATATTTGGGTTAAACGAACTTTTAAAGGAAAGTATTTTCGAGAAAGAATGTTCAGCTACGGCTGGTAGACATGTGCGCACAGACGTCTATGTCACCAATTGTATTTATTATTGTAATTTTGTTACTACTAACAATAGGTTAAGATTATACTAACACTTTATGGATTAAAGGTCTGAATTAAACAAGTCAATAACATAAAATTAAGCATGTTTAATAAAAATCCACGTATTAATCAGACCCCTTTTCCCCAGGCTTTAAGAATACGAGCAAAAAAGCAGAGAGCAGCAAAGAAGCCACCTGTGTCTGGTGACCCCAACACAGGAGTCACCACAGCCGTAGTGATAGAAAACGTGGCGCAGACCAGAAGACTGGCGGAGACTGCGTTACATGATGATAGACCTACCAACACTGGGTCTGGTAGCAATGAGGAAGATCATGAGGACAGGTGAGAAATAGGAATTAAGGAAGTATAGCTTTTATAAATAACCAAACTGCAAAGTTTTCTCTAATGGGACACCGGCCTCCTCTCTCTCCTTAGAGGGAGTGGAACATGAACGCCATGTGGGTACGTGTTCGTGGATCTCAAATCTTTGAACTTTTGGTTCTAATTTCCTCACGATGTATTCCTTAACAGTCCAGTGCTTTTTAGAGCAGTGGTGATGAAAGAAATGACACCAAGTAAATCACCTAAGTACATGTACACCTTTGATGTAAGTCATGCCATTACTAGTTGCCTGAAAGAAAAAAGAAGAAAAAAATATATAAAAGATAATTAGGAAAACAGTGACTGGTTTAGTCAGCAATTAATATGTTCATAACTTATACACGTCGACGTCTACAAAATAAGACAAAATCCTACAATATAATACTACTACATAATAATTATAAAGCAAAGAACCAATCACGGCTCAGACAACTTTTAGAACTAAGCAAAAAAATTATGTGGGACATATTGAAGCTTCGCCAGGCGCGGGAGCTGAGCGCCAAATTACGTTCGGCGAGAGAGTACATAATTATGTTCTTAAGTCTCCGAATAACCTGTGGCACACGTGTTGAGAGGAAACGAAGCGAACACTCCGGTAAAGCTTGAGATCTTAATTACAAAGGATTATGCTTTGTTTTCTTGTTGGTGTTATTGTGTACTAGCTTAACTAGATACTTTGGAGGTCAAAATGAAGTTGAAAAGATGGATATTGTTTTGAAATCGAAGCAATTATAATTCATTGGACACGTGCTAAGGTGACCCTAGTAAAGGTTCGGGGATACCGGTACAGATGAATGGCGGACAGGCTGCGGACACCAAACTTCGACAGATGCTTCAGTATTATCAGTCAGACAGGTGCCCCAGAATCCAGAATTCGTCTGCACCTTCATAGATGTCAGAACAAAATGATATTATAAACAGTAAATAATGAGTCTCATCAGCAGTAATATTAATGAGACGTGTTATAATAATTACCACAGTCTACCTTGTTACCGTTGTTTTGGGCATAATCTGAATTTTAAGTGAATTATAACTTCTTCCGTTATTTTGGAATCTTTTGAACAAACTATGTATATGGAAATATTCTAATGTGGATGATAATCAATATTGAAGCATTATTTTGGATTCAGTTTAATTTTCAGACTAAAAAACGCCATTTCAAGACAATAATCAACTTCTTCGAATTATATTCCTGTAACTAAATCAAAATGTTCATATTACAACCTTGATCTTTTCTACTAAGACAATAACCTAAATATTTCTAGGAATTCATGACAGCTGTGTGAAGCTATTATATTATATTTACACTGAAATAAGATCTCAATTTACTGCGTAGATTCTGTTTTAATTACCACAACCTAAATAATAAATGTGGCTGGTCTTGAATATCTAAATGCTCGTCTGAATTGTAATTTGGTAAAACGGTTCTATTTACTTCAACATTGATTTCAGAGTGACTGGAAAACTGACAAGGTTCTGATTTACTACAGACCTTGTTCTTGAGAATTTGCTTTATTTGAATAGTGTTTTAGCAACGCAGAAATAATGAACATCTTAAAAGAAACTCTGAAGGAAAAAGAAGTTAAAGAATACCACAAACCGGTTGAGGCGAGATATTGCGACTTTGTAAATACTCTCAAAAATGAAGCAAGGAAAGTTTATTCAAATAATAAAGCCACACTATCCATCGAAACAATTCAATTACTTAAAGAAAGAAAACTACTTTTACAAAGAAAGAAAACCAAAGAAACCCGGAAAGATATCGCAGAATTAAGTAAGAATATAAACGTAAATATAAGGAAAGACAGAAAGCAAAAAAGGACAAATACAGGCGGAGTAAAGAAAGCGTTTAAAGAATTAGAATCGAAAAAGAATTGGATGCCAAATATCAAGGATAAACAAGGAAGAAGTACTTCAAAAAGACCAGATATATTAAATATTGCTACGGAATATTACAAGGAGCTTTACAAAAGCAAAAGTAACGAACTTGCAACAATTATAACAGACAACACGCAAGATACTGAACCTATACCACCAATTCTAAAAGAAGAAACAGAAAGAGCTATTCTTACGCAGAAGTTAGGAAAAACACCCGGACCAGATCAAATCACCAATGAACTCCTTAAATTGTCCATGCCTGTAATTGTCCCTAAACTAACGAATTTGTTTAACGAAATAGTAACAGCTGAAATCATTCCAGAAGATTGGACTAAGTCAGTAATAGTTCTGCTACACAAAAAAGGAGACAAAGGAGACATTAACAATTATAGGCCAATAAGCTTGATGTCTAATATATACAAGATATTTTCCAAAATAATTCTGTTCAGATTAACTAACAATCTTGATGAAAACCAACCGAAGGAGCAAGCTGGATTTAGGAGCAACTTCTCGACCATCGACCACATACACGTCCTACGCCAGATACTTCAAAAATACAGAGAGTACAACAGAAATTATTATCTGGGTTTCGTGGACTTCAACAAGGCATTTGATTCCCTGGAACACCATTATATTTGGGAATCATTAGAACAACAAGGGGTCCATGAAAAGTACATACGCATTCTAAAAAGGATTTATGGGAAAAGCACAGCACAAATAAAGCTAGAGAGGTCAGGGGTAGAGTTCCCGATAGAAAGAGGCGTACGTCAAGGAGACCCTATCTCGCCGAAGATATTCTCAGCTGTGCTGGAGTTGATCTTTAGGAGACTGGATTGGGATAAATTCGGGCTTAATGTGAATGGAGAAAAGTTGAGTCATTTGAGATTCGCTGATGATTTAATACTATTCGCCGAATGCCCAACGATCTTGGAAAAAATGCTACAGCAATTATCAGACGAAAGTGCGAATGCAGGGCTCACAATGAATTTAACCAAGACAAAAGTAATGAGCAATTCCTCACAAAAAATTGCTATTTCAGTCAATAATCAGCAATTAGAATATGTAAATGAATATATTTATTTAGGACAATTAGTATCAACGACAGAGAGCATGCAGAAAGAGATAGACAGAAGAATAGCAAATACTTGGAAGAGATTCTGGTCGTTGAGCGAAGTAATGAAAAATAAAGACATGCCTATGACTGAGAAACGAAAAGTCTTCAATGTTTGCATACTGCCATGTCTCACATACGGGTGCCAAACTTGGGCCTTAACTGAACAACAACAAAATAAATTAAATATATGTCAGAACGGGATAGAGAGGAGCGTATTGGGAGTTAGAAGAAGGGACAAAATACAATTAAAAAATATCAAAGGAAAGACTAAGTTTAAAAAAGTCCAATCAGTATGCAGAAAATTAAAACGGCGTTGGACAGGACATATGCTGAGAGAAAAGAAAGAGAAATGGACCAGAATAATTACAGAATGGTACCCTAGAGAAAGCAGAAGAAGTAGAGGACGACAACCAAAGCGATGGGAAGACGACTTGAAGCAAGTAGCGGGGCCTGAATGGTTACGCACAGCAAAGGACAGAAACAAATGGAAATCCTTAGAGGAGGCCTTTGTCGAAAGACAAGCTGTTATGAGGAAAGTTAAGCCGAATGCCGAGAATACGTTTTTAAGTTTAGTTAATTTTTAATTTTCTTACCTCTATTGTTATCATATAATTTAATATTTAAAAGTGATGTTTAGTTAACTAAGTTAAAATGTAACAGCAATAAAGGCTTATTTTATTTTATTTTATTTTATTTATTTATTTTATTAGTGACGTTCAAAACTCAGTTTATAGAGATTTTGTCACCTTTTTGAAGAACAGGACTACTGTTAATCAGTGGTATCACTGTAAAATAAATAGTTCACAGTAATACGAGTATGACTGGTTGTTGATTAACGTTCTTTGCTTTTTGACTTCTATCAGTAACTGCAATTAATATCATAGAATGTGTAGACTGCTGAGTACAATTGTAAAATAATATATTGACCACACAGTGAGTTATAATAACACTAAAGACGATTTCTCCTGTGTAATGTTTTTGTTGCGTTACAAAACCTTAAACTTAATACTTTTTTGATACAGTTTTGACAAGAGGTCAGCAGACTTGGAAGCGGACGCGGACGAATGTCACGTCATCCCCAACGACAAGTCCACAGAGTTCATGCTGGCAACTGTTGCAGAGGAGACAGTCAAGTTAGAATATTTTAACAACTTCCTAATATTTTATTGTGTTGTATAGCGGCGAAGCCGGTGTGACGATCCAATCCAAAATGTTTGCCAGGTAATGAGGGCTTGGCCAGGAAATACACAAAACAGAGAGGTTTGGAAGGAGAAAGGGGACGTTTTGGTCCAGCAGTGGGACACAATATAGGTACGCAAAAATGTAAGAACTCACAGTTTTGAACAATCCAGGATGTATTCATAGCAGTGGGTGGAACATGACTGCCGATAATAATGACGACGAGGACTATAGTACTTAACAGAACTTGACTAATCTTGGACTGTAGTTCTGCTAGGCTAAAATGGGATTGAGTGGGTCAAATTCTGGCACATAGATCAACGCAGGTGGGCCAGAGATGTCTAAAGGTGATCATCATCGTCGAGGTAGGCCTAGAAAACGCCGATGTCGTGGAAAATTAGACAAATTAGGTCATTAACAGACTGTACTTCGGCGAGTGTGCTCAAGAGCTCCACGAGCTCATTCAACCATCTCCCTTCTTCCATCGGGAGTCCAGACGTACTGCAGGTACGTGACGTACCCATTCCTTGTCGATGTTCCACACATTTGCACGAAGCGCTTTGCTACATCGTTTATTATGCGCACAGCCAAGGAGTGGGCTTTCCTGCTTGCGTCGGTGTTCTCAAGTTCACATGACCGCAATCTATTTAAGTCGCGAGTTAATAGGCTTCTTTTGGGTTAGCTCGTTCCATTGTCGACCTCATCTCTGTCCTCAGGATTAGATTGAGGTTAAGAGTAGGCCCAATTACAATTAAAAAAAAAACATGACGGATTCGTACGTAAAAGTAGCATGGAAAAATATTATATTATGTTATGGAGGTAGTAATAGGTTTGTCCAAACGTGGAACAGGACAGGAAACAAGCCTCAAACTAATTATAACAATTTTCTTCAAAACTTCCATCTCGTCATGTCGGTGCAAACTCGTGTACATTTTTACACGTGAAAGACTCAAACATTTTGGAAAATTCATAATTACACAGCCATAGCTAGTGATTTAGGTCTACTAGGCCGTAATTAGACCAGCCAATTATTTAATATAAAAAATAAAATGGATAATTTTGTTCAGCTAATTTATAAAATACCAGTCCCTACTACCAATCACGAATATAAGAATATTAACGATTCATTTTCAGGACTGTTATGGACATTTTTCATTACGCCAATCGTTATTTAAATGATCAGTCATCAATCGCACAGTCCGTTTATCATTGTTCCAAGTTCTGGCAACATTTCATCAGTTTCAAAAGGGCCTCCAATGAAAGAAGTTACCTGTTTTATGTTGTTTTCAATGTCTGTTGCCCTAGCACGAACTTGCGACGTAAGGAACATGGCGTATTTGTACGGGCCGACAACACTCGGTTTCACGCGCGTTCAAGGCGCCGTAAAGGCAGCTAGATTGTTGCGCTTGTATCGATTCAAATGCGAAGCGGTACATACGTGCATGAGATGCGCGTTTGCATCGCGTTTGCATCGCTGCATCTGCGCGTAGATACGTTGTATTAATTTTCTTTCTTATACGCGCAGATGAGGCAAATGGAGTAGGTTTCTGCCTACCCCCATGGGAAAAAGGCGTGATTTTGTGTATCATACATACGTATGTATGACAATGCCACTGAATTTTTGAACGTGTGCGTTTGTGTGACTGCGACTGAATCTCGAATAAAAAACGCGCGTCATGTGCGCCGAAAAATACTCCGTGTGAATAGTTCCGAAATGTTATATTAATTTAAATGACTTCTAGAATTAAAATCCTATATTTTTTTACGAATTGCCAATAATAATACAAGTTAAAAAAAATGTGTGTGAAACGAGTATTTTCAAATTAAAATCGTTCGAATCCACGTTAAGTATCTACTCTGCGAGTTCGTGCTAGTCACAGTGTACGCAATATTAATTATCTTACCAAAATTACATCTCAGAGATTCTACTAGGTTATTGTTATCAATATTGTTGTTGAATTCCAAGTTGCTTTGAGTGCGATGTTTACTTACGAAACAATATTATAGACAAACAAGCACGCGAGATTCCTACGATCTGATAATAGAAGGACTAAAGTTTCAAAGGCTTTTATTTACCTAAAATTTCTGTGGTTCCATTGTAATCAAGACTAAGGGTTCAAAGTCGAAAATATGTCCTACCATGTTATACACTTAGATAATGTTTAATAATGTATCTAAAGAGACTTTAATAATAATAACTTTATTAGAAGATATTAAATATTATATCATATTGCTTATGTTGTTATCACTGCCATCTTGCTGAGTAAGTGGGCCGCAATTTAAAAAGCAGTTCAAGAAAAATTTAAAAGCAGTTCAAGGAAAGAAACGGTAGTAAAATATTGGATTACAACACATCAGTGTTTTTAATTTTATTGTTAACATTCAAAACGGAGGCAGCCAAAACAAAACTATTCTTTTTCAACAAAATTAGACCGTCACGAACCTACGTTACCTTTGGTCGACCACCGGACCTGTGTAGCCCTATACCAACTAAGTCTGGCTCACATTCAATCATCATTCTAACCCTCGCTTCTCTCTCCAGCACTCCAAAAAGGAGCATCAAAGCTCAACCGATCCCAGACCCGAATGGGAACAACGACTCTGGCTACGCGCCGTCCAACCTGGAGGACACGATCCGAGAGCACGTGTCCCCACCTGGCTCGCCAGGGTTGAAAGACGCCACGGTGTTGAAGAACATGGGGTGTGACGGCTCAAAGTGGAAGAAGAATGGGAAGACTGCGAGGTTGACGACAGACTCGAGGTAAAAAAATAAAATCATTAGGATTTATATTTCTGAAAAAAATTCAGGTATTCAAAAGCTTGAATGTCTGATAACCAGTCTTATCAGAGCATTTAGAGGTATCGTGTTACCTAAGTTCTGGTGATGTTGATCAAATAGGCAGATGCAACATATCAAATAATAAGCCTGTTTTAAAAGCCGACCCCCACATATTTTAGAAAAGTCTATGAAAATGATGGGTATTTGAGAGAATTTGCAACACCTCTTTGCCAAAAACTCCTGGTATAATCACTTTTAATACTATAAAATTTTAATGTTAAAATTGATCAAAGATAGTCAAAGCAACACTTGAACTACACTGCTGATTGATAACACCGATGCAGAATAGCATCCCAAATAAGTATCTTAAATTATCAAATTCAAGAAAAACAAATTGTGTACACCATCCAAGTTAGATGAAACTATTTCCGCTTAATAATTCTAAGTCTAGTTACGTTAAACAAGTCCCACATTGTAGCAAACACTGCGTAACAACGGCAACAATTTAAATAAATAAAGTGCAGTTGAGAACTACCGTAGTTACAAACTGTGTTGTAGTTTTCAGCGCACCTCTACAACTTTTACGTATTTTTTTTCCTACACCTAGTTATACTAAGTTTTATATTTATTTGGGACAACTGGAGTTTTTCGTTGTTCTTACTCTTGTGGCAAAGACCTGTGCAAATTTTGAATCGGAAACGGCAGTTCTAAAATAACTGTACCAGTTTCTATCAAGGTGTTAAAAACAACAGTGCCAAAATGATTAAAATGCGTAAGTTTGGGATTGGATAAATTAAGAATCTTTCTATTCCAAATTCATCACTTCCTTATAAAATTACTCTTTTGTTTAACGCCACCAAGTCGGAATATTGTCATTCCTACCCGTATCTTTCTGACTTAGGCTCGTCCGATGTCTGCCGTCACTACTCAATTTGTCCGTACCAGTTTGACTGATCCTTTTATGTCTGGACTAAATAATGAACAATTGAAATGTCCTTGTTCTAGAAACGTGTCCCTAGCTCTGCGGTCAGACGACGAAGTAACAGCCAGCCAGTTCGACCTCCGAGACGGGTCCAGCTCTAAGAAGGAAAGAAAAGCAAGCGCAGCAACAGCCCGCTTCACAATATACAAGGCGAATAAAGCAAGCAAGAAGAAGCGGGAGAAGTCTTCTGCGAAGAAGGAGAGAAAAGCCACTAAGACGCTGGCGATAGTATTAGGTAAGTTTAGGAGCTACAAAATGTCTACGAGCTAACCGATACACTTATACTTTAAATAGAATACCAACGTCTTAAGACTTTTAGGAGATGGCTAACCGCTTGGCCATTAGCTACACCATCAAGTGACACACGTATTGCAACAGCGCCTAGGGAAAACATAAAGAACAGAAATGGTGAGAGCCTTCCACGAGTCACCGTGACTTGCGACGCGCTTATCGCATGACGTAAGTTGCATCGCAAGTAGCATGGCTTGAGGTCACGAACAGGGCAAGAGATGAGGCTAATTAAATATGTATATCCATCGGCGGACGCAAAGCATTACATCGTTGTGAAAAAAATAAGCTTTTAACTCACTTGTCCAAGTTTTCCTTACGAAATTAGCGTCTTGTAAGACAATAAAATTTACTCTCATATCTTGAGTCTCCTTGGCCAAGGTTGGTCCTTAACAACTCTGGACAGAAGGAGATGGAAACAAGGAGTGAGGTCTTTGTCCAGCAGTGAGGCAATACAGGCTAGAAAAAATATCTCATGGTACGTAAGCAATAAATTCACACAACTCAATCTTTCTAGGTGTCTTCCTCTTCTGCTGGGCGCCATTCTTCACTTGCTCAGTCCTGGGCGCCATCTGCGACAAGATCGGCCTCTCCTTTGACCCCGGCGTGACCGTCTTCATCCTGACCACGTGGCTGGGCTACATCAACTCGTTCCTTAACCCCGTCATCTACACAATCTTCAACCCCGAGTTCAGGAAGGCGTTCAGGAAGATACTCCACTGCGGCACCTAGCCCGCGGAATATTTGGTCGTCTTCACTCAGTAGATCTCGTTTTGTTGGATAGATTTTTGGGTACATGTTATTGTTTCAGAGAGTAAATGAAGGGTTTTGAAAATAAAAGCAGTGTCTGGCCAGCATTATATGCCTTGCTGGAGGGTTCGGAGAAGCTGACCCCAACGCAGTTGGAAAAGATTGAGTTATTGACGACGATCTGAAAAGTATTGCACAAGGTTAATAAGCTGCAAAGACAGCATTGTTGGCTGATCAGAAGGCTTGGATCACATGTTTAATCGGATATGTTTTTGTCAACCTTGTTAATGTGCCAAATAATGGCCAACTTTCCAAAATAACGTGTCTCAAAATATCTACAACAAAATCTATGTTCTTCTCTTTATATTTCTGAGAGATCTACTGGACGATCAAATTGTACAAAGTACACTCACATACAAAATACGTTTATACTTAATGTGATAAACCAATAAATTGACCGTGTCGTGTGTTAGCCGTAGCAACATAGCATATCAAATGTATTTAAAATTGTAATTTTTAAAATAATAACTTATTGTAAAAATGTATTGGTATTGTATAGCTTGCTTATAGCTCATGATATTCTAGTCATCAGTATTATATGCCAAAAAAACTTTAGAAGCGATATTACTAAGCTTGACTTATTTTTAAGGTTGTGATTATTTTAATTTTCAATTTTATCGTTAATCATTTTTCTTCTAACTGTACAATAGTGTAAATGTACAATCGACAAAAGAAGTGTTAGTTGTATTAAATAATAAATAATTAAAAAACATGTATCTATAGCACAAAGAAGACAAAGTAGTGAAATAATTAAGAAAACCAAAGATTACATTTCGAGCTCATTATTGAAAAATAAGTGTGTATGAAATACTAATGCAAAATATTTACTTCATTATTTTCGTCACATTGCTCAAAACGTCGCTTTCTTTCTAAAAAGAAAACAAATTTATCTAATACTCAAAACTATTTCTCTTTAATATATTTTCTCTTGATAAATTATTTTTCTCTTGCCTTTTTCCGTCCACGCGTTTCTCCCATCTTCTCACCCTTCCTAGTTATTTAGTTGTAATAGAAAATAATTAAAATTAGATAATCTTAGCTGTACGAATGACAATGTCGACGGAAGACAATGCACTGCGAGATTTGACAAGGTAGAATATGTAAATAACTTGCCAAATAATTTATATGAAAATATTAGGAAAATTGTTGCAAAAAAGTAATGATTGAGCAAAATTTTAAGAAAATTTGCAGTAAATTCTAAACTTCAACTCCAGATAATACCACAAAAAATAAGGTACATACGATTTCAATTTAAAATAAAAATATCAAAAGGTCAATCATTACTAATTTGCTAAAAATATAACACATTATAATATCATATCAAAAATGATTTTGTAGGTGATAACTAGCTCATTATTTTGTAGGATAAACTATCATAAAACCGTATAGAAATAATTTTGGAATCAATGATCTTCCAAGAAAATGTTTCAAGTGTTTCTCAACCACAGGCAGTAGGAAAAAATATTTCAGTTACTATGAAACAAAGAAAATAGCATTTGTAGAAATACTTGATCCCTATTTAAAAAAACATATATTTATGTAAATTCTATAAGGTTATGAAGGTATAGTTATTTCAATTCCTAAGATAACAAATAAATGCTAGATTTCAATTACCTTTACGAACATTTTTTTCAGACAAAATTATCAAAGGTTCTAATATTACGGGTAGTAGATTCTTTTATTGTAGTCTCATTATAATTTGCTCAATTTTGTTATGTGGCAATATTTATATTGTGTGGTGGTTAAAATGACCGCCATAACTTATATAAAAATGATCTTCGTTTTTATAGACGATGTCGAAATCAACACTTAATATTATTGGTACTCTCAAGTCCAAAAGTGTTTAATCGCAATCGCATTGTCACAAGATTAATTTTTAAAATATAAGATACCCAGTATTATTTTATTTAGTGAAATAAATAATGTTAATTGTTCAATGCACCACACAAGTTTTCTGGTATTATTATTTAGTATTTTACCTATACGATCTCAGTATTTTAGACATCTTCTTGTTGCTTTTCTTCTTTTGAAGAATAATATTTTGATTGGTACATGAATTTGTCTGTGAGTCAACCTTGGTGAGTTTGTCTCCTTCAAAAACTTTGGCTAGATTAAAAAAACTAAAAATAAAACTTGTATGTAAGTTACAAATTGATTTCTACGCAAAATAATTTCACGCGTGAAGATTAGAACAAGTATAAAGTAATTTAAGTTGCTCAACTAAAGTCTTGTGTCTCTTGGCTCAATGTAAATTTGTTTAAGCAATACTCATAAATAACGAAACAATAATATTAGATGTCTGTCTATTGTAATCTATTTAGATAATAAATTGTAAAATTGTACATAAAAACAACAGGGTTCCTTTTAAGAATCCATGTATTTAATCGTTTTATCATATTGTTAATTAAAAACTTTAAATAATTTAATGATATTGTATAAGACGTTTTGTCTATAGTCTATCTGTAATATAGATAGAGAGATATTATAATAATGAAATGTTATCCAAAGTCGGGCTTAATAGAACGTTTTAGTACTTGCAAAGTAGACGGTATTCTATTAAACCAATAAATCTTTTTCCTTGAAACAGTTCCCTTTTTATTAAAAGACTCTATGTTACGTTGAACTGTAAATATTGCAATAAGTATTAGTGTATTAAACATTTTTTAACGTTTTTTGTTGATCTGTTTTTATTCACAATGCAGGTGGAGTCAATAACAATATTTAGATAATTCTTATTTGAAAACATTGCACACAATGTCTATAAATTTCACTTTAAAATACGATGTGATCGAAATAAAAGAAGAAAAGCCTTTATAATATTGTCACGCTCAAGCTGTTAAATTAGCTTGACTTGAATTGCGTTTAGTAAAAGTAATAATATTATAGAATTTGCATTCAAATTCAGTCCTATTTTTATTTTGATCGCATCTTAAAATATTTTGTAAATAAAATGAGCATTAGACATTTTACTCGTAAGATATTATATACGTAGCAAATAGTTAAAAGAAGCAATAATAAAAGTTAAAAATACTCTTAAAATATTGTTATTGACTGTACCTCGAGTAAAGTCTATGTATGTCATGGGATACTATCCCTTGAGGTAGCGTTTTATCTTTCTATGCGAAAATGTGATGATGATTTAAATATATTCTGTTTTTACATTTATTTGTTTCATTTATGGTACAAAATCCCTTGCAAATTGAGATCTTTATACTACTAGGAATAGGCCTCCTAATAGTACAAACATATCCTTATATATATCCCTATACCTTTTCTCTTTGAATTGCTGAAGGGATCATTGTGATACAGCAGATTAGTGACTTGCGATCTGATGACGCCCAAAGGCTGTTTTATATTTATCAGACATTTATTTTTGATAACAAATTAAAAACAAAATCCACACAGAATAAGTAGGCAACAGCTAGTATTTAATATTAAAAAATCTGTAACTACCAGCCACACGGAACACAGAACCTTTTTTCTTTATTTCAGTCTACTCATTAAATACTGATTACTGAACACAATACTACATAGTAGGCAATTTGTAGGTATGTAATAATATCCCTTGGGCGTACTAATGAATCCTAACTAGGAAGGAAAACAAAGAAAATATATTATTCGTGCCAAAATATCTTGGTCCCAACCTAACATTGACAAACCTTATAAGCATATTCATGTACATGTATTACACCTTTGCATATCCTGTGGGGATTACGTTATGTTTGTCGAAGGACTTATGCCCGAATAGCTCTTGGCTATATCATAACAGCACACGGGTCGATCTGCAGGTTAAGCCATGCCGGCCAAGGTCAGTCCGTGGATCCATCCATTAAATACCGAGTTCTCCTCGCGCCTTAGAAAGGGCGTTAAGCCGTTGGTCCCAGCTGTCATTTTGTAGATGTTTGATAGTCGCTACAAGTTGTCAGTGGCCCAAAAATCTGACAGCCAGTCTTACCAAGGGGTATCGTAATACCCAGTGCTAACTAGGTTGTGGAGTTCAGATAGGCAGTCACTCCATGCAAAATAATGGTATTCAGCAGCATATGGTTAGACTGGAAACCGACTTCAACATAGTTGGGAAAAGGATAGGCAGGTGAAGACTGACGTCGACGACGTGACGTCGGCGTCGTGAGTCGGAGAAGCGATGCCTGATGGAGCAAAAAATGAGACCTGGAGTGGAGACTGCGTATCGGCAAGCGTAGCGTGAAATGCCCCCAGCTAAGTAGACCGACGACCTTGAAAGTTGTCTGGGTCAGACTGGATGGCGAAGGTGGACAAGGTGTTGATGCTCAGCTTGGAAGAGGCCTATGTCCAGCTATGGACTGCAGCAGACTGAGTCGATTGGGAGCTAGGTACAAGCATGGTAATAATTTAAATGAAAGAAAAAAGACAAAAAACTATCTTCAATTCTTACACCAAATGTCTGCGGAATTCCCATGACCATCATAAATCGAAAGAATAATGTGAAATGCGTGACTAACTGACGCCCCAGTTATTTTTCTGAACTTAATAAAGTAGACTGGGTCTCTAAGGTGATTCAAAATCATCAGTTGAACTTAAAGTTGTAGTTTGAGGTCTAAAATTCTACTCCCGAGAAACACATCTGTCATAATTATGACGTAATCAGTGGTGATGACATGTCGTGGCTGAGAGGTGGTGGACCCATTTCGATAGAGGTCATACTTAATGACACTTTGTTTATTTGTTTATACGACTTCAGAGAGATTGCTAAAATTACTTCAAGCTTGTTTTTCGTAAAGGGGTAGGCCGAGAGTATGGTAAATATACTTATGCATTTCGTCAGGTATCTAATAGTGTCGTCTACTGCCAGTCTTCTACTGAGAAACCACTTATGAAACTGTCCTACATCACTAAGCTCGACCGGGGCATAGAACCCGAGAGACGACGGCAGTTGCATTGTAATAACATAATATCACGCCTTTAATACCCAGTTATGTTTGAGTCCCATGTAATAGGGGGCGAGCCTATTGCCATCAAGCGGACACAACTCCAGGCTCCGTGGTCGCTACTCAAAAAAAACCTGATTGCAAATTGAATAACTATTTACTCGATCTGGGAATTGAACCCAGGACCTTATGCTCAGCAGTGGTGCGACCACTAGATCCACTTGAGGCACGTTTGACTTGAATATCGGTAATTGGTTTGGAAAAAATAGGAATTTAGTTGAAAAAGTATCAGACAGATAAAAGAAAACCCTATTTTACATTTACATTAAGTACAGTATTATACCGACCTATGTAGATAGTTCTTGGTGAGAATAACATTGTCGGAAAGTCACTTTCATGAAAGTCTAGAAACTTAAACAAAGTATTTTTATGTACTTATTTTAGGCTACATTGATCAGTCAGCCGTAGCTAATCGTTTATTAGCTTTTTCTACTTCATTTAGTGGTCGATAGCCCTCCCTAGTCTTGGTGTAATCACTTTCTGATCGACTTCTAGTTGATTTTGTCATCTGCCTGCCTTTTCCCAAATACGTTGGGGCCGGCTTCCAGTCTAACCGGATACAGCTAAATATCATTATTTTACATGGGGAGATTGCATAATTATCTGACCTTAAGGAGGCCTAGTTAGTGGTACTGAGTAATACGATACTCTTTGGTGCGACTGGTTGTCAGAGTTTCGGGCCACTCTAACTGTAACTTTTTTTTACACTAAATAGGATTGCATTTTGTCCGTAACTCGTCTGATGTGAAGCGATGACGCAGCCTAAGGTGAAGCTCGCTTGCCTAGAAATAAACCGATTCATTCGAATTTTAAAGAGATCCAGATTATAAAGACCTATTAATGACAGCCTGCCAACGGGGGAGAAAACTCGGTAATGAATGGTCACGTATCCACTGACCAGCCTTGGCAAGCGCTGCTTAACCTTGAAGTAATTATTTAGCCAGAAGCTCTTCTTTCAATCACTTTCTGATCTATTACTAGTTAATCTGCCAGATTGATTACACAATCTCCTAGATATACGTTTTATGTGGAACTGGGGATCGGTGTGAAGGTCGCTAGTATATTGATAGTAAATACACACAATTTATGGAGGCTCATGATCACTTTTATTGGTACTTACAGATTTAATATTACGGATTTATTGAGTTTGAGGGATTATTGGATGGGCTGTGGAGTTATTTTTAAATCGTTATAACAGATGTTTGCTTAAAATGATGAACTTAATGAGTATAGTATTATGTGGTCAATGACATTTGTGCCTTCTGGCAGCTTATCATACGGCAGCGATGAGAAATCCCACCACAGAATTTCTACGTGCATGAAAGAAAATAATAATGACGAAAGTAGCTGGTACCAAAATGATACGTATGTAAAACCTATTCTAACAGGTTCTGCATACGTGTAATCAATCTATAATGTTCCCACAGCTGGAGCACTGGCCTTCTCTCTATGAAAGGGACTGTGCTGTAATCCCGTATGAGGACCCGGTGCAGGCTGGTTAATGTCATACATGTCTTTGAGATTTTCAGTTACGGAACATGTGTTTCCTCAGGGGCTTTTCCTGCACTCATCCACTCGTCATTAGATAGAAATTGATACCAATAACGTCAGCAAAGTAACTTATTTAATATTCTGTCCATTTAGGGAATATACTCATGATGTTATATAATGTAGGCCAGCCCAAATCGACTCCAAAAATGCTGTGTAGCAAATAATGTTAACATTGCAATAAAAATCCTTACTCAACAAAAGTTTTTCCTTTTCTTCGCCATAATAATCCCCTAAACAGCTAGTAGAGAGGCTGTAATGCCGAACGTATATGATTGCGCGCAGGTGTAATACGGGGGTAGGCTGAGCTAATACACCACAGCATTGTACGGACACAAAGCGGCTCGCACCACCAATACACTTTTATATTTTATGGTGGTTCAAGTTAGCGGCGTTAGCGGAAAAGCGTTTTTTAAATTGTTTGAGCAATGAGAACGAGAAGAAGCAAGAAACTCCAAAGCACTCTTTAAAATTAAAATATTTTTACAACACCTTGGTTACATCATTCATGAGTGAGATTATACGTAGGTATATTATGTGAAAACTATGTTGAAAGAAATGCCCACAAAAAGCGTCCAGAATAAAAATCAACTATTCAAAAATATAATAACCCATGGCAGCTAAGTGATGACCACTCCCTACTGATGTGACGGCGCCCGTACACAAACATGACGCTTGGATCAGCTCCATGAAATAAAACAAAGGTGTTGGTTGGTGATCGCTGGATGAAGCACGGGACCGCTCGACGTATGTAGCTACACTTGGGGAAGATTAGCCGCCGAAGATCCAACAGTCTTTCGTCTGTTATACTAATGATGATGATGATGATGATTATTATTATCTCCTTTATTTATCTTTACACATATTAATCACATTTTTAAATATTAAAATATAAAATAATATAAAAAAAAACATTTAAAAATATAAAAAAATAGTAGCCCACCGGCATCGGGAACAGGGTCCGAGCTACCAGTGGTCAGGGCTCTTGAGAGAGGAACCTCCTAACAATACGCGCCGTGTCCAGAAGAACTGCCTTCTGAATCAAGCGCTTGATCCTGCTGCCCAGCGAAAGCGTCCTCAGGTGTTGGTCGAGGCTACTGGCTATTATTATTATTCCTTTATTTATTTTCTTACATATCAATTACATTTTTAAATATTTTAATATAAAACAATATAAAAAAAAACATTTGAAAATATAAAAAATAGTAGCCCACCGGTATCGGGAACAGGGTCCAAGCTACCGGCAGTCAGGGCTCCAGAGAGAGGAACCTCCTAACAATACGAGCCGTGTCCAGGAGTACCGCTTTCTGAATCAAGCCCTTGATCCAGCTGCCTAACGAGAGCCTCCTGAGATGTTGGTCGAGGCTCTTGGCAATTAAGCCATGGGCTGACACGACTATCGGCACAATGATCGCTGAGTCCACATCCCACATGTCGACAACCTCGCGAGACAAGTCAAGATACTTGATTTGCTTATCTTTCTCGGCTTTCACGAGGTTCTCGTCATGCGGGACCGTAATGTCAACAATCATTGCGCGCCGCTCTGATCGATCCACCACCACTATATCAGGTTTATTGGCTACAATAGTCCTGTCAGTGATGATGGATTGATCCCAGTACAATATGATATTGCCATTTTCGAGAACTGGGTCGGGCACATACCTATAGTACGGAACTTCCGATTCCACAAGGTTGTATTTTAGAGCAAGTTGCTGATGGATAATCCTGGCTACAAGGTTGTGTCTATGCAAGTACTCTCCGTTAGCCAGACGAGAACACCCGGAGATAATGTGACGGATTGATTCGCCTGGACGGTGGCATGCCGTCCTTCACAATAAATCTCCGGTAGTTATTCGTCATCATAACTTCGTCCAGACAAAACCTTCAGTTTCCCCGAAGAGGTCCCCGGAACGTAGCCAGGCTACGGACGCTGATAGGTCTACATCGGGCCCGTGCAGGGCCCGGAAAAAGCGTCCGTGAAGCTCCTTACTCTGCCATACCTCCCTGCGGTCGTTAGTATCAAGTACTATAGGTTTGCGCCAGTTCTCTTTAGCCAAGGAGAGCGGGGTGAAGCCCTTGTCCACCGCGACCAGATCTCGATGCATCCCCACGTCGGTTTCTAGGAAATATTCCCTGAGACTGCATATCTCGCGATTGTGGAGAGTCTTAGCGTTTAAAAAGCCTCGACCCCCACACTTCCGCGCGATATACAGTCTCATAACCGAAGAACGCGGGTGATGCATTCGAAATGCCGTCAACAATGTACGGACCCTCCTATCCAGGGCGTCTAGTTCTGTTTGAGTCCATTTGAGTACGCCGAAAGAGTACATCAAAACCGGCATGACCCAACCGTTGAAGGCACGCACCTTATTCCCGCCTGATAAAAGACTATTAAATACTTTTTTCAGGCGGCCAACGAAGCGCTCCTTCAACGATTGCTTCATGTCAGCAACATTGATGCCCAGCGCTTCCGACATACCCAAATACTTATAAGTTTCGGTTGCTGAGAGGGATCTAAGATTTATGGAATCCGAGAGCTATTATTAAGACTTATTATTAAGACTGGACATACAATTTGTATGAAAGCCCCTGATCAACCTGCCATTGTAATCCTATCTCTTCTTTCTCTAAGCAGAGACCAAGAGATCCAACAAAAATTATAACATTTAGTAATGCATTATTAATTAAAAACCATGTGTATAATAATGTAAAATTGTATTTGCATGCCCTAAAAAGGCAAAATATGGTTTGTGCTTAAACCACCAATATTAACAACGTGTAAAATAAGTTTTTTTTTCTTTCTTATTCCTATTCTCATTTTCCAAAATATAATTCAACCCTACCATTTCATCCGCCGTTCGTCATGTCGCTAGTGTCTTACACCCCACCACAGCTCGGATAATGGTCGAGTTGTCTCGAATCCCGAAGTCAATTCCCGGCATATTGTCCCGGGTCCCGGCAGAAAGGGCCGATCCGATCCCCCGGGATAGCCGCTAAATGTACTTTTAGACAATTTTATTAGAAAATGTCTTCAAGTGGCTCTATTTAACTTTGGAGTTATATAGTTGGAAAGACCAGACGTACTTGTTGGAGTGTAGACAGGTAATGTTTTTATTTGGATCTATTAAGCAGCCATAATTTAGAAAGAGTGTTCTAAAAGTAGATCTCTTTAAAAAAAACGAATGAGATGATACCTATACCAATTAAATGATGGTTTCAAAATTTGGGCAACGTAGGAAAGCTTTTAAAAATAAAATAAACAGATATGCAAGTACCTATTACTTTCTTCATAATGATGATTACGATGACCCCTATAAATGTGCTGATGATTCAATTATAGAACCATTAAAAGTCTTTATAAAAGCAATCGTAAAAGTTGCATTAAATTCCGCTTAGTTGTTTTTAAGTATCAACATAATTTATTCATTTTTTCACATATTAATTATTTACAAACTACAAAACTATAATAGAAATAAATATGTACAAGTATAAAAGGGTTACAGGGCGTCCAAAAATTCGTCCGCATCGCTGTCAACAGGAAAAGTGCCCAGAAGGCTGGCAGCATTACCACGTTGGATGGCAAGTATCAACATATGTATAAATAAACAAAATTGTGACTAAACAGTATAGGTACAGTCGTAAGTCTTCTAAGAAAAAACTAAAAACCAAACTTCATTCTCAAATATTTCTGTCACATTTCGTTCACAAACGATTATTCGCTGATTAAAATATTCAACCATAACTATTCCCCGCACATAAGAAAAAAAACCACTGCATTGTCAACCCAGACTCAACTTTCCACAAATTTAACTTTCATCCACTTTCAGTGAGCATTCGAAATAAAGCGCGCTTATTCAACGGGAGATGCAATTTAAAGTACTGCACAATTCCTTTCAACTATTCTTCAACTCCCATCACGGGATATAACAATCGTATCTGGTATAAGCACATCCATTGCTGGCACCCCATCTAAAGCTCTCCTCGCCTTTCATTACGAGCGAGCAATAGATAGTGTTCCACTGTCTGCAGTCGAGTTATGAGTTAAATGAGCAGAAGTGCCAGTGTCACGGAACGTAGGTATAAAACGAAGGAGCCACAGAATAAACTCTGAGTTAAATCGTCCTAAGAATAAGTGGGCAAAGAATAAAATTAAGTTATAGTCGTGAATAAAATTGTTAGTTTAAGTTGGACGGTATTAACTTGAAGAATAACTGGGCTTGTACGTTTTTCTTATTATTGCGGTACGTTGGAGTCTAGACTGTTTTCTTTGGAAAAGATTCAACGTATTATAAGTGCACTGTATTCTTCTTAATAGGAATGCAAGTTAGCGTACATGGAATGAATATTTTTAAATTTTTCGTTCTTCTGTTTTCAACTGAGACTTGTATAACCGAGATATTTATGGATCTGAACCGATTAAATTGCTTTCCAATGTTGCGGTATGCAAGCGCGACATTATCACTTGGTTTTTCTTTACTGTCAGCAACATCCTAGGCTCCAGAGCGAAGTGTAGATTTGGATCAACCAGCGATAACTAAAATATCAATAGACTGCTGATCATGAGGTCCTAGGTTCAAGGTAAAGTGTTATTAGGTTTTTCCCACAGGACTATCTGCTTCTGAGCAGAACTAAGCCTGCAATGGTACCTGGTTGATGATATTAGGCTCGCCTCTTACGACATCGGACCTAAACATCAGGTGTACTATCTGACATACACGACATAATAATCATTTAATTGAATTTCTCCTAGAGTAACCCCAGCAATAGGCACAAATATCAATTCGTCCCAGTATTCCATCTATCCACGACAATGCGCCTATAACAAAGAGGTATGAATGGGGCGCGTCTCGCTTGATTTGAACCGAGGCGCGGAGAAGTGCGCCTTTCTTCAGCTATGCAGATAATAATCAGTATTGAAGGCTTTTCAATTTCAACTGCCTTTTTAAAGTTTTTCCGATGTTTGCGCGAGACTGTTTTAATTGTTGATGTTCTTGATGCTTATTTGATTTATGTTTGAAAAGTCTTGGTAGGCTAATAAAATACAATCAAAACCTTTTTTCTAAAATTTACATTTAGTTAGCGGGCACGTTGGTGGGCGCGTTATTTTGTTTCGATGATAAAATTTGTAAGCCTAAGTCTTAAATGTGGAAACTTCTGTAAAGGTCATAGATATTTGCTGCAAATTATAACTGTTATTATATTTTATGCAATATTAACGTTTTCCAGCATTATAAATTATAACTTAAACAAATTCATTATTTCGATGATTTGGTATATTCATTAGTAACAGGTACACTATCATCCGTTCGTTGATAAAAATTTGATAATTCTCGCAGAAAACGTAAGAAAACCCAAGAGTGTTAAAAATTTAAATAATAACACTAAGGTCGGAGCCCACTGGCGCAACCGCGATATATCACTACCGTCAATTCGTCGCTCGCAATCCTGGTGAAATATCGCGCAATGTTCGCGAACGTTTCGGGTTATATTTCGTGCATTAACCTGAACCGCCGTGTGTATGTGATGGATGTACGCTGCGCTGATTGTGTGAGAAAAGGTTTCCACTGAGGGTATAATTAACAAAAAAATGTGTTTGTTAGTCTTGTCAACAGTTAGTATTATGTAAATTATTTCATATGGGCACCTGGGGGACTTTTTGGAATAAAAATCGTTGCTTAGTGACACAACAGACGTAGTAGGCGCGCTGTCGAATCAAGGAACCTCGACAACACCCTGAATCCGACAGCACTTCGGTCACATCAGTCCAGTTTACAGTGACGAGGCCAGCATCGCTAGTGCAATTGTTTGTATGTCAGATGCTTCAGCCAGGAAAAGTTACATTGGCGGCTTACCATTCGAAGCAGTTCGTAACACATATTATCACACAATGTCAGAATGCACCTTTAGAAAACTACACCAATTCAAACGGCAAAACAGCATTTCTCAGTAAATAAAAATGTTGCAGCTGAAACTATTACTCTTCATTACGCTTACACCTTTACTAGATTCCCTTCCAGTTGTAAGTCGTGATTAATAGAATAACCCCGGTGGCACTGAATGCGGTATAATACTAAAAATTCATTGGGCTTAAGTGGATGGCAGTTGTCTGTCACCACAATCTAGGAGTGGAAGAAAATGGTGACAAGAGAATAGGAAAGGTGGAGAATACTCGGACTCATTTGTACATTCAGTCAAATATCGGGAAGGGAAGATTTGTTTATGTTTCCCAATTAAACTTTTTGTTTTTTTTTCTTATGTTAAATTGGCTCAACTGTTTTCCATTTTGGCGCGGAGCTTGAGTTGCATCTATTATTTAGATTAAATACAGTGCTGTTTTTAGTTAGATCATTAACTAGTATGTATTGCGAATTTCATAATGGACAAAAACATGGAACAAAAATTTGGTCTTAAATTTTTCATCGCCAATGGAATTTCGTGTTCGGAGTCCCTGAAAATGTTACAGAAGGCTTACTGTAAATAGACTTTATCAAAAACACGTGCTTATGAGTGGTACAAAGAGTTCAAAAGCGGTCGAGATGTGATGGAAGATTTGCCCCGCTTTGGTAGGCCATCAACGACTTCAACTGAAGTTAACATCGCAAAAGTGACTGAAAATCATCATTCAAGTTTGAGAGAGATAGCCGCTGAACCTTCTGTGTCTCACGAGTGGATCCGTACCATTTTAAATAATCACTTGGGTATGAAATATGTTGCCGCTTGGCTAGTCCCAAAAGACCTAAATTTTCGCCAAAAACTCAATCACATAAGAGTCGCTGAGGACATGCTAGACCGAGAGACGGTGACGAGACGTGGGTTTACAAGTTAACATGCAAACTAGTCAACAAGCTGTGGATTGGCGCCTTCCAACTGAACCGAAACCGCGCCAAAGTCAAAGTCATGTTGACCGTTTTCTTTGACTATCGCGGTGTTGTGCACTCAGAATTCTTGTCGGAAGGTCAAACATTAAATAAAGAATAGTACTTGAGCGTTATGCGGGGTTTAAGAGAGAAAATTCGACGAAAAAGGTCAGATTTGTGGAAAGAAAATTCTTGGATTATGCACCACGATAATGCGCCTTCGCGAAAGGCCATCATAGTGAACGAATTTTTGATAAAATTCACCAGAGATGGCTTCAGCCGACTTGTTTCTTTTTCCTAAACTCAAATTACCACTTCGTGGCACCTGTTTTCATTCGGTAGAAGATATAAAGGAGATTTCGCGGCGAGAGCTGAACTCAATTCCGGAAATAGCGTTTAAAAAATGTTTTGATGATTGGATTATTCATTGGCGTAAGTGTTGGATGTAAGCTGGTGTAAATGATTTCTGAAGGAGCATACTTTGAAGGTGATAAAATAACTTTGGGTGTATTTAACATTTTGTGTATTATTGATCGTTTCCCGGTAATTTGTCGACAGAGTAGTATGACAAGGTTGGGTTTAGGGATTTCAATTCGAATGGAGATTATTGATTCGGTCGTGACTTACGGGTACCATGAAAACTTTTATACGCTCTGACTTGGTAATATAAATTGTACCAACTAAACAGATAGCGACAAAGCAGTTACTTTTCTATCAAGTTTCAGTTTTTTGATGAATTAGCGACCAAAAAGTTATTATTATTATTTTTTATTGCATAATGTACGTAATTGAAATTGTAATTGATCTGATTTGGTTTTGTAGATATAGCTAGCTTTATGTTAACTAATTTATTCAAAACATTATTGTTAATTTTGGTAAGTAATGCCCATCTAGTGGCAACCACTAATCTTTAAATATGTTTTATCTGTGGATAATGCAGTGGACTACAACATTACTACTTAGTTTTGTTAATCTTATGATTAATATATGTTGTAGTTATTTACTATCCCTCAATAAATAAACTAAAATAAAAATTACTGTTGTAAAACTAAGGTTAGATGTTTAGTTACAACAACATTTTCGACAAAATCCCTACTAATATTATAAATGCGAAGGTAACTCTGTCTGTCTGTTACGCTTTCACGTCTAAACCACTGAACTGATTTTAATGAAATTTGGTACAGAGATAGAGTTGACCTTGAGAAAGAACATAGGATAGTTTTTATCCCGGACTCTTGAAGAGTTCTCTTGGAAACGCGATATAACCGAACTCGACGCGGGCGAAGCCTCGGGCGGAAAACTAGTATTACAATAAACCCAAAATCACAGTTCCAATCAAATCCATTTTCGATGTTTTCCAATGAAATAAAATTTCAGTTCAATAATCTCTTGTCACGTCAAACGTGCGGGTTCTGCAGAGGATTGAATCAATTTCGTTCGTGTCAAATGCTAAATAGATGTGTTGGAACGTAATCTGTTACTGGCGCTCAATTGTGACGTACAGGAGATTTGGTAGACTCTTACCACAGGCTTTACCTTTTTGAGAAAGTATTCAATTGTGAGGCTCGTGGCTAAATATAATATAGATATTCTTCTTAAGTTGATATTTAATATACACTAGCGACCCACCCCGGCTTCGCACGGGTGCAATGCTGATACTAAATATACTATCCCCGGCCGGTACCGCCGCAATCGCTATGTGCCTGCATTTTAAATTTGTAATATCTTCGAAAATATTCATTTGAATTATATGCTGTAAAGAGCTATATTTATCTATATTAAATGCACAATGTATTTAAGGTACTCAATCGGATAAGAATTGATGCTGTATTGCTTAAAATCGCTTCGTAAATAAATAAGCCATTATTTCTCGTAAAAAGTAAAGGATAAAAAATGGTTAATGTGGGTTATCCCTAAGAGATAGACATATACCATTGCGGTTTTTTTTGTAGACCTTTTCAAGGTATTAGCTGTAGTACATTATTTTGATCTATCTCGTAGGGTTCAGACAGCGTTTGCAACGTAAGCGCAAAAAATGTGTTTTGTATCAGTGTTTCTCTACTACACTCGAGAGCAATGAATCCGGGTCACTTAAAGAATGTTAAAAATCTCGGAAACTAAAAATGATAGGTTAATGCAATAAATTGTATTTAATAGACAATGTAATACTCCTTAAATGAAAGTAAAAAAAATATGAGTCGCCATACATTTTATTAACACAAATTACATAAAGAAAAAAACTGCTGATCTCTCCTTAAAACAAAAATAGGAAACATGAAATTTTTGAACTTTATTACGATTTTCTTGAATTTTAATACTTCATATTGCCTCCTCGTGCTTCCATTACTGCGTTTACGCGGTTTGGCATGCTGTACACCAAGTTCCTTATACGATTTTGGGGAATATTCTCCCATTCCTCTGTGAGAGCAATTTTGAGCTCACGAAGCGTGATTGGGGGAGAGTTTCGTTGTTTTACGCATCTGCCTAGCTCGTCCCAAGCATGCTCGATCGGGTTGATATCCGGGCTGCGCGCTGGCCACTCCATACGAGTAATGTTTATCTCTTGAAGGTAGTCATTCACAATCCTACCTGTATGAGGTCGGGCATTGTCATGCATAAATATATCATCCTCACCTAAATTGACCATAAATGGACCAACGTGATCATTGAGGATTTCTTCCACATATCTTACGCTAGTTAAAGAGCCGTTTTCTATGATCACCAGCTCTGTGCGACTTTCAGAAGAAATTCCGGCCGACACAAGTACAGACCCACCACCGTAGGCTACTTTTTCTTCGATGCATGCTTGCTTGAATCTTTCCCCTGGTCTTCGATACACTCTGTGTCTTCCATCGTGCTTGTAGAGCATAAATTTTGATTCGTCGGAGAACATAACTTTTGACCAATCTTCAATACTCCAATTTACATGGCTCTGGGCATATCTTAGTCTTGAAATACGATGCCCACGCTCCAGTTTAGGGCCGTTTGCAGGTCTAAGGGGTTTTAAGTTAGATTCAGCAAGTCGACGTCTTACTGTCCATGCACTTGGGTTACTTCCTCCGAGGCGTCGAAACTGATTTGTGAGTTCAGTTCCTGTGAGAAAGCGATTTCGAAGCATGGTGTTCACCAAGTATCGGTCTTCTCGTGCTGTGGTACACCTGGTTCTGCCCGTTCCTGGTCTGCGTAGGTTAGAACCAGTTTCTTCGTAACGTCGGAGAACTCTTTGTACTGTTGACAGCGACACACCGACAGTCCTGGCTGTATCGCGCTGACTCCGGCCGGTTTCCAGCATTGTAAGTATTCTGGTGCATTCTTCAGGCGTAAGCGACATAATTTCAGCTTGAATAATGAATATAGAGCACTATCAACATGGTTTATGTACCCACATAAATGACAGATTACAAACAAAAGCAAAACCAAATGCTGTAATTTCGTAGTTCCATCTTCGAAAGTGGCCCTTTTTCAAATTTGATTTTTTTATGATATAACTTTACAATAACTAAGAAGTTTTAATACCTTCATTTAAGGAGTATTACATTGTCTATTAAATACAATTTATTGCATTAACCTATCATTTTTAGTTTCCGAGATTTTTAACATTCTGTAAGTGACCCGGATTCATTGCTCTCGAGTGTATATTATACATTTACATGTATTATACATATAAACCTTCCTCTTGAATTACTCTATCTATTTTTAAAAAAAAGTTGTTTTAAAGATCTAAGCATACATAGGGACAGACAGACAGCGGGAAGCAACTTTGTTTTATAATATGTAGTGATTACATATTTATATTTGTTTATTCGTTGTACACTTAATTTTTTCATCACTTTGGGCCCTATCAGAATACCTGCGCTGTGACTTTTTTTTAATGTTACAGCACCATGCTGGGATACGGGCGTTTTGATCTTGTACATGACCCTGTGATCCGAAAAGTACTTTAAGCTTTTGGCCCCGAATGACATTTTTATTGATATTTAACAGTTGTTACAAGTAGTCGAATCCGCGCTTGTCCGACAACTAGTCTCATCAAGGGGTACCGTATACTCAGTACGCTCCAAGTAAAATACTGGGACTGTAAATAACGAGAGAATGGTAAGAAGAGTGTTGCATTTTCGTATTTTTTTTAAACGTGGCCCCACACTGAATTTTGCTTATATCGTGGGTACGTTTACAAACATTTAAACTCACATACACAAACTGCCAGTCCCCCTTGCATAATCAGGATTATGTTCCCGCTGCTGGTACACTGACAGACCTCCTCTCTGTGGTAAGGAGTGAGCCATAACCCACCACGGGCTTAGAAGGTGGATGTAACATTGTTATCCGCTACCGTTTTGAAAACAGCCTGAATTAATCTCACAAAGTAAAATGTATGTAAAAACACACAATTTGCTATTCACACTGAAAATAACATTTAAAATATTCATAATTTAACAAACAACCCCTGATTCTGCCCACACAACTCGAATTACTGTCATAATGAATGAGTAATGAGCTCCATATCTATTTGGGTCCCATTTTGTACCCAGGAGAGTTAATGGCTTGTCAAATAAAGTTATTAAACTAACTTTTAGGATGGTGAAGGATTTTAATCGGTCGTAATGGCCAACTAATTGAGAATATTTTAATGTTTTAAGTAAAAAAATCTTTGATGAAAATGAATATGAGTAAGTATCAGAACTTAAAGTATCATGACCGATTGACCACAACAACAAGTCAACAACAAGAGCATCCTTGAAAAACCGGTCTATCTTCGGTTGGAAAGAAGACTTTACTACCCCTGTATTAAGGCGCGGACTGACTACGATTTGAATCGCTACTAGACCGCGTAAACCACCACTATGGAGCGTAAATAAGGTTGTAAATTAAAAAAAATATGTATTTGTGTTGACATGTGACTAAGCTTCAAATGGGCATTTATTTTACAGGTTTTCTTTAGATTATTCAAAATGTAGACATTTTTTAAGTTTTAAAAATATACTAATTCTATTAAATTATTTAAAAAAAAACTGTTGTTATCTCTGGAAATACAAAGATCTTCGACGCCAAAGTTTATTTTTGTGCCGCAACTTCTCAATTTTTTATTGGGAATATCAAACTATTATTTATTATTCTGTTCCGTTAAAATGTTTCTTTAAACCCTACTCTGTCCACTGTATTTTTTGCGTTAGATATTTTCATTGCATTACGTCATACTCGACTATCTAAGAAACCAATTTCTGGGAATATTGAGGTAACACCGCGCCTTAATGTCTTACACGTCGTCGTATCGTCGTGTCTTTTTAAATCTCTGGCAGAGGCATAAATATTCCGAGCTGTGGTGTGACAAATGTTCTTGAAGCACAAAACTTTTTTATTCCGATCCTGGTCTGTCACTGCTTCCACTTCTCGCGAACCCGCGCGTCCTCCTTCCAGTTCTAACGAAATTGTTCAGTTCGTCCCCATCTCCTTCGTGGCACAAAATTTGACTTGACCATATCAAGAACTATAGAAATAGGTACGTACGTACTCAATTTGTGTACTTCTCCACAATATGCAACAGGTGGGACTCGAACCTACAAAAACCCTAACAATAATATATCACCATTTATCTGTTGAGTCCCATTAAACATATTAAGTACGTTTTGATCCCTTAATACCAGCTCCTTCTTGCATTTATTACTAGGGATCATCCCAGAATATATCTGCACAGAATTTTAGCAACCACGTTGGATATTTTAAAAGCTATATAAATAGATATTTGTGTAAATATTTTGAAGAGGTCCCCACTCATTCCGACCATTATGAATTCCAAATAGGCTCTTACATAAATTATGAATATTTCTGTAGAAACCCTCGCCCATTATCGAAGGGAGGTCAGTTTTGAAGGTTTGTGTGCCAAAAAGCCTATCTCTTACTCTCATAGAATTTTATATTTTGTTTAATGTACGTTTGGTACATTTTTACATGTTGCTTTTCCTTATGAAATGAGAAAAACCAAAAATATACCAAGATTCGTGAGCTGACTGTGAAATTGGTGAATGTTTATACACTCAAACAATTAAGATGTTTTCTTCTTAAAACCAGTTTACACGAAAAATACTACTTAAACGTCGTTGTATATGAAGTCCAATATAAGCGAATTTTGCAAGCGTGTATCGTGGCTTAATAATGACTTCAAAGATGTTTGCATGGACATATTTTCGTCAAGAATTGACCATTAGATGCTTAGTACAGCAACCACAGCAAAAAGGGATATCCTACCCTTTTCCAAGATTCATATTGCCCACCCACTTTCGATTTGCGTTTGAAAATAAATATATTTTTTTTAATTAATTTAAATTAAGTTTTATGAAAGTCAAGCTTAGAAAAGACGTTAACGTTACAATCTGGAGTAAAATCTATAAGAGTGGCATTGACCGTTTGTCAGCTGGGATTGAATGCATTCGCAGGAACTATCGCAAATTGCCCAGTGAGCACGCGTTTGTCATGGATGTGGGAAACGTGTGCGTTCTTTTTGGACGAAGCAAATATTTAATACCAGACATAAGCAAAAATACGTAGACCAGGTATATCAATTACATTTGGGTCACTATGAAAGGGAATGGGCCTTGATCTACCACGCGGGCTCTATCTGTTAGTGATTCTCTCACCGTTATGAGAGCAGCCGGAACATCAATATTGTTCACATTATTTAAACTACAAAGCAAGGAATTAAAATCACAATGTTCGATCTCATGCTCGCAATTTTAATAAAATGCCACATCAAACCAGGCATCGTATTATAACCATCCGTGTTTCTCGTGGCGCCATCTTGCGTTCAGTCGGGCACAATTTATTCTTCCCGGACAGCTACTATAAGTAGGATTTCCTTCGCTATGAGATCTACGATTATATAATCGGTTTTACTTTAGAAGAGGTTTTCGACAAATGCTACTAATGGAAAATCGTAAAATTCCGTTTTCATTGCGTTGATAAAAGATTATTTTAACATAGGCAACCTAAAAGCGAAATAACTGTCGACAGAACTTTTAGCTGTAAAACTACTTTTGTTAAAAAGCGAAAATACAACGGGGCTTCAAATGAATAAAATTTATACGATTTAGACTTACTAAAGATCTGCGCCCTTAACACGTAGTCAGTGTCGTATTATAAGGAAACAAACAAAACAAAAATTGCTTTCCTCTGCAAATCTGGAAACCCTCGGGCAAGCAACCTTCTTCCTTTTCATTATCAATTACTGAGCCTAAGGGAAGTCGCACGAGCTCCTCAGGGAGGGCTAAACAAACCAGTTTGGCCAAGAGTGCCGCTAAATTACTGAGGAGTGACCCTTCAGTATATTACATGCAAAGGGAGGTACGATTGAATATTTTCTTTTTTTATTAACGGATGGGATTTTATGGAGCTTTGCCCTGTAGGCTTTGCTAAGATATAGGGGCGTGTCGTGCCATGTTTTGTAATAAATGTTTCCATGAGTTTGCATTTTGTTTTTAAGATCCATACTGAATTCAGTCATTCAATTTGGATTAGGCGACTGGTATACACTCAGTTTCTAATTTGGTCTTTAGATATTGCAAAGTGTAACGTAATTTTGTTCCACATGATTAAATTCTACAATGGACTTTTTTCAGAAATTATCATAAAAAGTTTACTGTCAGATAGACAATCAAAAATCAAACTAACTTGCCTATTTTGGCCCACGGCTGGACACACAACCGAGACGGTTGGAAGTAGTCAGATCGCGTTCTAGTCGACCTCGCGATAGCTAGAAAAGTAGTTCTGTGTGTGTAGATGCGCGTCGTTCGTCGACAAAACGAAAATACGTAAGTTGATGCATTTGATATTATTTTTCATTTTTAAGTCTGCGTTGTAGTTAATTCGTGTTTATGTTAAATGCTCAGTTATTAAGTAAATTGCGACGTTCAATTATGTGACTAAATAACTAGAAAGAGTTGTGAATTAACTACCATAAATTCGTTTGATTAGGTTAACATTTATTTTATTTGACCTCGGGGGCATTTTGAGCGGGGCAAAACGGGTCGATGCCCGTTTTGCCTCGGGTAGGGTATAGGTATTAAGTTGATCTTTTTTCTCCAGATATAAGTATGGTTCGCCACTACCAAAAGAACATGCCAAATGGAGCTTGGAGGAAATGGAAGCAGGCATATGCAATTTGGCCAGCGAAAGCTCTAAACTGATGGAGCTCCTCCCAATTTTTGGGCAGAATGTGATGAGAAAGGTTGGATAACAATGGACAGAATGGATGGATTGGTGGATGGATGAAAGGTTGGATAGGAATGGATGGACGAAGAAAAATGAAAAAATAAGGAAAACGAATCGGAGGAAGAAGATGTAGAGTGTTTGCACCGTGGATATTGGTACTCTGAATTTACTGAGGGTAGGGTCACCTGCCGTGCATGCCACAGATGGGCCCGCTGTTCTTGCAACGGAGAAGAGAATAATGATGACGAGTTCTTTCACATTTGTTCCTTTGTGCTCGAATTAAAACTTATTCGAGTGAATATACCTGTGTATGCGTATTATGCCCCGCATATGACCATTTTACCCCGGACACGGGGCAAAACAGGCAGTTTCTTCTTTTTTTTTAAGTTCGATTAGCGCCAAAGACTGGTAGACTAAGATAATTATTTTACGTTAAGTTTAGAGAACATTAATGACACTAATAAATGGTTGTTGATTTTTTTCATTATCTTGTTTTTCTAAGATTTTATTCAAGATTTCCCTTAAGGGGCCCCCATTGCCCCGGTTTCCCCTAGGCAAAAAGGCTGCCAGGCTTAAATGAGATTGGGTGGGTCACGTGAGCCACATGCATGACGACCGCTGGGCAAAGGTCTCAACACGATGGATGGCGATGATGGACGGCGCCGCCGAGGCCGGCCTAGGAAGAGGTGGCGAGATTATCTAGACGCACATTACGAAGGCTGGTTCGAGGTAGCGCAGGAGAATAGTGTCCAGAAGGATATCGGGGAGGCTTTTGTCCAGCAGTGGAATATACAAGGCTAATGAAAAAAAAAAAATTAAAAACTTTTATTCTCCAAGAATAAAAAAAGAAATTTTAATTATTTTTTTCAATTTGCTTTTTGAAATATAATTATAGCCGCAAAAATGTAATCTTTTTAAAAAACCGGCCAAATGCGTGTCGGGCCACGCACAATGTAGGGTTCCGTAGTTGCCCATACAAATACGCCGACACTTCCTACGGTTCGATTGCCTCCGTACGATGATTTTTATTGTAATAATAAACAACAAACTTACATTTGCAGTTTAAAAACCTGTGTTCCCATACATTATGTTAAGGAAAATATGTTATCCAAGTACATTTTAAGGATTGGTCGACTATTACTCGTAAACTTGTAAAGCCTACTTAGTTGTAATAGTTTTCTTTTTAACTTCGTTATTTATACTATCACCGTGAATTTTTCACGCACCCAAACATAACCGATTAGCTGGTAGAGGGGGGACACTTGAGTTTAACGAAAATTAACACTTTAAAGCTTAATATTTGCGAATGCCTTCATCGAAAAATTATTTCAAAGACCTATCCAACGACATTCCACACTATGGGGTTCGCGAGAAAAAAGCACCCCACTTTACGTACTTACGCTACTGGAGGTACTTTTCGAGTTGTACGAGTTTGTCCGCGTTACTAAACTGTATATTCAAGCCAAATTACAGCTTTCTAGTACTAAAATTATTTGAGCTAAGCTGCGGACAGACAAACAGACAGACGGACATGACGAAACCATAAGGGTTCCTTGTTTGTTGACTACGGAACCCTAAAAATGATGCGATATTCTGACTTTCATTTTGCAGTGCAATTAAATATTTGTTATATTTAATATCAAAAGTTACATGTTTGCGATTGGGCGCTCCTTGTGGTGTGACTCTTGTGAGTCACGGAGTCGTCCCGAGACGTTATTCTCAGATTCCAATATTTTGCTTGTCTTCTTAATTTAAATAAAAAGTGTTTTTTTTTTTTTAAATACTTCCATTTGCACGCCGCGCCGGTGCCAAGCTTCGGACGAATTTGTTGTGCGGTGGCGCTGAAAAAATATTTGGGGAAAACTTAGGGTAGCATTGACTCTCAAAATAGCGACGGAAGCGCTTCATTTCGTCATTACAAGAAGATTTATCTACTATAATGACACCATGCAGCAGGTATCAAATTTGCTGGTAACAGGGGAATCATTGCTGCCATCCTACTTACGTTAGGCCCTTCCGAAGTTACTACGTGGAATTTGACATTCTAAGAAATTTACATTATCAGATTAGAAGTGGATATTTTGCGTCCGGTGGTCATTTTGAGAACTTGACATTATAAGCTAAACGCGTTTACATCTATAGCGCATAAAACTACCAGCTCATCCAGATGGCCTTAAGCTTCTTCACAAGAAATAAAAATCAAAAGAACAATCCCATGATTATGCTGAAAAGATGAAAAAGTTAGTGTAGTGTTGTGCCCTGACCCGTCCCGGACAAATTCCCGGAAGCGGGCCGTGCTCCGTGTCCCGGGACCGGAAATTTAGTTACTCCTATAAATATTGTACGCCTTTCGCTTTACACTAGCTGGTATGGTAGATCTTGATTTGTTGTCTGAATTATGGAGGCGAAGATTTCCTATGTCTTGGGTTTCGGTGGATGACCTGTTTGGTTTCAGTTTTGAAGTCTGTGCACCTAATTACCGGTTACCTGGTTACCTAATTTTGATTTGGGAGATATGTTTACTGACTGCTATACCAACGTTAATTGAACCATACGTGTATGGTCTCCTATGTTATTCACTAGGTGGTGTGAGTGATAAAACCATTTAGTTATTAAACCGGGCTTTTGTCAGGTAATAACAGCCTTATACAATCATCAGTCGCATCTGTCAAGTTTGGTTATCACGGACACAAAACCGTTTTAAAGACGGAGATGTGACCAAGACTTGACATTTGTAGAATTCGTGAGATTCTCATTGCTCTTCGGACACAATGGTGTCACTAAGATACCTTATCAATCAAAATTATTCATACAAAATAATATTTTTGAAATGTTTTCAATAGACGTGTATCGTTTTTCTATACATGTTTAGCCTTTGTATCTGTTACAGTCAAAGCTCAATTACAGGTAAATCCTAAGATTTTCCAGAAAAAAACTAAGATTTAACCACCACTCTGTGATCATTGTTCATTTGGAACTTTAACCACCATACACTCGGTAAATCTTTGGTTTTGAAACTACGCATTCAACTTGGATGTAGCGCTCTCCGGCCGCTACCGCGGCACCACTTGCTGCGCTCGCTAGGCTCGCGCGTGTTGTTTCAGTTCTAACCTAACCTAACCCATTTGGTCGTTGAGACTAGTATTAAGTACAGTATGATCATATCGCTAGATTTTTAAGAAATACTCATTGTTTTATTCCCAAAGCCAACATTTTCAAGCAGTCATTGGTAAAACCTAGAATATCCCAAACACTAATGGTAAAAGGGTGAAAAACCTCTCTTCTTTAAAAATCCTTACTTTACCAATTCAGGTTGGTAAATCCCAAGATTTCCAGTATTCGGGCTTTTACAGTAACATAGCTACATAAAAGTAGAATTGCTGTTTTACGACGTACATGACAACCCGTTTCTATTGGAACACTATAGGGATACATTTGACAGAGACAAGTCAATATAGACTGCATTTAGTTGGTAAAAGACATGACACAAGTCCTTTTAACACCTATTCGTTTTATTATTCGGAATAGTTATTGTCTACGCCAATTCGCCAGAACATAGGTAGATCAAATAAAGCTTGTAAGTAATGTCCTGGATATTCTGAATATTTGTCCCGCAAAAAAAATTGCGGTAGATATTGAGATTTTTTAGGCAAAAAGTACCTAAAAATATTGTAAAGCGCCCACAAGTCAACAACTTTACAGCAGGGTTGCGTTTTTTTTCTGTAATTCTGTAACTATAAGCAGGGCACGTTATACTCGTATTCTTTTTAAAATTATACTTTTTATGATAACAAGATTTTGGCCGCGTCGCCCGCATAAATACAAATAGGTACTACGCAATGCGAAATATTTTTGTATAAATATGTAAACTAGTGCGAAATTAAGCGTTACGTAGAAAACGAGATTTGAATAAAAAACCTTTAAAATATACAAAATATTATTTTTATAGCGGGTAAGTTTATGCTCAATACAAGTAAAAGCTGAATATAAAACTGTTGCTTATTTAAGTAGGTGATTTGGAGTCATATGTTAGATAATGCGTTATTATTCATTCACCTTCTGATATACTTTCATACAATTTTCTTCCCCAATAGGCGCCACAACCCCTTTAGGTACGGAATTTTCTAAAAACTCTTTCTCGAGTCTTTGCTCCCTTTGCTTATTAAAATTAAATTTATGAGTTTAAACCATGCTCCCGTAATTACATCGGCTATGCTGATCGTGCAGTGCGTACGTGACATCATCATCATAAGCCTACAGCAGTCCACTGCTGGACATGGTTCTCTTAAATCGCATGCCACTTGGCTCGTTTCTCGGCATCTCATCCAGTTGCTACCAGCCATCCTGCGGAGATCAACGCTTTACCTACCCTGAGAACTACGCTTGCCGATTCGCGACCTCCACTTAAGAACGCGTGTACAGAGACCTTTAATCATTTATATGATAAACTTCCCTCAAAAGTATAACAAAGCAAAGCCCACAGGCCCACGAGCCCACACATTCAATAGCCCAACACATTTACTTACACCCCTTCAGCCCGTTAACCTGCTCATGTATTCAACCAGTAAATAGCATTACTCGCCTGAACCGGGCAATTAGCGCACAAAAATGACGCTAACAAAGAACATCTGATCTGTTATGCAGATTGCGCTCTGCATTTTTGAAGCGGGTGGGGACGGTTTACGGGGGTCGTGAAAAACTGTGTGACTGTTCACACGAATAGTTAGGGTTTTTACGATTTTTTTTTTATAGTTGGTGTGGTCAAATGTCGTGATGTTGGATAAGGAGAGTTGTAGGTTTTTAATGGCTTAAATGTTTTTATTACTTAGTTACGAGTTGATAAATTATGATTACTCTTATCATTAGTTTCTGTTTTAGTTTAAAGTAGTAAATGAATGTCGTGATGTTGGATAAAACGAGTAGTGGGTTTTAATGAGTAAAATGTTTTATTAAAAAGTTAGGTACAATTCGCGAGTTGAGCAATTGTCATTAAGATTATATCAATAGCTTTTATTAGCATACTTTATATTCTAGTATAAGACCCTCAAAGTTAAAACTTTCAACGCCTCTTTAAACCTAACTTTGTCTACTTAACATAATTCCATCAGGACTTTAAGTTCTTTAGTTCAACCGCTCTATTTGAAACAAATTAATTTCAACTTCCCATATAATCTTCATAATATTGATGAAAGTCTACGTAGGTAAGAACGACTTGGTACTACTAGCCATGAATGAATAAAAGTTTCAAAATAAAGTCGTGAACAAAATCAATCATATGACATTTAATTATAAATTCCCCCTCACTGCAGTACTACCGCCATAATGTATGGGGTAAAGCATTATCACCACGCGTATCACAAAGACAGATTAACATAACCAACGTGCGGAAAAACGGTGCTCGTAACCAAGCCGGAGGGGTTGTTCTCAGAAGGAGGGGGTTTCCACCTGGCGGTGTGTAAACGACGATACATCGAGTTTAAAAAAAAAATGTCCCACGGTTTTGGTTTTAGAAGATCTATTGCAGAGGTTTCGAGACTAAAGATGGGGATGCGGTGCATGTTTTGGTTCATGCAGTAGATAGGTAAGAGTATACAGCATTCATCAGCAAGGTGTTGCCATGTTTATGTATGTGACAGTCAAACTAGAAAGTTTGATTGATTACTTTTTGGATGTTAATGGTATGATGGCATGATGATCCCATGGAGAACCATAGAACCATCATGCGAACCTCCAAAAAGTAACCAGCTGTCCCAATCCAATCGATCCAAATGTATGAAACAGCTGATACCTTTATTGTATAAAAGATATACAAAATCATACACTTTTGTATATCTGAAGCCCGTTTCCAACAAAAAATCAAGACTGCCTGTCCTGGTCTGTGCATGGATTTTTTTCAAATCATAACCTCAAAAACGGACAATCTGTGCGATTCATGTAATCAAATTAGTTTGACATAATTATATTTTAACAAAAGAGATAGAGTTTTATCCATAATATACGAAAGAAACTGGCCAATCAGCACCTCAATTGCGTATAATCAGACACAATTTTCCTCGCAGGTCAAGATCTTTTTACCACAGTATAACTGTGCTAGATATTCTCTCACACTTTACACTAACAACGACAAGTACCCACTTCACACTAACAGTTATAAACTAGCGACAAAATAACACTATAACATTAAATAAATACAAAATTGTCCGTCACGCCAGTTAATTAGTCTCTGCAAACAAACTATGAACTCAATTAACTGTTGTAATTAATATGAATTTTATTCACGTTGGGCGCGAAGGAAAAATGCCGAGACGCACGAAATAATGAAGAGAAAATATGGGCCGTAATGAGTTTAGACTACTCCTGTTTTTAGAAGCAGGACGAATTTAAATTTGAAGTTTTACTTGGACTAGAAATACGAATATTTAGGTAGGGCTAGGTAGTAGGCAAGGTAGACGTAACCCTGTAGTAGACCACAGATTCAGTCTTATAATTCTTCTGGAATCGGCATCTTCCAGAGGTCTTCGAGACGTAGCTTGCCTAGTGTAGTCGCCAGCACATCAAGTTACCACAAACTGTCAAATTTCTCCAAATGATTTTAAACCATAAAATGTTGATGGTTAACTTCAAAATCGAATGAGAAAATTTGACAGTTTGTGGTAACTTGATGCGCTTACGACTATACTTATGTCAACAGAGTTACTTCTCAAAGAACTCTTAACTATGAAAAAGTATATATTTCAAATTGCACGCCAAAATGAATCTCAGAAAAACTTCTCAAGAAATCCAATTGAATCTATCAATCAATAAAGCCGTATTGTACAACATAATAAAATAAAAGATAAGCTTTTGTAGGAACTAAGAAACTTTATCCTCCATTTTTATTACGGCCCAACTTCGAGATCCGACCCGTATTTATTTCATTTATGAAATAACTTTGAGCTGGCAACACTTAAAGTAAATATAAAGTTTGATGGCAACATTTATTCAAATACATGCTCTTTGCAGACTGTTGAGCTCATTCGTGCAGATAAAACTCAGCTGGTAATTTCATTTATGAATCGAATGAATACAAAATGTCATCATTTTTATTTTAGCGAGCAACTTTACGACGAATGAAATCTCGTAGTCTAATGTAACTCATTCGTAATTTTAGATCTTATTCAACTAAACACGTAAAAAGTAAAGTCACGATAGGCGAAAACTTTATTATATGACCTAATTATGTTTATTCCCAGCTGACTGGCAACTACTCATACTTTCAGCATAGGTTCTTAGACCGTGTCCTCATACAAGTGATCTTTGCAATAACTCCTTCATAGTTATGTTCGAAAAACTGGAAGCCAATCGCTGTCGGCGCGTTAGGATTCGCCGAACAAATGAACGCCTCAATCAAATACTTATTTATATTATGCGACCTTCCATTGGGACACTGATCTGAGGATTATTGCTGCAAGAATGAGTAACCTTTTAAGATCCACGGAGGCAGTATCCTCTAGCAGAAACCTTTAATCTCCAAATAAGTGCGGAATTTCAACACCCAAACATTATTCCGGACACTTCGCTCTGCTTACTTAGAACATAAATACAACATGGGTATTCAACAGTATTGCCAAAGCGAATGCAAAGTATTTGACAGTAATGCTAATGACGGCGTGGCCGAGAGTGGCCGTTGCATTAATATTCCGAATTTGTTTAGCCTTCATGATATGAATATTCAGGGCTGAGGTCATACCTGTGCGCAGCCTGTATAGTTGGCGGGATGAAAGTTTCAGGGTTCATAAAGGGGACGATATTATAAGAGTCACTCTTGTGGATTTATCAAAGGTTGTCATTTTAAGGAGTAGGCCGAGAGTCTTTTAAAAGGACTTTCTTAAGCTCAGTACTTATGTTTATGAAGACATTTCTTATCCACAGTACCTGTTAAGTCTGGTAAGACGGATAGTTCCCAAAAAAAAGCTTGCCTCGTGTCACCAAATTCTCTTAAAAAAATGAAAACGCAGAAAAAGAAAAGTTTTGTTTTAAATCCAGAACAGACGAATCATTGAATCATGTTCCCCTGCCACTTCTCCCAATCACAAAATCACTTACAATGTCACCACTTCGTCACCACTTCTTTTGTTGCAGGTACGGCTAGGCTTATGAAACATACAGCTTCGAGTCAATTGCAGTTGAGCAGAGAACTAATAGCTGATCTTTCAGTTTTACGAGTCAAAAATTCAAATTCGTTTTATAAATCACCATTTCCATAAAAAAAAAATATATAAATTATAAACTATTTTCAAAATACCACTGCTTGTCTCTGCACCACCCAAAGATTGACTGGTAGAAAATGCCTATGGCATTCAGTCCGCCTCTGTACTTTGTGATTGAAGTGTTAAATAAATAAATAAATGAAAAAAAAAAATCACAATCGCTTTTGTAATAACCCCCGTTCTACATAATTAACATGTTTTCTTCATTTTAATTATAAAATTCATCATTAATCTGCCAGCCTTTTCCCAACTATACTGGGATCGGTAGCTTCCAGTCTAACCGGATGCAGCTGAGTACCAGTATTTTACATGGAGCGCCTATCTGACCTCCACAACCCAGTAAAGATAGAATTCATGAAACATAAATATTTTGAACACATTAATATTCTCTTCTTTTTTCAGAATCCTACGCTCAATTACTTACTACTTAGTACCCAGCTATTTTCTACATTCTAATATTCATAACATATTAAAATTTTTCGCTGAATTTCACATTTTATTTTTCATCTGATTTTAATTTTTACTCATCAAAAATTCAGTATCACGCAGGTATAGTCACAGGCAACCCCTAGTCCTATATAATGAAGCTAGCAAACTGGTATTAGATGAAATAACCGGTAGAATTACTGAAATATCTGCCATAGACCAGCCACCGCAACTATTTCGTCGCGGCGACGGCTTGGATGCTGGGAAGTGCCCACATTGTCACGGGATTGGCTGAAAATTATCTGATTATAATATTATATACCTGGGAAGGTCGAGGTGGTTAGCTACGGTCGAAGGGAAAGGGGATAATTTGTTTTAATTATTAGGAGGTTTAATTTTGGGAAAGCTTGTCAGATAGGGCGAAGCTTGGCGAGATTTCAAATTTAAATAGTGTTGAATATGGCAATGTTTATACATCTATGTAAGGTTGGCTACACTGAATTAAGTTTTTAGGTTGGTCATATTATATATGATACTCTGTGGTCTTGCTGCTTGTGAACTGTAACTCTATGGAAGCTTTTAAATAAATACGTTTTTTTCTTTTGTTCGTCAAAGTTACACTTTAATTTAATAATCGCATCGAATAGCTTGGTCCACTAAAAATATTTTAATTTATGTACACACGGATACTTAACAGGACAATATACATTAACATAGAAGAGCACAAAGGTACTGCTTATTTCATAAGGAATTTACTTATGAAAAACTAGTAACTGCCTGTGTTTAAATAGTGTAGTGACTGCCTCTCGTAAGTCTAGTGGTCGCAAGCGCGGATGCTGAGGTCCTGGGTTCGATTCCCAGGTCGGGCAAAGTGTTATTAAATCTCGAAATTCCAAAAAGTAAAACAGCCGCTAAAGCAAAATCTGAATTTCAAACCTTGTAACACAGAACCAATTTTCAATTAGCAGACCATTAAAGCCCGCTTCTCCATCGACACGAATCGTATGATCATCTGCCTAGCTTTTTCCCAACTATGTTGGAGTCGCCTTCCAGTCTAACCGGATGCAGCTGAATACCAGTATTTTACATGGAGCGACTGCCCATTTGACCTCCACAACCCACTTAGTATTGGGTAAATGATACCCATTGGTAAGACTGGTTGTCAGACTTGCGGACCACTGTCTACTTGTAACGACAAAGATCTTCAAATGACAGCCGGGACCACTGGAACCGTATCAATCCCTACTATCCCTACTAATATTATAAATGCGAAAGTAACTCTGTCTGTCTGTCTGTTACGCTTTCACGTCTAAACCACTGAACTGATTTTAATGAAATTTGGTACAGAGATAGAGTTGACCTTGAGAAAGAACATAGGATAGTTTTATCCCGGACTTTTGAAGATTTCTCTTGGAAACGCGATATAACCGAACTCGACGCGGGCGAAGCCTCGGGCGGAAAACTAGTATAATTAATAGATGATAGAGAAAAGGAAATAAAAGTGCGATCATCAAATCTTTTAGCAGATTTACCAACTGAATTAAAACGAAGCCTCGACTAACGCGACGCATTATGATGCTCTAAACGATACTTAACCACTCATTCAACAAGGAAACTTCAAATCTCTTGGTTACATAATAAAGTCTAAATCACATTGTGTGTGCAAACTAAGTGGCTTTTACAGTAAAAGAGCTTTTATTACACCAATATAAACGCTAGAGTCGCGTGCAAGTCGAGTGTAAACGCGAGTAGTTTTACTGTTATCCACAAAAAGGTAGTCGGAGAACACCGCCAAATACGTGAGGTATAAAACTTTGATGGGACTATGTTTGTTTTATGCGATTATTTTAATATTATTTTAGTGGCTAAAGTAAGGGTCATTTGTGCATAGTTTATGTTATATTGGATTCAAGGTACTGTAGGTAGCTAAGCGCGTGGGTGGTGACCGGTAAGCCATGGCCTTTCCTATAGAATTTTAGAAATTCCTTGTCTTGATCCCTTCATTTATATTTACCTTAATTATTATGCTCAAGCTTAATTCCAACCCTGCTATGCTACTTATGAGTAAGTTGAGCAAAAATGTTTTTGAATAAATAAATTGGTAGAGGAAATGATTACAATGTTTTACAAAATATATATTTAACTAGCTTCCGCCCGCGACTTCGTCCGCGTGGAATAGTTACTTTGGGCTAACATGACTGCCCGGCTTTGCACATTGTGCGCGCAGTACCCGATCATTATTTTGCTGTGATTTTATTTTAAAACTGCGACAGCTCCTAAGATATTCACTTAAATCGAAAGATGTAAAGGGCAATTTTGTTTTAAATGAAATACTTGTGATGAGTAACGTATTTATTTGGATAAGGATTAATATCATGTTTATAAAAACACCTCCGTAAATAATGCATTATTTTAGAACAAATTTGGTTAGCATAAAAAAGGTTATAGTGAGCTAACCTTAAAAGATAGACATATGCTGTCGCGGACTTTTTTTTAGAACTTTTAAAGAGGAATAATTCTGTAATACATGATTTTTGCGAAACTTTAACCGTTTACGCAGCGCACGCAGCGGAAGCTCTCAATAGGAAAAAATATCTCCCGATTTTGAAACATTCTTCATTAGTGCTCCGCTCCTATTGGTCGTAGCGTGATGATATATAGCCTATAGCCTTCCTCGATAAATAGGCTATTTAACACTGAAAGAATTGTTCAAATCGGGACAGCAGTTCCTGAGATTAGCGCGTTCAAACAAACAAACAAACTCTTCAGCTTTATAATATTATTAAGTATAGATAAGTATAGATTAAGTATAGATTAGTATAGATTTCCACAAATTACAATGAGTTTGGCAAAGTAACGCCTAATAGTGCTTCTTACGTTCTTTTTTTCTTTGTTATTAGACGTTAATTTGCGGAAATCCGGGGCGGTATATTAAAATGTTTTGCAATTTAGTTTTAATTCCGCCAAAAACTGAACCAGCTTAATAACATTGACTCGACCCATATGTTAAACACACGCGTGTAGTTCATGTTTGCGATGCATGTTGCATTATAATTATCGCAATTTCTGCACGCCAATTTTTGCAGACAGGTGGTACCTACATTATGTATCCAAAATAATCTGGATCGAGTTTTTAGCGGAATTAAAACAAAAAATAATGACATTGCATATGATTTCAGTACATTGTTTCTGTCAAGTAAACATCCAAAAAATTGGACTCTACTCTCGTGAAAACCATCGACTCACGTAACAACGGGGTAGTGTTACGCCTATTATTCAAACGATGTTACGCGTAAAACAACAGTCATCCTAATTCCGTGAAACATAAAGATCCCTCAGTGGAAAAGTGTCGTCGTCCCACTGACCCCGGCTATAATACCTATTGACATTTTGACACGAGAAAACTTTTAAACAGGGCTGCTACATTCATTTTCGGGTCGGTATTTTCCATTCGGTAATATTACCTGAACATTAAAGGTGACTTGAAGCAGTAACTACACAAATCCGGCTTCCAACCGACTGAGCCGAACGGCTAACTTCTAAGGAAGTCTACCACAGTTGAATCATGTTCGGGTCGGGTCGGCACTATTCGAGAAAAACAGTGAAATTTTCCAAGCTACAATAATATTTCATTTTGGGTCCGGCTAAACCAAATGAAGCTGATTCAAATAAATGAGTACCCCTGACATGAAAACTATCAAAGTTTTGTTTACATTTTGTTTACGTCACCGTTGCGTGACGGTCTCGACTGTTTGTAAACAAACTAACTGCACCCCCTATTGAGGAAACTATAATTGATATTATGAAAAGGAAAACACAACTCCAGTTGAACAAAACTTGTTATGAAATATGAAAATAGATTGGCGCCAAATGTGTAAAGTTTGAACAGATTACTCCTACTAACTTATTTAAGGACATTTCGGGGTATCTTTATAAGTTTGTACCATAGACTTTTCATCGCAGAAATGTTGTGGTAATAGTGAATTTTGAACCCGTTTTTTTGTCACTTTTATTGACAAAAGATTGATTTTGAGAAATCAGAGGCCCAAGCTAGAAGAATAATTTCACTAGCAATAACTATCATAGGAAAGTCAAAAATGTCTTGGATCCACCCAAGCTACCAGACAATGTCTCATGACTCTCAATCCTGTAGAAATATGAAACACTTTGTAGCAGTTGCCACTTGCCTAAGCCATCAGACTGTCAGAATTATCAGAATCTATAAACATTTCCATTCCTTTTTTGTTTTTGATAAAGCCGCAGCAATTCTAAATCAAATCAAAAAGGTCCGTTTCTAACCCGAAAAACAACCACAAAATCAGATCCAAAATCCATGCTTACTCTGTTTCATTGTCTTAAACTCAACAAAACTAATTTACAAACAAACTCCAAGTATAGAACAGTATAGTATTACTTGGTCGTATCCCAGTTCAATGTCGACGGAACGTGCCGAGACTAACCATCGATTCATTTTGGCCTTTCTTTCAATGAGAATGAAAATCAAATAAATTCCAATCCAAGCTGGCCTTGGGCAGATCCCTCGAAAATCAAATTCATAAAAATAATAAGGCCGTTTTAAATGTAGCTGTATTGGTGGGACGCAAAAACTTTCTATTATTTAGTGCCGGAGTATCGTAGGCTTGAAACAAAGAAATGGTTTTCATTAAGTTATGTAGGTACTTATTTTTTTGTACTGAAAACAAATGCATTTAGTCAGTTGAGCTGAAGGCTTAAATGATTACACTCCGTTTACGTTTAGTAACTTCCCGATTCGCCAACTAAACAAAAGAATATTCATATAACACATTGAGTCCCGTTTCATCAACCATCAATTTCAACTGTTTTTTGGACAGTACAGCCAGCTCTCAAAGTTACAACTTAAATCATTGTTGATATTGCTATTTTTATCTCTCTCTAGCATAGAAAGGTTTGTTAAGAGAGAACTCAATTTAGAATTTGAACAGAAAGTACCAGGAGAACAGAATCTTGAAGAAGATATTGGCACCGCCAAAATCCTTCTCCTCCCAAAGAAACAGGATTGCATGAAATCAATGTGGTATTGTATTGTATTGTATAACGGGCTGGTGTCCGCAACTCCACGTCAAATGCGCGTATTTTGCGTGCGGAAAATGTGAAATGAAAATGTGGTATTTATTCTAACAATTCCGTCTCAACACACAAGTTCCGGGCAGGAGGTATGTACTTACGATAAAATTACTAGGCTTGCATAATGACTGGATGCATGAGTTGAATTCAAAGGGGAAAAATAAAATCGAAAGAATACGATCAAAATCCTCCTTTATTAAAATACCTATTCTATATATTTAATATTTAAGATAAACAGACGTGCCACAAATCTTGACGACGACGTAAATAACGCCCTACTGCTGGTCCATAATTGGTATACCGCGAACAAGTATTAAATGGGAAAAAAACGAAGGGCATAAATAAGATTTGCTCTACCGAATGTCAAAAGTAGTGATAGTGACATAGTATTGAATCAAGAGAAACTAGAATTCGTCGAAAAAGCTGTTGTCATGGGGATCACGCTCGATTCAAGGCTACATTGGGGTCCGCATACAACTTCTCTGATTTCAGCAGCATAATTATGCTGTTAGAAAAATCCGTCAATTTACTGATTTAGATACCGCGAGGCTAGTCTATTTTAGTTATTTTCATAGTATTATGTCATACGGTATTTTACTATGGGTACGGGCTGCAGACATCGAGTCTATATTTATTCTGCAGAAAAGAGCTATCAGAGCCTTATATGAGGGCGCTATTCTCTAAAAGAACTGTTTAAGGAAATTAACATCATGACAGTACCTTGTCAATACATCTATGAAAACATCATGTACGTTAGAAACAATCTGCATTAGTAAAAGAAGTGACAGACACCACTATAATACTAGAAACAGGGACCAACTAGTACAGCCAGGTTTCAGGCTAGCTAAAGTAGAGTCATCTTTCATGGAGTACTGTTTAAAATGTTACTACACAATACCTCCCCACATTCTACAACTGAATGAGACGAAATTTAAATCTTGTATAAAACGCACACTATATAGGCAAGCATATTATAAGTTGGGGGATTACATTGATGATAAAAATGCTTGGCTCAATGCTGGTCCTTGTGTCTGTGACTGTAGCTTCGCCTTCATTGTTTTTCTGACGTAAAAAGTGCCTGGTATGGTCTAATTGAAATAAATGCTTTGAGTTTGAGTTTGATACCAGAACATAAAAAGTTTTTCATAACGTTAAATTTATGCTTAAACTAATGTTTCTTAAGTAATGCAACTGTGACTGCTCTTTTGACAAATTCTTGGACTGTATTGAGCAAAATAAGAAATAAAAGTAAAATGTACCAAAGCCCACCGTGACCCACTAAGGCTCAAAAAACTACTATTTTTAAGAGTCTATTAAATTATAAAAAGCTTTGATTAATTAAACTTGAAATCTGCAGTATTCGTGGACATAAGTAAAGCATTTCGTTCAACTGTGTAAGGCCCATCTGTAAGTTAAAAAACAAGTTAATCATTACCTGTAAATCTTAGTAAAGTATTTATTTTCTACGTCCTCTGCTTACCTTCTTGGAACCACTGCGTTTTAGGAATTCCCGATTCCATTCTTGCTGCAGTGATAGCTTCCCTTAAAGCGAAGGGTACCGCCACCGCCATGCATATTGGAGGCTCACCGACACCTGTGTTGAGAGACATCAATCATTAGATTCTAGGTTGGTCTATTGGTCACAAGCGCTACTGCTGAACATGATGTCCTGAGTTTGATTCCTAGTTAGGGTGAAGTGTTATTGAGTTTTACTGAACGGAATTTTTCAGTAGCAGCCTGGAGTCTGAATTTTGTACCCGGTTTAGGTCAAAAAGCACCCTTTTATGGTCTTTATACATAACCGGTGAGAATTGCGTGTGTTATTAGGATAATAATATTATCCGGTAAATAATATTACCGGTATGCTATAAGAGTTAGGCAGATATTATCTGCCTAACTCTCATAGTAAATATAGCGCATTATTACCATACTAAATAAAAGCGTAAAGAACGAGCTAAAAGATTTGTTCCATGTAATACTCACACTTTGTTCCAAAAATTACATCAGCACTATAAGAATTCTTCCTAAAATAGACCCTCCAGTCCTGTGGAATGTCTCTGGCTAATGGCACATGGTAGTTCCAGGTCCGGTCGGTTAGGAGTTCACCAGTTGGAGCATAGACCAGGTTCTCGCATGTCCAGTAGCCTAGACCCATGATGAAGGCTCCTTCCACCTGTTAAAACAAAAAGACTTATTATATCTTCTTTTTTTTTGTCTGAACATTGTTTAGGATCTTAAAATTTTGTGAAAAGGTGCTGGTTTAATGCAGAAGGGAGAAGAAGAGAGGGCTTTGCAGTGGGCCACACCAGGCTCATGATAACTGAATGCAAGTTCTAAAGAAATGGCAATTACCATGAGTGAATAAGTGGAACAATAATATTTCCACAAAATTTTAAGATCCTAAACAATGTTCAGACAAAAAAGTAAGATATAATGATTCAAACAGAATACTTTAAGCCAAAATCAAATAATAACGGAACGACTCCCTAGGATTTAATGAATGTAAATACTGTTAGACTAACAAGGCGGTTCTCTTCCTTGCGGATTCGTATGTGCCCGGAATACCCTCGGGCATAGGCCAGGCATAAAATGTAAATGAATTTGAGTTCACATTCATTTTGGATAACTTTTGTAACTACGAATTATGGTTTGGAATATAATAGTGTTTAAATTATATTTATTACAACCATATTAAATCTTTACTTATTACGAATAGGTACTTACTTGGCCGATATCAATTTCAGGACTAACACTCTGTCCAACATCTTCACAAAGATCAACTCTCAACAACTCAAACTGTCCAGTCAATACATCTAATTCTACTTCAGCTAAAGTTACTCCATACACTACAAATGTATATTCCTCGTCCGTTCTAGTAAACCCATGAGTTTGCAAGTCCACATTGTCTATATGAGCTTTTATTATCAACTCTTCCCAAGTAGGATTATCCATCTGTTCTCTGATTGGTCTCAATCTGTCCAAGAGTTGTTGGCAAGCTCTTTTCACTCCCACAATTACATCCTGATTCACAATGCTACCTCCAGATAAAGAGCAGTTAGGAGCTATCACCGTGTTATTTCCTTTTACTACAATTTTATCGATAGGAATGTTAAGCAAATACGCTGCTACTTGAGCAGCTTTAGTGTTTATTCCTTGTCCCATTTCTATACCTCCGTGTGTTATAGCTATGGAACCATCTCCACGGTATACTGATAGATTTACATAGAAGTTTAGTCCTCCAATGGGAGTCCATCTCAGAACAGCGAATCTTAGTCCTCGCTTCTTCCATCTATTTTCAACATTAAACTTATTGACAAAATCTCGTCTTTTTACATAATCAGATTTTATGATAACATTGTCAAGCATTTCTTTTACATCATTGGCATACGCAGCATCTAGGTTGGCTAACCTGACGTCAAGAGGATCGAGGTCCATCTGGTAAGAGATCTGTTCCATGACAAGCTCGGCCATTGCCACGTGTTCTAATGTGCCTGTTGGAATAAAATACTTAAATAAGGCCGAAATGTTCAGTGCACTAACGAAATGTGCTGTTATTACATGTTTTTGTTGATCGATATTATGTATCTTATCAAGCTGAACTTTAGCAAAACTATGAAATAAGAGTAAAAATAGTTTCAGTGTCTTCCAATGTCAGAATCAGTGACTTACCTGGTGCTCTCACCCAAGTATTCTTAGCTGTATCAGTAACACAATCCAAACTCTTATAACTAAAACGGGCTCTGTTGTAAGCGTTGTTGTATTGACCGAGGCTCACCAAGTCGATTAACTGTCCGTTAAGCATGAACCCAGCATCTTTGTAGATACTGTAGTTTATGTACTGAATCATCCCAGAATTGTTAACGCCGGCCTGAAACAAGGTTATTGGAAAAAGACACACTATTGGAAGGATTTTCGTAAAAGTAATGTAAAAAGTTATGATGTTTATGTAGGTAAATAATGCTGTAAAAAAACTGCAATTTACAAGTATTCAACCATTATTTCTCAGTAACTTTGGTCAAGTGTTGGGTGACTAAAAATACAAGAAAACATATTTTACCTCAAACTCCGAAACACAAGGCAGTCTCTTGCCTATGGCTCTTGTATTAGTAGTCAATGATTGAACGATGCGGCAAGGCCGGTTAAGTTTCTGCACTATCAACGAAGCGGCGATCGCTCCCTGAATACAGCGAGATAGTTTGATGCCATACGCGCCACCAACAAGACGGATATGAACGTCAACTCTGAAAACATTTCATGCTATGATATCCACCTAAATATCAGATAGACCTGGGGAGTAGGCACCACAGGCACATTGGAAAAAGTGTGAAACGGCATTGCGAAAGCCAAATAAACTTAAGGTAAAAACAGCATAGAATCCTTCAAATAATGTGTAGTACTGACCGATTTTGATCTAAACCTAAAGCCCTCGCAATCTGCAGTTGTACACCTTCCATCCACTGCGTCGCGCAGTATACTTTCAGTCCGTCATCAGAAGGTCTGACTACGGTAGTGAGAGTCTCGAGCATAAATGTGTACTGTCCATTAATCGAATTCATCCCATTTATTACCCTTTCCACATCTGTCCCTCTATCAGTAGCATCCACTTCTATAAATGTCGCCGTTCGGCTTGGTACATTTTTTGCTTCCTTTAATTCTAAAAGAGGTTCTTTTATGTTTGTATAAGTAGCTTTTACTAATTTAGCAGCTCTGTCAGCAGTGTGGCGGGTTTCAGCTACGACTATGCCGATTGGCTGGTTGAAAAATTTTACGGCCGTACTGGCTAACACTGGTTCGTTGGTAGTGTATATGATGGAATCTGGTGGAGTAAATGAATTAACTCCTGGTATGTCTTTTGCCGTGTAGAAGGCTATAACACCTGGATAGGCCTGTAAAAGAGCATTCCTAATAAGTTCAGCTTTATAAAAAACTAGCTGTTGCCCACGACTTTCGTTCGCGTGAATTTATTATAAAAAAAAATACTTCCGTTTATCCGTAATCGGAATTTGTTAACAATTACAAGGGTTTTAATTTTTTTGCACGGAACCCTAATTATTTTTCTAAAATAAGCTTAAGTTAGACCTTATAACATCAGCTATCTGCCAGTAAAAGTCCCGTCAAAATCGGCCCAGCCGTTTCGGAGATTAGCCGGAACAAACAGACAGACAGTCAGTGTTTTTGTTATAAGTGCCGTATATATTTCCATATGCATTAATTAAAAAGCTGTTATTTTGATAATACAAACAGACACTTCAATTTTATGTATAGAGATAGATAAAAGATAGAAGATATGTTTTTTCTTTATTACGAAATCTTGTCGTCCTCTTACCAAAGCTTCACTAGCATCGATAGACACAATATCTCCCCTTGCGACTGTGCTAAGTGCAAAAGCACAAAACACCTCGTCCGGATGCAGTGGTTGATCTTCAGTGTAGCAAGCTTCTCCCGCACATTGTATCTATGATCAAAACCACCATGACATTTATTTTCGATATGGTAGGTATATTTCAATGAAATTATTAAATTACAACATTACAATTTTCTAAAAACCGTAGTTTATTAGTCTCTTGGTTTCAATATTCATTAGAACTACCAGTATCGCTAAATTTTTATTCTTTATTGTGCTCATAAAATTACATTATTAATTGCATTGATAATTATAGCAAGCTTATTCCAAGTATGTACTTACCAAAGCCTCTCGTTTCGGTATTGGTTGTGACACCGGCCACACTGTTTGGTTAGTTTCAAACACCTGAACTGCTCTAGATACTGGACGAGTATCTGACAAGACAATAGCTCCTGACTTGTAGCGTGTGTGAAGGTTTGTCTCTGGAGATAGCGTCAGTAGACCCTTGGGATTGATAAAATTGTTTTTAATAATCATCTGTTTGCCGACGACTGTGTTCTTGTCGGTGAAGATGGACCTACGGTTCGAAACAGGTTAGAGAAATTTCAACAGAAGTTGGAGAATATTGGCTTGAAAGTCAGCAGAACTAAAACTGAATACATGTTCTGCGATTTTGACGGTCTCTCCAGTTCTGAAGTCATAGCGCTAGATGGCGCGTTTCTTCCTGTCTGCTCCGACTTTCGATATCTCATTTCACTCGTGCAAAGTGACAGCGAAATATAGCACAGAATTAACACTGGATGGATGAAATGGCGGCAGCTTACGAGAACAATATGCGACTCCCGCATTCCCTTTAAACTTAAGGGAAAGACTTATAAGAAGAAATGATGGATGGACTGTGTGAAGTATGGTATTGCAAGAAAGGAGGTGTCTGATGAAATAACGACGTAACAGAGAAGTAAGAAAGAAGAAGAGATGCAGATGGAGGATATTACGATTGAAAATTCCTGACTCAGTGTTGGTTTCCCGGAAACTGTCTAATTCATAATTTTGTATTTACTTTATAAAACAATCCTAAAGCAGATTTTCTTCTATACTCCACTGATGGCGCCGGTGGATTCTCTTCAATCACCAGTTCTTCCTCCAAAATCTTCAATGCAGACGTCAGAGTCTCATTGGTGAACAGTTTCTTCCCAACAAGGAACTGCTCTGTCGAGCAAGCCCGAATAAATGATGGGGAAAGAGCACCAAAAACGATTCTTGCGCATTTAACTACGTTATTGGAATCCAATTTGTAAAGAAATCCCGCATTTATTAAAGCCGATGCACTTTGAGAGCGTGGCATCACCTGAAATAATTTATGAAAAATAATGTGTCAAAATTGAAAAAAGGTATCGTGTTATTTAAATAGTCAATGTCTCTGACTTATATTTCATTTATATTTTCGTCAATCGTTATTTTCTCATTCATGAAAATTAATTTAACCAGCGCTTACCTTAAAAGTTATCACGTGATCATCCTTGCATAGTGGTGGTAGCATCACGTTCCAAATCACACTTCCTCTCAAATTCACTTTGAGAAACTGTTGCATCGTCAGAGTTCGCTTTCCGCTCAACCTGTTCTCTAAAATCGATTGATTGTCACCGACACCATATTCATATTTTGCACGGTACAGACTAAATAGCAAGAAAGATAAAATTTAGAATTTAAACTTACGTATCGTGACTTGGGCCCCAACCATTTCTAAAAGTAAGAAAATATCCGATGCAAACCAGTGGTGTTTGTTCTTGATCACAAGGTTTCCAGCTATCGACGCCACCTACAAATTAATAAATATCAAAATTATAAATATTACATCAAGGGTTCAAAAAAAATATCAATTATATCAATTTTATATCTTACGTTTCTTATAGGAATATGCGCAACATTTAGTATGTGCTCGTAAATTTTCTTTAGATACCCAAAGTTTTCTTGTTCAGCTACAGTTTGAAGTATCTTCAAAAACTCTGTGAGTGTCGTCCCAGCGTTCACTATTAAGTTCTGGTCAATTGTGTACCCTTTCAGTTCTTTGACACCACTTATGTCTATGAGAACACAAGGATATTCGTCTATGGGATATACTCCTGCAACACAAATACTCTCTTAAATCTTTATCTTCTTAAGTTCACCAGACCACGTTTTACTCAAATATTTGTCACACTCGTCGATGACCAAACAAAAAATCAATAAAACTAATACACCTAAAATAAAAACACTCACCTCTAGCCGTATTACCGCTTACAAGCATATAAGAATCATCGCCTTCTCTTTCTAAAATCGTGAATATATCCTTAACTTCTTGTACCTTCACCCACAACCGGTTATCCTTTAATTTGATTTCTATAATTTGTCCTTTTCCAATTTCTTGGTCTATAAAGCACCACTCACTATCCTCACAATTACTTTTGTCACAAGCTTCACCAGTTTTTTTACAGATTTGAAGATCTTCAATGTCTTGAAGCTTGATCTGTCTTGGTGCGTCGCTGGCAAACTTTTTGAAGGCATCCATGATTGGTCTGTAGCCAGTACAGCGGCAAATGTTGCTACCTAACGACTTTTCAACTTCTAGCATTGTGATATTCGGATTGCCTTGTAGGAGACTGCAAATAATATATTATTATGTACTTAAAACTATCTTTTTACAATTATTTCCAAGTGCAGGAAAGTCCAAATAGCCTTAATTTTATCGACGTTAACACTTTTTACCCCACTGGAGGAGGGTAATGTGTTCATCAGCCCATATTTATGTATGTTAAATTTTTCTTAATCTTACGAGTATCACTGAAGACAGACTTGTATGACAGTAATCAAAATTCAATACAGCTATCACCAGAGTCCATACAGCGTTAAATAAAAAATGAAAGTCGACGAATTGAATAGGTATTTGAAAATCAACTTTATGTTCTTCGTATCATTTAATATTTCTAACAATTTAAAACACACAAATCAAATATCAGTGAGAAAATCAAAAAGTGAAATCGTCTGTGAAATCTTTCACAATATTAAATTGAAAAGCGGAAGTAATTAAATCAAAGAACCTGACTGAAAAGCAAAAAAACAAATACATTTGAAAGCAGGTTACAGCCATTGAAATATAAAATTATTAAAACATGGGACGGGTCCCACCCGCTTAATTTTGAAAAATTCTGAAAAGCATTTCAGTCGGGTTTTATTTTTATTTTTAACTAGTTTTCCGCCCGCGTCGAGTTCGGTTATATCGCGTTTCCAAGAGAACTCTTCAAAAGTCCGGGATAAAAACTATCCTATGTTCTTTCTCAAGGTCAACTCTATCTCTGTACCAAATGTCATTAAAATCAGTTCAGTGGTTTAGACGTGAAAGCGTAACAGACAGACAGAGTCTTTCGCGTTTATATTATTAGTAGGGATAATTACTTTTTTTGTAGTCAATACGAAGAAACGCATATATATATTTGTCTCAATAATTTAACAAATGTAGGTATGCATTTCTTAACACAGAATTTAACTAAACAAAAAAAAACATTGGAATTCACTACAATACATTATTAGGAAAATAACATAGTCATTCTATTACAAATAATTAACCTGCTGGCCAATTTACATATTCCTCATTTTATTCTTTTCCTGATACCAACTTTTTATATCGTAAAGCTAAACCAGTTTTAATTAATAATGTTTTCTTACCCATACATCGCCATTACCCATGCAGGTGAACAATATCCACACTGCGAACCATTTTCGTTAGCCAGTGTAGCTTGTAGCTCATGGTAGCCCTTTTGCCTGTTGCCCAAACCCTCAATGGTGGTGACTTCCAATCCATGACATGATGTTATTGACATCATGCACTACCAACACAAATAAAATCTTATGAGCCTATAACGTTGGGACACAAGACTCCTTTTAAGGGAGGGAACGGGCCACAAAGCTGCGCGCGGGTACAAGTTCGGGTACCAAACCAAATAATTAATATAATTACTTAGTGGCTACTACGTACGTATACATCTTCAGAAGAAAATAATATTCTTTATACGGCACATTTAAAATCATACACTGTCTACGACAAAAGAAAATATAAAATTTAAGCAGCTAGATGAGAGTAGCTGTTAATTGATGAATTAAAGTGGTGAAGCAATTCGCTACATGTTTGCGATTGGGCGCTCCTTGTGGGGCTCCACATCGCTGTCAATGTGGTAAAGCAGTCGACTGCCTCGGACACCATGGCCTTTCTTGCAGTAAGAGTGCAGGTCGGATTGCGCGACACGCTAGCATTAATGATCTCATCCTTCGTGCTCTTGCCACCGCCGGGGTGCCAGCTGTCTTAGAACCCAAAGGCTTGGCATGCGTCGTTGGGAAGAGACCAGATGTTATGACCATAATGCCATGGAAGTTGGGTAGGCCTTTTGTGTGGGACGCAACTTGCGTCGACACCCTTGCGCCATCCCATCTTCCTAGCGCAGCAGCTGAAAACCTCAAACGGCGCAAACCAATAATTTAATTGGTAGTAATGTGTTCAAGCCGTTTGGGGTTGAAACACTAGGGCCATGGGGTCCGAGTGCCCACCTAGTATAGAGGGCGGGCCTATTTTTTGGCCAAAGAATCAACATTGCCATTCAACGTGGCAATGCTGCCAGCCTTCTGGGCACTTTTCCTGTTGACAGCGATGCGGACGAATTTTTGGACGCCCTGTAAACCTTTTCTGCTTGTACATATGTATTACTATTTATTTATTTAAACTTCATGTACAATAGTAGTACATAGGCGGACTTAATGCCACAAGGCATTCTCTATCAGTCAACCTTTTTGTTAAATAAGAAAACATTGTGATAGGGTACAAAATAAATATCTAAAAAAGAAATTCTTGTTTTCGAAAATTTATATACTTTTATTGATACTAATACACATATATAAATAAAATAAAATAATAAATATTTTAACAAATGCCAAAATAAAAGACAAGAAACGTAATAATAATTACCATGACGCGACTTCTAATTGAGACATTTTTATCCTGACTTAAGTAGTGGTTACGAACTTTTCTTTTAGAAGTGAGTTTGCTTTCAGCTTCACTTTTTTTTTACTATTATAGTTTTGTAGTTTGTATATAATTAAAGTGGTCAAAAAACGGATATCCCGGCATTTGAAAAAGACTTTTGTGTGACGAATGATGATGAATAAGCAAGTGAAGTTACTAACCGCATTGACAGCATACGGCGTGGCAGAGGGTCGATTGACGTTGACTATGCAGGCACCACAGCCGCCTTCGCGACACATGTACTTGGTGCCATGAAGCCCTACGTACAGACGCAGGTAGTCCAGAAGCGTCGTGTGCGAGCTCACATCGCATTCCGATACTGCACAAAGATAATTGTGACTTATTTAATAGTGTTCCTTGATTTTTAACCGCGCCCTCGAAAACACCTCTCATGTGATTTAATCATCCATTATAAGAAAAGTGTCTTTCGCTGATGATTTCAATCTTGACTTGAGTTTATTATTTAATGCATTACTTGATAGTAATGCATTTAATAATAAACTTTATTTCATAGTTTAATGAGGTATACTGTTTAGTTTACATACCACAATACTCCACGCCGTTCACTTTAAATTTTAAAACTCCCATGTCTGAGCATCGACTTACTTCAGCAGCTCAACTTGAAGTAATAATATAGTTAGCAGAGAATAATTATTCTATCAACAACGAGAAGTAGGTACCTTCATTATTTGATAAACATTATTTTATTTAATAAGTGAAGTACTATCTTAACGACTAAACTAGGACCGCTTGATGTATAACGTACAAATGACGTTGAAGTAGATCCATACAAAACAACCGGTTCTAGTCTAGGTGATCGATTGCAAAAAGCAACTAGACTATTATTATGATAGTGGTTAAAGAATTTTAAAACAGTATTATATGCTAATAGCTTATGATTAGACGCTTTTTCAACTGAAAAGTATAGCATTGAATAACGATGACTTTATTAAAAGAGCAAAATGTACTTGTGTTGTAATGTACGACAGAGAAATAAAAAGTCGAGATAGCTCACACAATAAACATGTTTAATGTAGCCATGGGCCAGCCATATTAGCCGTAGACCCGATGACCGTCGCGTAAGACTTACACGTGAGTGGAGATCGCAAATCAGTAAAAGTAAGGTACCCTCAGGCTAGATGAGGAGACGATATGAGCAGGCTGAGATTTGCCAAAAATTTTAATAAAGGACGTGCGATTTGGACGAACCTATGTCCAGCATAAGACGTTAAAAGTAACAGAGGGTGTTAGTAAGTACTTCTTCTAGCATGACTATAAAGCACCATCTTTACTACTATGGACCCATCATAGAAGTAAATATGGTGCCAGTAATGAATAATATTAAAGCTATTAGGTCCAAATACAAAGTATACCAGTAGAAGTTATAGGAACAAAACAATATAATTCGTTGACTTCAAACATATCATGAGATGATGTCATCGTAAGATGGAGGAATAAATAGATAAAAATATTTTAATTCTTTAGCAGGTTGTCACACTAACAGCCTCCATGGATGGAGTCATGGTTCGCTTTACTTTGAAAATAAGGTTGATGTATAGATCTGAAGGTATACTGAGTTTCCTCCGTGCCTCGGAAAGCACGTTAAGCCATTGGTCCCGGCTGTCATTTGTAGATCTTTGACAGTCGTGACAGGTAGCCAGTGGCCCGAAAGACGTACAACCAGTCTTGCCAGGGTATCGTATTACCAAGTAGTACTAACTGGGTGTACATGTCAGATAGGCAGTCACTCCATGTAAAATACTGGTATTCAGCTACATTTGGTTAGACTGGAGGCTGACCCCAACATAGTTGGGGAGAAGGGTAGACAGATGATTGGGTAATACAAAATAGAGTACCTACGACTAGAAGAAACAACAAAATTAAGGTAATAATTTTTATATTCAAGTTCACAATCATATTATTACAATAAACTACCCCCGGTATATCATTATTTAATTGAAATCGTAATTAAAAGTATTTAACTAGTATATGAAAAGGCACTAATTTGAAACAATATTTTGATTTAAGCTGTAAAACTGTGATAATCGTGAAGGTAGATAATTATCTAATTGAACTTGAAATCGGCTGGATTCGTCGACGACAGTAGATAGTTTCTTTCAACAGTGTAGGGCCCATCTGAAACAATATCAAATCACACTGTATGAAGAAGCTGTAGAAAAGTTTTAAATGCCAACGAATAACAGTCCTATTCTTTGGCTTCGAAATTAAAGTGACAGCATAATTCAAACGCATCGGAAAATTCAATTCATACTCGTACTAAATTTTGAATTTTTTACCTTCTTGGTACCATTGTGTGGTAGGAATGCCTGATTCAAGACGAGCTGCGACGATAGCTTCCCTCAAAGCAAGGGCTACAGCCACAGCCATGCAAATAGGAGGTTCACCAATACCTATGTAATAAGACATTATCAATTCCCCATTCAAATACTGTCCCATGTGGCACCATTCTCACGTTGAACAAGAACTCACAAAGTTAATTTCATAGAGTTATGAATAAATAAATCCATTTATCGAATCCTAAGGCCACACTTACACTTAGATCCGAAAATAATATCAGCACTGTAAGAATTCTTCCTAAAGTAGACCCTCCAGTCCTGTGGAATGTCTCTGGCTAATGGCACATGGTAGTTCCAGGTCCGGTCAGTTAGAAGTTCACCAGTTGCAGCATAGATTAGACGCTCGCATGTCCAGTATCCCACACCCATTATGAAGGCTCCTTCTACCTAAAAAAAGATAATGACTGAAAAAAATATCGTAGGCTTGGTAAAATTTTGAACATAAAAATGATGATTGAAACAGATTTTGCTTCACCTTCTGTTCTGTTAGGAAATACTTACTTGACCAATATCAACTTCAGGACTAACACTCTGTCCAACATCTTCACAAAGGTCAACTCTCAACAACTCAAACTGTCCAGTCAATACATCTAATTCTACTTCCGATAAAGTGACTCCATAGACATCAAATGGATATTCTTCATCAGTCCTCGTAAATCCATGAGCTTGCAAGTCTACATTGTCGGTGTGAGCTTTTTTTATCAATTCTTCCCAAGTAGGATTATCCATCTGCTCTCTGATTGGTCTCAATCTGTCCAAGAGTTGTTGGCAAGCTCTTCTCACTCCTACTATTACATTTTGATTCATGATACTTCCTCCACCTAGTGAACAATTTGGAGCAATCACAGTATTGTTTTCTTTTATTTGGATTTTTTCCACAGGAATACCAAGCAAATAAGCTGCTACTTGGACTGCTTTGGTATTTATTCCTTGTCCCATTTCTATGGCACCGTGTGTAATAACTACAGAACCGTCGCCACGATAAACTGACAGATTTATGTAAAAATTTAGTCCTCCTACGGGCGTCCATCTTAAGAAAGCGAATCTCAGTCCTCTTTTTTTCCATCTGTTGTCAAGGTTGAATTTGTTGACAATTTCTCGTCGTTTCATGTAATCAGATTTTATGATGATATTGTCGACCATTTCCTTCAGGTTACTGCTATATTGTTCGTCTAGATTGGCTAGTCTTACGTCTAGAGGATCTAGGTTCAACTCGTAAGCTATCTGTTCCATCACGAGCTCTGCCATCGCTACGTGTTCTAGTGTACCTGTTGGATTTAGAATGCGTTAAAAAACGGAACACAAAGAATTGTTGTTTAGGGTAACCTAGTAGAGGATTTAGCCTTACCTGGTGATCTCGCCCAAGTATTTTTGGCAGTATCAGTTGTAGAATCATAACTTGTGTAGTTCCATCGACCCCTGGTGTAAGCGTTGTTATACTGGCCTTCACCAAGCAAAGTTAACTGTTCATTTATCTTATACCCATTGTCTTCGTATATCCTGTAGTTAATGTACTGAATTACCCCGGTTGCACTAACACCAGCCTGAAAGCAAGGTGATAAATTTTATAGATCTTTTGTGAAAAATAACTGTTATTTAGCAAAACTTAATTTATTAATATATGATAAACCTCAAAGTCAGCACAACAAGGAAGTCTCTTTCCCACGGCTCTGGTATTCGTGGTCAATGACTGAATAAATCGGCACGGTCTGTTAAGTTTCTTCACAGTCAACGCAGCAGCAATTGCCCCTTGAATGTTGCGGGACTGCTTGAGGCCGTATGAGCCTCCAACGCGACGGGTGTGTACGTCAACCCTAGGAATCAGAAACATGAGAAACGTGACAATAATACATACAAACAACAAATTCAAACTGTTAAGTTTAGGTACAAAAATCAACTAACCTGTTTTGATCCATATTCAAAGCCCTCGCAATCATTAACTGCACGCCTTCCATCCACTGTGTCGAGCAGTACACGTCTAGTCCTTCATCAGATGGCTTGACGACAGTAGTCAAGGTTTCTGTAGTCATATGGTACTGGCCATATATTGAGTTCTCCCCTTTTATTTCTCTAGCTATTACTTCTGTACCTCTGTCGGTAGATTCAATGTCAGCATATTGGGTCGTTCTGCTAGGATTATCTACAGTATGTCTTACGTCTAAGAGTGGTTCTCTGACATTTGTGTATATAGCTTCTACTAATTTTGCAGCTCTGTCAGCTATATAGCGGGTCACAGCCACAATTATGCCGAGCGGTTGGTTGAAATATTCGACAGTACCACTGGCTAAAACTTTTTCATTGGCAGAGTATAAGAACGAGTCTGGTGGAGTAAAGGAGTTTATTCCTGGAATGTCTTCTGCTTTGTAGAAGGCTATGACTCCTGGGAAAGCCTATGAAAAGGTAGCTTATTCAATAATTTATGTTAGAGTAAGATCATCTCATAAATTATCGCAGTATCTGACCATTACATTGAATATTGTACTTACCAAAGCCTTGCTGGCATCAATAGACACAATTTCACCCAATGCGACAGTACTAAGCGCCAAGGCACAAAATACTTCGTTGGGAAAATGAGGTAAATCATCCACGTAGGAAGCTTCGCCAGCACATTGTATCTAAAACCAAAAATAAACTCAATGGTTGAATATAAAACAGAGAATCCGTACGGTAGGTAGATAATAAAAAAGTAGCAGATTGAAAAAAGTTTGCTAAGCAGGTACTAAGTATTCATGTTATTGCCCCGTTGGTCTCGTAGTCGCAAGGGCGACTACTGAGCGTGGGGTCCTGGGTTCGAATCCCAGGTCGGGCAAAACGTGCAATTGGGTTTTTCCATTGAACATTTTTCAGTAGTAGCCCGGATTGCCGTCCCAATAGACTATAAGGGTAAAAGAACAGAGAGTACACCTATGTTTGCGTTAACACTTGTACACTACAACATCTCCCACGCTGATGGCTAATCTCCGCTGAGATTGGCAGCCGTGACCGAAAACGGTCAGGAGAACTATTCTTTTAATATTATTGGAGTTCTTCTTACCAAAGCTTCTACTTTCATGATGGGTTGTGTCACGGGCCACACTGACCGGTTAGTTTCAAACACTTGGACAGCTCTGGACACTGGACGGGTGTCCGACAAGACAGTGGCTCCAGACTTGTAGCGAGTATGAAGATTTGTTTCGGGAGATAGTGACAGTAGACCCTGAAGTTTCGAAAAAAGCTTAGAAAACATGAAAGAGAAACCCAATTTAAGGATGATTTTCACCAAACGGCGACATCGCATTTGATCGGAAAGGATACGAACGGATGCGGCGACAGCCGATCGCGACAAGGGAATGGAGCCGATCCCGCGTCGCAGCATACTTTCGGCTACGATCGCGTGTCACGAAAGACGCCCGCGGTCAAGCTGCTGTGCGCGGCTTGGCAATATAGACTTTAAATACTGTGTACACGATTTAATATCGTTTAAATATTGTAAAATCCGTTCCAATCCGATGCGATGGGAGCCGTTTGGTGGAAATCCTCCTATATCCTTTAAAAATCCAACGTGCCGTGAAAATTACAATTTGGTAATGTTAGGAATGTTTCGATTCTATCTCGAAACAAAGTTTAGTCAGTGACCTATGTAAAAACTGGCGAGAATACACTATATTTTTTTCATTAATATCAGCTAGAAACTTTGATAGACCTGTTGGTCTAGTGGTTAGTGACCCTGACTGCTAGGTCGGAGGTCGTGGGTTCGATTCCCACACAGGACAAATCTTTGTGCGATGAGTACGATTATTTGTTCTGTATCTGGGTGTAAATTTATCTATAAAATGTATTAATTTAGAAATATATAAGTATGTTTATCAGTTGTCTGGTTGCCATAGTACAGGCTCTGCTTAGTTTGGGATCAGATGGCGGTGTGTTGGTTGTCCTAAGAAGATATTATTATTATTAAACTAAAAATTTTGTGATTTTACAGTCAATTGTAATACCTTATAAAACAATCCCAAAGCAACTTTCTTTCTATAATCCACTGAAGGATCTGGTGGATTGTCTTCTACTACCAGCTCAGCCTCCAAGATCTTAAGCGCTGACATCAGAGTATCATTGGTGAACAGCTTCTTTCCAACTAGGAACTTCTCTGTCGCAGTAGCTCGTATAAATTTTGGGGAGAGAGCTCCGATGGTTATCCTTGCTGATTTGACTATGTTGGCAGTGGTTAGTTGGTACAAAAATGCAGCGTTTACTAAAGCGGAGGCGTTTTGGGAGCGTGGCATCACCTGCAATTATTTAATCAATCTTAGCAATCAGCAAAAATTCTACTTACAATATAAAGGCTAACTTTGTTTTCAATTATAAAGGTAGCCCAAATGTACTATTTTAGTTAGAGACCATAACACATAAGGTTCTTTATCTTACCGTCATAGTGTATTTACAATAAACGTTACAATTGCAATGTCGTCATGTCTACCTTCAGACAACAACCACCACGACAACCAGACGGTAATTATTATCATCATCGTTGGTCATTCATTCTCTTTAATTTTTATCTTTAGTCATGAACAAAAATTACATTTTATTTTTGACTTTAATATTACAATTTCAGAAAAAAAAAGATTGGTACTTATAAAATGACTAGCTTTATTTATTATACAGGGTGCAATTTTTCAACCTCACATAGAGGGAAAGTACTCTAGTACGTTATCCCATTGAATTTATAAATTTAGATTTCATGGTTTGCCTTTCATTTATTTTATCATGTTTTGTTAGAGAGTATTGATCCATATGATTGACCCTATCGATTGATTTATTAGAAGTAGAGGATGATATTTTTTCGAATTTTAGTCAGTTCGATTCCAGAGTGTGGCAGCGAATTTTCTAAAATATTTGAATGCAGATTTGATTTTTTTTTTTATAAATGAAAGTTTTCTTTGAGTAAAATTTGCTATCTCCAGTATTTGGAGTAGGTACTTTCCCTCCAGCTGAGGTTCAAAAACTCCATTCTGTATATCAGCTTCATTTTAACCTATAACAGAAAGAAAAACAGCTAGTAATAATGTCAGTTTACCTTATACGTGACCAAACGGTGGTCGTCACATAGTGGAGGTAACATAATGTTCCAAATAACACTTCCTCGCAAGTTCACCCTGAGAAATTGTTGCATCGTAAGTGTTTCCTTTTCGCTAAAAGAGTTCTCTAAAAATAACACATTGTGATTAGTTATCGTACTTATCTCCACCATTAACCATTTTCATTTCTAAGTTTGAAGAATGAATGCTGTTACACCAAACGCTTGCAATTCTGAATCTCCGTCCTTGAAATCTGTACAAAAAACGCCATAAACCATAAATTCAGTCAAAGTATACTTACGTATAGTGACATAAGCGCCAACCGCCTCTAAAAGCAAGAAGATATCCGATGAAAACCAATTGTGTTTATTCTTGATCACGAGGTTCCCGGCAATTGTCGCCACCTTCAAACATAAAATCTTTAAATATAATATAATTATCACTAATATTATGCTTACCCTTTTTATCATTTTAACTGTACTGAGGACTGTTACTGGAAACTCTACTCACATTTCTTATGGGAATGTGCGCAACATTTAAAACGTGATCGTAAATCTTCTGCAGATATCCAAAATATTCTTCCTTAGATACAGTTTTCAGTATCTTTAGAAAATCTGTGAGTGTCGTCCCAGCGTTCACTATTAAGTTCTGATCAATTGTGTATCCTTTGAGTTCGTTGACACCACTTATGTCTATGAGGACTCGAGGATACTCGTCTATGGGATATACACCTGCAAAATAAAGTTTGAAGTAAATCTAATCAATTCTTATTTCTAACGCGTTGATAGTTCATATTAACTAATTCTACCAACCTCTAGCAGTATTCCCATTAACAAGCATGTAACTACCGTCGCCTTTTTTATCCAAAATCGAAAATATATCTTTGACTTCTTGAACTCGAAACCAGAGCCTGTTATCTTTGAGCTTGATCTCTATAATTTGATCTTTCATTCCTTCTTCATCTACGAAGCACCACTCACTATCCTCACAATTACTTTTATCACAAGGTTCTCCAGTTTTCCTACAGATTTGAAGATCTTCAATGTCTTGAAGTTTGATCTGTCTTGGAGCGTCTACGCCAAACTTCTTGAATGCTTCCAGGATTGGTCTGTACCCGGTGCAGCGACAAATGTTGCTAGCTAGTGACTTTTCTATTTCTAACATTGTCATGTTAGGATTGGTCTGAAGCAGGCTGCAAATAACAAACAGAAACTGTAGATTCAAGGGTCCTATAAGGCCATAACTAAATCCATGTACTTTCTTTATCCTGGATTCTTAGTGCTGTGGATCTTGTTGATTTTTTGTCCTGGCTTGGCGCCAGATACGTCTATCCTGGGCAATTCTTGAGGCGTAATGAAAAGATAGCCCCGAAGACTGGAAGATCGGGTCTCGACCCGATCGTCGGCTTCTTGGTTTTTACCCTGGGTATCTTTCCATTGACTATTGAGAAATCCATGTAACAGACTAATAAAAAACCAAAATAAAACAAAATCTTACCTGTACATCGCCATTACCCAGGCAGGTGAACAGTATCCACATTGCGACCCATTGTCACTAGCCAATGTTGTCTGCAGCTCATGGTAGCCTTTCTTCCTGTTGCCCAACCCTTCGATGGTAGTGATCTCCAATCCGTGGCAGGATGTTACCGGTTTCATGCACTGGTATGATGAAGTTATTTTAATTTAAATATTGAAGCTGTGATTTCGAATAATGACAATAAATCTAAAGGTACTATTCTTTAAACTGATTCTAAAATATGTCCTAGCTTTGTTTAAATAACTTTTCGATGAGAGTCTTAGAATCTCTTCCCAGGAAATCCATCATATGGAAAATATTACATAGGGGTAAAAGCCGTGGGCTTAGCACAAAGGCGAGAAAAATTACAATATTGGACAATTTCGTGAAAAATGATGTTTCCATACTAATTTTTTTTTACTTTTCCTGGAAACGCCTGAACCGATTATGTATGATGCAATTGCAAACTATATTGTTAGTGAAAAAGCTGCGCTGCACTTTCTCGCTGTGTTCTTAAATTCTCAAACACAGTCAAAAATATACCTACTTTTTTTCTATTTTTTTTTTTTTTTTTTGGTGGGTGGGAAATCATCAAATGACCCCCCCCCCCCGCCCTGGGCGGAGCGGACGGGAGTGTCAGACTCTTACTGACTAAAAACCACCCATGTTCCTTGCCCCTGGCAGGCACCGGCCCTTGCGGGCCCCTCCCGTTGCTGACATCTCTTTGAGGCGCGCGTGGAACACGAACGCGCCGTCGACACGGCCTGCCCGTCGTCATACGACGGACGGACGGCGAGCTAGCCCATTACTCACCGTCCACAGGCCCGTGCCTACGGTGGCCGAGAGCCATCACGGCGTGGCCCCCGACGCCCGGTGCTTCTCCTCCCGCGGCGGCTGGGACGTGAGGCTCTCTCCCTCTCACGTTCCGCCGCCTCCTTCGCTAGCATGACTGCTTCGCAGAAGGAGGCGACGGCTTCCCATTCCCTCTCGCCCCGGACCATGGCTTGAACCAGGGCCGGGCGCGAGAGGTCGCCGCCGCCAATCGCCGCTACGAGGACACGGTGGTGCTCCTCCCAAGCGGAGCAGACCTCGACGGTGTGCTCCACCGTGTCCTCCGGTCGATCCTCGCAATAGTAGCACCCGGGCGTTTCCTCCCGCCCGATTCGGTGCAGGTACCTCCCGAAACATCCGTGTCCGGTGAGGACCTGCGTCGGACGGAAGGTGAGGGCGCCGTGGCGTCTCTCAAGCCCCTCCTCAAAGAGGGGACTTATCGCCACTATCGTGGCGTGCCCTGCACGGGGTTGCGATAGTCGCTCTCTCCTAGTCGCCATGAGATCACGGCGGAGGTCTGTCCGAAAATATACCTACTTGAAGTAGTGAAACCGACGGCATATTGAATTTCAGATGTTTTGACACACTACCCTACGAGGTAATATGCAACTACTAGTACGGTTTTTAAACTCTAAAAGGTAAGTAAGTAATTTAACAATTAATCCAATGAAAATGGAATTAGTAAAAAATATAACTATACATCTAATTTACAAACGGAACAAAATGTGAGAAAAAAACGGAAATTTCATAGTTAAACCTATTATTGCCTCATCTATTATTTGTTTTGAACGATTATCTATACGTTTTTACGCTGCAAAAATCCTTCGAACTTACGTTGTGTGATCGTGCACTGAAGTTATTCTATGAAAAATAAAGGGTTATAGCCTGCCAGCTATCATGATGTAGATCTGCAAGCAAACTGTTTCTTCTTACATAATTAATGGATATAATCCATTCCAAGTCTATTAACGATTGTTTTACTAACCGAGTTGATAGCATAAGGCTTGCCATTGGCTCGATGCACACTGACGACGCAGGCGCCGCAGCCGCCCTCGCGACACATGTACTTGGTGCCATGGAGCCCTAGGCGCAGCCGCAAGTAGTCCACCAGCATCTCGTCCGAGCTCGCATCACATCCCACTGGGGATCATGCATTTGGGTTATATACTCGTATTAGGAGTCTTAGGCTAAATGATTTCCTTTGTCATCTTTCCTAACATTTATAAGCGTACCGTCTTTATTTAATTATTGATTTTCTTTTTCAGTAAAGAAAACTATTAAAATAGGTCAACACAGACCTAAACATTACAATATGGGAACAGCTCTGCCTCTTCATTTCAAATCAATTTCAAACTGAGGAGTTCTGATAGCATTGTAAGCTCAGCTGTTATGTACAACTGCAGTCCTTTCATAATTAATATACCTTTTACGACATTAATCCAAAAGCAACTTTATTATTGAGTAGGTACAAGGATCGCTATAGTTTTCATCGTGATGCAAAATTAGAGGTAAAGTAACTGTAAAGTTTGTGCATTACAGTGGTTTTAGATAGCCTATCTATTGGGTTACGTTCTAAGCGAGACTTTTTGTCCGACTAAGTATTATCACTTAACAACTTCTTTATATTTTTTACTATAATAGATGAGAATAATATTTACCGCAATATTCCACGCCATTAACTTTAAATTTTACAACGTCCATGACTGCGACTTACTTCGACGGCTTGTATTTCAGTAATAACAACAATATTGACGCTTAAATTACCATCAATAAAGTACCTGATACCACCTGGTACCTGGTTATTTTTGGTAGTACCTACCGAAAACAACCGATAAGCCTTAATTAAAGGGGTTCAAATAAGTAATTGTCATTCAATGAATTGACGTAGGTTCTACTGATAAATGTGCATAAACAGACATTCTTTTTAAAACAAACGATTGTTTTGGAAATTACAATGCAACAATTATTAGACACGGCATAGACCAACGACAGCAGACATGGCTCACGTACAAAGGATCCACTTGAAGGACTAACTGAGGAAACCAATCCCAATAACATCAAACATTGACATGGCATAGACAGACAATCCCATAACAAGATTCTTCTTTTTCTTTGATTCTTCACAAGACTTGAACATCATTCATCATGCTTCTGGTTGGTTGGTGGTTGTTGGAACCGAAAGAAGACGATCAGACTTCTATTTTAAAAAATTACAAACACACGCTGGAAGCAAAATATTGATTTTATTGAAAAAAAAAAAAACTTAGATTCTCTATGCATTTTTATCTAAGTCATATACCAACTAACAATAGTGAAGATTTATTTTGAAAATATTCTGCAAAACAGGGTAAAACATCAAGCCCGATGGCAAATCAAATTATAAAATAATCATATTTGACGGTGTTATTATGGCTAGTTAAACTTAAAATCTGCAGTATTCGTCGACGATAGTAAATAATTTCTTTCAACCGTGTAGGGTCCATCTGCAAAAGAATACAACATTTTTAAACATCTTTGCATATAGTTAGGGAACTTGTCTTAATTAATATTTCATCTTAATAACTAGTTAAAGGACGTTGTAAAAAAATAGTCTATGCATCAACACGTATGAAACCTTTACAATAATTACTACTTCTTTTTATAATTTACATTTCAATTATTACAATGGAACGGACACTTCATAATTTCGAAAACATTTTAAAAAGTAATTCACTTCCTTCTGTCTTATTCCCCGGTCATTGTTTTTTAAATTGAATTGAGGTTTTTAGCTACAAACAGAATAAAGCGATTGAAAGCGCTATGTGAAAAGAGTAAAATCGACACTGAAAGTCGATGAATTGACATATGACACTTTGACGTTTAATAGTAATGATAGAGTGATAGTACTCGCAATTATTACGGTTCTATTGGCCTAATTAAAACCTCAAATACCGAAACTGTTTTGGATTTTTTTACAATTCTCAAAGTGTCTGTGTTTTTACTTTTAGATTAAATAGTTTTAATGCATTATTTATAACATAAAAAGTAAATTCACGTCTCTGTTGGTTCTTAGGCGAACGATGTATGGACCCCGAACAATGTCCTTTGCTGATGTATTTCAATACGGGCATTGCTTACCTTCTGCAAACCACTGAGTTTTAGGAATGCCAGATTCCAGTCTAGCTTCAGCAATAGCTTCCCTCATGGCCAAGGCTACGACCACTGCCATGCATATTGGAGGCTCACCGATGCCTATGTAAGAACAAAGAGAATTCATTTTAGTTAACACAATGTTGATAATGTTAATGGTAAGGAGAGGCGATTGTTGTAAGTGGCGATAATGTTGAATTTTATGTAGTAGATATATTTGTTATTGTTGAATTTTAGGTAGTACTCGAAGATTTTTTGACCAAATTTATTCAAGGTTGATACCTTAGTAGATAAATAGTTTTAGTAAACTGATTTGAATATTAAAATTGACTGTTACTTAATTATCCTACAGTAATAGAATGGAGGAATTCCTAATGTTATTCGTCGTGGAATGATGTTACTGGTAACAGACGTAGCCAAAGGAAGAACAAAAACTAGAGATTTAAATAAAATTCAAATGGAACACCATAAATTAAGGCGAATAATAGGCTCATAATGGAGACCCATGATAAGAGTTACCCAAGGAAATAAATTACTACAGCTATCGTAGACAATGGCCAACCAATTACCATTTATATACAATCGTGATGCTAATGCTCGAAATAAATCGGCAAAAATTGCAATTATTACGAGTTTACTTGTACTTGTAAATTACTGGACCATATTTTTTTTCGGTTAATTATTAACATTTTATTTATTTCACAAAGGTTACGTTTTTAAGTAGTTTTTATCTTTAATTTTCATCGTTGCGGGCGCTACTAGACACGTACACATTTTTTTTGACGCGTGCCTAAAATCTGAGCTAAAGCCTGTTTATTTTTCCAATTCCTTTTCATAAAATAATGTCGTAAATGTTTACCACCAACAACCTCTGGCGCCAAAAGATCTTTGTGTGCTACAAAGATCTTGTGGCGCTTCAATGACAATTCACTACGTTACGTGACGTTATTATCACCTAATTATCATTGACCACTTTAAGTCACTAACAACAACAACAACAATGCCTCAAACTTACACTTAGATCCAAACACAGAATCAGCACTGTAAGAATTCTTCCTAAAGTAGACCCTCCAGTCCTGTGGAATGTCTCTGGCTAATGGCACATGGTAGTTCCAGGATCGGTCTGTGAGGAGTTCACCTGTCGGTGCGTAGACCAGATTCTCACAAGTCCAGTAGCCTATGCCCATCATAAAGGCCCCTTCCACCTAAAAGAAGGTAAGAGTATTTATTTTTAATTTCAACAAAATTTACCTAAAGGGTTTGAAGTAGGCTTTTGTATTCTTCTATAAAATACTTACTTGACCGATATCAATTTCAGGACTAACACTTTGCCCAACATCTTCACAAAGGTCTACTCTCAAAAACTCAAACTGTCCAGTCAATACATCTAGTTCCACTTCAGCTAAAGTAACTCCGTAAACATCAAATGGGTATTCTTCATCAGTCCTCGTGAATCCATGAGCTTGTAAATCCACATTGTCATTATAAGCTTTTGTAATCAACTCTTCCCAAGTAGGATTATCCATAGCGTCTCTTACAGGTTTTAATCTATCTAGGAGTTGCTGGCAAGCTCGTTTTACTCCTAAAATAACATTCTGATTCATTATGCTACCACCAGATAATGAACAATTTGGAGCAATCACTGTATTATTTTCCTTTACAATGATTTTCTCAATAGGAATCTTTAGCATGTAAGCTGCTACTTGAACGGCTTTCGTGTTTATTCCTTGTCCCATTTCTATGGCACCATGTGTAATTACTACGGAACCATCTCCACGGTATACTGATAAGTTGATGTAAAGGTTGATTCCTCCGACCGGCGTCCATCTTAGAAAAGCGAATCTCAATCCTCTTTTCTTCCACCTGTTTTCAGCATTGAATTTATTGACTGCTTCCCTTCTTTTGGGATAGTCGGATTGTATCATTACGTAGTCTATCATTTCTTTCATGTCAGTACTATATTGCGCATCTATGTTAGCTAGCCTTACGTCTAAAGGATCTAGGTTCATCTCGTATGCGATCTGTTCCATTATAAATTCTGACATTGCGACGTGTTCTAGTGTTCCTGTATAAAAATAATATTGGAATTAATTAATTATGCACAATGTGTTGGAAGTACACATTTTACATTGTGTTTTCTACATATTTAGTAAATTATGTAATTTGAATCTTACCTGGTGCTCTCGCCCAAGTATTCTTAGCAGTGTCAGTGATAGAATCAAAGCTCGTGTAAGTCCATCGAGCCCTGTTATAGGCATTATTAAACTGGCCGACACCAAGCAAAGTAAACTGCTCGTTTGTCTTGTATCCGTTGTCTTCAAATACTCTGTAGTTGATATATTGAATAGCTCCGGTGCTACTTACGCCAGCCTGGAAAGAAAAAAAATAACACCGAAGTTACAGTGTAAAGATCACAGAGATCTCCTTTTTAAATTCAATAACATGTTGATACTTGAGTCGAAAGCAAGAGTAGAACATTATTGGGATCAAAACATGACTGTTATGGGCAGTACATTACGAAATATTATCATCAACTTACCTCAAAATCAGAACAGCATGGTAACCTCTTACCCAGAGCTTTAGTATTAGTCGTCAGGGACTGAATAAAACGACATGGTCTGTTTAGTTTCTGCACAACCAACGCAGCGGCTACTGCACCCTGAATGATGCGGGATAACTTGATGCCATAGGCTCCTCCCACACGGCGGGTATGCACATCAACCCTGGAAATGTCATTTGAAGTCTTAGTGATCTGATACGACAACAACAACTAAAAGGGTTCAGTATCCTTCTGGGAATTTCTCTTTACTTCAAATCTGTTATACTTACTTAAAAATTTAGAAAAAAAATACGTACTGATTTTGATTAATATTCAAAGCCCTGTAAATCATCAACTGCACACCTTCTGTCCACTGCGTCGCAGAGTACACATCCAGTCCCTCATCAGATGGTTTAACCACAGTAACCAGGGTTTCCATAACATAATGGTACTGGCCGTGTACTGTATTAAGACCTTTTATAACTTTATTTACATCTGTACCAGTTTCCGTAGCAACAACGTTTTGGAACTGCGTACTTCTGTTTTTATCATCGATAGTTTTCTTTACATCAATGAGTGGCTCTTTTACATTTTTATATGTAGCTTCTACTAATTTAGCAGCTCTGTCAGCTATGTATCGGCTTTCAGCCACAATTATCCCAATGGGTTGGTTGAAATATTCGACAGTACCACTGGCTAAGACTACTTCGTTGTCAGAGTATAAGAACGAGTCTGGTGGAGTAAAGGAGTTTATTCCTGGAATGTCTTCTGCTTTATAGAATGCTACGACTCCTGGTATGGCCTATAAAAAGATCATGTTGAAATATCAATAAAGTAAATATTAATTTATAAAGTTGTAACAAATCTTACCAAAGCTTTGCTGGCATCGATAGACACAATATCTCCCAACGCAACTGTACTTAGGGCTAAAGCGCAGTACACCTCGTCTGGAAGATTAGGGAGATCTTCAGTGTAGAAAGCCTCTCCTGCACATTGTATCTACAAGCAGGAAACATGATGATTAGATGGATAACTGGCATATATAATTAAAAATTATAGTACATGGATCTATTGGCGCTTGTGCAAGTACGAATATCCCATGCTTCTTCTTTCACTGTATAAGAAAGATTCCTTACCACAGCTTCCACTTTCTGAATAGGCTTGTTGAGGGGCCACACTGTTTGGTTGGTTTCAAACATTTGTGTAGCTCTGGACACAGGGCGGATATCCGCCAAGTTAGTAGCTCCTGATTTGTAGCGAGATTGAAGATTCGTCTCTGGTGATAACGATAGCAGACCCTGGGAATAAATACAGCGATTTTAGATTGTTGTTTCAGTAATAGAATATAACGAAGTTTCGTTTCGGATTAAGAAAGGCAATAAGAAAAGAATGCTTAGCGGAAACATTTTTTACTTCTCAAAGGCTTTTTTCTGGTGCGTTTTGTCTAGCACATGCCGCACAAGAAAAAGTCTTTGTTTTTAATTAAAATAACTATAATCTTTATCATTATAATACTGTCAAAAATCCAAAGAACAAATTCACTTATGGTTTTGACATCCTTTATTCTAACAGTCTGAAAAATTCTATTTTCAACAGCTTAGTACGAGCGACCAAAAAGCGATAGAGGCAATTCGCTGCAGCTACGTCAATTAAATTGCTCAACATTCCGAAAATTGAAATTGCCGATTGTTCAGACTTTTTAGGCCAAGTCAGGCTTTTGGTCCGGTTTTTGTATTTTGCATTTTTGAACCGATTAAATGATGTGAAAAGGTACTAACTATCTTAGCAGAATTTATGGATCAAATGATAAAGGAAACCCTTACTTTATAAAATAATCCCAGGGCAACATTCTTCCTATACTCCACTGAAGGTTCCGGTGGATTGTCTTCCACCACTAACTCTGCCTCCAAGATCTTAAGTGCTGATGTCAGGGTCTCATTCTTGAATAGCTTCTTCCCCTTCAAAAACTTCTCTGTCGCACCAGCCCTGATGAATGATGGTGATAGAGCTCCGAAGACTATCCTCGCCCTATCTACTACGTTGTCAGTTTTTAATTTGTAGAAAAATCCTGCGTTCACTAAAGCATGTGCGTTTTCGGAACGTGGCATCACCTGGAATTTTTGTTTTGCTTTAATTATTTTGCGAAAAACGCTGATCTCTTAAATTCAGAAAGATGCATCAATTATTTCGAATGAAATATGTGTGAGAAATATGTATAAGAATTTACTTACAAAATGCATTTTAACATTAAGACATAATTATATCATAGGGTTCTATTGGGTTGACTCGTTCCATCATCGACCTCATCTCTGTCCTCAGAACTAGATTGAGGTCAAAAGTAGGCCCATTCAATATTTAATAAAAAATATCGTCCTCTGAACGTTACCTTGATTACCTGTTTATGAATCTGTATCTGCACTTTTTTATAAATAAGCTACTTTTTATTATTTATGTTTATTATCAGTGCTTGACAATTTACAACATTTTTATTAGGTATATTTACATTTGTCAACCCTTGTCGCTTTGTGCATAATGAAATGCAACGAATTTGCATCAGTATCGTCACGTCTGGTGATGTTATTTATCGTTCGTTGGAATTTAATTTAAACGTTAGAATTGTATGCTTTCTGCCCTGATGTTTTGCGAATTTCAATGAAGTTTTAATAGTGGTTTTAGTTAATTAGTTTATGCAGCTTCTAAAACTTGAACCTTTATTGCATAATTATTATGTAGATGATTAATTATAACTTTGAAACGAAAATGTAATTCCAAAGATAAGATTCTTTTTAAGATGCTGATTGCATAATATTTTGTATCACTTTTATTACTTGTAATTTTTAAAACCCATGACTGTATGGTACATATACGATTTTAAAATAAAATACCTACTGCTTACCTTATAAGTGAATATGCGAAAGTCATCACTTAGTGGTGGTAACATTATGTTCCAAATTACGTATCCTCTCATATTCACTTTGAGAAACTGTTGCATCGTCAGAGTTTCCTTGCACCGCAATCTATTCTCTAAAATGAAAATGTATTGTGTTATTCTTTAGGTTCCGTACCTTAATAGGAAAAAACGGAACCTCTTTCACTCGCTTGTCTGTCTGTCTGTCCGTCTGTCACAGCCAATTAACTCCGAAACTACTTGACAAATTGGGTTGAAATTTGGTACACATATGTAAGTCGGTGACACAGACGGACGTGTAACGTAAATTAATGAATTTTAAACATGGGGTCCACTTTTGGGGATAAATTAGAAAATAAAAATAAAAGTTTTGCAAACTATATTGTGCACATATCAAATGAAAGGGCTCATTGTGCATCTCAAATACGCAGTCTGCACTAAAAGTATCGGGAATGGAATATTTCCACTGTTCCTGTCATATTAAAATCTTTCTAATTGAAAACTCCTTGGTTTTAAAAATCGAATACAATTTATTTATTTAAAAAAAGATTCTCGGTCTTGTTACAAGGTTTTGTCAAACTTGTTTAGTCGCTGAGAAAATGGAATTGACTCGAGAAAATTCAAGAGCGATGATTTATTATGACTTTCGAAGTGGTTTAACACAAAAACAGTGTGTTGACCGGATGATTTCTGCATTTGGTGATGAAGCCCCATCCAAAACCACAATTTATCACTGGTTTGCTGAATTTCAACGTGGACGTGTCAAGCTCAGTGATGATCCCCGTCAAGGTCGTCCAAAACTGCAGTCACCCAAGAAAACGTTGATGCTGTGCGTAAGCTGATTGAGGAAGATCGACATGTGACTTATCGCGAAATTCAAGCAACTTTAGACATTGGCATGAGTCAAATACAAATAATCTTGCATGAACAATTAGGTGTAAAAAAGTTGTTTTCCCGATGGATACCGCATTCGCTCTGCGAAGAGCAAAAAGCGGCTCGCGTTACTTGGTGCGTCAGAACTCTCGAAAGATTCCACGCAGGATCCTCAAATGCTGTATACAACATCATATCAGGTGACGAATCCTGGATATACGCGTACGAACCCGAAACAAACAACCAGTCACGAGTTTGGGTGTTCGAAAATGAGTTAAAGCCAACAAAAATTGTTCGTTCACGGAGTGTTGCAAAAAAAATAGTGGCCACGTTTGTCTCCAAAACCGGCCATGTTGCGACTATTCCTCTTGAGGGACAAAGAACAGTTAATGCAGAATGGCATGCTAGCATTTGTTTGCCACAGGTCGTTTTTGAACTCCGTAAAGAGAACTGCAACCGCCGCATCATCCTCCATCACGACAATGCGAGTTCTTACACCGCGCACAGAACAAAAGAGTTTTTAGAGCAAGAAAACATAGAATTATTAGACCATCCGCCGTACAGCCCCGACCTAAGCCCTAATGATTTCTATACTTTCCCTAAAATAAAGAATAAATTGCGTGGTCAGAGATTTTCATCACCTGAAGAAGCTGTGGACGCCTACAAAACGGCCATTTTGGAGACCCCAACTTCCGAATGGAATGGTTGCTTCAATGATTGGTTCCATCGTATGGAAAAATGTGTCAAATTTCGCGGAGAATACTTCGAAAAGCAATAAATACATTTTTAAATAGTAATGTTGTGTCACTTCCTTGATTCCCGAAATTTTCAGTGCCGCCCTCGTATATTAATTAATTTTAAGATAAATAATTTTAAAGCAATTTAAGAAAATAGGCGATAATTGACCACAAAATTTTCGGCCCTGTAACGGGGGGCCCTTAACTCCGAAACTAAACGCCCGAAATTTTTGAAAAAAAAAGTTCTTTGCCTACAGATTACAGGAACATCTGTGATAACAAAAGCGGTCCAAGTCACGCGACTTGAACGAACGGTGAACGAGACCTATATTTTCTTGAAACTGATGTAAATAGCATCATTTTTTGTCATGGCGTCAAAAAAAGTTATTGATCATTTAAAATGAACTATGTAATTAACGATTGCATTAATTACAAACAGCGTCCGTGATTAAGACATAAATCATTTTAAAGCTTGTTAGAAGAGGGTTTTTCTTTGTTAAGGTCACAAGGAAATCAGCTCCGGGAGAAAAAAGTTAAACGCCATAATGCACAATTAGTGACAACAAAATGTTCTAATTCAAGAGAAACAAGAGAGTCATGCTAGCGAAGGAGGCGGCGGAACGTGAGAGGGAGAGAGCCTCACGTCCCAGCCGCCGCGGGAGGAGAAGCACCGGGCGTCGGGGGCCACGCCGTGATGGCTCTCGGCCACCGTAGGCACGGGCCTGTGGACGGTGAGTAATGGGCTAGCTCGCCGTCCGTCCGTCGTATGACGACGGGCAGGCCGTGTCGACGGCGCGTTCGTGTTCCACGCGCGCCTCAAAGAGTTGTCAGCAACGGGAGGGGCCTGCAAGGGCCGGTGCCTGCCAGGGCTGCGGGACTGTTCGAAAGAGATACCGCGGCCCTGGAACATAAAGGGCCAATGAAGGAACATGGGTGGTTTTTAGTCAGTAAGAGTCTGACACTCTCTCCCGCTCCGCCCAGAGCGGGGGAGGTGATTTGATGATTTCCCACCCACCAAAAAAAAAAAAAAACAAAAGAGAAACAAGAGGAATAGGTGATTGATTCATTGATTTAACGCCCCTTGGGTTGTATGTACGTACAACTATTTTAAGAATACTCTCATACACCCCTAAGGTTTTTGCTGTGTCAAGAATTTGGTAAACGGTTCATCACATAACTCCTAATGCAACCAACTGTGAACATCGGCCATACCTGATACCATGAACCAAACAGATCGTTTTCAATAACTAATACGACCAACTGTAAACATGTACTCGATACCATGAAACATGTTTGCATACCCCTTTAATAATTATAGTCACGAAGATTTTATATCTCCAGAAGTAAGCAAACAAATCGTTTTGAACCCGTAATAACTAATGAGACCAACTGTGAACTTTGGCATGGGTACTATGAAGCATATCTGTTTAGCCCTCTAAGAATTATGTTTGTGAAGGTTATATATGGTTACGTTTATGTTTATCAGTGACGAAGGCTTGATACTACCTGTATTGGTCAATATCACTTCTATAATCAACGTTGTATTGCTATTAAATATAATAATGTTTTTTGTAAAATTCGATTAAAAAAAAGCATTATTTTATCCCTATTATTTTATCCCCATTATGCCACAATCGGGGATTGCTGTCAAACAGTTGTCAGAAGCACATACGCTCCACAATTAATTTCGCGATTTGTGACAAATACTGTGAAGTTGTGCACTAAAATATTGTTAAAGTGTAGTTGAAGTGTTAAGAAAACTGTGTTATCGTTATCTAGTGATTTCATATGCTAAAAACGACAAAAACCTTATTCAAACATTAGTAGATTCTAACAGTGAAAGATTTATACCCACATTTGGATTAATAATTTTTTGACACTTTCAAATCTTTAATAAAATGCCACTGTCAAAAGGGTTGCCATCTTCAATCCAGTGTTACCACATAAAAACTTAAATTACCCTGGAAATTATGGATCATGTTACCGAAGACCGCACAGGAGTAGGTGACCAGGCTCCTATGTTGGTGAATACTACTGGCAACAGCAGTAACAAAAAACTAGTACAACAAGCTTTCCATCCAAGCTTGTTCCTGTCAAGACCAAGATCTTCTTCGGTTGGAAATAACCCAACAGTCAAACCATCCAAAGAAAATATTGATGTGGAGTCCCTTAATTCTAGGGCGGAAGACACTCTACCAGAACCCCCGTCTTGGCAAAGAGTACCATCAAAAAGTAATTCCAAAAAACGGAAAATGTCAAGCAGCCCTTCACCTGATGCTGTCAAAACATCTAATAGATTCAGTGGCCTGTCAATTGACCTGACCCAAAATGATCCCGATGAACCAGCTAAAAAACCTAGCAAACCTCCACCGATCATCCTTTACGGGATAGAAGATGTCAGCAAATTGACTGAACTTCTACAAACTGTTGCTGAACGAAGACAATTTACTTACAAGATTGTGAATAGAAATCAGCTAAGAATTAGTAGTGTGGACATTGAGACCTACAAAAAGCTAATTGGTCTTGTGAGGGAGAATGGACTCATTGGGCATACTTTTAACAGAAAGGATATGCGATGCTTTAGAGTAGTTATTCGCAACTTACATCCATCTACGCCCACTAGCATTATTAGGGAAGAAATTGAGGTCACAGGAAATACAGTTACTGGAGAAATTATCAATGCTAAGTACGGCCCCGAGAAAAAACCAACCTCTACATTCTTTGTAAATCTGGCTCCTGGGTCAAACAACAAAGCGGTAAAGGACTTGAAATATATTTACCACCAATCTATCGTTATAGAAGATCCAAGAAAAAGAAAATCGATCGTACAATGTCAGAGGTGCCAACAATATGGCCACTCAAAGAACTACTGTATGCGCCCTTACCGCTGCGTAAAATGTGGGCAGTCGCACAAGAGTTCTGAATGCCAGAAGCTTGATCGCCAAACACCTGCTCTGTGTGCACTATGCAATGGCCCGCACCCCGCTAACTATAGAGGTTGTGCAGTATATAAAGAAATTCTGGCTCGAAGAACAAAAAAGACCGCATTTCCATCAGTCGAGTCTCGCCAACAAGCACCAAATAAGTATGTTGCCAATGAGCCCACTCAACAAGTCGGCCAACCTGACAAAACTATCCCTGGTACCAAGTTCGCAACCTATGCAGAGTCTTTACGAAATAATACTCCAACCAACCCAACGCACACAAGTGTCGCACTCGAACAATTACTGTTAAAACAATCTGAGAAGTTTGACTCTATCTTACAACAAATGAGTACTCTAATGAGCCTCATAACTAAACTCGTCGACAGACTGACAAAATGACTGCTTTAAGAATTGGAACTTTCAACATAAATGGGCTAACCCCAAATAAAAATGAAGTTGAAGTTTTAATGACAGAACAAAAGCTAGATATTCTACTGATTTCTGAAGCACATTGCACTTCAGCCACTAATGTTAAATTTGCAGACTACCAATGCTACCTGACAAATCATTCTGATGGGACGGCCCATGCTGGAACGGCAGTGATAGTAAAAAAGACAATCAAACATCACCTAATGCCAGAATATAAAACCGACCACATTCAAGCTACAACAATAAGCGTGGAAGATGAAAATGGGAGTCTGAATGTGTCGGCTGTTTACTGCCCCCCAAAACATAAAATTAGCGACACCATATTCTCACACTTATTTGTGTCACTCGGTAACCGTTTTGTAGCAGGAGGCGATTGGAATGCGAAGCATACATCTTGGGGTTCGAGGCTAATTTCCACTCGAGGTAGACAACTCGAACTGAGCATTCAAGAAAACAACTTATCTGCAATTTCTACTGCTGAACCAACATACTGGCCGAGCGACTCACAAAAAACCCCAGATCTGTTGGATTTTTTCATAAGTAAAGGTTTGTCTAAAGACTACCTTAAGCCAGAACCGTGTTATGATACATCGTCTGATCATACACCGGTATTATTAACAATAAGTTCAAGACTGATTGAAATTGCGAGACCATCTACATTAACCAATAAGTACACCGACTGGGAGTGTTTTAGGAAGTATATTGTTGATAATATTGAGTTAAAAATAGCATTAAAGACTGAATACGATATAGATACTGCTACTCAGTATTTAACCAATATGATCCAGGAAGCATGTTGGAAAAGTACTCCCGAATATCCAAGTAAAATTAGATCCTCTGATTAGCCCCTGGAAATAAAAGAATCATTGCTTGAGAAAAGAAAACTTCGACGGATATGGCACCAAAGTGGCTTGAACGAAGACAAGTATAATTTCCTTAAGGCCGCTAGCAAGCTAAAAGAACTGCTTCAAACCTGGCATGATAACACCCTAGAAGCCCAGCTTGAATCACTCACTCCTTCTGCCTCAACCAATTACGCTCTCTGGAAGTTCACAAAGCAATATACTAGACCCCAGGTAGCTGTACCACCTCTCAGAAGGAACCAAGGTTGGGCAAAAACACCTCAAGAAAAGGCTGATACATTTGCTGAGCATTTGGCAAGTGTATTTCGTACTAACGAGGCAACAAATACCGTATCTGAAGAAGAAATCAACTCATTTCTAAACCAAGATTTTCAAATGTCACCTCCACCACGGTCCGTTACTGCCAGAGAAGTCTGGGCTACAATAAAAAGCCTCGGAAGTAAAAAAGCACCCGGCTTTGACCTAATCACGAAGGAAGTCTTACTGCAACTACCAAAAAAAGCCATCGTGTTTCTAACGACACTTTACAATGGGGTCCTAAGAGTGCAATACTTTCCACAGGAATGGAAGGTTTCACAGATACTCATGGTGCATAAACCAGGCAAACCACCCAATGTGGTGACATCCTACAGGCCTATTAGCTTACTACCAGTACTGTCGAAAATCTTTGAGAAACTTCTGCTCCGTAGAATACAACCAATCTTAAAGGCAAATAAAACTATACCTTGTCACCAATTCGGATTCAGACCTGAGCACTCCACTGTCGAACAGGTTCACAGAGTGTGTGACAGGGTTAGGAAATCTCTTGAGGAAAGGGAGTTCTGTTGCTCAGTCTTCCTGGATATTCAACAGGCTTTCGATCGCGTTTGGCACAAGGGCTTACTTTATAAGATAAAAGCTTGTCTTCCCCACAGCTTCTATGAGCTAATGAAAAGTTACCTAACAGATCGTCTGTTTTATGTCAAAGAAGTTGAGGCAACGTCGGAGCTATTGGAAATAAAGGCCGGCGTCCCCCAAGGATCAGTGTTGGGGCCAATTCTGTACACGTTGTACACATCAGACTTGCCAGCAGAGGACAATGTGACTACAGCTACATTTGCTGATGATACTGCAATTCTGGCTAGCAACCATGACCCCACAATTGCGTCACAAACGCTGCAAAAAGGTCTAGACAAAATATCTGACTGGCTCCAAAAGTGGCGAATAGCAGTCAGCCCATCTAAGTCGGTACAGGTCACTTTTACGCTACGCAGAGGTGATTGTCCGCCAGTAAAGCTAAATAATAATTTTCTACCACATAAAGATTCTGTGAGATACTTAGGACTACACCTCGATCGCCGCCTGACGTGGAAGCAGCACATAAAGACCAAGAGAGATGAGCTCAACTTGCGATACAAAAACCTACACTGGCTATTAGGGCGGAACAGTAAATTATCGACTGACAACAAACTCCTTATATATAAAACGATTCTAAAGCCTGTCTGGATGTACGGCATCCAGCTATGGGGGAGCTGTAGCAACTCTAATATTTCCATTATACAGCGAATGCAAAATGTGATTCTGAGAACTATATACAATGGGCCTTGGTTCATTACAAACACTGAAATACACAACCTACTTCAGATGAACTCGGTGAAAGAGGAAATCTTGGCCATAACCAAAACATACTTGGAAAGGCTGGAGAGGCATCCAAATGAACTGGCCGCTGGACTGACAACACGCACGTACCAAAAACGTCTCAAAAGAAAAGACATTCTGTCTGTACCCTCTTGAGTAGCATAAATACAGGCTACACCTATGTATGAGTAGTTGCTCTCGATGGAGAGCACACTCCAACTGCCAATTGTCACTTACCACATCTGCTTAAAGTACTCAAGACTGATTGCAGATTCAAAAGAAACACAAAAAAAAAAAAAAAATATCCCTTTTTTATCTCCTTTGGGACAAATTAAAAAAAACTTATGGAATTTAGATAATTAACGTATGGCACCCTCTCCACGCGAGTCGAACTCGCACTTGTCCGGTTTTTACTATTATTCCAATGTAGTTATATTTATCAACCTTTTCCTTCTAAATGTTATCAAATTATGTCAGTTTTGTGTAAAATTTACTAAACCAAATTATATCAATAATTTATGCACCTTTAAATTAAAATAACCTAAAGTAACTAATGGCGTCAAAAAACTCCACCTCAACGCTGGCGCTGTCAACTGGTAATGTCCCCAAGAGACTGGCGGCGTTGCCACGCTGCATGGCAACGCTAAGCCTCTGGCCAAGGTAATAAGCCAGCCCTTGGGTCACGGGAACTGTCAACTAAGCGTTTTGAATTAATTTCCTTATTATACATTTGTTATATCGATACCAGTACCTAATTAATATTTTCTAGCCGGTCTAAACATGGTTACAGTCTTCACTAAAACACTTGAACAACGTTTACTTACGTATGGTCACTTGCGCCCCAATCATCTCTAAAAGCAAGAATATATCTGACGCGAACCATTTGTTCTGGTTCTTTATCATAAGGTTCCCTGCAATCGACGCCACCTACAAATACATTAAACATGTCAGAGCAAACCTCTCAGGCTCCTAGCTATTCAAATAACCTCACATCTAAATTACAAAACAGGCCAAATGCAAGGCAAACTTCTGTTGAGAGATTTCGATGCTGTAACTTTTTGTTAGAACCAACAGCTGAAGATTTTTAAGTTTAAGGAATTGCCTCTAAACTTGGATGAATAATGATGCTTGAGTCTGCTATACCTGCAAATCTTTCACTGTTATTTAATCTCTGATAGCATAACATATCACGCCTGTGATCCCCGAAGAGTTAGGCTGAGGTGAACCTAAATAGTGCATCGGCATTTCCCCAGTTAGGTTTAAATACCATGTAATTGGAGCGAGTCTATTGCCATCAACTGGTTACATATCCAGAGTCCATGGCTGCTACTGAGAAAGTCTTGATGGGAAAACCCAATAAAACTTTGCCTGACCTGGGAATCGAACACAAGACTCAGCTACCGCGCTGGCGACCACTAGCAATATAACAGCAACCTTATTTTTATTACGGGCATATGGATCACTGTTACTTTGACAGGCTTGTCAATGATTATAACCGAACACCAACTATAAGATTACGAAGATAAAGATCATTTCGATTATTATAGTGCAGTAAGGTCAGTGGTAATATAAACGGCTAGGACTTTATTTTTAAAATCAGCATGTCATAATGACATTGATGTGGTCCTTTCATCACAGTGACATTATATTGGCAAGATCAGTAGCAATGTATGGGGTGATCAATGTTCTGGGGAAAACATGCAAACTGTTTGGATAGTTCACGGAGCATAACTTACATTTCTAACAGGAATGTGTGCAACTTTTAGTACGTGATCGTAAATCTTCTGCAGATACCCGAAGTATTCTTTTGTGGATACAGTTTTCAGTATTTCCAAAAACTCACTGAGTGTTGTCCCAGCGTTCACTATTAAGTTCTGATCCAGTGTGTATCCTTTCAGTTCTTGGACCCCACTTATGTCGATAAGGATCCGAGGGTATTCTTCTATGGGATATACTCCTGTAAACATAAACTGTATCATATCTTTCTGTTCCGTTATCTATAGGTGAAACTATGTCATTAGAGCCATGTATGCTTAGATTGCAACAACAAAGTTTACTGCCAGAGATCGGGTCATTGCCAGTTTCAAAATTTTTATCTCGACTTGTCGGAGTCAAATATTTAAAATTCTGCTTAGTTATACAGTTTTTGTTATTAGAAAGAAAGAAAAAATCTTTATTTGTCGCAGGGACAGGACGTGCATACACAAAAAGAAATAACAATAATCATAAAGCGCATCAAATTTTATAAATACAACAGGACAGAAATAAAAAAAGAAAAGTTAACAGCTTGCACATCGTGACTGCGACAAGCAGGTTGCCACTCAGCATGATGCTGTGCTGCCCACAGCACAGCGCTGGTTTTCAGTGGTCACCCGTGAGGAAAAAAGTACGGAAATGAAGACAGCATATTACACATACACCATTATTTTTAGGTCGTTCTGGAGCCGAATACCATGAACGTTTTACACACACATATGCATTTGAGATCTCATTATTTAAAAAAAAAAAAACATTAAATTTATTCTTTCGTGTTTTTTTTTATTGTTATTTTTTGAAAAAAATAGTCCCAATCGTTTCGAGTTCGATGATCGAGTTCATGGTATTCGGCTCCAAAACGACCTAAAAATAATGGTGTATAATATTAGATTACATGAATTAAGAAAAAAATAAAATAAACAGTACTTGGATTATAATATAAAACAACTATGGGAAATATAATAAACACTACAAAAATTTAAAAGTATGTGCGCAGGCTAGAACAAAATAAACATAAAAATACAAAAGCGAAAACATGGCGTGTTTTTTGTCTCGCTCCCACCCCAACTTCGCGTCACGCCGCCGCCGCCGCCTGCGCGCGCGCCGCCGCTCGCGCGATAATACTTACTTTGTCTAGTGGTTGCAAGTGCGTATACTGAGTATGAAGTCCTGGGTCTGATTCTCAAGTTTAGTAAGGTAGAGTTATTAGCTTCTTACATCAGATATTTCTCAATAACAGCTACGGAGTCTAGATTTGTTGCCCGGTTGATGGCAATAGGCACGCCCATTACATGGATTGCTAAATGTGGGTGTGCTATTAGGTACACCTCTGCCTAATCCTTCGGGAATTACAGCCGTGATGTTAAGTCTTACCAGTTAGAACACCATAAAAGCATTTACCTTTCGCAGTATCCCCACTGACAAGCATGTAAGAATCATCTCCTTCCCTTCCTAAAATCGTAAATATATCTTTGACTTCTACCGCTCGAACCCAAAGCTTGCCATCTTTCAGCTTGATTTCAATAACCTCTTCTTTACCATATTCTTCATCTACGAAGCACCAATCACTATCCTCACAATTACTTTTATCACAAGCTTCTCCAGTTTTCTTGCAGATTTGAAGATCTTCAATATCCTGCAGTTTGATCTGTCTTGGAGCATCTGCGGCAAAACTCTTGAGTGTTTCCAGGATTGGCCTGTAGCCGGTACAGCGGCAGGTCTGACTACCGAGAGACTTTTCTACTTCATGCATTGTGATATTTGAATTGGCTTGGAGGAGACTGTAATAATAATAATGTGGGTAGGCATACATATAGAACGGTTGGAAATATTGCGTAGAGACGTAGGAGGTATCTAACATTTTGAAGACTAACAATTTTATAAGACAAAAATTCTGTATGACCATTTGAAATACAACTATTTCATGTTTTGAATAGATAAACTCTTTTCTTGATTATACCAGCAAAAGATACGTGACTAATTCTTTTAAAATTAAACTCACGTTTATTCATCTGCTTAACACAATATCAATTGTGACAATATAAAGATGTTTATGCAGTTGTTGTACACCTATAATTAAATTTTTATTGCTTGTTTTGTATAAACACACACACCTTCATTTTATGTAAAATCGATATAACGGGTGGAAGGGACAACGACGCGACGCGACAACGGTTGCTACGTATTCAGTACATCATTCTGAGCCACATAGAATTTTTTCTATGAAGGGGGGCTTAGAATGATGGACTGAATACGTGGTAACCGTTTTCACGTCGTTGTCCCTTCCACCGTGTATATTTCGTCATAAATATCATCATCATCACCATTGGCAGCCTTGTTCCACCAACTACTGAGTAGAGGCCTCCTTCTGTGCCATTTTCCCTGGTCTGCTAGAGTCTCGACCAGGTCTTAACCGGGAGCAATAATTCTAATTATCACAAACATCATGTTGTCTATATTCTTACCTGTTCATCGCCATAACCCATGATGGTGAGCAGTATCCACACTGGGAGCCATTGTTCTCTGCCAGTTTGGTCTGCAGTGGATGATATCCCTTCTTCCTGTTGCCTAATCCCTCGATGGTTGTAATCTCCCAGCCGTGGCATGACGTTACTGGTCTCATGCACTGTGACGGAAAAGAAAATGTGTGTGTTGTTTGCTAATACTATTACGGTTGGTTAAAAATCGGTAAACCTGGACCATAACTAGGTTTAAGGCCTCTGCCTCGAATTTTGCGGGCAGCGGGGCGGCGGCGGCGGCGGCGCTCGTTGACTGGAGAGCACCGCTCGTCGCCCGCCCCCGCGCCGCTGTCACGCCGCTGTTTTCGAGAACCGGTCCATTTGATTTTACGCATAAGATCCTGCCGCTCCCGCGCCGCCGCCGCCGCCGCCCCGCTGCCCGCAAAATTCGAGGCAGAGGCCTTAGAGGTATAGACAATCGCTTCATGTAAAATGATGAACGAAGCCGACCCCAACGTGACCCCAACTTGGGAAAAGACTAGGCAGATGATAACAAATCTGGATATCCAAATATCTACAGTTTTCTTCTTCGATTTGAAGTCTATAAGCTTTATTTTGCTGTCAATTTTATTTGAGTTCTAAATTATTTCTGTGATAACCGTCAACAGAAAGGAGACCTCGTACACATTCTTTAACCTAATCTCCGAGGCAAAGATAGTGAGACTTTTTATCCATCGACACAAGCAGAGGGATATTAGTCTGCCTGACATTAAAAAATGTAAAGTAGGTACTTTCACTTTTAACATCAGTATTAGGAAAAGTGTCATAATATTCATAATCATAAATCATATTAATTTCTGTAAATTGGTTATACAAAACACTTTTACACGTCACTTCATGTTATATTTTAAAACTTGACTACTCTGACAAGAAACACTCACTGTCTCTTTAAAAATCCAGACATTGGTCAAATCATATGAGGACCATGCAAATTAATGTCAGAGATGGTCTTTTGAAGAAAGAACCACACAGATTTGAGTGGACCTGTCCAGTCAGTGCAAGCATTTGTCAGTAATCGTGTAGCTCGACTCATAACCCAAAGAGCTCAACGACACGACGAACGATTCCAAAGAAAGGACATTTGGGTAGGTCACATAAAGTAGGTACTCAGACTGCCAGACAATCGTGAAACGAACTAAACTAAATCGTGATAAAAAAATTAAAAAATTTGTCCCACATAATCCTCATATTCACAGAAATAATAATAATATGACACTTAAAAAAGTAAATAATGTCAAATAAAAAATACAAAATAATAATAAAAAATTCTACTTGAAAAAGTAAATAATGTCATTGTGTATTTAATTAGTTAATTAATAATAATGATGGAAGTTATTGATTCTGATAATTACCGAGTTGATAGCATACGGCACAGCAGATGGTGAATGTGCACTGACGACGCACGCGCCACACCCCCCTTCACGACACATGTACTTAGTGCCACGGAGCCCTAGGCGGTCTCTTAGGTAGTCCACCAGCATCACATCCGAACTCACATCGCTTCCCACTGGTACAGACAGATTAAGACCATGTAAAAGATCAGAAGGATAACAGACTAGAACCACCTGGATGAAGGACAAACGGAACCGGAGAGAATGGCAGAATAAAGGGGAGGTATATACCCAGCAGTAGGCGAAATAGGGCTGACATTTCAAATCAAATTAAACTTAATTTTGTTATTTACAAACCACAAAATAATGGGAAACAATAAAGCTTCCGAAAAACTAATTAACTTCCAACGATCTGTGGTTGACTGTAATACTAACTAAGCTGTGTTCAAATGAATTACCGGAAAAATTAATACAAAAATAACCGACAAAAACCGGCCAAGGGCGAATCATACTCACACGCACATAGAGTTCCGTAGCTTAAATATATTTAGAAGGCTCCTTCATAATGTTGTATTGTATTACATTCAACAGTAAAACTAAATTTGGTTTTCATAGTATTGACTTTGAAAAAAAAATGGTTTTACAAACCTCAATGTCATTTTTAAAGACCTATCTGTAGACACCCCGTTGTGTGGGGTGGGTGGGGAGTTCCCTTACCTAATCTTTTCATTTATTATTTTTGTATAAAAATCGTAAAACGGTTCACAAAATACTACCTACTAAGTTTCAACTGTGTAATCCTAATGGTTTCGGAATAAAGTGGCTGTAACATACGGACATGACAAATTTATATGGGTTCCGTTTTTTGTCATTCGGCTACGGAACCCTAAAAATGTTGTATTTAACAAACAAACCTGAGTTTATTCAAATTAAAATTCTACGAAAAATAATATGTACTTTCAAATAATAAACTAAATTTCCAAAAAAATATTTAACTGCCGAAAATAAAATACTACTTTTCCGAAAAAATATGATTATGTTCTGCCAAAATACCCATAGATAAATACCTTAACCTAAATATACATACTTCTAAGCTCAAACTATAACTTAGGATGCCAGAGCGAGCAAAGCGAGCTCGGGACTCTGGGCACCCCGACTCCGGTTACTTTAAACCCAGCAGACAGAATCAGGAGCCCCGCGTACCGGGGCTACGTCAACTACGTCATTTTGATACAATGCAATTTAATATTTATCTTGACGTTAATTTTATTCCTGTTTTATTTAATTTAAAGGTTAATTCTAAATTTCAATTCAATGGGTGAGTTATGAGGAAAATGACTAACTGTAGTTTTCGGTAAAACGCAATTCAAGCTGGTGGCAAAATATTGCGACAACAAAATGCTGTACTGATTTTTCGGAATTTTCAGTATTTTATTCGGTCTTTTCTTTATTTGTATTCGCATTTAAGCTGCCGGAAATTATTATTTTAAAAAGCAGTCAATTTCATATTTTGATTATACTCACATTTTATTTTATTTTCGGAGCTTTCAAAATAATTAGAAGACAGATCTCAAGTGGTAACATCGTTGTGAAGTGTCGGTGTCATTAATTATATGTACATACTAGCTCATGCGCGCGGCTTCGCTCGCTTTAATTTGAAATTTTTAGAAATATATAAGAAAGTTATTGTTGTTTTCCTCGGGAACAGTATTTTTTTGTCGGGATGAAAGGTACCCTATGTCCGTTTCTGTAAACCTGACAACGTATGTAAATAATGAGTATGCAAAAATTCAAGATGATCGGTTACGGAACCGAAAGGTGTATGCGTGAAAAGGTAACAAACAAACAAACAAACTTACTTTCGCATTTCAAATATTTAAAGTTACGAGTATTAGGAAGTTAATACGACTAGTTAGGATGATTGAATTTCGCTAAGAGAAAGTAAGTGGTATTCACTATCATCAGAATGAGCTGCTGATCATTGGTTCCCCTATGAGTAGACTCACTTAATAATTATGTAATATTTATTAAGCGTTTATTACAGATCATACAATCTTTTACGTTAGTACATAAACTCGCCTCTTTTTCCCATAGGAGTAGGCAGCAACTACAAAGCTACAATTAGTACAAGTAGAACCGTGGCGCAGATGTTGATACTTCTTTACGTCTCTGATAAACAAAGGATTTTAGGTACCTACCTCTGTACAACAAGATTATCACAACCTACGAATAAAAAAAATAACCACGAAATCAAAATGCTGTATAATATTCAAAAGTCACGATTTTTACTCGACAGTTAATTGAAATCTACTACACTTTTATAAAATATTAATAAAATTTTATGAAAAGGTTTTAATATTTACCGGAATATTCCACGCCATTAACTTTAAATTTTATCTGCGCCATGACTGAGAGTCCACTTACTACACCGGCTTGTTCTTAAGTAATAACACAGCTACGTGCATAGCTGTATTATTACATCAAAAATTATATCAATATGGTGTAAGTGATGTCATTATTAAGTTATTAATGGTATGATGAGTAGTTGCAATACAAAAGGTTTTTGTAGTTAAGTACCTATTTTTCCTTTTAATCACAATATTATTCAGAAAAGCCAAACAATAAAAACTGTTCAGTAAGAGGCCCAGGGGGTTCAAAGAGCCTCCATTGAAAAGTTTTCCCATCAAGATTTAGCAATATCATCAATTATTTCCAAACGACATAAAACTTTTTGCAGTTTCTAGGGAGGAAGCCCAAGGCATTGTATACCTCCAAAGTAATCATAATCGTATGAACATTGGGCTGTGCGGTGTACCGAGTGAAGCGGAACAGCTTATGGCCGTCACGATGGATTGATTGACCAGTCATAAACGCTGGTAGCCGATATGGTCAGTGGGTCGTCTGACTTCCTATATTAGGCCAGATATACATAAACTATTTGTTTTGAGGAACTCGTGGCTAAATAATTACAGCCACACAGGTCGATCTTCAAGGTTAAGCAGCGCTTACGAAGGTCGGTCTGTGGATGGGTAACTATGCATCACATACCGAGTTTCCTCCGTATCACAGAAAGTACGTAAAGCCGTTGCTAGCCGTAGCCGTATAGTTAGTTAGTTTATCATTATAAGAAGTACATACTTCTTATAATGATAACTTTTTTCTAACTACGACTAGTAGTGCTGATAAGCATGTTCCAATTTTTCTAAGTTTATATCTTCGGAATGTTTAAAAACCCCGGTTTTACTAAATGGTATTTTTAATGCATATTAATTAATCGTAATTGTGTGATAGGCTGGCTGGCTTTCATGTTCCTAATCATTACAAAAAGAAAAAAACCGATCAAGTGCGAGTGGGACTCGCATGCAATGGGTTGCGTAGCACCAAACATATATAATATGCTTGTAACATTATTTTTAACGCTCAGTCATGTCAATAAATTGAAATTCAACAGCAAAGTTAAATTTGGTTTTCAAAGTATGTCACAAAAAGAAATAGAATCTTATTCAAACTGAACTTATAAAAAGAACTTTCAATGAATATTTGAAAGTTCTTTTTGCGTTCTAAAATTCCAAATTTTATAGCTTTAGAACCGATTATGATTATTTAATTACTTTAAACAACTTGTAAATTATTAATCAAATTAAAGAATTACATTTAAATTGAAAATTATACAGTAATATTTAAAAAAAAAACATTAGTCAGACTGAAGTTATAATAGAAAACAAAACATTAGTCAGTACGTGGATCATGCAGCAGTGATTCACGTACTGTCAGTCGAGACGTTCAGCAAAAGCTTTCAGGATACTGTTGCGGCTGGCCCGCACCCTACGTACCAGGGATGTGCACCGCTTGCGCATGATTGTGTGGAAACAATCCACACGCGGCTCGGCAAATTCATCAAAATTGGTTCATTAATTTATATTTTTTTCCTCTAATACGTATTTTTTCTTCTTAGACTATATTTATACTGTCACTTACGGATTTTAATTTTAATTTTGATGCTGACTTTGATTTTGATTTTGAATTTGATTTGAATTGTAATTTTGATTTTGATTTTAATTTTAGTTGTGATTTTGGTTTTGTTTTTGAATTTAAGTTAATTTTGATTTAAAATTTTAGTTTTTGCTATAATTATATAATAATTGTGATGTATTTTGTATGATCCACTTGAGTTGATTGAAATAAATATATATTATTATTATTATATCTTCCGTGATTGTTCATGGTTCGTGTTGTTCAATCACGGAAGCTATCCCGTAAGTGACAGTATAAGTTTAGTTTGAAACCGTGAAAGCTTAAAAGCAGTATTCTTAGACTATGTTCATGACATGATGGTCACTTAATAACTTACAATTTAAAAATTAATTCATGAAAAGAATTTGTGTGATATACTACAACTACATAACATTATATAACAACATCACACCTGTAATCCCCGAAGGGTTAGGCAGAGGTGTACCTAATGGTACCTACACCCAATTTTCGCCAGTTATATAAGTCCCATGTATTAGAGGGTGAGCCTATTGCCATCAACCGGGCACAAATCCAGACTCCGTGGCTACTACTGAGAATTTCCTGATGGAAAGGTGCACGAACACTTTGCCCGACATGGTAATCGAACCCAGGACCTCATGCTCAGCAGTTGCGCTTGCGACCACTAGACCAACGGGGCAGTCTCAACTAAGAAGGAGTAAAAAGGAAAAGGAGTAGAAAGCGTAAAAAAGTAAAACATTCAGCAAAAAACCCACTTCCAAAAAAAGTCTAAAATAACTTTACTTTTGGAAGTCGGTGGCAAAAAAGTCATGAAACAAGCAAAGTTTTAGTGGTTTTTTGGAAGGCGAATTTTTTTTGCAAAAAGTTTATTTTTTATTTTAAATCACTTTTATGTAATGGTCTATATAAAAGAAATCTACTCTCCCAATTTCAACTGTGTCGTATCAACAGTCTTGGAGTAACATACGGACGGACAGACAGACGGACAACACGAATCTATAAAGGTTCCGTTTCTTGCCATTTGGCAACGGATCCCTAAAAACAGATATACGTTTTTAATTAGCTTCAAAATTCAAATAGCTAGTATTTGAGCCAGTCTAGTAACTGGAATTTGCTGAATTGTCAAATAGGTGAAACCTTTTTTTTTAGCCGCTCTGTCCCACTCCAGCACACGAAGCATGCTCCACGACCCGGTCGTCATGCCAGATCAACAAAAGAAATATGTGATTTTGTGGATTCTTCCGTCGACAAAACCCGTTTCTACGGTGGTCATGTTACGTGTGCAGGGCTCCTTATACTCCTTCCACTTCTCGCGAACCCATGCGTCCTCCTCCCATCCCATTATCATTGACTGATATAAGTATGGAAACGCCAAAGGAAAAGTGGGATCAATCAATCCATAATCACCATTGATGCTGGCAAAGATCTGATTAATGACGTCTTTCCCTTCAATTACAATAAGGGTAGTATTTAGACGAGCGAAAATAACTTCAAATTAAATGTGTCAAAAATACTGAAATACTAAGTGCAATAGTACAAATCTTTAAAACGGCGGCATGAAAATAAAAAAAAAATCAGTTACTAGTTGTTCAATACGATCAGTGAGATAATTAAAAAACTCGGAAAAAACGAAAACAAGCTTATTAACCACTAAATTGTAGATAAGGCGTGGTCGACGTAGCCTCGCTGCACAGGGCGCGCTGCGCGCATTTCTGTTTGCAGGGTTTAAAGTAACCTAACACGAAGGGGATGGCGGGGTCTAGTGAGCGGGCGAAGTGCACGAACTCCACATCATCATCCCCTACGAGTCGGGATGCCACAAGATCCGAGCTCGCTTCACTCGCTCTTGCTTCCTATGTTCTCCTTACCGCAATGACCAGATACTCGTAAATAGTTACTTACTTGGTATATTAGTCGCCCATTCAGTATATTAGTCACTGCAATAGTACAAATCTTTAAAACGGCGGCATGAAAATAAAAATAAAATCAGTTACTAGTTGTTCAATACGATCAGTGAGATAATTAAAAAACTCGGAAAAAACGAAAACAAGCTTATTAACCACTAAATTGTAGATAAGGCGTGGTCGACGTAGCCTCGCTGCACAGGGCGCGCTGCGCGCATTTCTGTTTGCAGGGTTTAAAGTAACCTAACACGAAGGGGATGGCGGGGTCTAGTGAGCGGGCGAAGTGCACGAACTCCACATCATCATCCCCTACGAGTCGGGATGCCACAAGATCCGAGCTCGCTTCACTCGCTCTTGCTTCCTATGTTCTCCTTACCGCAATGACCAGATACTCGTAAATAGTTACTTACTTGGTATATTAGTCGCCCATTCAGTATATTAGTCACCTATACATTTTTTATTTTCCCGATTAATAATTTTCCTTACAATAATGTCGAAAACTTTTGTCCACGGCAGGTTATGAGTACTAATACTTACGTCAGTCATATTTTGTCAAGTCATCTGTGCTAACGAAACATTGTTTTGCGTGCCATACATTACAATTTCAATATTTATCGAACAAAAATGTTTTTTCATAGCTGCTATGTGTGCGTATTTATAAACGACTCGGTGAAATCGTCACTTGCTTTGGAAGGTGCCCCCTACCTCAAGATGTCGTGTACGTCTTTGACCTGAGATACACCTGAAGATGTCAACATTTTCAGGTGTATCTCAGGTCAAAGACGTAAACATGGTGTAATTACGTATCACATTAACAAGCCTTTAATTTTAACAATTCTACAACATTGCGTTGATAACTTTATCTAACTTATATTTTAAAACAATGAGTCATTCGGTTCCTTAAACACCATTCTTTATTGTGATAGAAAGTGCGGTACGCAGTTGGGGCGCGATTTACCTTTACGCTGATGTCACAATTTTTTGAAATACATAATGTATTTACGGCTGAAAAGCACAGACCAGGAAATCATGGCACACATGGGAGGTGACCTATACTCATTACCATCAGTGTGTGGAACAAGGCTGCCGATGATGATGATGGGGTCACTGCAGCTGAAGGTGATGACTGGCTTAAATCAATGGCCTGGATCATAGTTATATAATACCAGAATCACAAGGATTGAAGATTATATAGCGTAGCTTGCTAACATGCCTCCCAATCATTTACAGACGAATACATTCACAAACACTTAAAAAACTAAAAAAGCATAATTAAACAGATAATAAAACTATGATAAGATCTCTCACGTAGAAGTCAACGATGAATTGGTAATATACCTGTCTGCGTTCACGTCGTCTCACTCGATTACATCTGCTTATCCCCCAGACCACGTAGCGCGATGATATTTCTTAGCCTTTCATCGTAGATTTCTAGAATGTAATTTCAGTTTTGTAATCATTCAAATGCAGTGGAGCGAGATCTTAGATTACGAATTGAATAGAACCGGCAATATGATTTATTTAAGCACGCTTAAGATAACGTACTTACTTAAAAATAACAGAAATTCATCATCGGCCTAGTCTATTCTTAGCAATGTTGTTTTATTGGCTTCAAGTCTAACCAGATGCAGCTGAATCCTAAATTCACCTGAAAGTCAATCGAGATTAAAAAATATTAGCTTTATGCTGCAAGATACATTATTTTCTACTTTAACATTTTTGCCGTCTGAATAAAACATTTGCTGTGTTTTAGTTAATTATATTTGTTGAGTGTCGTTGGAGACATTACAGCGATAAAGCTTAAGTTTATGCATCCGACACATAACATAAGTGACTTGCTCTAATGGCTAACATTTAACAATCTACAGGTTTTACAGAAATTGCTCGCTACTTTTTGTTAAATAAATGAAGTATTTCTGTAAAACCTGAACATTATATACGATCTTCACTCTTTCACAATGCGTATTATCACTAACACTAGGTGACGCTTGCTTATTTACCTCAGCATCGAGTGTTGAAATTTTCAACAGTACGATAATGTAGGTAATTCATTTAAATGTCGCTAATGTGAAAAAAGATATTACTGTTTCTTCAAAACAGCTCCATCATTTCAATTTATCGTAACATCAAAATTGCTACACCTCCCATATTCGTAAATTCCCATATCCCCGAAGCCTCCATTTCCATACATTTCCCCCCATAGATATACCTATACAGCACGTTATAACACGAACGTAAGCCAGGTAAGACAGGGGCTCACCCGCCCTATATTCCACTAAATAAAGTGACCGAGGCAATTCATCAAGGGGACCTTACTTGCTGAACAATGAGGAATGAGAAAACGGAGTGATAACCTAGCTAGCTTGTGCATCACCGAAGCAATGACAATCGGAAATAATGACGAGATGGTTGGCTTTGATAAGATATACAGGGTGAATTTTTCAAGTGGGCGTGGATGGCCAAATCCGAAACTATGAGGAATAGTGAAAAATACTCAAAGGAGTCTCGAGCCCGATTTTGATGAAAACTAAAATATGATGCAGTTTTAGATTTTTGAAAAACCAAAATTCCTAGTCAGGAATCGAACCCATTGATTTCGGAAAAAAAATACACACTGTATTATTACACTATTCGATAGTGTCGCAAATAAGGATCAAATTCTGAGAAATAATGACATACACAAATGGGAGACTATTTGCAACAGCTTATTCGCAAAGACACCTGCTTCGTGATCGTTGTACAGTTGAAGCTTTTCGATCCAGGCGGTTTTCAAAGTGGCGACGCCATGAGACATGCGTTTATTTCATCCGCCGGTGTGCCGCTCTCAATATCTGGCAGAATCTGTCTAAAATCGCCTTTTTTTCGGATAGGAAATCATCAAATGACCCCTCCCGTTCTGGGCGGAGCGGAAGGGAGCGTCAGACTTGTACTGACTAAAACCCATCCATGTTCTTCCTTAGGCCTTTGTGATCCAGGTTCGCGGTATCTCTTTCGAACAGTCCCGCAACAGGGCAAGCATCAGCCCTTGCGGACCCTTTCCAGTTTGCTGACATGTCTTTGAGGCGCGCGTGGAACACAAACGCGCCGTCGACACGGCCTGTCGTCATAAAGACGGTTGGACGGCGAGCTAGCCCATTACTCACCATCCATAGGGTCTTAAGTCACCTGCGAGCAAAACGACGATGCCACCCATCAGCGCCTGGTTGCTGCGGATGTCCTGCAAGCTGCGGTTCAACGCCTCTAATGCATGCTTGTGCGACATTGTGCACTCGTGCTGAAAAAGGACTCCGTTATTGGTGATGTTGCATGTTGGGGTATCTTCGCTTGCAAGATTCAGCGGCAATTTGAAAATGGAATGTGCAGTCCGGCCATTAATCTATTTCTTAAGTGATTTGAAAATCATATAGCATGAAAATAAAACAAATACCTAAAACTTATAAAAAGTGAAAACCGATAGGCGATTCGAGCTTGCGAACCCTGGGCGGTCGCTGAACCAATAGGCTACTTATTCTTGTGAGAAATGGTCTAAAATAGCCGTTCTATTCTAGTGACTACTAGAACAATATGGACATAATGCACTATTGCTCATCCCCCTTTTTTTTCTTTTTTCTTTTTTTGGTGGGTGGGAAATCATCAAATGACCCCCCCCCCCCGCTCTGGGCGGAGCGGAAGGGAGTGTCAGACTCTTACTGACTAAAAACCACCCATGTTCCTTCTTTGGCCCTTTATGTTCCAGGGCCGCGGTATCTCTTTCGAACAGTCCCGCAGCCCTGGCAGGCATCGGCCCTGGCGGGCCCCTCCCGTTTGCTGACATCTCTTTGAGGCGCGAGTGGAACACGAACGCGCCGTCGACACGGCCTGCCCGTCGTCATACGACGGACGGACGGCGAGCTAGCCCATTACTCACCGTCCACAGGCCCGCGCCTACGGTGGCCGAGAGCCATCACGGCGTGATTGCTCATCCCCCTAAGTTAGGCACATAGGCTATATATTAATGTCGTTCTTTTTACATAAAATGAAGGGTGATCTTATTAGAATGGGACTAAATTCGCAAAGATCCTCTTTTTCGGTGCAATAAGAATTGCTGTTGTACGTAGTACTTAGCAAGTACGTAGCAAGCTTGACAGTGAGTTTGTAATTGTTAAAGCAATAATATCATATTATCATTATTTGTTACTAGGCATTGGTTTGTTAAAGAGAACTCCATTAACTACTACTCCGTGTCCTCAAACCTACCGACCCAACCCTTTTAGTCCCCACATGACAGAATATGAAATTTTAATTAAAAAATATCTGGCAGAAAGCGCATATAAGATGCGAGGACGCTATAGAACGTTACGTGGACGTTATGTGAAGTATGTCGGGCTAATGGGTGTCGTGTAATGGGGTCCTAGTGGAAGTTTCAATTAGGTTGGAATTTCTGTTATGAAATGTGAATTTTGTGCTTTGATTGTCGTTCTTTTGTTAAAATTCAGTAGGGATAATAGTTATCTATTAATACTTGTTTCATCTCTGTTAAAAGGCTGACAGAAGTTTTATAGTTTACAAACCTGTACATTAAGTCCATTAATAGTTCGAAAATAATGCGTAACATTTATGTTCTTAATATAATTTTGTTAGTAATCTCTTGAGACGGAACAGATCAACGAATCTATTTGCATTTTAAAGTGATCCTGTCCCATCGTCTCCCAAGAGATTACTAGTTTACACCGTACCCGTCAGATTTCTGTTGTTAATATACACAGTGTAAGGGACATTATAACTCACAATTTATGTACATTTAGCTAGGTATAATAATATGATTCCAGACCAGAATTTAATTTCTTATCGGTTACTGCTTAAAAACAAACTGTTTCATGCATTTCGACCGTTTAGCACTTTTATTGATGTATGACACAGCTGATTTTAGCACCATGTATGCCTAACACCAGCAAAATTATAAACAGAAAAACCATATTTGTAAACAACAACACAAAAACATGTTTCTAAAAAAATTGCATGCACTTTAAACCCAATACTGTTGCGAGTCTGGTTTCAAACAAAATTGGTGTAGATTTTATTGACACGAACTAAAATCCTGCAATATTCGGCGAGGCCTCGAAACACACTGTTATATTCTGTGCTGCAAAATAACGGGACGTATTGAATGCAATACGTTATGCCTCACTCACGACTACGGGCGATGCAACCTGCAACGCACTTGTGTTAAGCGAGACGCGCCTGATTCACTTATTTAACACATGTAACAAGTCGCACTCGTCGCATTAGTATTGCCTTTCTATTGTTTTGTCCGCAGTCGCTATTAGCAACAAGCGCATCGCTTGAGCGGTCAGCTCGTGGCCAAGCGGTTACTGTTATATTCTGTGCAAACGTATTGAATGCAAAACGTTTTGGAGTGGTGAACAGTTCACAAATGTTAATACGTGGCGCACTGCAAACTGCAATACACATGTAGTGTTGGGGGCTTTGAAGATAGCGAGCTGACATGAGGAAATGTGTACGATTCTCGGTTTGATAGTGGCTTTACTGAGTCAGACACGATCCACTATCACTACGACTAGCTGTAGTAGGTCGTTTTCCTCATTTTTTCATTTCTTGTCACAGGGCATTGCATTGCTGTTTAAGTAATGACTTATCGCTTTCCGGACTATTTCCACACAAATCGCGACCTACCTACATCATGATTGGTTACTTTAAAACATAATCCACGTCCATAATCGCTATTTCCCCAGCCCCACTACGAGCCCGGGTTGTGAAAGTACCCGAACGCGGCAGTAGCTACTCGTACGTACCGACTGGATAGGTAGCAGTTGGTAACGCCTGTCTACAAACAGATTGTCGCCAAGAATTTGTTCCAACTGTTTGTATTTGTACACATTTGGAACAGATCGCGGCGATTGAGCGGTTTTAGATCGAGTTACTGTGTTTGTGGGCCTTATGTCTGTGTACATAAGGGTTTATGTATGTGGGCTGATGTGTTTGTGTACTTTAACATGTATTTCTTGGGAGTTTTTGTTGGGATAAAGGACTACTCCTGATATCTCCATATATTTCGTCGTTATTGCCTCTATTTATTGAGTAAAATATTGACAAGGAGGTACAGAAATAATATCTCCTATCTGTATATGTATACACCATTATTTTTAGGTCGTTCTGGAACCGAATACCATGAACTCGATCATCGAACTCGAAACGAATAGGACTATTTTTTTCAAAAAAATAACAATAAAAAAAAACACGAAAGAATAAATTTAATGTTTTTTTTTTTTAAATAATGAGAACTCAAATGCATAATTATGTGTGTGTAAAACGTATCCACGATCCGCAACACATGCGAACGATACCCATTGAAAAATTCATTCATCGATCGATTCTCATTACTTATTTCAAAAAAAAAAAAAAAAAATTCTTTCGTGTTTTTTCTTTATTGTAACTTTTTGAAAAAAATAGTTCCTATCGTTTCGAGTTCGATGATCGAGTTAATGGTATTCGGTTCCAGAACGACCTAAAAATAATGGTGTATACTTACAAAAAAAAAACTTACAATATGAGGTGGTATTATTTCAGGTAAAATTACTTTACATCCCGCTATACTCTAAAATTACTAACGACGACCACCCTTAATTTTTCTGTCCCAGTTTCACACAGAAAAAGGCCCCAAAAAGGTCACGTTTTCACTAAGACTAAGCAATATCTAAACTATTCTACACGAATGCCTACATAAAAACCCCTTGTTAAATATTCATCGTTCGACTAAAACGAAAGCAAAAGTCTAAAACTGAAAAACATTAATTTAGATTTTGTTTATACGGGCAACAGGCCCCGTGCACATTGTACGAGTCGCCTATCCATCGTCACTTGGTGACAGGTAGCCGCCCATAGTTTATGGGTGACGGGGTTACCACAAGGCCGGGTTAACTGAACTGAAGGTGCCTTTATTAATTGCAACTGTATAAGCCTATAAGGACAAGTGATAGTGTATAGAAATTTGAGGATAATGAGTTGAGAAAAAAAAAAAAATGTAAAATATATATTTGACACACACACAAGTTAGGTAACATACAAACATTGAGAAACAATATGCATGAGCAAAGTTAAGTGAGTACAAAAGAAGAAGTAGCCGTGGGCCCCAAACTAGGCACAGCCTGTATCTTGGTGGCCCAATTTCAGCAGTAAAGGCAGATTGTATTCGGATGTTCAGTGTGACACAGCACAAGTTATAATCCAATAAGTGAATAGTAATTATAAAATTAATCAGAAATAAAAATAAAATAATAGTAACAATCAGAAAAGGTAGTGGTACGGTATGGAGTACATAGGATTTATGAACAAAAATAAACTATAAGTAGCTGGTTTTATCTATAGATATTGAAATTACGTTAAAGACGTAAACGAATATTTTGTCCAAAATAACCATCTTGTTAAACCAAATATGTATTTGTTGAATCTCTATCTTCTAGCAAGGCTTAGCTGTAAATCTCATTGAACAGCTAAAAGGTCCTTGTACCTTGTTAGTACTAAAAGATATTGCCAAAAGTATTGTTGAACGTTGCAAAGGGTCTTTGTCGAAGTGGGCGTAAGTCCAACAGCGTTGAATTATATTTCTAATCACATAACATCACGCCTGTAATCCCCGAAGGGTAAGGCAGAGGTGTACCTAAAAGTACTAGTACACCCACATTTCGCCATTTATGTTTTTAAGTCCCATGTAATAGGCCTATTGCCATCAACCGGGCACAAATCCAGACTCCGTGGCTGCTACTGAGAAATTCCTGATGAAAAAACCCAATAACACTAAGCCCGGCCTGGGAATCGAACCCAGGACCTCATGCTCAGCAGTTGCGCTTTCGACCACCACCGGGCAGTCAAACCATAGTACTCCAATTCATACTAGTGCGACAACTATCAAAGTGGCCGGAGACCAGAGGTAGGGAAATGTTGAATTTTCCTTTATTTGTTTTTAAAGCAGATCATATTGAAAGCATTGTGCTAAACCTAAGCACGCAGTAATTAATCCGAAGTAGCCCGGAATATCAGAGAATCAACTAAGGACTATCTAGGGATATATTACGGAACCCACTTGTTAAACTTGGTTTATTATTAGTTTGAATATTATGTTATCTTTTGCCACAAAAACAATCCAATTCTCAATCGCATAACATTAGAAACCTTACGACAATTCCACCGGCTAGCGGCCACACGATTGGCTATAAATATCAGCTCCTAACGACGCGACGACGTTCAGCAAAGAATTAAAGTGATCCCGATCGCAGCCAGCAGCTTCTCATGGGAACGTTCAATCGGCTAGAAATTGCTCTTGGCTCTATTGCCAAGTATTGCCCAAGACCTTTGAGCTGCCGTCTAAAGCTAGACCGTCGTTTGGACCACTTCTTGGGGCTATTCAGGTAAGGCTGAAAGCGTAATGCTTTGATAAATTGTTCGGTGAACACGTAAAAGCAATTCGGAGCCACTTGAAAAGTTCGTCTGAAAAATAACCAGCACCACACGACACCTGCAGTAAGACTTGAATTAATCCAATGTGATTCTAATGCTGTTTCTATGGATCTAAATCAATCTAAAAACCGAAACAAATATACATATATCATATCATAATATGTGATATCGTGTATCATATCTCTTATAAACTATGCCAAATTTACTTGCCCCTAGCACCAAACCACTGAAAAATGGTTACAGCAATGTTTTATCAAATCATATTTCCTGAAAAGCCACTCATAAAACAAAGTGCAAATGTTGTTTCAAATCAAATGAAAGAACACAAGACAACTCCTAGAAAATGGCGTTCCATCTCAAATGAAATAAACGCTGAACAATCACAAGGGAGCACAGAAACCATTAATGGCCACATTACGATCTTCAACTAGACAAGTATGACGCTTTTCTGGATTCCAGAATGTCTTTCTACTCAGAACAGTGCAGACCAGCCCAACCCAGCATCATTCCATTCTAGCCTTAAAACAAACCAGTGCCGACAACAAGATCTTGCACAAAGCTAATTTAGAGGCCACTGCATCTCCCGTTATTTATTACGTCCACTATTGCGGGTTGCCAGTGTGGCGTGAATGATAAAATATAGCGATATGGAGAGAAAAATGGTGGTGTTGCAAGAGAAGGAAATTGCTGAGCTTCTTTGTCAGTGTCAGTTGGGTAAAAAGTTGAAAGATTTTATGGATTGAAGAGAGAACCATTTACTTTTAGCAATATATTTTCTAAGAGCAGTAGGAATTGGCATTTTAGTCAAAGATTAAACAATTTATTCTGCACCATGTGAGCAGAAAATGGTTTTATCCAGCTCGTACCGAAATCATCTACGACTTACGAGGTGTGCCGCTATACCCTCTGACTGTGTCAGGGATATTTTGGCCCACAGCCGCAGCATTGGGCATACAGCAGTCGTGGCCAGCCCAGTCCCATTTCAGCCTAGCGGCTTTTGAAGCATCGCAATCTGTGTTTTGGAGCGCAGTGTGGTGCTGTAAACATGGTAAGTTAAATTGACGCAAGTCTTGAGTCTCGACTTTTAAATGATTGTCCAAGACCAAGTCTGATAGAAACCATGTAGATATCATAAAATGCGTAGAACGCACACGCCCATGATTTTTCGCTGGAGTGATAAGGAAAGACTTCCCTTCATAAGCTCTTTCATGGACTAGAGGCTTTGAAGAAAACCAGGCCTAATTTCCAGAATGGCCGTTTTCTTGTAAAAATTTTGATCTTGCCATATTCAAACTAAATTACAAAACCGCTGTCCTTTCACCACATGACCCATCCATAACTTCCAACATGAGCACCGTGGTTCCATAAATATTGCAATGTGCACCTTATCATAACGCCAAATGGTCCAATTTAGATAATTGGCAGTGTTTTATTAATACCTCAAGAGTTGTCCCCTTTGCCCCGGGTGATATTGTAACATGATTTAATTTTCGCGAGACACGTTGAATTTTTTTTAAAGAATATCGTGCAAAAGGTTTTTTTGAAAAAGCGCATTGTACTCGTATGTTAGTATTTTGACTGTTTTTGCATTTATTTCTTTAGTTACTGTGGGTTTTTTTTGTATGAAAACTACAAAATATGAAGAGTAGTTTTAACTCTCACGCTCATATCACCGCCTAGCCAAATTATTACATCAATAATCTATGGTAACTCGCGTTGCGGCAATTTTTTCAGCAGGCACTTTCGCCAACTTCCGTCTGGTTACTGAATACCGGTGCAATAATAATTAGCAGCAACTAATATTAGTTAAACCAACTTAACTTAGTTCACGTTTTTTCGTTTCGTCGACTTGAACTTAATACAACAAACAAGGCGTTGGGTTCCGTAGTAATGTAGATATAAAATTGAGAAGAAAGTTTTAAAATATCGAAGAACTTCAAGTACCTATCTACTTGCCAAATTCTTTGTGAGTGATGTAGTTTTTTGTTAACAGAAAAGGCAAGTGGATGGTCCTGCTAATGACAAGTTCTAACATAGCTTATTACTGAAGCACTTAAGGGGAGCGATTAGTGTGTGGTAGTAACATGATTTCTTGTCAGTCTACGCACTAACGTACACTCGTTTTAATATACCCAGTTGCTTTTTACAAAAACCCTTGCATTAAGAGCAGGTGCTCAATTTTCTAGGGTCCATAGAGATCGCCTTCTAACTAACACCTCTCTCCTAAAAGCATAAAGCTATCACACTTAAAACAAAATATTTTAATATCTGGACCTTCCCATTTCCAGCGTCTATCGGGAACCCGGTCCCTCCGGGCCCTCACTGCCCTCTCGCCTCTACATTAGCATAAATTAAGCGAGAAGAAATTTCAGTGTCGACGCAAAAAATGTGTGAGTTAAAAAATATGGCAATTTAGCTTAGCTTTAATTGCTTTGGGACCGAATTAATTGTAGCCTCGCGATGCTTTCTTGTTTATTTTTTTCTTTCATTTTGAACTAAGGTTAAGGAACGGACTAGATGTTTGAAGAAGGGTTTCATTTGTTTGTTTTGTCTGTCGACAGGTAATTGCATTTGGGTTTTTTGAGGGCAGAATTTAATTTGCAAAGGTACGGTTGATCTAGGTGTGTTACTAACTATATTGTTAAATATTGTTTAATACGACAGACAAAAATAAGTGGTTACATTTAGGGAAGGTAAAACATAAACTGAGTGCGAATTTTACTAATATAACCGAACGCGATTAGCGTATATAAAGTGCGTTCTAGAGCTGTAAATGTCATCATTGCTATGGAACATTGACACTGAAAGCTTAAACGCGATTTACATTCGCTGATCGCGTTCAGTTCTGTCGGTAAAACTAGCTCTATGTAGATGAATATGTATAGCAAGGGAGGATTATTATATTCGCAACCTTGCTAGAACTTTTAAACTCAACCAAAACAAAACCTAAAACTTTTGCTCTATGTAGCCTTAATATTTATAATAGTTGTATTAATCCGCTCAAAACATTTTAATCCGCTATCTCAGTACGACACTATCAGTGCTGTGTATTTGGACATCAATCATGGCAGCCATTTATCATCTGTTACGTCACGACACCGTTTGACATAGTGAGAGTGCGCATACGGGAATGTCGCGCTGCGTCGTGCGGTAGCGAAGAAAAGAAAAAAAAAATCGATGTGATGTAGTTTGCCTGTTTATACGTCACAAGACACCTCGGGATCCAGATATGGTGTACATAATTCCTGCCAAAAGATTTTATTTACTAATCCTAAAATATTATCCAGGATTTTTTTTTATTGGCCTGTTCTGTCCCACTGCTGGCAAAGACCTCCCCCAATTCCCAGGAACAATTTTCACATTAAAAACGTTACGTACAAAATTAAGGAATTCATTTTTCACATTAATTGGTGTAACAAGACCCTTAACGAAGCCGAAAGGAACTTGTTCTCCCGATCATTGTGATCATTTTTTTGTTCTAAACCATACCCGGGACCCTTCTAGTTACGGTAATATTGGGGGTCAAAGTTCCAACATTTTCACAAGTTTTTTTTTTTAAATACATGTTTTTAATGTAATATTTTTACTTTAAACACCTCCACCTCCGTACTATTCAACCAAAATCAAAAATTGTTTGCCAGCAATATTTTTTGCTTAAAGTTACTTAGTTTGATGTACAGAATGCTTTACTGACAGCTTCGTTAAGGGTCTTGTACACCCTGTATGTGTCTGGCACACGGTGGTAATAAAATGTAATACAACCATGTACATACATACAAAAAGGAACAACAAAATTAAATTTAAAAAAAAACTAACAGAACTAATTATGCAAAGAACGCTTAAAACAATACTCTGTATCTTAAAAGCAAAGGGAAAAGATAAGGAAAAGCCAGGCAGGTGATTTATGTTTTTCTTTTTTTAATTGCTTAGCCCCAGTTAATGAAAAAGCCCGATAGTAATTAACATACTTCAACAACTTTGGATACATTGCCATGCAGAATTGGAATCGTGAGACAAATAGCAAATCCTGAGGAAATTCGGGGCTTTTCTACCTTCTATTGGAACTAAACTATCGCATCCTAGGCAGGGGGCTGCAATTAGACCAAGGTTTTAATTCGTCTTTCGTGATTTTCATAGGAACTACTTGTTTCGCTTACATGCTTGGCTTGAATGCGAATGGGTCTGCAATCTGATTGTGTAACAAAAACATTTATAAATAAATGGATTAGCTTTATCGAAAAAAAATACGAAAATGGGTCGTGTTGATTTGAAAAGACTAGCCAGATCACTCTAAAACAGGCTTTGTTGGGAAATCATGGCTGGTTTTAAACGCTCATTCTCTCTTTAAAAATTCTTGCTTTCTACAAAGCAAGAATTTATATATCATTGCACACACGTTTATGCTGGCTCTACACCAGATGGCATAAAATATGACAGTAAGTTAAAGATCCAATAAAGTTATAATAATACGTTTTACTACACGAAACAAGTAATATTATCAAAGAGATTATTTACTCGGATACCAATGCAATGTGCATTGGTTCCCATTGTTTCACCAAGTAAAATGGTCAAAGTCCAAAGTCTGATAACGTGCATCTGAATATAAAACTGTTATTAACAGAAAATAGCCAACTCTTCATGATACAATGATGGCCGGAATACAACGTGTTTCAAGTCAAGTACGAAACATTGTTTAGTGAAACAAAAATTTCAATCTATTATTCTTTCGCAGCTTTGAATTGTTGGGTAATTACAACTTGACTGTTGCTAAATTTCGTGTATTCTTGCTAGCTGTACCTGAGCTTCATAAATGCTTCGCACATGCATCATGATCAGCTTTTCATTTCGTAGCTCGTAAATACAAGACTAACAGTGAGTACTTGACTTTACTGCCAAACACTGCAGTGAGTCGTCCCAGAGGCACCATAAGGACTGCGGTCGCCAGGCAGATTAGACTGCAGTCTGGCTGCATATGGTAGCGATTTAATTTTGTTGCTTCTACAAGATAATTGTGTACTGGCTTTAATAGTATCCGCATTGTAATGTCCAGTGTGGGCCATCTTACTGCAAAATGGTGCCTGCAAATTAGTGAAGACCATCAGCATTGTTAATTCAGTTGTGGTCTTCCAAAACTGCGGCCAAACTGTAAGAGTAAAAGACCAATAAGCCTGTTTTAGTTGATCTGTAATGAAATGGCCTTTAATCGACGATTAGTATGTCAATTTCTACACCATCTCACTTTCTGAAACAGTCCTTCGGACGATAGAGGCACTGGATGCTTTTTCAGCTGTACCCAAGTACCTAGAATCATAATCACTCTAATACTGCAACTCCCATTCCAACTGTAAAACATTGTAAATGTGACAAATGTATGCACTGCCTCATATACTGGCCGTGGCCTGGCAGGCCTATGTATAGCACATTAAACATGACAGGACATCAATCTAATACGGCACATACTGTTTATTACTGAAGGTTATTTCCCAGCTACCAATACTTATCTAACATCTGTCACATGTCACGGCACCACATAGTAAAACTATCTCGTATAGGTATACCACAGTTCACTGACCAATCTGAGTCATGTCGTGCGGCTGGCGTTGCGAAACTTCGGAAGTTCAGCAAGAATTCAGTTGAAGTTGAGCGGATAATTAGATCTCACCAACTCGTGTGCACTTTAGTAGATTTAGTTGAATGTTCCACTATTTACACCCACGTCCAGTTAATCTATCTTTGCGTGGGGTTTGTGAAAACTGACAAGGATAGTTTAACAAGAGAGTAGAATCGTTTTTTTGTCGGTTTCTTCTTTAAAAACCGGAAAGTTGTCTTCACAGTTTTCGGTAACAGTATGGAGTCTGGATTTGTTTCCCTTTAGAAGGAAGAGCTCGCCACGTTTTATCTTTAACGGAATTCAACCTAACTGGTGCATCATTATCTTACCCTACAGTTGGAACCTGCAGTCAACTTGCGTCTTAAGACAACAAACCTTACTTTGATTCTGAATCTGGACATTGGTCTCTAGGTATAGGTACTAAGTAACAACTGCCTCCTTGGTCTAGTGGTTGCAAGCACGACTGCTGAGTCCTGGGTTCGATTCGCGGGTCGGGCAAAGTGTCATTAGGTTTTTCCATCAGGAATTTCGCAGTAGTAGCCACGGAGTCTGGATTTGTGCCCAGTTGATGGCAATAGGCTCGTTCCCGTCCGTTCCGTTCGGATGTACTATTAGGCACACCTCTGCCTAACCCTTCGGGGATTACAGGCGTGATGTTATATTATGAATACCTACATTACAATGGAAAAAAATGAGTAGCTAATATTCACCACAGTGTACACTATTGATAGAGCATAGAACATTGTTCATTAAACACCATTACAATCAGAGCGCAGTTAGTGGGTCAAACTGTGAGAAACTGTCCTTTGTCTCTGGTGCGATTGACTACCATGATACATTTGATCGAGCGTTTGTTCAGCTACATTGTATTAAAATTCCGTCGTAGTTAAGTACAAGGTATAAACTGATATTATTAGGTAATTTTGTATATACTGTATAGGTATCTTAATAACGCTTACTTTTCGTAGATACCGTTTCGAAAATAACTCCTATGTTGAATATCTGTATTTTACATGGAGCGGCTGCTTGTCTGACCACCACATTTCCACTACCCAGTTAGTAATGGATACACTGGATATATCCTGAACCATGCTATTTTTATTTAACAACTTTGTGCCTAACGTATCCTACGAATAAATGCCTTTGTCACTAACTCATTTATGTGCTGTAAAATTAAATTATTAATTTCATTTCCTTGATCCATTACCAATGTTTATACCTCAACTCTGCTGTTCTGTACAGCCTACGCTTGCAGAATCCCAACAAATATCATGGAGTGTTACTATAGTTCACTAGTCGATGGCACCCTAGCAGAGCAGCGGCTTAGCGATTGACTGCTGTTCTACAAGTCCCAGTACTCTCAGTTCGATGCCCGAAAGAGCCACCGAGAGATACGATATACGATGGTAAAGTGTGCTAACCGTACGAGTGTTCTAAACCAGGTTTAAAACCAGACGCATTGTCATGGTCATGACTTTCCTACCATCAGTATCATCATCACGTCGCCGACACCAGCGTTTCCACCTAACGCCGCGCGCGTAATTCCATTATGATGATATCCATCACATAATTACCGAGCTGGCTCTGCTGCGAAGTACCCGGGAACACTCCGTCTTGCTCTCACGACATTAGCCGTAATATTTTACAAAGTGGCGTCAATTTAAATTGAGTTAAGCAGCTGTTTCTTTTACTGTGCCCTTGTTCGCAGAGAAAAAAACTGATGAATAAGTAACATCATCTCAAAAATCTCATTTGAATGTGCAAAATAAGGCGTGTGTTATTTTAACCGACTTCAAAAAGGAGGAGGTTCTATGTTCGACTGTATGTATTTCTTTTTGTATATTGTGTAGGATGTTGACCGATTTCGACAGTTAAGTTCCATTTTATTGGGGATAAGCCTAGTACCATGAAATGGATTTGCTAACAATGAAAAATAAATGCATTGCAAATATTGGTATATGATAATACAACCAAAAAAGGAAAAATAAAACATTTTTTCAAAAAATTAAAACCGACTTCAAAAACATCAAAAAGAGAATAATAATAAAAGAACTGAATTAATCAAAAAAAAGGCACCGAGTTTTAGTCGGTTTGAAATTTTTGCAAAAAAGTTTTTTTAAAGTAGGCACCTAAGTAAGTAACGCCACCCGGTAACACAAAGAAAAAATATACAGGGTGTATGGGACATCGTCGCGCACACAAGTCATCATCATCAGCCCGACTCCACCCACTGCTGGGTACAGGCCTCTCTTTTCTGCAAACAATTACCATAACAAAATTGAGTACACGATTCTAAACGCATAAACCACGTTTCTGTCGAAATCCATGGCAACAGTTTACACGTGGATGTCTCCAAATCCACGGTTGGCAGTTATTGAAACAAGCTGGGAGTTACGGCTTCATAACAATTCATCTCTTTCACAGCGTCGGTGTCACAATATGCAGTTTTACAATATCCGTGTCAGGAAACCTGTTAGCTGAACTACGTGATCCTAACTGCAGCAACCAATCAAACAGCGAATTATTAAGATTATCTAACACCACCATCTCTGGATACATTCACACATTATAGCTACGCCTAATCACATCTCGCTATCATACCCATCACACGGTAATGTGGATTGGGTCTTACAGGAAATGGGCAGACGGTAATAGGGAGCGTCCAAATTACGTGTCGCCTTATCTGTTGCTCAATAACAGCGATAACGATTTCAGAAGTTATTGCTTCCGAGATTATCGGTGATTAAAAGGATTGCTTGGCTTAGTGCTGGCTGGAGGGCGAAGTCGATGGAGAAGCCGTCACAGGTGTTGACAAAAATTCGTCAGCATAATGGAAGAGATTTAAAAATAGAAGGTGAATGTTAGGTTTATCCAGCAGTGCGGTGAAAAATATATAATACCATAAAATATAAAGATTAACCTACCACTTTCTTCTTCAATTTTGGCTAAATCGTAACATTTTGTGGCCAAAGCTATAAGAACTGGCCGTAAAAATCTGTTGTGAAATTATTTACTTTTTTACAGTTGTAGCACAAAATAAATAACTAATTATAAAATAAAATAAAAATAGCCTTTATTTGTTACCACCGTTTAAAACTTAACATAAGATTAATTTACTTTCTAATTGCGCTTACAGATATTTTTATTAGTTAAAGTATAATTGTGTATCCATAACTACGTTAATTTATATTGTAGGCGCGTCTGCGGCCACGCCGTGATGGCTCTCGGCCACCGTAGGCGCGGGCCTGTGGATGGTGAGTAATGGGCTAGCTCGCCGTCTGTCCGTCGTATGACGACGGGCAGGCCGTGTCGACGGCGCGTTCGTGTTCCACGCGCGCCTCAAAGAGTTGTCAGCAAACGGGAGGGGCCCGCAAGGGCCGATGCCTGCCAGGGCTGCGGGACTGTTCGAAAGAGATACCGCGGCCCTGGAACATAAAGGGCCAATGAAGGAACATGGGTGGTTTTTAGTCAGTAAGAGTCTGACACTCCCTTCCGCTCCGCCCAGAGCGGGGGGGGGGGGGGGGGTCATTTGATGATTTCCCACCCACCAAAAAAAAAAAAAAAGGCGCGTCTGCGGCGTGGCGTGGCGTGGGCCTCTCCTCAACCTTTCCACACATCTGTTTCCCGCTCCTCGCGCATAAGGGTCCTCTCTGGTTGAAGATGCCTCTCCATCTTTTACTTGGACTCCCTTTTTAGGGTTCCGTACCCAAAGGGTAAAACGGGACGGGGATTCAACAGACATGATTTTTTTGCCGTTTTTATAGATAATGGTACGGAACCCTCCGTGCGCGAGTCCGAATCGCACTTGGCCGGTTTTATTCCTTTTTGGTGTTGGGTCTCTTGGTACCTACCGTTAAACGTTTCTGTTAAACGTTTTGTCCACTTTTTATTCATCCTACAAATGTGTCCTACCCAATGCCACTGAAGTAATCTTGATCAAAAATAAATTATATTACCGAAGCAGAACATTTTGCAATGTAGTAGTCAGACATAGTGTGAATGAACACTAATTCAATATCGTTGTAATCACATGTTTTTGTGATTCTGTATCAACATGGTAATAAAACTTGATAAGTGTGTGAGGACTGAGGTGTGCGTGACCCAGATTACTATAGAAGTGAAAGGTGACAAGATCTTACCGTATTAATGTATTAGAACGGCTATTTCGGTGTGTTAGTCAGCTGGCTCGTTGGTCTAGGGGTATGATTTTCGCTTAGGGTGCGAGAGGTCCCGGGTTCAAATCCCGGACGAGCCCAAATCTTTTTGCATTTCCTTACCATTTTTCGCGATTTTCCTTGGAAAGACAATCATTTATTATTGTATTTTGGACCCTTATTTTATACTTCCATGGTGATTTCTTACGAAATGAAATGGGATGTACAGTTTTTTTTTAAAATATAAATCCTGATTTCAGTAGCGCTGCGTATTGAATAATGTACCAAACAGATACATGATTTAACATTCGCACTCGCGAATAAACAGGAAGTGACGGGTGTTGGAAATGTCAGGGGGTGTGTGGGGGTGTCAGGGGCGTCGTGATTTGTTTGGATCTGCTTTATTTTTATAATTTATCTATCTTGAGCGTCATTGTGTTTTTACGTGAAGAGAAAGTTAAAGATGACGCATCCACAATAACGTCTGCAATTGCCGAATAACTCGATCAATATTTATTAGTATTGTGTATTTATCTATGGTTTTCGAGGCTTACGAGCTCCTCATGAAAAAAAAAATAAATAAAAGAATTTAAATCGAATAGTAATTTATTTAAATCAGGCTAAATTGTGGGCTAAATGAACACTGTTTCAACTTTCAACGTTAAAGTTATGTGTGACGGCTTCACGTCACACATCCCTGCGCCACTTGCTAGTGGTTAAGCAGGGGAGAAGAAGTGGTAGAACAACCTCCGCAGCAACAATGGCAGCCGGTTTCCTTTTCACACACCTCACTTTTTAGGATTCCAAGGGTAACCAACGGGACCCTATTACTAAGCCTCCGCTGTCTGTCCGTCTGTCAGTCAGCGGGCTGTATCTCATGATACGTAATAGGTAGACAGTAAAAAAAAAACACAGAATGTTTATTTCTGTTGCCGCTTTAACAACTAATAATAATAATAAATTAGAAATTAAAGGGGTTCCCCTACTATAAACGTGATTTTTTTTGCAAAATATTTAAAAAGTACCTTCATACTACTTCATACGCAAGTCCGACTCGCACTTGGCCAGTTTTATAAAACCGGTAAAACGTTATCTTAGTGCCACAGATTAAAATATCTTCTCCTAATACAAACAATTAAGTTTGATCGACTACTCCCACTTCCTTCCTGTGGCTAATTAATAAAATGACCGGCTAAAATGTTACCGACACGTTGCGGGCAAACCGGCAAAGTAGGCAGGTCGCTATAGAGGTAATTGAGACCGGCCGTAATAGGGTATTTACCTGTCCTTAATTAAAGGAAAGAAAGGACGAGCCACGAGCCCTCGCTATCTCATTCCTAATAAGATAGGTACGTGCTAATATAGGACAGGGTCGATTGGATAAATTAAGTTGCATTTTTCTAGGTTCTGTTATTTATTAGGCTATGAGATAATTTGTAAAAAAGTACCAACATACTTACATATTTTAACAAGTTTTCATTATCAACATTATTATGTAGGAAATAACTAGTAAACTATTATGAATCAAACCAATAAATTCAAAAGTTCTTACTTTAGTGTGTGGTTAGCACCTAAGCCGGTGTCAGTCTCTATGGCGCCCATGGGCCTTTGACTTGGCTTTACATGCCGTCGAAAAATATGTAGGTATTAGGCATGCCGGTTTCCTCACGATGTTTTCCTTCACCTCTAGTGATAATTATACAATACGTACATCGGATCCGGAAAATTAGAGGTCTTGGGAAAGGTCTTGGTCGAACTTGAGACCTATGACGGCAATCCGACGGTCACACCACTAGGGTATCACTGCCATATTCTCACTTAGGCGCGATTTATACAGAAACGGTGAAGGCGCGGCGCAGGCGCATCGCAGGCATGATGCCACTTCAAAACGTTTTCATACAAAATGTACGTAGGCGACGTGTTGTGGATTACACTCGTGCCTGCGTCGCGCCGCTTGAGTGTAATTCACGACACGTCGCGCGTCGCGAAGTGGCATCATGCCTGCGCTCAGGGGCGGATTTGATACGTTGGCTGCCCTAAGCCTACGAAAGATTACCGGCCCCTTATGTGCTGAAAAGCATAAAAAATTAAATAAACTATAGAAATTAAATTAAAATGGAAAAAAACGATAGTCAGTTAATGATTTAATTATCTCAGTCAGTATTTCAGATACTGATTCTTACCATTCCTATTTGTGAGTAACAATGAATCGTTATTCACAAATTTTCTTACACGCAGGCGCGTGGACAACTACAAAAAAAAAAAATTGACGCCCTTAGCCCGGGCCTACTCGGCCTATAGGGAAATCCGCCCCTGCCTGCGCTGCGCTTGCACCGCGCCTTCACCTTACGCTGTTTCTGTATAATACACGCCATAGACAGGCACATTATTCCCTAGCAGTGACATATAACATTGTGTAATTGTTCGACCTATAGACAAAATTGGTGAATACTGTATAGTAGATTGATCTTGGGTTCATTTAGAATTAAATATTCTTTTTCTAAAAATATCGTACTTTATTCAAAGGCATTTCAGCAAGCTGAAAAGAATCATGTTTGTGCTATTTTCCATAATTACCATGTACAACTGACATATTTCTGTCTTCTCAACAATTTTGGAAACAACATAAAAAGTGATACATTTTCAAGTGCCTATCTAATATAATTTAGTACGAGCAGAGGAGATACTTTTTTCATACTTATGTAAATTGCTACGAGTATGATGCCTTGAAGTTGATTGATGTAAATGTTCGCGTGAGAGAAACATAACGTTGCTTTTCATCGCGCCTCTAAGGAATAAGTAGAAGTCTATGAAAGGAAGTGAAAATGACAAAAATTCGCTTTATTATCACTGTTGCGCTGGGCGGAGCGGAAGGGAGTGTCAGACTTGTACTGACTAAAACCCATCCATGTTCCTTCTTTGCCCTTTATGTTCCAGGGCCGCGGTATCTCTTTCAAACAGTCCCGCAGCCCTGGCAGGCACCAGCCCTTGCGGACCCCCTCCGATTTGCTGACATCTCTTTGAGGCGCGCGCGGAACACGAACGTGCCGTCGACACGGCCTGTCGTCATAAGACGGATGGACGGCGAGCTAGCCCATTAGTCACCATCCACAGGCCCGCACCTACGGTGGCCGAGAGCCACCACGTGGCCCCCGACGCTCGGGGCCTCTCCTGCGGCCGTTGGGACAGGAGGTTCTCTAGATATTTCAGCGTGGAGTTGGAATGCGTGCTCAGTTGACGACAATAAACTCTGCCCATATTACATAGGACTTAAACATAATTGGTGAAATGTAGAAGCAGGTACTACAGGTACACCTCTGCCTAACCCTTCGGGGATTACGGGCGTGATGCTATGTTGCAGTAAAAATATGAAAATAGATCATTCCCTTAATTTTTTAACCAACACTGATTCTCGGCGACTTTGATATAATTAAATTATTTGTTTGAGCGTTATTGTTTAGATAACAATCTTCGACATTCCAAGATCAATGTATGATTACCGTTAGTGTTTCACATTCCAGTAAGTATAATTCTTATCAAACAAAAGCATGAGTCTAGAACTATAGCAACAGTGATGTTTACTAAACATTTGACTTAAATCTATGAAAACTATTGTTCTTTTTATAAAACTCGGTTATTCTTCCATTGTTTAACATTTTGCATTTAGTCATTTATTCACTCAATATGATTCTTCTACTGAGTTTTCTCATTGTTTCGGAAAGCCGTTGGTCCCGGCTATCATTTGTAGATTTTTGACAGTCGTTACAGGTAGTGACCGAAAATCTTATAATCAGTTTTATCAAGGGATGTCTATTACCCAGTACAAACTGGGTTGTTGAAGTCAGATAGGCAGTCGCTCCATGTAAAATACTGGTATTCAGCTGCAACCGGTTAGACTGGAAGCCAACCTCAACGTAGTTGGGAAATAAGTTACGCAGATTAGGATTTTACTGACAATGGCCAACCGTACCGTACGTAAACGTACCCTGAAACCTACGCAATTGATGACCTTATGATTGCATCAGAGAGTGGAGTTCGCATGGCAAAAGCTGGCGTTACAATACCTCTTACTGCCCACCTCTCAGGATATAGAAGCGTGATGTATGTTACCAAGTTACTATACTAAGTTGCCATGTGTCGCCACACTTCACACATAGTACTAACTGTACCGTGAGAGTATTATTCTGTTAATTACTTCATTCGAGACACTCACTATTGTCACTGATATCTTTCGACACGTAAGTACGTATGGCGTCACTTTGGGATTGCTATTGAACTTTACCTCAGTGTGATTGTCCTGTAGTACAGAGAGAATGTTTGTAATTGAGGAAGGGCTCGGTAAAAGTGGGTAACTGTGGACTTACGTTACTGTGACGGAATTCTCCGATTGCACGACGCTTGATGGGATGCACGCGATACACTTACCAAACAAAATCATTGATCAGATCGTCTCCCTTTCGCCGTTGCAGGTCACACGTCATAAAAAACGTGGTGTGCAAAGCTGCCGTGCTAATTAGAAACGCAGTAAGGAAGGATTTTTGGAAAATTGAGTTTTTCATATATTCGGAATCCTCGTAATGAGCTCTGTATGGTAATTTAATCCTTATTTTGATAGCTGTCCCAGAAGTGGGACTTTTAGTAAGCCAAACTGCAGTATGTTTCTTGCTGAGAAGTAAATTACTAAGCACAACTGCAGTAAGACACATTACTGCTCTTTGCCTTCCAGTATTTTTTTGAACATAATTTATTTCACTAGTAAGAAGCGCAGTAAGGAACACTTGCTGATGTTATGATTTGTTAGTAATAATGATAAATAATAATGTTTAGTGAATAATTTTAGATAACAAACGCGACAAAGATCACGTTATTTTGTGGATGGATAATTGTTCAGCCCAAAACAAAAATTGGGTGATATTGTCTTTCTTAGTTAACATAATTAACAGCAACTTGATTTCCGCACACTTAAATGTATGTCTGCTGACAGTTTTCATCACCGAGTCGACCAATATTTACAAAAGAAAGGAAAGTTTACGACTTTAAAGATTTTATTTAATGTTTTCTGTTTTAAGATTTAATTGGAATACATTTTTTTAATAAAATAGTTGTATCATTTACCTCTTTTTGATATTATTATAGATATAACCAAGTTATTGTGGTTTTTTTACGTATGTACACGAATTGAAAAGCTATAAGTCACTCTTTTACTGCAGTTATGGTTTGTAGTCAGTCTAAGCATAGCTTTAAGAAAATATTATGTCACTAGTAAAAAATGCAGTAATTGTGTATGATTAAGAAAGTATCATTTGTCATTTCAAATAACGTATTTTTTAATATTCATGTCGTTATATTTAATTAGGAAATGGTTAGGATAAATATAACCAAATAAGTGTACTTTTGTATACTTAAATACTATTTTTAATAGCTTTTTCTCACTACTGCACTGCGTTTTTAATTTGTAGTCGAAGTGATAATAATAATTGAATTAAATGAAATAAGCGCAGTAATCTGTATTTGCTAGTAGAAAGCGCAGTAACTCCAAACTTACTGCTGTTATAGCTTGTAATACTGGGTTTAGTCATGAAGACCCTGCTAAGCATAAATAGTTCTTTTTGTTTTAAGATAGTTGTATTAAACTTATAGAAAATAGGGTTAGTTCTTACGAAACAATGCATATTCAGCTATACATGTAACTAAAAACATTTTTGCAAAACTTCAAAATCATACCTAAAAAAGCCAAATAAAAGTAAAAATGTTTAGGCGCCATTTACTCGAAACTACTAATAACCTCCTTACTGCACTTCTAATTAGCACGGCAGAAAGGCTCTTAGATATGAACCGCGTTTGTACATGCGATTTTATAGAATCGCACACCGAATATCAGTGCGTCAAAAAAGTGGGATTTTCAACTCGTGGCGCCTAAGCAGAAAATCAAAACAGTGTAATTGCCATGCGGGCGAGGGCTTTGTGTTCAATAATGATAATACTAGCGTGAAAACAGATAGAGTATGGATAGTTTGATAGTAATATAACTCTTAGGAATGGAAATCTGAATTGATTTCCAAACGTTAAAAAACAGCTTAGTTATCGCACCAACACAATATGATTGAAACCGCCGGAACTTCTGCTCTAAATAAACATCTAGATCGATTTGTATGAAAAGCGCTTGAAACCTGCGCAGTGCAGATATAACACAAAGCTGCTAACACCAGCAACTTTATGGACACCGCGTCAGTAAGCTTCCATAAAAACGTACGCAATGTGCGCATTGAAATGTTTAAATACGACGTATTCACAAGTACGTTAGTTATTGCATTGAAAAACGAATAGGTAGTTCTAAATAAATAAAACTTTGCGATGTGTTTCGCAGAAATACCTTCAATATTGTTTGGGAAATTCCGCATCTCTACGGACTAGGTATATAATATGTAACAAAAAACCTGTCCGATCCGTGGGATATTATTAGGTATCGATATTAGATTCTATTTATTATTTAATTATGTAAGTAATCCTTTTTGGATGACAAGTAAAAAAATACCCTGATGAAAATTTAATGAAATGCACGAAAAATGCGGAAACTTACAGGGGCGCGCGGGCGCGGGCGGCGACAAACAAACAATTCACGATCGGACATACTGATGCCGAAGATGCTGTTGTCACGTTTTAAAAGTTTGTTAGGTTTTTGGGAAATGGTGGTTAAAATTCATTCATTTGTTCATGAATATTTTGTATTTCGTATTTTATTTGATAATGTCATTGGTTGTTGGTGGATTTTTTAGCATAAGTATTGTAAATCTCTACAGTGACTTACACATGTCATACCCGACACAACGAGACATACACATAGCACAACGAGATAGACATTAATTAATGACGCTGACGCCGGAGAGCCCCATGGTGAATTGGTTGCACTACAGAGACATCATCATCATCGAGCGAATATCTATAACTTTAACTAGAGAGACCTCATAATAATTATGATAACTTTAGAGAAACATAATTTATGGTAACACTTGGGAGATCTGTAAACAGTAACATGAGGTGACACAATAGAGACCTATGTATATACCTACAATGACACCAAGACTGACACCAAAATGACACTCGGTATTAAGTGGGTGAGACACCAATGTGCCTTTTTTTTTTTTTTTTGGTGGGTGGGTAATCTTCAAATGACCCCCCCGCTCTGGGCGGAGCGGAAGGGAGTGTCAGACTCTTACTGACTAAAAACCACCCATGTTCCTTCTTTGGCCTTTTATGTTCCAGGGCCGCGGTATCTCTTTCGAACAGTCCCGCAGCCCTGGCAGGCACCGGCCCTTGCGGGCCCCTCGCGTTTGCTGACAACTCTTTGAGGCGCGCGTGGAACACGAACGCGCCGTCAACACGGCCTGCCCGTCGTCATACGACGGACGGACGGCGAGCTAGCCCATTACTCACCGTCCACAGGCCCGTGACACCAATGTGCCTGGTGTTAACACCAAGTTGGCACCCGTTCGACAGATTTAACAAAAATATTACTGTCTTGTGCAATGTATGTACAAGCGATATTAAGAGGCACACTTGCTTCAGTAAAAAACAAGTTATAATGGACGAAGTTGTTTGAAAAAAATGAAGTTTTAGTCTGCCAGTAGGTACATAATCTTCCTAAATAACTGGCAATGTTCTGTAGCACGTTGCAGCAATGCGGCATTGTTTGCATACTAATATAATTGCAACAAGCACTGAGCCGGGTACAAGTACAGCGTCTAAGTACCCGAGTCATGTTTATTGAACAGGGCTACGAAACTCCCACTACCCTACATTAAATACTATGTTAATATCTACCTACTAAGGGAGCCAAGTTAGGCAGAGGTATTTGGTTAAATACAGAGCATTTTTTACCAACTTATTTTAGGTCATTTTGAAAATTTACGGCACGTGGGGTTGTGACTGGGATGCCAAACAGCAACTACCTACACCTAACGGAGCAAAAAATCACAACTTTATCTGCAGTGTCCCATAGTCCCATACATCCTGCGCGGTGGACATTGTACGGGCGACAAGACAACAGTGGCTCACGCTCGCTCACGCAGCGTCTCGGGTCGCTACTTCTCCACAGTTCCGTAGCCTGCTTCTCTTCGAGTTTGGGAAGCCTCAATGATACCCTCTGGAATGAGGAAAACTAAAACCTTACCTTTCTATGTAATCCGATAGTAGGTACTCATATAATTTTATACTCAGAATAGGCATAGTGAGTAGTTGCCTTTACTAGGTTCTAACTTAACCCGCCATTAGGTTCTACGAATTCTGTCGGTCCATTGAATAGGAATGAAGTCAAAAAATCATTTCCAAACTATCCATTTCAATTCGTATGAAATAACAACATGTCCCACTAAAATTAATGTCAGGTACCTCCGCGCACACCCACACGTCATATTACTATAGAACTAATATTTTCGATACCCAACATTCTTGCGTCCCGGAGGACAGAAAACAGGTTACATTGTCTTCCCCCTTTACCCCTCATTCCTCTCGTCTCTCCTTCCGTTTCCAGAGGAGGGTAGAATTGCGATTTACGTCAAATATTTACTATACACATTACGCGCTGCTTACGACAAATACATTGCGTGTGCCTATACAATTATAGCGAGTTACAAATACTTTTGTGCTGCCTCACTGTGAATCACTTTCTGGAGAACAATTGTACTTCCAGTTTGTCTCAGGTTTCAAAAGTCAATAATGGGTATAAAAATTACGTTCTTATTTATAAGAAAATGTGTCAACAGTCTGTTTGTATGAAATATTTTTCTTGCTTTATTGTTGAGATCAGATAGATACAAATACGACGAATTGTGTACAGTTGCAAGAATTAGGTCCCCTAGAAATGAGACGACTGGAAGTGGTATAAATAATAATCGTTTAAAAGGATATAAAATAAAGCAAATCATCATCATCATCCTCCACAGCCCGACTTCACCCACTGCTGGGTATAGGCCTCTCTTTGCTTGTGCCAAGCTCCACGCTCCTGTGCCAACCTCATCCAGGATATTCCTGCAATGGCAACAATGTCGTCTGCCCATCTCGACGCCGGACGACCGACACTCCTCTTTCCATTCCTTGGACACCGCTCGGTCACAGCTTTACTCCACCTGCCATCACCGCGCCTTGCTAGGTGTCCTGCCCAACTCCATTTGAGTTCCATAACGCGATTTCCAATATCGAAGACCTTCGTACGTCTCCGGATTTCGACGTTTGGAACTCGGTCTATCAGTATGACACAAAGGCACACATACACAAACACAATATTAATCCCTGAGAAGGTTTCAACTACTTAGATCGTCTGGCAAAACTCATAATCATTAGGTTACCATTATACATTACATCAGAAGCTCGCCCGATTCTCAAAAATCATTAAATAATAGTACAAATTAAGAAAGCCCTTCACTGCAGGTCAAGGTCACATTAGGCCACCAGTCAAAAACATTAAGTTAAATAACTCAATATAACTCTAAACCATCGCTAATTATGTCGGCGAGTAATACACCGTCTCATCACAAAGTCTCTTTGATTTTACAAGCTTTAAACAAAAGTAACCATTAGTTCGAAGTTCATTAAGGTTTACTTTGGAACAGTTCATTTATTATTAGGAAATCATCAACAAAAACAATACGAATGTGGTCATTACTGGTCATCATAGACTCATTGGGTCATCGTACGCAATGGTAGATTGTCAAGGACAAACTTTTGTTTGATTGTTGACTACTTTGTTGCAACTCTGATTACTACAACTCTACAAAATCTGTCTGAAGATTGATGGGTTTATTATTACGTATACATTTTTAAAGATGCAATTTAGAAGCTGTTATGTTACAACGTCATGTTTCGTAGTTCAAAATAGTGCAACTCAATCAAGGTATGTTGAGTGTTCACCACGACGACGCTCGTGAAGTTTTGAAGAGCTAAGGTGATTTACACACGAAACTGCTCGTCCGCAGCGTCAGACAGAGGTGGCGAAGATATGTATGGTAACGTGCCGCGCTCACAGCCTCTCCGGCGGGGTTACGCAGCAAGGGATTTCATCCAAGCCAATGCGGTGTGAGATCCGTTTAACCTCCCGCCCGCGCGGACGAGCGCTGTCGTATGAGAATCGCCTAAGTCACATTCTATCAGCGATAGTGATGCTTGAATTGACATTAAGCTATCGAAAACATTGTCGATCTTGTTGAAAGTCGTTCTAAAATACCTACGACACGCTATGAAAGCGACTGTCACTTGTTTAGTCCCTCTGCGAGTCTGGGTATGTTAATAAGCAAATGACTGGCGCTGAGGAAAGCGTGACTTTTTTTGTGAATGGCAATAGACCGCGAAAACGCTCAGATTTTATGGCGAAAATGGAATGGAAGATGAAGTCTACCGGAAATTGTAAACAAAACGGTGCATAGAATCAACCCCTTAAATGAAACTGCAAATAAATTATCACAAATTGTATAGAATGTCTCGCCCTATATACACGATTAAGACACCGTCGGATTAACATGGATGCGCTTAATATATTATTTAAATTAACGCTGATACGCAAAAAGGGTTAAAAACCTGCCAAGTGTGACCTGGTGCAAGTGTTAAGGGTTCCGTACCGGCCTGTGGGGTTGCGTAGTTGCGTAACACACTCGAATTTCCAACGCTATTCGTTATGACAATTAATGACTGGAACAATTTTTAAGTGTTAATAAAGAATTTAAATTGTTCTACAAATATTAAGGTTTAGTGTTCCTGGAATGGTTTACAAGCACACTAAAACCATATACAGTAATAAAAAGCTAAAAAAATTAGGTTACGGGTTTATTTTTTTTTAATTTGAGCGTTGCGCGTTGTAGGTGTTTCTGGCCGTTGATGGTGGTTGAATCGTACAGAAAATAATCAAAAATATTCTGCGGGACCCCACAACAAGGAAACCCTTCTGAACCCTTCTTAGTGGGTGCTTACGAATTTACTACCGGGGAAAGGATTACTGAACACACATAACCGGATTTAGGCGGATCCATTTGTGAGTAAACGAGCCTAAGATTCGCATTGTTTTCTTTGTGTATATGTGAGCATGGTATTACAAACTTAAAGCTTTGCTTTAATTTCTAGATTCATTGAGGGTTGCAGTTTTTGACCCAGTTAGGGCCCTGTGCTGAACTCGTTAATAACAGACGACGTGAATGTAGCGCTGAAAGAAAGTCTGATTCATTTCATTTCTAAGTTTGCTTATAAACGTTCAAAAGACATCTAGTTTGCATGTTACCGGTACAGCCACAGCTAGGCTTAATGCTCTCTTTGTAATTTAGTTGTCAGTTTAACTTCACTTTGAGAAATTTATGGTGAGGCTGAACTGTTTTAAAAATACATAAACTCGCACGTTTTAACCCCATTGATAGAAACTACTTATCACCACCTGCCACGATCCTTACATACTTCTTTGGTTTCGTCCGTGTTCATCATGTGCGTGCGCCGGTTGCGAATGTTACGCACCTGACCCTTCCGAAAACCATCACCAATAAAGTCAGCAGTCAGGATATGCCCTTGAATGTCGTGAAAAATACTTTTTTATTAGACTTTTATATAATCTAACAAAAGTGTGAAAAAATATTAACCCCGATAGCGTTACCACTAAACAAAATAAAAACAACTTTGTATAAACTTAGTAACATTTCCATGTTAAAGCAAGGTAAAGGATTAGCAGGCATTATGCTAGCTCGTTACACCAGCCAGCTCTTGTGTACCTTGCTTAGGTTTCAAAGTTATGTTCTTTTAACTAAGGCGTACTATTTCTTGACTAAGATTGTTAGGAAAATATCTTAATACAAGTTTGCGCGGTATTGTTGGAAAATAGTTTCTACTTCTTGCATTTTCTGCAGTGTAATTGCAAATATTTGTATTCCTAGAAATGTATAATGTTATAATTATTAGTCATTGTTTGTCCCAAGTTTAATTGTAATTTGTTACTTGTATTAAAAGTTTCTGGAGTAATTAATTAAACCATTTTATTTAAGATCAGTGGATTTATTGTGGAACACACAATAGCAATACCATTTATTTTGACAGTTTAACAATATTCATTGCGGTGTTTTCGTTTTCGGACAGAGGATTTTTTCAAACATGTAAAGCAATGGAGAAGGTGTACCTTCTAAATCCTCCGGGTTATAATTCAAAGAAGTACGCAATTGAGCAGTTGACATACAAATGAGCACAATACTTTCGTTTTAAAAGGAAAAGTTTCAGGAGTTAAAATAGTTCGGGAATATCCACAAAACTCTTTCCCGCGCTATTCATGCTGTATTGAGTTATTGCCGATCTTTGGTACACACACAAGTACACATACCCAGCACCACATAGTACCAACAGTAAGAGGGAACAGAATACCCAATCCTAACAAAATGTCTTTGACTTTTACTAAAACTAGAGATCCCATGAAAGGCACTGGAGCATGCAACAAAAAGCACACTCTTTCTTTACGCAGGGGCCTCAGACAGTGGACCGTTCAGAAATCAAAGAAAGAAGAAATTATAATTATCACTTAAACATTTCAATACTAGTGTATTACACTTCAAAAGTTTTATCTAATTTTTTGGTCAGATTTTAGGTACACGCTTCAATAAGTCGTTTCATCGTTTTATTGAGAAGAACCGGCTGTCAAGTGATAGTTATAAAACATTTATTTTCCTGACGATCAGTACAAACGCTGTAACGATCTTCAAAGGTCCATATTGAGCACTAAATACTAACGAGTCTTGGCTTGAGAACCACTACTATCATAGATTGCAAGTGCTTTAAAATGGCGTCCAAGTGTTGCCATACCCTGTAGTCAGCTCCGCTTGCACTTTGCTAATGGAATAATATTTTTACCACAACATGAGCTATCGCCCACTGCCATTTCAGTTTGCTTACTTTATAAGATGTGTCGGTAGTTCTTCGCCAATGGAACAGACCTGGAGTGTACACCGCATGACTGAGTCAAACTAGTGGATGGCGGAGGACAGGCTCGACATGACACAGCTCGAGAGAAGCCTATGTACAACAGTGACCTGTAATAGGCGAGCTTCGTAAAACGGTAGCTTAGTCTACTGTGGTACTTCTTCCCAAATATTTTTCTAGTGAGCCAGTAAATACAGGCAGCGTTTCTGACGTCGTTTGACGTCACAATACACACTCGAATATGTTGCTAAAGTTGTCGAGTGAAAATACTTTTTAAGAAAAATAGGGGAAACGTACGTTCAGCATTAATGTTCGAAAAGAAAGTGATTTAAAGTTAAACTACAATCTGGCAGTAGCTGCTCCTTCGACCTTTTGAAGCAACGGCTAACTGATAGAGTTTTGAACTTACAGCTAACTAATGTGGTAGCAGCAGTGAACTTTATAAAGCCACAATGACTCTGCCCGTACCCAGCAGAATTTCTGTGACCTTCACGAAGGGCTAATTTTTATCCAGGGTCACATAAGTCACCTCAATTTAGGAAATGAGTGGCGCAACCAACTGATTTATTTCTTCCTTACATCCTGCCTCCCGTTTTAAACGAAGTAGTCATTAAAGCAAGCTTCCGTGCTATATCAACAGCCATGCACGTTCATATGTGTTCCGCTAAAGATTTCGTCACATCGAAAGCCCTGAGGCGATTAGCGTACAGTCCAGTGCATATTGTAGGTGTGTCGCAACACACACGTTCTAGACTTAGGCACAGCTGTGCCCCACATAATTATTGTGAGTAATGCAGGGGAAAAATTATAGTAAACGTTATTGCACGTGTATCAGGGCTTCAAAATAGCCACACTTAAGTTCTGGAAGGTGTAGTCGTTGTGCACGACGGGCAGGACAGATGTTTGGGGTTTCATATCCACACTGTGATTGGGTCAATGAGACCATGTATGGTCAAATTGGATCTGCTGCGACCAACCTGAGTCCGCAGTCGGTTCATAAATCACTGGACTTAAATGAGCCTATGGCAAACGACAGAACTGACGCTGTGTACTGGTCGCACAAATTATATTTTTTCGACTGGAGCAGAAGAAGATAGCCTTCACGGGATTATTCAGCCCCTCAAACTAAATATTGACTGGCCAAAAATGGTACTCCGCAAGGGCCTCGTTTTTATAAAGTGGATGCGGTATTCAAAGTCTATTTGAGGTTCTTGCATTTGGACTACGGAGGTATAAAACTGGTTGAGCAATTACCAAAACATATACACATTAAACTAGCAATCATAAAAGTCCATCCACCCTCTTGGTAGCTAGATTAAGGCCGGCACATACAGCTGTCAGTACACATACAGCTGTCAGTTTTGCAACGCACGCCGGTCGCAGCTGTGACTCTCGAGTTAATTCCTGTAATGTCGCTACCCACTGTTACGTGCTGGCAAGAAATAAATAGCTGCAGAATGTTCACTGACAACTAAGAGGAATGGAGTTAGTAAGTTGAGTATTACCTACACTTTATATAGGAAACAGTTGGTGACCTGACAACAACTCTAGATTCAGCGAGTCCATCGCGCTTTGTCGGGTACAATATTAATTTCACCCGTATCTGATAGAAAGACTAGACAGAAATCTTTCGATGACAAAAATTGAGCCAATTTTTTTGTTTCTTGTCCGTTTCCATGTCACCACATATTTAATGGCGTACTCATACCTAACCAGCAGGTGTGTTGCCCTTGCCACATTGACTGCAATTTTGTCAGTTTCCAAATTATTCTTGTCTTGAGATCTTTCTATGTGTTGTCTATAATGTCATTCAGTAAACAATTAAAAAGTCTGTGACTGAAACCTTCTGCGCTTATTTGTTAGGTGGCACAATCTGTGGCACTTCATAATGTTCCAACGATTAAATACAATTTGTCTGTCGTGTTAACAGTTTTTATTTTACACCACGGGCATTTGTTGAGCCTCGTTATGACTGGTCGTCTCGCGTGGTGGATAACGGCCCACGTGATGGTGGGAACTTTACCTTTAGGCTGCTTGTGCTGTGATTAAACTAGTGTATGACTAGCTGAAACTTTTCTTAGACTCCAAGATACGAAAATCTTAAACAAAATAAATAAAAATAGCCTTTATTTACTCTCAATACATAAACAAGTAATATCATTATCTTACAACGAATAACATTTTCTAATAGCTGTTAACGATTCATTTAGGCTGTCTTGCGACATAGGCCCCTCTATTTCCCTCCACTTATTCCTGTCCAGAGCAGTTCTCCGCGAACCTATTGGCAGATCATTCTCCCACCTTTTCACTTGTCACGACAATCTTACTACCTACATCATACAATTTGACATGCCAACTAAATAAAATGTTCTGTGGTCCCCCTGTGTGGTAACACTAGACTGAGGTGTCCATATCGCATCACCAATGCAATTTTCTTTCGCTTTGTTTTACTTCTAATCTCAAGTCCAGGCAAAAGCCTGTTACAAAAGAACATCAGATTGTTCCAGTAAATAAGGCGAGTAAATATCAAAAGCGGGTAATGTAGTAACACACAGAGCTTAATAAGTAAAGAAAAATACCACAGAATTAAGAAATAATTCTCATATTATGATGACACTGTCATACAATGTTAATTAAGTGTATTTGTTTACATACAAATATGAGGTCAAGTACCTAATTTCATGTAATTTGCTCCTATAATAGTAAGTGTATAATTATTCTTTATGGCGTTAATTATAACTGCATTAAGACTCATTTTGTCTCGTAAAGTGAGTGAGAATAATGATTATAATGAATTGTTAAGAGATGCTTATATGATTCCTGCTCGTAAACTCACACCTACATAATTATACTCACAACGAAAGAGTAGGTACCTACCTACATACATAGCGTTGACATTTTTCTGTTGTCCCCAAGCACTGGCTGCCGAACAATTGCGTTGCGCAAGAGCATTGACAATTCAATGGCTTTATGTGACTAAACCTTGCCATATTTTTTTCATTCTTCTTTCTTGATTTACTATTTGAACCACACCTAATCGGTGGGAGTCGTTGATGATTTCAGAAAAACGATGTGGGTTGAATGTTCAGAGTTCATCTCTCGTGGTGGCCAAACTTTATGAGAATCTGAGCCGCTAAGGAGGTGATGGGACGAACTAGATATGGTCCGTCAGTACTGGAGGGAGGACACGCGGGTTCGCGAGGAATGAAAAGAGTGAAGGTGGCCTTTTGCCCCAAAGTTTGCACAGTGCAGGCTAGGTAAAAGAAAAACCGGCCAAGTGCGAGTCGGACTCGCGCACGAAGGGTTCCGTACCATTATCTATAAAAACGGCAAAAAAATCATATCTGTTGTATGGGAGCCCCTTAATATATTTTTTTAAATTTTAGTATTTATTGTTATAGCGGTAATAGTAATACATCATTTGTGAAAATTTCAGCTTTCTAGCTATCACGGTTTATGAGATACAGCCTGGAGACAGAAAGACAGACAGCGGAGTCTTAGTAATAGGGTCCCGTTTTACCCTTTGGGTACGGAACCCTAAAAACGAGGTAGAGAGGATGTAGGTACAGGCTAGAGGTACTCCTTTCAGGATAAACTCCTCCTACTTAGTGTCCACAACATATGTGCTCCTATTAAATAATGTCTCGATGAATGTAAGTGCACTGCATTTAAAAGTGAAGTCAGGAAACAGGACATAACAGTCAGCGGGTCAGCTCGCCGGATACATCTGACGCAACACTTGTTCTAATACCTTGGTCTAACAACTCGATAAGTAGTAATTATTTCATCAAAAAATAGTAGCAACTTTTCTACAGCTAAAAATAGATATTACAGAGTACTGATTGATTTTAGAGAGTGTTTTGAGTTATCCGTTGACCGACTCTTTTATGACGTAAAATACTCAGTGTATTGATATCATAAAATCACGCCAGCAATCCGGAAGTGTTATGCAGAGGAATTACATACAGTATATCCTACATTCCGTCAGCTCGCTGTTCGCCAATTGAGACTCTAGGCTGCTGTTAAGATATTCCTAATGTAAAAACCCAACAACACTTTGCCCGACCTGGAAACCGAATCCAAGACGGCATGCTCAGCACTAACGTTTTACGGCCAATAGTCCAATGCGACAGTTGGCATAGGTATCTTTCTTACAAGCCATCCGCTTGGTAAAGGCGACCAAAGAAAAAATATTCGCAATAGATAAATTCTGTGTTATATATCTGTTGCAGCCATAGATTTAATATTTCTGTGGTTGCAGCATTCAAAAAATTGTTTACTGGTGTATACTGGACCCCACAAGTATAAAATAAGTGATGAATGTAATAACGAATTACACAAGCCACACGAGATTTATTTTTAGACCTAATTAATGTCGTTCACAAACAGACGGAGTTCAAGCAACTATTACCTAACACTGATCCACTTAAGAGTAACGTATCATAATTATTTGGATATGACTGCACTTTGCATAACTTATCTAAATGGACCATCGCTGAAGACATGTTAACCTTGAAGAAGAAGTAATGGTCTGAAACAATGCACAGAAGTGTGCGGATCTCGGGAGATTGTCAATGCTTCTTTTTGAACGACTGTTGTGGTATGCGCTTTGCCAATATTATGATGACCCCCGCCTCCTACTAAGCAAGATGATTGCACTTTTTAATTACAAACCAGAAATATTAATGTTGAGCTAAACCTCTTGCTTTAACGAACATTACACTAATTTTAAACGTGGACATCTTTCACCACATGTTCAAAATTCTCTGTTGGCTTTTGATTTCACAAAAAAATACTATTTATATATGGTTTAGTTGTTATGTATTGGTTTTATTTATTTAAGTAGGTACTAGTTCCTGCAGAAAAACATAATAATCACCTTTGTTATAATTATAATACAAAAATATAACATGCGAAATGTCGGTGTAGTATTAGGTACACCTCTGCTCGTACCCTTCAGGGATTACAGTCGTGAAGTTACGTGTTGTTATAATGTCATAAGATTTGGAAAGTGTTAAGCACATCACAATATGTTAGAAAATTGTTATCTCTCTGCATTGCATGTAAATGGGTAGGCTGTAACTCTTCTGGAAAATACCTGAAATAATATGAATACCAGCAGACGCTAGCCTTCAAGCTTGCTTGGTCACAACACACTCTCGTGTTCTTTACTATACATTCTTGCCACGAGGTAATGAAGACATAAAAGCGTTGTACCACTCTGTGTGCTTTTTTCTCAATGCGTACCTATTAAACATTCTCGGCAGATTACTATCAACATTTTCTTTACATCTGAAGATCTGCCTCGTTGGTCTAGTGGTCACAAGGGCGACTGCTGAGCATGAGGTCCTGGGTTTGATTCCCTGATCGGGCAGTGTTATTGGGTTTTTCCATCATTAATTTCTCAATCGCAGCCACGGAGTCTGGATTTGTGCCCGTTTGACGGCAATAGGTCGCGACTTCAAAAACACAAAAAGTGAAAAACAATTTTAGCTTCAGAAGTCGGTGACTAAATTAAGAATCAAACAATAAAAAGTCACCGACTTCTGAAGCTAAAATTATTTTTCACTTTTTGTGTTTTTGAAGTCGGTTTTATTTTTTGCAAAAAAGTTTATTTCATTTTTAGTTGCAATATCCTATACAAATATTTTCTATGCGTTTATTTTACATTGTTAACAATACATTTCATGGTAATAGGTTTATCTTCAATAAAATGGAACTTAACATACCTAACAATCCTTCAGAGAGACACCCTCAGAGCATACAGACGTTATATTAGGTTACGACATTGTGTAAACAACAAACATCCAAGCGATTGCAGCAATAACGGTTTGCAATAACATAAGATTAAAAAGTAGTAATTAATAGTTAGGTTAGGTAAGCTATTACCAAAATGACTATCTTCAAACTTTCATAACATCTTAGAATATGGTCCTAATGTAACTTAAGTACACTCATTTCACTTTCATTTCTTTTACAAGCAAACTATTTTATCACGCAACAACACATATTTATCGAAAGAAATAAAAGCGCAGGTGATAATAACAGTCTATTTTGTTTGTATAATATTTCTTCTAAAGCTTGAAAAAACATTTTGGAGTTTTTTTTTTAGTTTCGTTTAGTTTCTTGCCCATTCTTCTCCATAGAGATCTACTATGTTTTGTGACTGGGACTGTAGGTTCGCTTTCTTTGTTTTTCTGGCATTCAAAAGTGCCTGTGATGGTCTAATTGAAATAAATGCTTTGGAAACGTTCATATTTAATTTTTATTATTATCTTTCAAAAGTCTGTGAAAATAATTTTGTTAGCTTAATTTTTTTTCATAGAAAACTGTAAACATCGAAATATGTTTGTAAGTTTTGTAAAAATAAAATTAAGACCACAGCGCAAAATTGCCGCCAATGCTGAGTGTAGGTCTCTTCCAAATCTTTCCATTTTTTACGATTTGGTATCATGACTATCATGCCTGTTCATCAGTCTCTGAATTCTAGAAAAACCGCTACATAAACCATGACATAATGTTGACAGTCATTAAAGTGCAAGTCTTAAATAATTACTAATTAATTAAATAATGACCGTCCATTGCATTAAACCGCTCTACATACCGAAGTTTTTTTCTCAAATCGATGTCAAAATGAAAAAAGGTCTAGTAAAGTCTACGTCGCCTAGTAATCATTGTGGTTCACATGATCACTATCCCTGATGTATGCGCGAGAGCATATAAGCCCCTCCCGGCGTGGCACGCATGCTCAGTACGGTGGTGGTCGCGAGTACTCGTGAGTCGTCTCGCGCAGCACACGCGGGTCGGTCACACGTGTCGGACAAGCGCGGGAAAATGAAGCTGCCGGTTAGTTTCACGTGGAATACAGTGATCTTATTAATTAGTGTGATTAGTTTATTAGACCGGTGGTTTTAAGGAGCCAGTTCAATGTGGAATGGTCATATTATTTGTGTAGATGATAGATCTTTCAGATCCGTTCGCCCGCCCGCCCTGTAGCAAATATACGAGCTTAAATAAATTATTCGACCTTAACAAAATTCTAGCTCTTTTAAAAAAATGTTATGTTTAATGACACTCAGACCTATTATCCTACCTATTATGATTTGAATCATGTGCGTCGTATTGTCATGTTGTGCCCCTACGGTCCAATTCCGTGTAAAACTGAAAGCTTATTTCTGCTTCTTTTAAAATTCCTTTACTGAAAATAGTTCTCATTAACATCAGATAATATATATCTATTTTACTCCCATAAAGTAATTTCATGGCATAGTTAAACAAGAAGCATTATTACTTTTTCATAATTTTTTAACTATGAAAAATAGTACAGTTGACACCATATCGATGGTAGCATAATTTAGTACGGAATCTCAATATAAATAGAGACCAGTTTAATCTGGTTTCGGTATCACTGAAATAGCCTTCCGTACCTACCCAAAAGTGAAATGAATGCTTAAGACTAGAATTGACATCAACTGAAAAACTCTTAATTCCTCAGATCTTGCTACTCGTGTTAGCGGCACTAAGCCATGCGCTGTCGGTGCCGGTTACCAAGAAATCAGAGGTCAAGACCTCAGAGGCCAAGACAACAGTGGCGAAGTCCACAGAGGCCAAGACCACAGAGGCCAAGACCACAGAGGCCAAGAACTCAGCAGCCAAGGGCTCAGGCGCCAAGCAGATGGACAACAACCAGACCAGCAAGAGAGAACTGTTTGAAGGGAATTTCGGAGAACGGAATAAGGAGATTGTAACAAAATATGGTATGTTTTTTATTAATTTAAATAAGAAGCTTCTAGACTATCGAAAAACTACTACGAAACAGCCTGTAGTTGTATCTCAAAAAAACAAATGAGTACCGTCCTTAGGTTTTTAACACTGGACGGGTCTTGGAATACTAGTATTCCAAGACCCGACCAGTCCCGCTAAGTCCATTGCTCAGATGAGTTAGACTCATTTTACACCCGTTGTCAACGGATAATTCCTTTTCTATGTAAACTCTCAATCTCTGGCGTTTTGTCAATTTATTAATTAACTATAGCTGTCAATGTGTCTAATGGGGTACTGCACCGTCAGTTGCAAGAGGTGTAGAACGTTGGTAAATATTTGTACAAATGTAGTATTATACACATTGCAATGGCTGTCATAATCCTCTTATCGGTACTTACGAGTACGTACTATCCTTGGACATTTCACACACACAGCACCACCACAACCACCACCACAAACACCACCACCACGCCACCGCGCCACTATAATGCTTTACAACATGAACCTTGTGTTGAAAGTTCTTTTACTTAAAATGCCAGATTATATTAGGCAATCGCATCGCCATTGATCTTTAATTAATTTCTGTACCAATAGTTAACTACTTAACAACAACTAAAGATATAAATATTATGACTAATTCGTGAATGTATATATTATTTTAATTTAAAAAACTGCCACTGCTATCCAATAAACAAGTTGCATCATCTTCCTGCCTTCGTCCCATTCTACTTGGGGTCGGCGCAACACGTTTTCTTCTTCCATTCTTCCCTGTCAGGCGTGTCACGGCATCATTTACTCCTTTCTCCTTCATATCATTCCTCACACACACAATCCATCCATCTTTCTTTGGCCTTCCTCTCCCTCTTCATTCATCAACATTAATATCTATCACTTTTTAGGATTCCGTATCCAAAGGGTAAAACGAGACCCTATTGCTAAGACTCCGCTGTCTGTCTGTCTACCTGTCCGTCTGTCACCAGGCTGTATCTCATGAACCGTGATAGTTATACAGTTGAAATTTTCACAGATGATGTATTTCTGTGGCCGAATAAAAAAATATTTAAGTGGGGCTCCGTTTGCCGTTTTTATAGATAATGGTACGGAACCCTTCGTGCGCGAGTACGACTCACACTTGGCCAGTTTTTTAAATAACATGCGTTTCATCCCTCCTCATTACATGTCCATGCAAAGAGAGACGACTTCCTTTCGATTTTTCTGTAACAGGCGCCACTTTCAAACTTCCTCTAATATACTCAATTACTCATTCCTTACTTTATCCATTCTTGTCACTCCACACATCCATCTCAACATTCTCATCTCCGCTACATGCAAACGTTTTTTATCCATCTTTTTCACAGCCCAGCATTCTGATCCATACAGTCGCAGTAGGTACTAAACAATGAACAATACCTACTAATAATTGCCCCTTCCAAAACAATCATCAATGAACATGATAGTACACAAAGTCTACGATGGGCGTGAAATGCAATCAAACCATTATCAAAACTAACCGGTTTTATTGTAATATTATGCAGCGCCACCAGTTTTAACGCATTAGCACACATGCGTGGAACTTCCGTGTGTTCCCACATGATTAATTGAATTTACTTTATCAATGATTTAGTGGAATTTGGGTTTGTTTGTTTGGGAAGCTCTAAAATAACTCATCACTTTTCCCTCCAAATGTAATTTAGGGTTTAAAATACGGAATTCAAGAAGTAATTCAGTAGCAGACCAGAATCTGAATTTGTGGGTAATGGCAATAGGCTCGCCGCCTGATACAATAATATTGGTCAAGTGTGGATTTACTATAGATAGGTACAACTCTCCCTAGCCCTTCGAGGGTCACAGGCGTGATGTTATGTTGTGAAATGTTAATATAAAGAACTGTCAGACTCAGATAAAAAAATCTGCCCGAAATATCAGAGCTTAACATAAAAGACCCGGGGGTGTTGTAAAGGATGTCTCATCATGATTCTCTTGACCCTATCCCAATTTATTTGGGGTCGGCACAGCAAGTCATCTTCTTCCACACTTCTCCATTACTCGTCATCTCATCAGACACCTCCTTTCTTGTCATATCATCCTGCACACAGTCCATCCATCGTTTCTTTGGTCTTCCTCTACTCTTATATCCACCCACATTCATACTCAAAACTTTCCCCACGACATTTACCTCATTCCTCCGCTTCACAATCCTGCCCATACCAAACCAACCGCTTACCACACAACATTTCAGTCACCGGCGCCACTTTCAGACTTCCTCTAATGTACTCATTTCTTACTTTATCCAGTCTAACCATTTTTTGGGGTATGAACCCTTGTTTTATAAATCTAAACCTTAAGATTAAGGAGAATGCGTCTTTGGAAACTATTTGCTAATCAAATCTGTCACAAATTCGTCTACCAGGAGTAGTGTTTCAGTTCGGTTCCCTTTTTCCGCCTTATACCGGTTATAACCTCTTCAGTCGTTTTTTATAGCACCCAGGAGAAACATAAATATTGTGTTCTCATAGTTAAAGTCACATCTACCAAGTTTCAAGGACTATTTAATAATTATAAGTGTTGAACTTTGTATAATTTTTCTTTCAGAACTCAAAGGACCTCCTCGGAAGAGCGCGTTTGCCATAGAATTGCAAGACATGATGTCGGAGCAGACTCCAACACATGTAAGTACCTAATACATCATTTTAGAGCGATTTTTGTCAATAAACTTAATGCGATCAGCATATTTAACTGCGCTTAAGAGTATCAGTGTCAATATCTCACAGCAATGGAGACACTGACACCATTGGCGGAATTCGCCCTTCGCCTCCATTGCAAACTGAGTCTTCTCTACTCTACTAATACTCTTTACCTTTACTCAATTTATTTATATCTGGGTCTCTTCAAAGTTCGAGTGAATTGGCTTCTTCTAGGCAGGCGTTCTTCACACTAGTTCGCATCATCGCTGCACATCAAGCGATATGCGGCCAAAAGCAAGCCAATTTAAAAAAAAAAACTGTTCTTGTTTATTCAAATGACATTCTATTCCTGAAACTATAACAAAACGACACATAAAACTGTATTTAAATGAAATACATAATTCATTTGTATTTGTGGTAATTTGATCAGTGGTTTGTGGTTACTGAAAACTATTACCTACATTTCGGGCTTGTTTAATGAGTTTTGAATTAATTGACAGTGAACTACAGCTCGTGGCTAAATAAGAACAGCCGCTCGGATCGATCTTTAGGTTAAGCCGTGCTTACCTAGGTTGGTCCGTGGATGGGTGACCACCCATTACATACCGAGTTTCTTCCGTGCCTCGGAAAGCACGTTAAGCCGCTGGTCCCGGCTGTCATTTGTAGATCTTTGACAGTCGTTACAGGTAGTCAGTGGCCCGAAAGTCTGACAACCAGTCTTACCAAGGGGTATCGTATTACCTAGCACTAACTGGGTTGTGGAGGTCCGACAGGCAGTCGCTCCATGTAAAATACTGGTATTCAGCTGCATCCGGTTAGACTGGAAGCCGACCCCAACATAGTTGGGAAAAAGGCTAGGCAGATGATGATGAACTACAGTTGTTATTGTACGAGGATCTAGCATTTTATTTAATTGGGCACTTTTCTACTCATTAACGATTGAGTTATCTCATATCAGCGCAAACTTTTTCTTAGCTTAACGATGGCAAAAACTTCAAACTTGTTCGATCCAAAATTCAACTGCGCGAACTGTAGACATTGGCACAGTCATGAGGTCATCAAGTGCACAGATGAGAGGTCATAAACCAGTGCGCTGCTGGAAATAAAGACATATTTCGTTTCTGTGCCTGGGTTCGAAGTTCGAACCCACGACTTACTGCCCGTAAGTCGGGGCCGCCACCACTGGGCCACGGCTACACACCTTGTTTTTTCTAGCAATTATAAAGTTTTTAGTCAACCAAACAAGAGAACTTAGCATAAGATTTTTCGAATTTAATCGACTTAGGAAATTCGGAACTTGTAATCACGTCATATAAAATTACTTTAGGACGGAATATCGATGATCAGATTTATCAAGGACTTATGCCGAACATTTTGACATTTAATAAAGCAATAAAAAGTTCTTAAAAAGCGTAACATCACACTAACTATACATAATATAGGAAAACTTAAAAAAAAATGTGTGTTGAGCAAGATGGCGGAGGCGCCGGTTTTTTATGCGCGCTCAAGTACCGCTAAGTTTTATATTAAATTTCTTTGAACTTGGCCCGGGATGTTGAGGCTGTGTCATGTCATCCTAGTCTTTGAGGATGTGTATGGGTGGAGATACATATTATGATTGTTTAAACAGCGGGTAATAGGAATTTCCATGGGTTTTGATATGAATTGACCCATGTAAGGATGAAAATATTATATACCTACCTACTTTATGATCGTTTGAATAATTTGATGTCACTAGTCCAGAAGCGGGACCGCTGGAATAGGTGAAGGGAGGCCATAAGCTAATCTATATCATGAGGCCTTTGCTCAACAGTGGGACAGTACACGCTAGCTATAAAAATAATAATATAATCATTTGTGTCATCCATTCATCTTTCTGTTTCTCCAAACCTAACGCAGAGTCGTTCATTTAAGTGTTAAAGCACATTTCCATTTTAAGTTTCCGTTATTTAAAAATATTGTAACGTTTCGTGCGATGGCCGATGACTGAATTCAGTGCGATAACATAAATAAAATATTGTGAGCCTCAGGCTATTGTTCGAAATTCCATTCTCCAGGTCACTAATGACAGTTTCCTAACAATAGCGTTTTCTTAAATATTTACTGAAAAGAACAGTGAAGAAATGTTTAGTAAATAATAATGCAAGAACAACATCACAATTTCACTAACTTTACTGTAATTGTCTTGCAAAAGTGTATGTGTTGCATGCAAGACGATCATCTGGTATTTGCGTCGGCATTACGTACTGTATTAGAATACTGACTGACAGACATACCTTACCATAATTATGACATAGGTCTATACTTAACGTTGCACCATCTCAATGAACAAGTGTGGTAATGATTTGTTGTGATACTGTTTTTTTTTGTTTAAATTTGAGAAGGGGGCATCATGCTATGGTATAGCCAGCAGTAAGTGTTATTTTTTAAACCCAAGGAAAGTCAGTATTATTGTTTTGTAGCGCTTTTGAGGCATTATTTTAGGAAAATGTAAATTTTCTTGTTGTTGTTCGATATCAATTGAGTTCCAAAAACTAAACTAAGCTAGCTACCTCTCACTTACCGATCCACACCACAACTTTTGAGCGAACACCTCTTAAGTTGTATCGTTGTTCCAACTTCCTATTGCCTCTTCGGTAGTCTTTTGCCTAACACTAAGCGACACTTAAATGATTGTCCAAATTTCATTGTACTGTTAGAAGCTAAACTAACGGCACTGAGTCCAACAGTGACAGTACCTTTCAGTGACGTCTAAGTGTTAAGCCGAAAGTCGGGGTGTGCAAAACTAAATATCGAATACACTGCAAAAACAAAAACAAATAGAGTGTGCGGGGTGCTCCCCCTATGATATCCTGCCCTACTCAAATAATCTGAACTGATGCTAAGGATGCTATACGTCGCTGTCCGAATAAGTTATTATTTTGAACCACCACCTCCCCTCAAACGGACGGTGATGTCTTCGTATTTTGAGCCCGCTATGAAAACGGGGGTTAGGTTAACAGTATATAAGTAATATTATTAGCTTAGTATAGACTTTAAATATGCTCAGTAAAGTCCGTCCACGGGATAGAATTAATTTGTAAGCTAACTAACGAGTTAATTATATTTGTAATTTATGTATGGAAATGGTATTACAATTTTGGGCGACGTCGTGTCCTTGAGCTTGTGCCTAGCTCTTCCAAGGCTAGGTTTAGCCGGTGTTGATAGGCACTAAATTAGAAAATTAGCGGCTATTTGTATACTAGAGGATTAAGCCGTCCTTCCCAATTTCAGCTGAGATGGTCCGTGCCGTGATGTTGGTTAATACAGGGTGGTTTATTCAAAGTTTTTGAAGAGGTTTGCGTTCTTAAGGGCCACTGTGAAAAGCGCATCTGTAATGTATATGGTGTAAGAGTATTCTATCTAACTTGTAGTTAGACAGTGTCTCCAAATTATTATATTACGAAAAACAGAACCCGTTTTTAATGTAATTGAGAAACAAAATAATGTACGGAATGCTTTATTGACAACCACGTTTACAAGATGAAAAAAATGAGAACGTTCTTAACTCGACGACTATGATTGTATTATTTTTTTTAATAAGACATTAGCAAGATAAGCTGAAATCATAATCTTGTAATATACCCGTTCTGGGTTATTAACCCTCATAATGTTGCAATGCTTGAGAACCGGGCCAATGTTGCCAGTATCAGTCTCCCACGATTGTAGTATTAGGATTAGCAAAAATTTGTAAAAAGAAATTGACTAAAAACATTTAAAAAGTTACTATTGCCAAAGAAAACATAAATAATAATTATGAGGTGACACAGTTGTGTTGTACCTTATGTTTTTTAGTATGCTTTTGCTTAGTAAAAAACAATAATTTCTGAATAAACAGAAGCTGAACCGAGCTTAGTGGTATACAACTGAAAAGGCAACCAGCCGAGTTCTACCTACTATCTGACGATGACCAGTTGTCCGCTGGAGGACAAAGGCGTCTTCTTGACAGTCGCTAAGTTCATTCCCTTACTACATTTTTAACCTTTTGACCGCCAGAGCATAAATGCACGCGCGTGCCCCCCACGCCAAGCCATTTCACCTACCACTTTGTCACATAATTGTGTCGCTTGCCGTGCAGAGCACGCTTGATTGTCACGAATGTGTGACTATACTTAGCGGTCAAAAGATTAATCGAATCTTTAGAGCTGTCTTAATAAAACGTCTATTAAAATAACTTCGACTATGCCACAGTTAACTAACAGATAAGATATTACAAGTCAATAATAAATATCACTATAGCTCTGACAGCTTACTAATCCGATCCTGATCATTCGCGCGATAAATGCCTTCGACTTCAAATACTTAATAGGTTCAATAGCGATAGCAACCGTTATGTAATACGACTAGGCCAAGGTCGACTCGCAGCTTAACTTGGTGAGTGTTTAGACATGGTGGAGTGAGAGTATAGTGTGGGAGATAGTATGGCAGCCTAATATAAGTAGAAGCTTTGTAGTGTGACAAAAATATAATGAGTGTTGATACTATGAGTGTGTCATTAGTTCGACAAACCAGAATGCGACAAGTAATTTGTTCAACAAGTCATAGAGGAGCTCGTGGCTAAATAATAACAGCCGCTCGGGTCGATCTTTAGGTTAAGCGGCACTTGCCTAGGTTAGTTCGTGGATGTTTGATCACCCATTACATACCGAGTTTCCTCCGAGCCTCGGAAAGCACGTTAAGCCGTTGGTCCTGGCTCTCATTTGTAGATCTTTGACAGTCGTTACAGGTAGTGGCTCGAAAGTCTGACAACCAGTCTTACCAAAGAATATCGTATTACCTAGTACTAATTGGATTGTGGAGGTCAGATAGGCAGTCGCTCCACGTAAAATACAGGTATTCAGCTGCATCCGGTTAGACTGGAGGCCGACCCCAAAATAGTTGGGAAAAGGCAGGTAGGTGATGATGATGACGTCATAAATTCGATGGTTCTTGAACTGGAGAGTGCCACTGTCATTGTATTTAATAAAAATGGTTACGTAATTCTGTTCTCGATACCAACGGCCCGACGCGACGGCAGGGCTACTGCTTTTTCTAATGTCCACCCAACAATATTGAAAATATAGAATCTACATCAATGATGAGTTATTATGAGAGAGTAAAAACAAGAAAAAGTACTAAGTATCATCATCATCCGCCTGCCATCATCCTAAATTCCCCATTTATATTTCTTAATATAAATGGGGAATTTAGGATTTATTTTGGAGGAGATCTTTCTCCTCGCAGTTATTTTCTTCAATACATTTAGTTGTCCATCAGCCATTGCTCACCTTCTTCAAACCTCCACCTCGCAAAACTATCATAGTTGGTCAATGTTAAGCTAGCGCTTACATTACAGTACCACAACTAGACCTTCAACTCTACCAATCTAAACGCTCCTTCAAGATGGCAGGTGGTATTACAAGACACTTGCAATGATCGCCTTTCTATTACTTTTACAATCGACTTAAAAAACAGCCTAAATTGCATTACAACACAATCTAGATTATCTTGCTCTAAACCTCGATCGAGAAACAACTCGATTAACTTTCAATTTATCTTTATATCTTTTTATTTTCCATATAACATAATTATCCTTTTGCGACATATCGGTCAGTGATGTAATGGTTGGTTTTGTACGAGCTTTTTGTTATTGGATTATAAAGTTGCTATTGCTATACAGTTACGTTATTAGACTGTTGCTGTGACGTAACAGGTTAATGGCTGCTTACTTACTTGACGATGAGTCAGTAATTTGCTACTGTAATGAGATTATAACAATCTGTATTGTAAGCTTTTTATCAATGGCTCACCTACTGACCCACCATGAGTTGTACAGCTTCTCATTATTGTAACACCTATTATTACGAGCCTACGGTTTAAGGTGATTCTTCTATAAATCAATAAATATTTTTAATTCTTTTGCATGATTTAAATTCGCGTTAAATACAGAGTGAATCACTTTTTACGGTGGGACTCAATAAAAACGCACTCAAAACATTGTGCTGATGGATTCAATAGTACGGGGGTTGTGTTTAAAGTAAAGTATTTAAAAAAAAGTTGTGAAAAATTGGAACTTTGACCTCCAATATCTCCGTAACTAGAAGGTTCCCAGGTATAGTCTAGAACAAAAATCGATGATCTGATCGATCGATAAACGCGCTAGCAAAACGTTTACAAAATGTCATTGAAACTAATAATATGACCAAGTACTCGTAGGTACAAAGCCAACGTGTGAATAATCTCAATAAAATCCACCTTTCATTCCACACCCTGCCTCAGAATGTCTTCATCACCACTTCGAATAAAACTTTCATAATCCTTATTGCTTTCCGTTCGGCTAATTCTGAACCGAGCCCCATTTCCCCAGTTTCCTTGAGAGTTGTCCAAAAAGAACAAGCCTAAGAAATTAATTAAAAGAACAACTTTTATTAATTTCAATAATACGAGTTTCCAAAAGTTTTGGGAAACGTCTTATTTCCACTCAGATTTATTTAGTGATGGGTCTTTGTCTTAAAAATATTAATTGAATTATTCTTATTTTCGACATTGTGTTGTGCCGTAATCCCGTTGCCTATCGAAACATTATTGTCATCAACACATTGATTCATGGATGGATTATCATTTTAATGAATTGGCAGTGCTCGAATGTTTATCGAATCGGTAGTAATAATTTATCCGGGTAGCTTATATTAAGTATATTAATATTTAAATGACTGTTTACTTCCATGACTAGCACAAAATAATTTAATAAACAACAACACTACTTTTGAAAATATTTCTTCAATAAAGTAACGTCCTATTATTCGGAAAAAGTTTCGTAACAGCGAATTGTAGTCCAATCGTGATTAATTAGAAGTGGATAGCTTTTTTCGTGGGTATTGTGGTCAAGGACGCCATGATTGATGAAGATGTCTTTTCGAAACGATCACAAAGCATCCCTGAGCACCTATAGAAAATAGAGATGTGTCATCTATACAGATTTCTTAGCTTCTAAATGACGAAAAATTGTAAACCAATAGATCAAAGGTCTTTGAAATAAGAAAAGCAAACTAAACTACCATTTCGTCTAAGCGGGAAAAGAATACCAAGCGTTAAGAATAACACATTAGACACCAGTTAAACAATAATAACTAGTTGAAGGTTGAGCCCTGAAACTACCGTCCCTTATTGCTGTGGTTAAAGTTGTCAATGTCCTCATACACAAACAAGTTGATCTCGTAAATAAACTACATTATGTGTAATCAAATTGTGACTTTAGTACCCGTTTCTACGAGTACTTCGCAATATTTACTTGAATGTCTAATAAAAGCGCTCTCGACTCAGTGCTGAGGGTTCATCTCGTGTGAGTGAAAACATAAAGACAGGCTCATGATGGTAGTCTAACCCAATTATTATATACAATCGAGGAATAAAATATATACGGTCGAATTGAGAAACCTCCTCCTTTTTTGAAGTCGGTTTAAAAAGCGTTCAGCATCCTCAAGTCAATGTTGCTTGAGATGTGCATTTGTTTTGTTCAGGATGAAATATTGCGTCTCTTATTTCTATGTTAATTTAGCCAGAAAAGAAAAACGGTATTTGTCAAGTGAGTTGTGTCGTTATTTGTCAATGTTGAACTGTGTGGTTGAGATATTGAGTACGTTTTAGATGCGTTGTTTAATACTTTTGTCTTCTTTGTATGAGAAATGAAGATTGCTTTGCAAATGTTGGAAAATTGGGGAATAAGTCCAAGTCGGTTAAAACAGTTTGTCTGTGTTTGTAGGATCTTATTAAAGCTACCCCAAAAGGTACTAACTACATTCAATTTTCTAGATCTGTCAAATAATGAGAGTGTTTCCGCATGCAAGGATGTCTTTCCATTTTTTAACTGTCAACGTGTAATCGAACGAACGTCTTAACTTTGTTGAGAAGGTTACACTTGTTAGCTTGTCGACTGTACCTATTTATAATTTTAAAGATAAGATAAGATAAGATAAAAAAAAGCAAAGCAAAAGCAAGCATATGCAACTTTTTCAAGACGAATTTTTTAATTGTTACCTGATTGTTTAAGACGATTCTAGTACCTATCGACCTACATCCTTGAGAAATATTTTCACACTCGTAAGTAGTAACATTTGAATACTATCTAAATAATCTAAGGCACTGCCTCAATTACTGTCCCTACAAGAAATGCTTCCACCTGCGCCGGCGCAGAGAGAGTTGATCTACTACTCGCTAGTTATCTAACACAAACATAATCTGATCACGCGTAATACTGACAACCGGTCATAAACCGCTTTTAACTATATGTGGTCCGAAAGTAAGTTTTGACTAAGTAACCCGTAATTTATTTATTATATTATTCAGAATTTACTGAGCATGAAATCCTGAGTTTCATTTCCTGGTCGGGAAAATCGCAATTGGGTTTTTCCACCAGAAAATTTTCAGTAGCAGCCCGAACTACGGATTTGTGTCCCCTTTATGGAAATAGCTCGCCTCCTATTACAATAACCGGCGAACTGAGGGAGTACTAAGCTGGTAGGCTATTCAGGTATTATGTTCTGACTCCTCATCAGGCATTTAAAATGCAGAAAAAACCAAAAAACTTCTGTAAACAACCCAGACAGTTAACCACGCCCATACCCACCGCCATACTGACTGGCGAACCTTCAAAGACGGTTTGATCTTTCCTCCGATACCTTACCGACGCAAGAAAAGATGAAAGCTCAATTAAGAATTTCCCTTTCGAAATATAACTTCACATGCAAAAAGGTACCGTTTACTTACTTAATATTTCCCTTTGATCCTAAAACCACGAAAATTAAAACATAAAATAATTAAACAAAACATCTTGTAAGCCAAAAGGAATATAAAAAAAATAATGATGAGGAGCGTGTCCGCATTCCGGGCGGCCGGGGAAGGGTCGAAGCGTTAATTTGAGAGGCTTAGGGTGGGAGCAGCCGCCATGACAAATTCACGTAAATACTTGGGCTGAGACTCACAAGGGCTGAGTCGCGACCACGAAATTATTTCGTGAGCACAAAATCATACTATTATCAATTTATCACAATATTATTAGATGGTCACAAAATAAAATGATTTATGAAAAGTCGCAAGAAGAATTTCGACATAAAATTCTTTGTAGTAATTATCAGAATATTGTAAAATAAAAATCTATTATTTAATCAAGATGTTTACTCTTTATCTCATTAACTTCCTACTTACAGAGGTCGAGCTCTCTGACCAATAGTAGATATTTACGAAAACAAATTACAAGAGTATGTGGTCACTACATCAATACCTTCAACAGTCTACGCATAACTTTACTTACGTAAATATATAATGATGATCATTCTGTAGGTTCATCTTATTTTGTGCACAATCATTTCCTATCATTAGTTTTCCATAAAAGAAATCAGTGAAGTTTGAATTTCATCCGTAACGCACGACTTGAGTACCACATAATTTTAACCTACTAACCTAAAAAGCTTAAAACATCGATAATGACCATAATTTCCGGAATTATGATTAAAAAAAAACATGAAAATTATTTCCTAAAACTATAATGTTATCTAACAGTAATAAAATAAGTGTAAGTAGATAGATGGACCACAAAAACGTGCGTTACATAAGAATTAATAATTCAATACTCGCCCATTGGCTGGAAGTGCGGGTCATAAAAACGCCAAAGTTGTGAGGGCCCCACGATATATTTCTCCAAATATATGTATTACGTGTTATAACTTAGAACTCGAAATTATATCGTCTTGATCAATTATTGGGATTACACGAGGATGTAGTGAATTACTTAGTGAGGTTAAACTCGGGTTGTTTTACGGCGTCTAGCCATACTTTAAGATTGCTCCAGTTTTCAAGGTTCGGGGTAACTTGCTGGCTGTAAGTTTAATTTAGAAGTATTCGGTAGGGATGAAACTAATTACTTTTGTTAGCTCATAAAAACTTAAAGCTTTGGTATGCCTGAGGCAGTGGAATACTAATTTATGAACAGTGAGAACATTCACGCCCTTATATCGAGTGTCAATAAAATAATAAAGGTCGATAAAAATGTAACATTCAGCTTGAATGAAGATATTTGTGGTCAGTTCGACCGAGAATGTTTACTATATGTTTTGGTCGGACTGGTCACAGCTTCCCTGCTGTCCCATCCCTTCAAGTATTTACGCTGGGCCCGAGGCTTGAATCATTAGACTATAATACCTTTACAATTAATTGTCAAACGCCACGTCTCATGACTCTCACACCATTTGACATTTCAAAATCTATCTCAAATTGTTTACGTCGATGTCCCAAGTCTTATCTATTGTTTGCAGAATTCTAAGCTTTGTTTTGGGAATCATAAGATTAAAAGTATTTTAAAGTTATTTTAAGTTTCGTACTCGATAATTAACAACGACATCGTTGGTTGGTTAATAATATTTTGGCCTGGTTACATTACAGTATCGTTGGTGATGTGAAAATAAGGCCTAGAAACGTAGCAGTTTATGGGTCGTAAAATATCTTGTGTGGCTTTCTGGATAATAGTTATCTACTACAAACACACTAGGCTCAAGAGGTTGTTTAGAGTCGTGAATGTCGTGATTTCAAATATTTATTTCTTGTTGATCGTTCTTGTTTGGTTCTTTGCTCGCTAGCTAGGACAAGGGTGCTGTTAGTACAGTCGCCCGTCGTCGGTCGTACATTTTGGCCTTGACCTGACCTAGCGTAACATGAGTTTCCATATAATTAGAGGCTAGCTTACACAGTGGTTTTGATACCACTGTGCAGTATCGCGTATCAACGGCGTTTGAAACTAACTTGCGTGGCCCACAGTCCCACATGGTACGAGCCTGCAACTACAACACAAATATGAGCCCACAACATACTGGGATTTACTGCACCGTACTGTAAGTTAGTATGCTTACACTGTATAGGGAAAGTACCACATGCTGCAATACTGTGGAAAGTTTTCAAGGTCGTATTATAAGTGTTCGTCGCCTACATTAATTAATAGCTTTCAGCCGCGGCCTTACGTGGAGGTTGGATTTTTTTCCGCACTTCCATGATGAAAAGTATCTTATGTCTTAACAAAGGTCACAGCTTGAAAATGTCATTCAAATACGTTCAGCCGTAAAGGCGAAAAAAGGTGATAGACAGAGTTACTTTCGCATTCATCATCAAGTTTATTATTTTGTTACAAAATCCTAGGTTGCTGCTTGATTCATGGGTTGTATAATGACTAAGCTTAATTGTATCATGTTAACAATTTCCCAACTGAGTAATATCCGATAAATGTCAGTGATGTTTTCTGATTCTGACTGACATTTATTGAACATAACTCAGTTAAGAAATTGTTAACAGCGTAAACACTTCAGTCAGTACCAATATCTCTCGTAGTATTGATTGATTACACTTGTGTCATACCTACTGCTGAGCAAGAGGTTCGGAGTTCAATTCCCCCGGTCGGGCAGTGTTGCTGGCAATTTCACTAAAGGTACACCTCTGCCTAACCGATTGCGGAACAATAGGCGTGATGCATTGTAATGTAATGTTATATTAACACTTGTATATTATTAGATAAAAAGAGTAGGTACCTAGATACTTAATTACTACAAACATACCACGCTGTATTTCTAAGATAGTCGTCACTCCCCGGTCGTAGAGCTAGCTTGCAAAGAATGTGCTTCACACATACCGCTACATAGCTAACGAGTGGACTGTAGCAGCAGGGTTGCCAGAGCAATGTTCCCGAAAAAGCTAAAGTTTCAATTGCATATTATCGACTCACCATCATTATCATTTCAGCCGAAAGACGTCCGCTGCTGGACATAGGCCTCCCCCAAAGGGAAGGTGCCGTCAAACGTACCACTTATTTCAGACAGTGTGAATTTCCCCAATTAAGCAACAAAGATAAGAGATGATGAGAGATGTAAGTAAAGTAAATAAATAAATCGAAATCGCGTTTAAGAGCTGCAGGGTCAATATTTTATAACATTGATGACACTGACAACTCTGGAACGCAGTTTAGATGTGTTGATCGGGTTCAGTTTCGGAAATAAACATACATAACAAGCCCGAAAACCACTACGGATAATAAATTCAAAACACTCGCAACAAAATATACAAAAGTTTCAGGGATACATTTGCGGGAAACTGACAACCTACCCTAAAGGTCATCTGTCCGATGAAAACGAGCGAAACGTCTTCATATCGTGACTGTCCCATCGCCAACGACTATGTAATGAAGTTCACGTTACATCGCTGGGATAGTTCCAGTAATCGCCTCAGAATATACGGTGCCGAGGCAATGGAGTACTTGCGACTTTAGATTGCACATTGCAACTGAAAATGGGAGAGAAAATGCATATTATGATGTCCACACGTTGGTCCCAAATGCTGTAGCTTACATAAAGACAGTATGACCAAAGGACAGACAATACTGACAGAATTGCTACCGGTTAAGTATGGCATGACATTACAGTTCTTTGTTAATGTTCATTCAAACCGGTACGGACACTGACGGATGCCTACTGTATTGATATATCTGTCAGAATCCGGTGTCCGCAGCCGAGCTGGCCCACAGCTTGTCTATACCAGGTCGATCCTGGATGCAGGGTATCGCTTTTGTTAAGATTATGCTAACATATCTGCACTGTAACTAACTGTCAGTAAAACCTTTTTGGAAAATCTGAACATGACACCTAAGACCTCATAATCTGCAATTATGTTAAAACTAAAGTACCTATTAAAAACTTGCCCAAATCCAATCCATTAATAAATACTTATAAATCTAAACACACCCAGTTTCACTCTCGCTTGCAGAAATACTTAAACTTAGATTATTCTAAAAACGGTATCGGAGAGAAGTTATCAGTGCAAATGGACCGCCCACTCCGCTACTTAAATAAGTGGAAACATACAAGACATTTACATTGAGACAGGCACTCGAAAATATTATGGAAAAGTGACTTGATGGCTAAAAAACCCACTAGTTCTTAACAATAATATTGAAATGTGGTCCATCTTGTTATGGTTTCCTCGAAGATAACTAGGACCGAAATCACTAGAACTTATTAAACCGACGTTAATTACCGATGAAAATCTATGTGGGGACACACACATAGATTTTTCACGTGTACCGATGTCCATTCCACTCCGTACTTTCAAGTCCATACTTAAAACGCACCGTCTCATCCGTCTCCCCGTGTACACTTAAAGCAGTAAAACATAGCCCGCTCGTTTTTATGTAGGTGAAGTTATCTGTGCGCCTGTCCGCACGTCCATCTAGTGAAGTAGCTCCGGGGACCGGAGTGGACCCGGCGTGTAGCACCCGGTAAATGGGACCGAAGTGGACCCGCCGGGTAGCCCCGGCAACGAGAGAGTTACTAACGACAGAGGAGTAAAGTAGTGTTCTATAAGTTTTGCATTGAGGTAAAGTTGTTTTTTTTGTTTAAAAAAAACATGAGGGAACGTCGTCGTTAATCGTTGAATATACTTCAGTCTTCATCTCTTTTTGTTAGGAGTTCATTTTTAGTCATTGCTATTCTTTCGCCATTGTCCTTTTGGATTTTCAAATCGTTGAGTTATTCTTACAATTCTTATTATGTCGATTAAAACGGGGTTCGGTAGCAATCCAAACAAACTGAAAACTAAAAGTTGAAGAAGTTGGTATTTATATTTTTCTTTCGCCACAAACATAATTCGAGAAGAGGCCGCGAAGACTCACTCGCTACTTCAATAACACTTTATGGTTGAACCTAGCCTGCTTACTTCCCATCTTGTCCAACATTACCAATGTAATCATATAAAGCATTGCGCCCATCTTCACAGAAACAACTCTAACGATATTATAATCTCCACCATCTGCCAAATAAATCAGCATTGGATTGTGCTCAAAATTATAAACATCTGTATCTTCAGGATGTTATCTTACTTCAACATTTAAACTGTACTTTGTTAGTTTAGCTTCTGAGAGACATGCCAAGGGCACTCGTCGGAAATTCGCGTTCTAACAGATTATTAAGAAGATATTGTTTCTATTTTAAATTAATATTTACGGTGTTACTCGCGTTTTCCCAAAATGTTCTGAAAATCCTGAAACAAGTTACCGTTATAATTAATTGCCTGTATTTTATGGATTTAATGTCTGCCTCGTTACTCTAGTGGTCACAAGCGCCCCTGCTGAACATGAGCTCCTGGGTTCGATTCCCGGGTAAGGTAATGTGATTGGGTTTTTCCACCACGAATTTCTCGACAGCAGCCCGGAGGCACGACTTGTGCCTAGGCTACAACTCTGTCTAAACCTCCGGAAATTACAGGCATGAGTCCAATGCACTAAATAAATATATTTTTCTGCAAAAATGGCTTCGTGTACATGAAGCCATTGCATAGCATTGTACAATGCTAACTGTTAGTCGGAGGTACCGATGACAAGATAAGTAGCAAAACGTATCTATCTATTCCTTGTAAATAATTAGGTGGCAACTATGTAGCTTTTGTTTTGTAGTGAGAATTTGTAAGGTCAAGACAAGTTTTACTGTCCAAGTGTCCAACAGAAGCCTAGCCATATCCTTCTGACCCGGGACAGCCAGAGGGTAAGAGACATTGCCAGGTACGATTCAATCAGATCTTGGTTCTGCTTCTTACACAATATTCCGGGTGCCTAGCAAAACACAGAGAGCATAACTCCTTCAATTAGAAGAGATCATTATCTCGCAGAAGTTCGCAACAGACAGAGATGAGTTGTTGAGAGACCATGTTTTTACTACCAAAGTTCCTAAGTTTCCAAGCAACATTAATTTTAATCTCGGCATTAAGACAGTTACCGCGGTAACAATGATGTATTGTACCGGCAGATCATAATTTCATGGGTGGAAAGTACGCAATGTACATGATTTATATTTTTAATTTCGCTTTTAATGAGTGAGCAGGCTTTATGTGCGGTCGATTATTTTGTTTAATAGTGGCGATAAAAGTTTAATATTTTGCAGATACATTGCACTACGCAACATAAATGCTCTTTGAAAATGAGCGTGGCTTATTAAAAAAAAAACCGGCCAAGTGCGAGTCGGACTCGCGCACGAAGGGTTCCGTACCATTATCTATAAAAACGGCAAAAAAATCATATCTGTTGTATGGGAGCCCCCCTTAATATATTTTTAAATTTTTAGTATTTGTTGTTATAGCGGCAATAGTAATACATCATTTGTGAAAATTTCAGCTTTCTAGCTATCACGGTTTATGAGATACAGCCTCTGGAGACAGACAGACAGACAGCGAAGTCTCAGTAATAGGGTTCCGTTTTACCCTTTGGGTACGGAACCCTAATTAATTGAAAATAAATTGTTAATATTGGCAGTGTTAACTTAACCTATCAATTGACGCCTCTTAGGTACACTCATTATTGTGCTATTTAACCGACTTCCAAAACGAGGAGTTTATCAATTCGTCTTTTCTTTCGAATTTTTCTTTTCTTTTTTGTGTGTATGTTCAGCGATATCTTCGCCAATTCTAAATCGATTTCGATGATTCTTTTTTTGTTTGAAAGCAAATTATTCCGCGGTGGTCCCGTTTATGCAATGCTGCAATCGCTTGGATGTTTATTGTTTACACAACATCATAACATAACATCATGCCCATTATATGCTCTGAGGAGTACGCAGATGTGCCAGTACACCCAGATTTCGACAGTATGGTATGTTACGTTACATTTTATTGGGGATAAGCCTATTACCATAAAATGTAATACAATGTAAATAAATATATCGCAAATATTTGTATAGGATATATTACAACAAAAAATGGAAAAATAAAAAACTATTTTGCAACGCGTTTTACGCGTCATGAAGACTGTAAGTATGTTGTACGAAAATGTATGAAAGCAATGTAGATAACTTTTATACACAACAATATGTGTGTAAATTGAAGTAACATTTTTTTTTTGTTTCATCGTAATCAGTTCACACCTTACAAAAAAATGTACCTATATTAATAAAATTATAAATTGTTTCCGAAGTAAAATATTGAATATGAATATTCGATAGATGGCGTTGTGCGTGTGACGTCATTTTCTGAATCGCGGTGTTAAGATTTTCCTTGAAAGAATGACCTTCGCCCATGTCTGCCGACATGTTTGAGTTTTGTAGGTGTCTTTAAAGTTCTGTCTTTAAAGAGGTTTGTCTTTAAAAAGGTCTTGACTTGATAGTTTCGTAAATCGTTCGTTATTTCGTTTTCGTTTGATCTTTCAAAAAGTTTTGGTTAGATTCGGTATTAATTTTGAAGTGCGAAGTAAATAATAACTTGCAATTTGAGTCAAGTAGTTTTATTTAGGTAAGTACTTCGTAGTTTGAAATTTTATTAGTCTTCATTCTCATTTTGAAAGTTTGTGTTGTTGTGAATTGTTGATTTATTTGGTTCAATATTTTATTTGTTTGATTCAGTTTTTTTTCTTGAAAATGCATTCTAGAAGAAAAACAAACCTTAAGAAGATGACGCCCCGCACTACCCGGTAGAATTTTTAGATTCCCTCAACACACCTGGACTTCAAGCCTACAAAATAGTTTTAAAAATCGGTGTAGGTACTAATAATTCTCCTTAGAAATTTACGTCCTCCCAATACTCCCAAACTTTGTAACGGCACTCGGCTCAAAGTCACAAATCTGCAGCAAAACATAATCGAAGCTGAAATATTAACCGGTTGCGGCGCCGGTGATATTGTTTTTATTCCAAGAATACCTATAATTCCTAACAACTTTCCTTTCTCTTTCAAACGAGTGCAATTCCCAGTCAGTCTCTGTTATGCCATGACGATTAATAAAGCTCAGGGCTAGACATTATCCGTTACGGGGGTGGACCTAAGTATTGGATGGATGCTTTTCCCATGGTCAACTATACGTAGCTCTTTCTCGCGTAAACAACCCCAATAACCTTTTTGTGTACGCTCCAGATGGTTCCACAGCTAATGTTGTTTATAAAGAAGCACTAGCATAAATAAAAAAAAATGATTTGTATCGGTATCCTCCAACAGCGCTTCGCACTAAAAAATACATTGTTAAGTTCCGACATCCACGCGAACGAAGTCGCGGGCACAGCTAGTCGAGAATAAATTGTTAGATTTGCTATAATTACCGTGTCGAAGAAAGGTGACATCGGCGTTTCTATGGGAGTCTAATCAAGTCACTGTTGCGTGTGCCAAAACAAAACAGGCGGATCTTTTGAGACGGTAAGCCTGAGTTTAACAATTTAAATCTTCTACCCTAACAACACAACTCTCCTCTCTTTTTACTCCAAAACATAAAACAAAAAAGCTTCACCTCACGCAAAGTAGTACGTGACTCAAACTCTCACACCTCCACTTACTTAAACCTTACTAAACCCTTGGAAGCCGGAGGGAAAATAGCCCGGCTGCCCATAGCCCATAGCCCGGGTAATCCGCCGCATTATCGGCTATGACGGGCGCGATAGCCCCGCGACGTTATTGCCCGACGTCCGGCAATCTTCTCGCCACGCCATTTTGGTGTGACGTAATGCTAGGGTTATGTGTGTGACGTGTTATAGAAGATAGTGTGATAGAAGATTAACTACTTTGTAGTTTCATGTAGAAGATTGATTTTTAGAGTTCCGTACCTCAAAAGTTAAAAAAGGAACCCTTATAAGATCTCTCTCCTGTCCGTCTGTCAGTCTGTCTGTCCGTGTGTCACCACCAATTTTCTCAGGAACGGGTGGACCTAGCAAGTGAAATTTATACCTGATTCTGAGGTCTATAATCCCTTTTAGGTGTATAAAAATCAAGGTCCTGAGTTAACACAATAAAAAGATATGGGCTAATTTAGATTTGTAAGTACTAGAATTTATCTTAATTTTCAACTTTTTTATTTTTCGGAATCTTCTCTTTACTTGTGCTGTAAGACCTTGCTTTTAACCAAAATTGATAATTCTAGGTCAACCGGAAGTACCCTATAGGTTTTGGGTCGAAAACCTATATGGTAGTTCCCGTTGACCTAGAATCATGAAATTTGGCAAGAAACATCTGAAAACCGTAAATATGTAGTTTAATAACAAAATATTTTTCTCTGTATTAGTTTGGCCGTCGTTTACACCCTAATAGACTAAAGAGATTCAATTGAAGACCAACCCTTAAGCGTCGGCTCTCAGTCTAAATTCTAAATAGACAATTGAAATAGAACTTTCGGTTGAAGCAAGTCCCATCATTATCTGCCTAGCCTTTTCTCAGTCATAGCAAGTCCATATTTACTGAATTTGTGTGAATAAACCTAGTGGTTGTACGTGAATGATGTCATGGACGGTCCATGACAGTAGACAGACGTTATGTACATCTATACTAGTACTAATATTACATGGAAAAAGGGGTAAACGGATCCTTCACGAAGTATTATGTACATACATTAAACTAAGTAAGTTAAGTTTTATGGGGTGATTTATCACGTTTTACGGTAGGACCTAATGTTACGCACTTAAAACATTGTGCTGATGGATGGATTGAATGGTACGGGAGACGTAGAGTTGTTAAAAAAATGAATTTTAAACTAAATTGGGAAAAATTTGGAACTTTGCCCCACAATATCTCCGTAACTAGAAGGTTCCCAGGTATGGTCTAGAACAAAAAAAAATATCGCAATGACGGGGAGAACAAGTGCCTTGTATACTTTATTTAAAGAGGTAAAATTTGTTTGTAAGTTTGTATGTAGGGGTAATCTCCGGTACTAATGATCTAATTCTAAAAAATCTCTCACTGCCAGAAAGCTACATTACTTGTGGGCTATAATACTATATTAGCCGGGCTATCACAATTTTTGCGGACGAAGTGCTAGTCCTAGTTCATAATAATTATATTGACTGAACCTCTATTAAGAGCCGCACTATTCTGCACGATTATGAAGCAAACTAATCTCTATCCCATCGTAATAGAAAAGCTTAAAACTTTTGCTGCTACAAAACCTTAGCGAAATATCCGTTCTCTATCCAAACTACCCGACAATTCCCTAATAGGAACTCGATATACTCATACGCAGCCATTACTTGTGCACAAAACCGATAAATAGACTAAAGTGAAACTAAAACAATAATTTATACTTTCAGTTTTAAATAGTGTAAAATCGCTGCGGTGTTTACCGCGGCAACTGCACGCCGTGCTTGTGCGCCGGTCGGTGCACTGAATTTAATAAATTACACAAACTTCCTCTGCTTGGTTTGGTGTGCATCGGTGAATTGTAGGAAGCTTTATATTCGTGAAGGGTCTAGGAGGAAATAGCAGAAATACATTCATAGGAAGCGTGATGTAATGCTTTCACTAACGTTTGAAGACCGAGAGCTGGTTAAGGCCTAGGAGACCCGCTAAATGCGAGAAGCACCGGAACAGCCGATGTGGCGACACTTGTGGGGGACCCTAGACAATTGGCCGGTACTGGACGTTTTTCGGCTGTTATTTTTATGATGATGGAAATGAAAAGCATGAAGAAAACTTCGCATGCTTGCAATACAACCACCAATATAGTTTGACTATGACGGCGGCATGTTGCGTTATTTGATACATCCAACCTAGCAACATTTAAATCCAACATGTCAACAGCAACAGTAATTTAAGTCAATGGCGCTCCGAGTTCTATCCCAAGGAAGTTGCTATGAGTCATTATCAAGCCCGATCTTATGAGCAGTGGCTACAGATCTCTCACTTATCCTGTGCCGGAGCTACTAATCTCGTTTTGATTTTTCATTACCTAGAAGAAGCGGCTGTAATAAGTAGTGGCCCTTCTGTTCCCTTTCATCTCAAACGGAATGGCGATTTACCGCCCCGTCGTAGACTTACGAGCTTGCCATTCGGCTCAATTCGGCACAATTCGGCGCGTTCCGCTATAGAGCACGCTTTGCATATTAACACCGCGGGTGTTCACGCACTTTTTGCGCAGTCCGCTAAACGGTGGTAATGTCGATAGATGAGTTCGTATTATTTCGGGGACGGTCGTGTAGCCTCGGCTGTTGTTTTAGGACAACCTTAAACGAATTTTCAGGCAGAATTTAGATCCGATCCGATCTAATTGCTAGAGCTAGACGTTGAGATGGGTAACGGCTGTGTTCCCCAGAGGCATAGACTAAGGTATACTGAAGCTCTTTGTCTGTATTTTGTAGAAGGCCGTTTACAGTCCACGTTTTAATTTAGTTTTAGAACCAAAAATTACCTTCTAATAGAGCAAAAACATTTCTAAATAACCTACAACTAAGCTAACCTATTAACAGTCCCCAGAGTGCTATGACTACCGACTGTGTGGATACTAACATTAATAAGAGAAAAGAAACATCCCCACAGTAAACATAGCAACATTTTGTAGACGGCGACAAAGCTGTGTCGCCAAACTTTGACAAAACAAACATTGTATTAAGTAATCAGACGCTTTATTAAGTTTTGTTGTTTTTTTTTTGTTCTACAATTTAATCTCAAGTTTCATTTGTAAAGAGTTATGTGTCTGTGAGTTTAGATGAAATTGCTGAGTTAATTCTGATGAAAACACGAAATAAAGGTAGTCTGACACAAGATGTGTGCTTCTAATTCTTACTTATTTGTCGAGGTGTTGCAAAATTAGATTCTGAACATAAAATATATTACGAAACTCATTAATATAATAATATCTACCTTATAGGTCATTGTAAAAGTTAAATGTCGTGCGTTAAACTTTAACCAGCTTCTAAATGATGAAAGGATTTTAATACCAAACTATAAAACGCAAATTAACTATGAAATAACTTTCAACACATGAAATAACTCAAGTTACCGTCAGTCAACGAACATCACTAGGCGAAGTAAACGTCACTTCAAATTCACATCCCACAGCCATAAAGAGAAAAATCGTACAGTCACGAGCACCAGTATACCAATATGCCTACTACATATAATGTCCTACTAGTTGGCACGGTTGCCGCAGCGGCTGAGCGATTGGCTGCTGCGCTGCGTGTCGCGTTTGATTCCCGCACAGAACGAATATTTGTATCCTACAGGCAGTTGTTCCGGGTCTGTCTGTTTGTAAACGCACCAACGATACAGGAGAAATTCCTAGTGCAGGGCAACATTTAAAAAAAGTGATAATTGTATTGTATTGTATAACGGGCTGGTGTCCGCAACTCCACGTCCAATGCGCGTATTTTGCGTGCGGAAAAGTGATAATAGTTCAATATAATTAAGAAAAAAAACCTAATCTCAAAGTTAGAACTAGCAATCACGAGAACGTCGCTTTTGAATGTTGCTTATATAACATAACATCACACCTGTAATCCCCGAGGGCACGCCTATTTCCATCCACCGAGCCCAAATCTAGAATCCGTGGCTGCTCAATAATACTTTGCTCAACCAGGGAATCGAACCCAGGACCGCTCAGCGTTGTCATATTTTGCTAAGTGTGGATATGTTCGTGACTGTACAAGCGTCGTTTAAGAGTCGTATTGCCTCACACAGTAATTAAAGATTGTTAGTCCACTGAGGTTGCCTCAGGTTGGTTTCCCGTAATTATCGACAGCTAGCTGACACTTCACGCTCGATTTACGATATGGGTAGAGACGTAAGTGCAGGTAATACCTTAGTGTTGTATTTATCTTATTCGTGTTACTTGGGACTTATGATGTAACTGACAAAATCTAAGTGTACCACAGGTACACCGCAGTGTAACCGTACACAGGCTACACAGCTGTTTCTTAGTCAGGGTGTAATCTTTTTCGAATTTAACATGAACTAATCGTTTGGTGCACTCTCTAGCTTTTGTTTGACAACTGTCATTTTCGTATGGCAGCATAGTGACAGCGCAGTTCACATAGTTTTCAGAGCTGTGAGTGCATCTCACTGTGAAAGCAATGATCATCCATTCAGGAACTGACTACGGGAAGGCTTAACATCATCATTAAGCTACGACCCTTTCATTTTTTCAATAACTTAAGTAATTGTACTTAAGTTATTGAAAAAATTAAAGGGTAAACCATGTTAATAGTTATTATGAATGCGAAAGTAACTCTTCGTATCCGTGTGCCTGTACATATATCTGTTACGTTTATAATTCCTAAACCAATCGTGATGAAACTTGACAGATAGGCCACATGAGAACTGGCGAGATACATAGGCACTCCATCCTTGATATTGTATTCAATGATGAAGCAATAGCTCGGACATCAGCTGGTTTACTCTATAACCTGACTATCGAAGTGAACACAATCCTTAACTATAATATCTCCACGTGCTACAAACGAGTCATTGATGTTTCCTCCGCGATAAATAAAGGAATGTATTGAGTTATGGCCGAGTAACACGATACGCAATGGCGGAAACTCGTCCCGTTACAATTTACTCGTATTATCCTCAGTACGACTTGAAAGGGAAGTTGAAATGAGGGTATGTCTACGTAATTCCTTTGAGCTTTATTATGGGGCTGCAAAGTGAGGAGTTGGGTCAATGGTCTGTAATGGTAGAAGGGGGAATATTATTAGTCTGCGCTTTTGTTCTAAGATTGCGTCTTTCTTCAGAATACTTGGTGGTGAAAAGTACTGGGTTGTTTGTTGGCCCAAAAAATTAACAATAGGTATTTTACTGAGGGCTGAGTTATAGTTTTTTATACAACGTTGTATACCAAAATCTTTCAGAAGTGTTTTTGTACCCAAAGAAACATAATTCTCCAACTGACTTTGTAGCCGTGTTAGCAAATAACATTAAGGTAATATGGAAGATTCTATCTTATAATGTTCATATCTACAATATTCACGTATTTTCCAGTAAAGTAGGTCAATAAGATATTCATAAAGTTCTCAATTTTCTCCTTTCTGTTCTAAAAGACATTCATTCGCGCCTTATATTAATAAAAAACAAAAAAACACCGAGTTATTTTGTCACAAAAGTTATGGAAAATTGAACACAGTAAAGTTATTAAGCAGAATATCCACGTTCTAATGCAGAAAGAGTAACTCTTGGGGCAGAACTTCTGACTTCAGCGTAAACATCCAAATGGTAGATAGAATACACAAAAGTTGCAATAAATTGCGTTCAATTTAAAATTAAATCAGAACAAAAAACCCTTGATCAACCAGATTCTCTCATCACAACTACTTCGTTCATCACACGGCCCCGTAGATGAAAAGATCTGCATATTTTAAACTTTAGGAGGATAGGACTTTAGGAGGACATACATAGGAAAATACGGAAATCTTGTTCCTTTTTTGCAGTACCTGACGCCACCACATTTTGTGCGAAGTGGGCGTTCTGAATCGTTCAGTTATTGTGTACAATTTACAAGCAACAAGTCAAAATGATTGTGTAGAAGTTAGCGAACTGGCCGGCGACAAATCACGGCTCTGCGGCGCTTCGTTATGAGAAAAAAGTAATATCTGTCAAGTTACGTCTTTTTGTTTGGTAGGCTTGTCGCTATATTCAAGTTTTATACCTATTTTAGTGCTGCGATCTTCCTTTTATTACAGTCAAAAGGTCACGTTGTAAAATTGTAGTTATTAGAGAGGAAAAAGTTCAACAGAATTGTAAAAGTACCATTAATTTCTTCCATCCCAGAATTGTTGATCAGAAATTCTTTAATATTATCAAATTCTAAATATTATGGAATCAGCCTTTTCACAGTTGTTTTGGGATTGGCTTGTGTAACTGAAAATCTGAGCTCCACTAGCTATAGTTACTAAGTGAAAATATCTTTCGGTAAATCTTTTTGACAGATATGAAACAAATACAAAAGTAGAATCATGTCACGATAAATAAATAAAGCTGGCACTAATCCCCATCATAATCTGCTCACAGCTTAGCGACCTGTTGCTTACAACTTACTTTTCTTGACTTACACGAGCTATAAAAAAAAACAACTCCGAGAGACACTTAAGTTTTCTTTTACTTATCTTAATTTTCCCAATGAGACCTCAACATCTATGAACTAAATGTTTTTATGATCTCTAAAGTAAAATGAAGCATTTATACATTTTTGATCTTGAGACTGGCCCTGGTAAAACCTGACCTTTAGCATCTATTGCTATATAGATAATATTTGTATACGTCAGTTTAAGATATAATGAGTTTGGAAGTATGGACAATGTATTGTTCCTACCACTCTACACCGTCTAATTCAACCCCACTCAAGACAATGACAAGTACAACCCCAAATGAATTTAAACTACTCAAACATAGTCGGATTGTCGACAAGAGCTCGTCGGTCCCGACACTAACGACCTCTTATTATGCATGGGGATGGCTTATTGCCGGCCTCTGATGGCCTCTGATGGCTGAACAACCGCCGTATTATGACGTTTATACGCGGTAAGTAGCCCATCAATGATTATAGTGTCATTGTTGAAATTGTTCGTGAATGACGACGTTTCATTTTGGGATGTAAGCGGCATTCCTGACTGGCCTGAACCATGTTGTACCCGTTTCTTCTAACCTTCTGGTCCGACCCATTTTGTACTCAATAGAATATTGAAGGGAAATTTTACGCTTAGGTGAGAGGACCTATGCCATCCTTCAGACATCTGCCAAGTATTTCAATAATGCATACAAATTGATAGAGACTCCGTAAAAGTGCCACAAACTTTTAAACGGCTATAAATTGTTGAGTATTTATGACCAGAGGAGTTGGAGGCTGTCCAAGACATATTGCATGTTATCATAATAAACGTCAGCGTATATTATTACTGGTGCTTGGAGCTGTTTAATGGCAGGGATTGCGAATAGAATTTTGTGTGAAGTTTACCTTGCATGAGGATTGTATTTGAATGTCAACTTTTGAATATTTATAAATACACTAGCTGTTGTCCGTGACTTTGTCTACGTATTTTTATTTTCATCATGTTTTACCACAAAATATCCAAGATGAACATTAGAGGATGATGTATCTGTAAAGTCCTAATACGGTTTCTTACGCTTGACAAGGTGACAGACTAATGGGTTACATTCAATAATATGTATGGATGAAACTGAAACCAAGAATTTGCATGTGAGAAAAACAGAAAAGAGGAAAATTTTCAGAAACCATTAAAAAAACTTCTCAAGGTCTTTCGAGTGTCATTGGATCATTTATTTAATGTCAACTTACAATTAGTAAGTAAACCAAATCACAGAACTAATTTATTTTCAGCCATCTACAACTGAAAAATTGACACGTGCACGATTCAGTCACTTGTTTATTATTTGTGGAACTCGTGATCAATTACTGTAGGTACTGTTTATATAAACAGCATAGCTTATTTTCTGAATTTATTGTTTAGTGCATGTGGTGTTTACCTATAAGTAATTGTTGCGCTATAATTTAATTTTAAGAATGAATCATGTCGCTGTATCCAGTGTGAACAATTGTTGGTAGACCTAATATAATAAATAAACCATTTCTACCGAACCCTAAAAAAAGTGATTACGTCTCGAACACGATAGACGACAGGAAATTTTTGTGAAGTCAGAAAGTGAGAAGCTGGTGAAGGTTATGTGAGTAATGTTATTAGCCGCAAGTGTCTGAGGCAGCGGCCTGTAGGGGCCCGGAGATAAGGCGATTAGTGTCATAATAATGTCACAACGATGGTGGGACAGCAGGTCTACTTCGTACAGTACACAACCTAGCTCGAGAATACACATAGAAAATTAGACTATAATATCCCTACTGCTGGTACTCAAGTTACTTGTTTGCGAGAGGGAGTAGCCCGCAATCCGTTGGTAAATCACAACGCAGGCCCACTGCGAGTTGATGGGTGGTGTTTCGATTTAATTATTACCCAAACCAAAAAATCATAGTAATTATGGTATGTTCCTTCACACTTTTCGATCAGTAGTAGTGAAATAAAATGTTTTTTTGAAGAATTCACATAATAATTTATAGGAAAATTATACTTTTCCGAAACCGGCGATACTTCGTTCATTGGAAGTTTGACGGCGTCGTTTTCGTAAATGCCTTAGCGAGTATTTTCTGCTGCGAAAAATACTGCTGGTTACATTTTAATTTTCATTCTTTTTGGTTTGCAACCCCCATAATGTGACGCTAACTTGGCTACAAATAAACCTTCTGTAGGTCCACCATCTTGTGACATTACACCAGAGTGAGAGAATGTGTCGCCCAGTGAGGAGAAATTTACTGGCGCGAATTAATATCAGAACCATCACAATCTAGTCGCGATAAAAGTTAAATAGCGCTTTTAATATTAACCTTGTTTATTGATGTGTGGAGTTCAATTCAAGCGTGGATTTTCAGTAAATTAAGGGAGAAGGCATTTCTGGCAATTATGACCTACCTAAATAATTATGAAATTGATGTCAACAAGGAAATAGATATTTGGTAAATACGGTAGCGACATAGAAAGATTATGTAATGTGTAACGATACCAACAATTACCGAATACCGAGTACCAATTAAATGAAGAGCTCTCTTCCAAAATTTTGTTTGTTTTCACACATGTAACATTACATTGGACCTAGCAATTATAGGTCCACCATTTTAAAAACGTAATTGGTATAAGTACCTGTAGAATGTTAAGTATCTCGTATAAGTACCTTAGCAGCCCAGACCTGGCTGTATTGTGTGCTCCACCTCGCCCGCTATTACATGAGAAAGCATAACTAGCATAATGTGGATGTTCCCATACATATAGGCTTGACTTTAGGTTATGCTGTAAAAAGCTTGGCTTTTCCACAACAATTTATGCATACGAGCTACAACCTCCAATAAAAAAAAACAAATCTTCAGTCTTCTTAAATAATCAATTAGTTCCAACAAAATTACTTGACTTCTAAGTCGAAAAGCTTTCTAAGTCCATCTGTAGATCCTCACAAGTCACAAGCAATAGGTTCGTTCGTCCATTCGTCGCTAAGTGAGGTTTAATGAATGAAATTGACGGGTTCTTATCAGGCTGGGTGTAATGGACAGAGCTCACGGAGCCTCTACATCTGTGTATTAAGTACGGCCTCCTTTTTATTTCCCGCCGGGAAATCTTTCTGTCGACGCGGTCCTCACTCGTTTGGGGACGTATTTATAGTCTGGCCATTGATAATATAGTACATGTGTAGACTGGGTAAAGAATGGAACTGGATGATTTGAAGAATGTTTTGTTTATTTCTTGATACGGCTTATTGGATAGCATCTGCTGTTAACACACAAGTCACCAACTTACACTGGGCATGCGCGGTAAGTTATTTCCTCTTACAGAGGTGAGATTGGTATTCCATTAGTGGTAATGATAAATGGCTGCTAGAAACTCATTGTGTTGATTTGTTTTTTTTATACAATTGTAAATTGATTGTTCTTGAGACATCTTCTGTATAAGTTTTGATTTCTGCAATGATTGTAGGTACTTGTGTGGACAAAGTTAACAGTAAACAGCTGATGTCATTCATTTAGTCCATTAAATACTAATAAAAAATAATTATACGAGATCTGCTCAGACTATACATACGGCCCTCCACTTTGTTGCTTCGTGATTTGTGTGCCAATTGCGTAAAAGTGACTCTCTACTTAGTCGCAGAGACAGGCGGGGACACGCGGGGGACACGCGAAACGAAAAATATATATTCTTTATAATGTCAACCGTGAGACGCTGCCGGAAGATATTAAACGTTCGTTATTGTATTTATTTTTTACCGTTTACGAGGATCAACGTTAGGGCAAATTGGAGACATATTTTTATTGCTAAAATATATTTTTGTTGTATGATTTACGTGTCAAGCATGACGTACAGCGCTGGACGATTTTATAAAGATTCTTTTGATTTCATCTTTTTCGTAACCAACTCGTAGAATTGCAAGCAGTTGATCTTTTTATAACACAATCATTACGTTGCTGCCTTCCCTAGTCCTAAGCAGTTGTCCTCCAAATTAATTACAAAGCAGCAAATTCAAAGTAATACTGTCGCCAAAATTAACTCAACAATAACCACAATCTATATTTCAACAGTGGCTTAAAGTAATTCAATTATGTCAAGGGCCTAGAAAACTACGCTATCCAAAAATTTGCCGAAACGAAGCGACACCGGTCATTAAGGGATCTTGATGAGACACAATCAGCATTTCAGCCGGATTAGTGTCTGTCACTCCAACTAGCTGCCTAGGGACCACTGATTATTATTGTGTTACACTAAGACCTGTATTCACTAACGAAACATAATGTGTTCAACACATCTAAACGGCGTTCAAGAGCTGTCCTTTCAATTATGCTCTAGAATGCGGTTTAGTGCTGATCGCGTTCGGTGTAAAATTCACCCTAATACATATTATACTTTTTGTTGTACATACTCGGTGAAAACCCCGTAATAAGTGAAAAGTGTACATTCTTTAGCTTCCTGCAAAAAAAAATATTAATGTAACATAAGATAAGATAAGATATATTTATTTTCTCCAAACATGTGTACACATACACATACAATATTAAAAAGTGCATGTAAGATAATATTAAAGAAAATTGGTTCAGACATGTTTGCCACATACTATGGCGTGCAAATGTTTAAAATATTGTGATTTTTAAAATATCATTTCAATCCGAGAGAAGTCAATTTAACAAAAAATACCAAATGGCAAAATAAAGATCATAATTTAATTTAATGTATGTCTATAAAATTAGCAACTAGTAAATAAATGTCAAAATGATACATATCAAAAGTGAAAAAATAAAAATTATAATTAAAAATAATAAACAAATAATGATAAATGTCAAAGTATACACTGTCATGTCAAAAGTTATTAATAAAATCATAATTAAATCTATAATATTATAGTATGTTTTTTCTCTTGCTCTTTTTTGCTTGTTAGATAAAAATGATTTTAGTTGTTTTTTCAATTGTACATTATTAAGCTCTCTCCAACTTTTAGGTAACTTATTATAAATAATGGGAGCCATGCAAAAAACAATTTTTGCGCATAAGTGCAGCAAAAATACCACGCACAAACTGAATTCCAACCTACCGTTACTGATAAAGTGTTTTCTTCCGCAGCAAATGTTCGGACGGCGGCTGCCCCAGATCGCCAAGATCTCCGACGTGCTGAGTGAACACGGCCCGTCCTACGAGGCGGCGGTTGCCAGACAGCTCCAGTCTCCTGTATCCGTATATCAAACCGTAGTAAGTTTAGTTACATCTTAATAATTTTCTTATCTGCGTGTCATGAAGCCATAAGGAAGACAAGAGCACGGGTGCCAGGGTATGCTGGATAAGACGAAAAGTGGCCATTATTTATGGGGTGAAGTCGCATACGCACTTGTAATTTAAGCCTTCCATGATCCTGGGGAAATTATATTTGCTCCAAACCATTAGACAAACCTACATTATTTTCTAGTTTTAAACCAAGCGTTTTGATGAATGATGTAAATCTTGATCAATCTTCCTTGAAATGATTTTTTTGAAAATAAAAAAACAATCTAGATCTTTAGTTGAGTAGTAAAACATTTGATAATCATTAAACACTAATTTATTATTATTACACGCATTTATATTATTGACCGATGTCCATCAACCCACATTTCACTGTATTCAGTAATATATTCCATAGAATATAATCATACATCAGATTTGGCACCAGTGGTCGATAGGCGAGTTAAACTAAGCTCATAAACACAATATAAGCGCGGCTGTGCCAAACCGATACTGATTCAAATACTGCTTGTGCCAAAACGACATAATGCAATAAAATCATCCCTCATCAGCTTTACCTATGTACTAAAATGTTTTCGGAGAATTTGCTATTAAGTTTTTGTACCTTGTGTTTCCGATACTGAAATCTGAATCTCTAAAACCCTTTTAAAGTAAGTCATGCCATGAACACCTGGCAAATAACTTTATAAGCGTAGCGCATTTAAGTACTAGACCCCATTAAATATTTCTGACACTCTTAATTTACGAGAACACAGAATTACTATCTTGTTTCAAAGAGCAAATAGTTTATATGAGCAGTAACACTAAAATTGTAATTTTTTCGGCAGCTCTCATTACCAACGTCAGTCGAAGTACCAACCCCAGCCGCATCACAGTCAGGCTACTCAAATCCACAGGCAGATAGACTTCGAAATACGGGACAAGATGAGCAGAAGTTGCAAGGAGTTCCACAAAATTCCGTGAAGATACCAAAACCCGCGGCACAAGCTAACTCACCTCTCCTGCGCTATACAGTGGACCAACCAAGACTTCGTTTTGACTCGCACCCCCAACCTTTAGACTCTGGACTGGCTCGTCAACATGAAAAGCTTCTTAAAGAGGTATTCCGGCCACAGGAAGAACCTAGAAAAAACATGCCTATGTTGTACCCGTTATACAATCAACTTGGAACCTTCAGATACCCATCACCGTACTCACACCGGCATGGAATATTCCAGATTTTCCCTGTTCCTCGTGACTTTGACAAAAGCGAGAAAGGAAACCGTGATAAGGATTATACCAGTGAAGAAAACTTGAACGTGAAAGGTGTAACCCCTAAGCTTCAAACAGACATACCGGTGCATATGCAGGTTGGTATGATTCATTGGAAATAGTCTTATACAACATTGAAATCTTTTTTTTTTTTTCCTTTATTTGTTTTGGGGTTTTTATCTAATTAGATATGTCAACCCCATCGTGCCTTTTATGATTGAAATCTTAATGACTGGTATTTCGATTAACACACTTTATTTAGCTTTTAGGCATGTTATCATATCCAAATGTTATAACTTATTTATCTTTTCTGCTTCAGGGATACCATGCACATCCGAACGGAGCTATTAGTTTTGCACGTTTTACTCAAAACTTACACGGCAGCACGCAGTACGAGACAGCGCCCCAACCACAGTCTGAAACCTTCCACCAGCCGCAACCAGCACCGTACCAATCACAAGCGATCCCTATTCAGCTACCACAACAGATTCCACCTGAAGTCATGCTGCAATCCCAAGACCAAAACGAAGCCACAGTAAAACAAAAACTCACATATTCACCGTCGCTCCAGGGACTCATTCAAGAAATCGAAAAACACCAACCACTCTATCACCAACAAACTGAATTCCATCCTTTTAACCAACATCAACCTACAACGTTAAATGCACTTCAACAACATTTACTTCTCCAAGAACCTCGACAGTCATTTAATCTTCAAAAAGTTCAACTGCAACGCGTGCCCGCATTCACGCCACTGCCTCAATCACTGGTTTCACCTGAATTTTATTTAAAGAAACCAAGCCGATCTCCAATAACACAACCACCAAGACCATTCAGTTACAGCGATCAGTCAGAAAATTATGATCTTTCATCAAGACAATCTTCGGCACAATTGAACTCTTTGCCTCCATTAAAGCGTAATTATAGCAAATATGTCAAACCTTTACAACCCAGTACTACACCAATTTTCTTGCCAACGCCCTTGCAAACGCTTCCCACATCTACCGCTAAAGTAGAGCCCGTATCCGATCAACTTATATCATCAACAACTATACAACCTGACGTAAAAGATCAAGAAAACCCTAAGACACAATCGATACAAGAAGAAACCGAGTCGCAGTCTACTCCACCTCAATCGCTGAAACCTGAAGAATTTTACCCGTCACAGCTAATAGTTCAACCTGTATCAGTACAATCAACCACATATCTGCCATTTGTAACTAATGAACCACAATCAATATTCTTTCAAAATTCTACTCCACAGCCCACTTATCAGTCTACCTCACGCCCCACGCCACAACGACACGATGTTGTAATTCAACAACAGGAGATACAAGAAATATTTTTTGAGCCGTCTCGCCAACCATCCATTACACCTCGTCAACGAAACAATCCGGCGCTAGTTTATTCTGCAGAAGATGAACTACACCATTTACGGACTCAACATCCTTATTATCAATTATTTGAACAGTTACTGCCGTACAAACACGAATACCAAGATATCCACTCCCCCCAACAATATATAGTCGAAGCAAGAGAATCTCAACAAAAACCGGTTTCAGCAAAACGAGGAAAGCCTCAGCAATATCTGATTCAACAACACTCATTCCCCATTCCCCGCTTACACCCACTTCAGCAATTCCAACAACAACAGCAAAGCCAGCAACCCGAACTAGAACAGTCTCATCAGCAGCAACTAAGAATGAACCTAGCACAACAACAACAAGAATCTGACCAAGCACATCAACAACAACAACAAGAAACATTGGAAAAAGCACAACAACAACTAATGTTTGAACGACAACAACAGCGATTGAACCAAGCACAACCACAACAAGAATCAGAACCAGCACATCAGCAACAGCCACAGGCACTAGAACAAGCACAACAACAAGTACAACAACAGAAACAGGAATCGGAACAAGCACAGCAACAAATACAGGAATCAGAACAAGCACTACAACAGCAATACCAACAGAACTCTTTAGAACCGAGCAATCAAATCCAGATATCCACTCTTACGCCTCCTCAAGATACTGAAAAGCAGACTGAAACGGTGGAAATTCAACAACAAACAGAATCACAGACTGAACTGCAACAGGACTCCAAACTTCAATCATCAACAGGAAAACCTGATGAGCGGCCAGAACATTTATCAGAGCCTACTTTTCATTTGCAGCAACCATACCTGGGTCCCTTTTTAATCCCGTCAGTGGTCCCTCAGTTACACGCTCGCCAACAAATGGTTGCTCAGCCTGATCATAGTCCACTATTGGGAGTTCCATCTTACTTAGATGTTCAATACTTTGGAAAGTTCGCGGAGACCTTATTTGGTAATCAGTAACACCATCATTAGGATTGAGAAAAGCAAATGAATGCTCTCTTCTATTGAATACATTATTATGTTTGATGTATTATGTTTAAAATAAAACGAAAGTTAAAAGAGGCTTGTGTGAATATTGTAAAAATACCAAAAATGATGCTACGGAAATTATTTTCGATTATAAAAAATCTTGACTTGTAAATAAAATGAGAAGTGTAGGCTATGTACATAAAACGTTAGTATTATTGTTATTTGTATATTGTTTGTTATAAAAGCTGTGTATTATATAGGGGACTGGTGGTGTAAGCTCGAATGTGATGCCATAATGTTTATATACACCGCACCGCTATGTATCGCTTTTTTAATAAAGTTATGTGAAATCTTGATCGTTTGTTTTTTTATAGTAGATGCATACCTAACAATACCTTTTGAATGATTTTTTTTTGGAGAAAATTCAAGAGTTTGCAGCAGAGGCTTTCAACGGCAATGATATTTATTTTACACTAGCTGTGCCCGCGACTTCGTTCGCGTGGATGTCGGAACTTAACAATGTATTTTTTAGTGCGAAGAGCTGTTGGAGGATTCCGATACAAATCATTTTTTTTTATTTATGCTAGTGCTAGACCATGGGAAAAGCATCCAATACTTAGGTCCACTCCCGCAACGGAAAATGTCTGGCCCTGAGCTTTATTAATCGTCATGGTATAACAGAGACTGACTGGGAATCGCGTTCGTTTGAAAGAGAAAGGAAAGTTGTTCGGAATTATAGGTATTCTTGGAATAAAAACAATATCACCAGCGCCGCAACCGGTTAATATTTCAGCTTCGATTATGTTTTGCTGCAGATAACTAACTAACTAACTGCTAACTTTGAGCCGAGGGCCGTTACAAAGTTTGGAGGACATAAATTTCTGAGGAGAATTATTGGTACACCGATTTTTTAAACTATTTTGTGGGCTGGAAGTCCGGGTGTGTTGAGGGAATCCAAAAATTCTACCGGGTAGTGTGTGGCGTCATCTTCTTCCATAACTGTATTTATAGAGGTGTATTCTCTACTATTCCCGGACACATGAATCAATATTTCTAAATTAATTGCCGCAGCTTGGACATTGCGAGGAGTCAAAATACCTCGCTGACATAGCCAAGAACCGGCTTGATTTCCCATGTTTGTGGAATCTCCGTACACAGAAGAAATTAGCTCCTGTTGTGATGTAACGCAAGAGCAGAGATTATCAACCAAAATAACATTTCCATCTTCTTGTACGGGGTATGTGCCATCGCCTATTTGTAACAATAAATTGGGAAACTCCTGTGCATTTTCGCAGCCTCGCAACTGTGCACGCATATGTACACTCAGGTGTGTAGATGATATATTGCGCCTTAGAATAGAACTCTTCAGACAGGCAGCAATTTCTTCGGCTACCATCGGCCGGTCATTTTGCCTTATGTCCTGTAAAGTTCTATTCACTGCTTCTACAGCTTTGCGGTTTGCCATAGTGCACTCGTCCCAAAAAAATAAAACACAATCGCATAAAACCCTTGCTTTATCGCTATTTCGCGATACGTTGCAAACCGGGCTTTCCGTGCGGTCTAAGTCGATAGGAATTATAAATGTTGTGTGTGCCGTTTTTCCTCCAGGCAATAATGTGGCTGCTATCCCTGAAGAGGCGACAGCAAGGAAAATTTTATTTTGGTTCTGTAGCGGCACTACAAAAAGTACTTCAGTAACATAGAACAAAAAGTACTACAGCGCCATCTATGACGCAGAGGATAAACTAAAAATCGTAATATAGTTATTCGCGACTAAAGACTATACAGAAGAACCCGACAACAACTGTTGGGCAGTAGCCCACCAGACATAACACCCGTCTGATCGGAGGATCCTCCCTTTTCAATGGTGGTTGAAGAGCTTTACACCCTGTTCTCCGTACCCCCAACTTGGTGACCCCGAAATGGACGTCAGCGCAGCCTTCGAGCAACGTGACGTCATCAACATCACTTCCTCAAGCTTCCTCAAACTTCCTCAAGTATTCGAGCAGCGAGTCATATAGCCAGCCAGCTTCAAAATGGGTATTCCTGACCACCAGCATGCAGCGGAAGCACATTCCTGGTCAGCACCCTCAGCCTCATCAAGCTACCTTGGCACTGCACTTTCGGCCGGTTGAGAGCTGTACCTCCCGGTCGATGCGAGCAGTCAGCCACATCGTGGCGCTGTACCACGTTCGACGCAACGGAGCACATGCAGCGCCGACCCCGACTCAAGGGGTTCGCACTACCGCCGCAGACAGTTCCGACTCACCGTGAACAATGCGGCAACGACTTTCCACTGGTCTGGCAATCAACGACTCATTCTACTACCGACCCTAGTCTGGGGGGAGTGATGTAGCGGCACTACAAAAAGTACTACAGCGCTATCTATGACGCAGAGGATAAACTAAAAATCTAAATATATCTAAATTCTGCATCGCGCAAGTAAAGTTATTCGCGACTTAAGACTATATAGAAGAACCCGACAACAACTGTAGGGCAGTAGCCCACCAGATATAACACCCGTCTGGTCGGAGGATCCTCCCTTTTCAATGGGGGTTGAAGAGCTTTACACTCTGTTCTTCATACTCCCAAAGTTCCTTATTCGAGCCAAAATAACTTTGGTTAGGAAAGTTTTACCTGTTCCGCCCGGTGCGTCTAAAAACAGGATTTCACCCGAGGCGTTTTCTACACTGCAGCATACCCTATCAAACGTCTGGCGCTGATTCTCTGTCTCTGCGCAGCCATTTTGTAAAATTTCTGCGAGTTCCACAGGATGATAACTAATTTCTGATACGTACTCTCTGTTAATACGTTCCCCATCGACTGTCGGTGTGGGCAAGCCGTATTGACTGATCGGGTTCCCTGGTATACTTATAACTATCTCTTTAATAGCCAATAAGCACCTGTTGTGACAAATTTCACGTACCCTATAGGTCAGGAATTTCTCCATCAGTATTTAGTTAAACATGCCTCAATCAGAAAATAACGTCACACGCACAATGCCATCTATCGAATATCTATATTCAATGCTGCACGCAGTTGATGTCTAGATATAGTCCAGTCCGAGTTCAACAGATGGCGCTGTTTTAATATTTTACTTCGGAAACACTATTATAATTTTATTAATTTACATTTTTCTTTCTTTCCATTTATAAGGTGTGAACTGATTACGATGAAACAAAAAACTTAGTGTTCAATTACTTCAATTTACGCACATATTGTTGTGTATAAAAGTTACGGGAAGTTGTGAGACCAACTGCACATAACCCTAATTTTACTTCTGTAACACTTTAAATTCAAATATCTTTTGATAGACTGAACCGATTTCAATGCAACAAAAACTAAATGTTACTCCAAGTTACGCCCAATCGTTGTGTATAAAAGTTATCTACATTGCTTTTGTACATTTTACGTGATGCCCGAACAAATACACAGACAAACAGACAAACAGACAAACAGACAAAAATTCGAAAAATGCTGGAAATGGGTTCTATTGGTTGTCCTTTAACACCCTGGCTATTTTTTTTGGAATTTTTTTCGATGTACAAAAACGACTTTTCTACAGTTTTATTATATGTATAGAAGATTTTCCAGCAGATGATTTTTTCAAACGATAGAAAGTGTATTACGTAATTAAGCCTTAGTTGTTTGTTCCCAGCATCCCAATTAATAGGGTGCTGGTCTACATAGGATAAAAAGGGATGTTAAGATGTGAATGTGTTCCTTTAACGAGAAGATGTTTATAAAATATCTGAAGGACGGACCACGAAGTGAAACAGACTATAACTTCACAAATGGAACCATGCTAGAGAGTAGTATGCGGGTTGCAGACCGAGCTAAGCTAACTTAGTTTAGCTTAGCTCGCATAGCTGACACAATTTTTCATACTTGTGTGCAGACTACAAACTATGCAAACTAAGCTATGTGAGCTATCTAAAATAATGCGATGCTAAGCTGTTGGGTGTGCCGATGCACAGCTGCTGTCCAGTGTTCGATTGAAGGTGTTGACATATCCAAGGTCGGGAATGTATTTTCTTTGGATAATAATAAGTCGGCATTAATCTTCTTTTCTTTCATCGGAACTTTCTTCATAGACTATATTTATGTCGAGCGATACGTCCGTCAAATTGTTCTTCACAACACGGGATATATGTAGTATAGTTCAGCTTGGCTAACTTAGTTTAGCTTCGGCATAGCTAGTTGGCATAGTTGTCGGTCTGCAACCCGCATTAAAGAAGTATTTTAAACACAGCCCACTTTACGATTCCCAGGTTATCCAGAAACACTTGTAACAAACTTAACACATAAAATACAAGATAATACAGCCTCCATCCCCACCTCATCTTCAGAGTTATGTTATCAGCCAACTTGCAGAGTTACTATTGCCCTATCCCGGGTTATCTTGTGATTTATTTGTATTAAAGTATACCTGAAAGTCCTGAAACATTGTTCAACAGATAATAAATTGTTAAAGTATTGAGATTACTTGAAAAACTTTGGACCTTAGAAAAAAAATGGAGCTTTAAGTAACTGCCTTCGCTTATGAAGAAAAATAAGTTTTTGAAAAAACTGAAACCATAAAATACCTACACTACTACTTCCTGCAGACGAGTATAACATTTTCGTCAGTTGTTGGACTGCCTCATTGATCTAGTGGTCACAAACGCTGAACATTAGGGGGTTCGATTCTTAGGTCAGACAAAGTGGCATTGGGTTTTTCCACCGGACAGTAACAGCCAGCCCGGCTGTTTGAATAATACATGTGCCCGGTTGATGACAATATGCTCGCTCCTGCTGTATAACTGGCGAAATGTAGGTGTGAAATAAAGGCGGCACTTCTGCCTAACTAAAGTAGATAAACATGGCTGTAAGGAATAAGTTTCAAAAGGTTGACAACTCTAAACATAACTTGAATATTTTACGATCCAAATGCTTCTGATTCAACAAAATCACAAAAAAGGCAAGTAACCTTTTGCCTTCGAATGAAGCCAGTTCATCTGATGTCATTCTTCATTTCTTTCTGACAGCAAAACTCGTAGTATTAGGGAATTTCTCTGTATAGCTGAAATTGGGATGAAAACTCAAATGTTTTATTTATAGGGAAACTGGTTCATTGTCGCTTACAAAATTCGGTAATTTAGACACGGAATAATGAACTTGAATAGGTCTTAGCTCAGACTTGCATCCCTTCAACGATACCAGTGTTCGTCAGAGATAATTCAGATAGACTTAATCTGCAATGGTTTGAGTCGTCGTCATTATGTGCAGGTGGCTACATACTGGTCGGGTATTATTGGAGTCCATCGACACGCAAAGAAGAACAATCTGCAAGGGAGACAAAATGGTAACGTGAACTGTAAAGTGACTGAATCTTACTTCATATTATTACTTTTGTTATCATTCATCAAAAAGGAAGGTATGCGGTTTCCGTAATTTGGCAGGAGCCTATGTCCAGTTGGTAGATTTATTGGATAGCTTGAAACATCAAAAGGACAGTTCGGTAAATACTCTATTGTAGTACCCTGTAAACAGCTTGTTGACTAAGACTTGGAAGGCGTTGAACTGCAGTTTCAAATGTCCAAACCATCAATTAGAGAAATGATGATGATGATGTTTTGTGAGAATTTGGCCATCTCACAAATCGATCGCACACAAAGCTAATGTAAACATGGTCATGATGTTAATAGCTAATGCTTAAAATAATAGCTGAATAGCTTTTCATCTGACACTCATTTAAGCATAGGGATGTCGCTCTTATAGTTATTGTCATACTGCTTACAATATAAAATTATTTCGCGGGGCGGCTTACAGGGATAAAAGTGCCCCACAATAAACTTGCGTGCCAAACATCAAAATCCGTTAGGCGTTGAAAGGTAACCGACAGAGTTACTTTCGCATTTATAATAGTTGGTATGGATGGAAATGTCGACTATCTAGACTATATTTTTATCAAAGTCATCATCTGCCCGTTGCTCTTTATCTCCTTGCTCTAAACAATTCCTAACGATCATTTGGTAAGATTCTAAAAACCACAATATTGTCTAATAACTTCTGCACAACGACACGATAACGAACAATAAAAAATAACGATACTGCACCAAACGATATCGGGACCAAAAACAATAGTCCATAGACAAGAAATGAAGGCTTCATACTCCTTGGTCTAAAGCCATGGAAATTATCGTTACGGTTGATCTGAAGCAAGATAATATTATTTCGTAAAGGAAGCAGCTTTTAATGTTCACAATATTTTTCTTCGTTATTCTTCCCTTGCGGGGAACAACAGTAACTTACACGTGACGTTTATTCCGGAAGGATAACAGTTTCCGTACAACTTTTTTGGTTATAAGGCGCTATGAAAGAGTAAGGATTACTTGACGGAGAAGAAAGTATTTGATGCACAATGTTTTTTGTAACTTGATTTCCCAAAGGGCCTACTGCTGGTATAGCTGGTATAACGCTGTGCAACTCGATCCTCGGCTTCTCTCATCCAGCTGCTTCCAATTGCTGCTGCAGTCATGTCAGACGACGACCGTCACTCTACCGGGCCGCAGGCTCAGTTCCATCAAAGCGGAGAAGAGCGGTGCGAAGGGAACACGTGCGGGAATCGATTAATCACTTAGGTAGAAATCGCATCTCTCGTCTGTCCTGTGATTGGTCGAATCTTGTAGGACTCCGCACCACTCTCGTCTCCACTTTCGTGTGAACCGGGCGTCAGAGCAGCCGGGGTTCTCACCACTCACTTGTATTGACTTAATTGAAACCTTAAACCAAGATGCTTAAAAAAGCACTATGTTATATTTTCCACGTCCCAACGTCTCGTCAGAGGTAATTCGACACAGCTGTTACTGATCACCTCCCCTTTCGTTTCCATTTGAACATTAACACCAAATAATAAATAAACACGTCATAAACACGACACTTAGGTATTTAGGCTTAGCTCACACTGGTCAAGAGAAGATCTTCATCCGACTTCAACAAAGTTGGAAAAAGGCCTTTTTCAACTTCGTTGAGGTCGGCTTCCAGTCTAACCGGATGCAGCTGAATACCAATATTTTACATAGGGCGACTGTCTATCTGACCTCCACAAACCGGTTACTGGGTAACACGAACACACGCCAAGGGGTGGCAAGAGTGGTTGCTGGAGTTTCGGATTTCGGACTACCCGTAACAATGAATTCCAAACCCACATTGGAAATTAAAATAGATTTGCCTATAAACATTATGTTGTTTTTTTTCCATAAAAGAAATATCTGTTACAATCAGCTTGATCTTCATGAATTCTCAGTCAAATCTACTATGCACTGGGAGCCAATTCTGGCTCTACACGTGCATACTCGGCCTAAGACACACTCGTCTACCTAAATATATCAAGCCCGCGCGCCTGATATTAATTTAATAGCAACTTTATACTTTGCATGACAATTGAGTTTCTTTTTTATCGCATTTTCATAATTCCATGAGAAGTAAGACATTTGCCTCGCTATACTCGCAGACAGGTAGGGAGTATTTAAATTAAGGAGCACGTTTACCACAGGGGTGCTACACTTCTTGGGATCATATTTGTTGATTAAAAAGACGGTAACTACACATATTCTTCTTTCATTCAGCTCGTGACACGATCATTAAACTTTGTTCGGCATCTACCATCACTGAATCAGGTTCGAGTTGGCTCGGCACAATTCGAGTTAGCCGAACGACTTTTTCAAACTTACATCGTAACCGCCGCACATGTTTCCCGAATCATGCCGACCGGAACATATGTGTAGCATCCCTGAGGAATAAGTTTACTTCACACAGATATATGAAATCCCACAAAACGAGCTAACACATTAGGGTCCCCGTACAAAGCACACCACGTAGGCACCGACACTTAACAACTATTAAACATTACCTTTCCGCCTCATCTCCACAATATTTTACTAAAATTTTCATGTCATTTTGATGTAATCGTCTGGTGCTGAGTATAATAATTACGGTGTAGACGGTAATGATGCTGAAAATACCTGAAAATATCCTGCAAGTACCTGAAAACACCCGAAAGTGCCTGAAAATGTTGGTAACAGGTTGGTAATGAGCCGACCGAGGCGTATTGTGTGTAATTCGGGGAGCGGCGCCTAAATTGTAACTCATTATTTTTATATTTCCTATTATTTGTTTGAGGGGTGAAAATTTTGAGCTGGTTGTTATGAAGTTGTGATATTTTGAGCTGTGGTTGGGGATATTTATGTGTTATTTGCGTGAAATGAGATATTATGTACAAGTAGCTTTACAGAACTCAATCGTGTTCTCTATTCTGAGCCAATAAAGTCACAAAATGATTGATGTCATGTCTCACAACCCCTGCAGAGGTAATAAAATAAGGGAGATCTTTTAATGGCTATGAAATTTCTTCTATTAAGTATTTTACATAAATAGATGACTTCAGCATAAGTAGCGGGAAAAAACGTTTGTTTTCAAAAAACTTCATCATTAGAAAATCTAATAATGAGATGATAATCTCAGAGAAGAATTAAATTTTCACCACAATACAAAGTAGTGCAACTACAGTACTTTCGCAAGTTATTATGCCTTGTGTCTGTGACTGTAGCTTAGCTTTTTTAGTTTTGACTTTCAAAAGTGCCTGTAATGGTCTAATTGAAATAAATGCTTTGACTTTGACTTTGACTTTGAAATCCCTTCAGTCGACGTCTCAAGCTCCTCCATTATTATAAGCAACGTCTTGGAGCAGACATTAGGATACAAATCCCTATTGGTTATCGGAAATCAAGCCCATTATGACGTCAAACAAAAGGCTCTTTATTATGGAATGACCTTACCCCGATGTGGCCTGACAAGGGCCTGTTTACACAGATCTTGAGGCCTGAGGATGGGATGTGTGTCTTTTGGCCCTCACGTTATTGTTGGGTCTGTTTGGTGAGGCCGAAATACTTGAGAGATGGTTAAGATGATGTAATGTAATCGTTACATTCATCTATCGGAAGTTATACATAAATCTAAAGTCTAGCTTTTTTCTGAAAAATTCCAGTCTTTTCAGATTGTAATAAGGCATGCGAGAATTCTTCTATCAGAATGAGTTTAATTACATCCTGAAAATGGAATGTTCGAAAAGGAAAATCATGGCTAAAAGCATCTTAACTCACGTCTTTGACTTCACCAAAAAACTGTCTTGAAACATATTTAAACGTGTATGTCTAAAACTTCTATAATCCCAGACGAGACACGAGTAGTTAACAATAAAGTGTAACAGTTGTAGTTGAAGAAACTGTCTAGCTGTTGAAAGGTTTTATCAACAAATAATAAAAAATGCACGAATACGTGTCTAAGAAGCTTCTCAGTGTGGTACATTTTACCTTGTACTTTACTTTATTTTAAGTGAAGTTTTTACTCAATATTATGTCAAGTCGACACGAACCGAGCTTGCTTGTCTCGGCCATTTGATGTTAACAACTCTGGAATTACTCTTGAATTCCACTGAAAATGAAGGTTTTTCGTCTGACATAACAAGGAGGTTGGTATTGTTTTTGACAAAACTTCACGCAATTCGTTTCATGAATATTAGAAGATGAAACTTAAAACCACTGGTCGCCATTGAATAAAAAAGTCATTAATAAAAAAAGGTCTCGATTTACTTTGGGGCGAAAACGGGGTGTGGGAGTCACCTCAGATTCACTCATCTTCTAAACCTTTTGATTGTTTTCCTCCTATTTCAGTCAATGAGCTTCAAAAATGACAGTTCCCAATTAAAGAAACAAATAATACAAAAATTACGAGTAAGCAACGATCTACAATAATTTATTTCAACCGCGTTCCACATAATCCCCTTTTCACCCAAATTAATCTGCCGACTGCATCAGTGGGTACTAATTTTGCGCGCAAACAGGAGGTGTGGAATGCAATAAACACAGTTTTGTCTGTACTCAAAATTAGGGTTAACTTGGAACAAATTAAACTTTGTTTACATGATCAGTTTCCTTGGAAATGTAAGCAGACTGACTTTTCTTCAAACAAACTTACTTACTTACAACACAAACCAACTTACTCAAACATATCGTCATCTGCCTAACCTTTTCACAACTATGTTGTGGTTGGCATCCAGTCTAACAGGACGCAGCTGAATACCATTATTTTACATGGACCGATAGACTATCCTCCACAACCCGGTTTTACCCAAATTTATAGTCATAACGACTTACTAACCGAGAACATAAAAATGAGCACTATTTTCTCAGGTCTCAACAGACGTCGGTCAAAAAGGTAACAGGGGTCAGACACAAAACCTAGTATATTATACGTAAATCTAAATACCAACCGCCTTCAAAGGATACCTAAAGTCTAGCAAAACTAATCTCAGACAGAAAGCGGCAAAGTCTATCCTTGCCTCTCCTTGCCGACCTTATCAAAATTGGAGGCAAAGAAAGTCAAATAGAGCGGCTTCAGAGACAAAAGAATAAGGTCACTCTGCCTGGGGCCTGCGGGCCTGCGGGCCTGCGGGAGGCCGAACATTTACATATGCCGAATAATTTACATACGGACCGTTTGCTCTGACTGCAATGACGTGGTTGAGGTCCGGCGCTTGAGTCTTTGTTTAAGCTAAAGTGTGATGTGGAGAAAAATTCCAACGAGAGGTAGTCTAATTTGCACATTCAGTCATTCATGCGGATGCCTCTGCATTGAATCCTGCATACGAAGAATGTATTGTAACATAGAAGCCGATGTACTAAACCGGCGTATGAGCGACGGCGAAGCGAAAGGAGTGTGTAAGCATCGAAGCAGCGTTCTACAGTCCACTAAGAAATTCAACAGTAAACGACATTGTATTTTGCCCTTACAGGGTTCCTATATCAAAACCCACAATTACTTTTTTGTCGTAAAATATGTTACGTGAGTGAGAGCAAATAAATAAATAGAGTTTCTGATCCCATAATTTATAGACGTGACTTTTGAGTGTGTAAATCAAAATACATGAACATTATCTGTTTTTGGTTATAGTCAGAAAGCTAATAATTGGCATAACGCTTATTATGTCTATCTAACTGGATAAGTGATTTGCCATTAGTGTATAACTTAAAGCCCTGACTGAAAGACCTCTGGCCCAGAACAAGAACTGCAAACGCAACTTCGTAGTTTCCTTTGCATTCAAGTCGTTAAGTTATTCAATCAAAATCAAAATATTTTTATTTCACATAGGCCTACATGGGCACTTATGAAACGTCGACAAAAAGGTGCACGGTTCGGGTTGGTCGTTTCCTATGGAGAAGAACCGGCAAGAAACTCCATGGTTACTCTTTTAAAATGATTAGTTTTACAATATTATCATGTTACAGCATTAGTACTCAAGTATGGGGGGACAGCATAGGCCCGACAATAGAGCAGAACCTCTATACGATTACAAACAAACTGTAGATTCATTACCCATCCCCATACACTCAGCATCCGCTCCATGTAAATCCAGTCGGTGCTCTAATAAAATGCGGGCTCATCCTATTTTTCGCCCGCTCGACATGATTATGTAAAAATCGGACACAGCTGTAATCTGCTTAAATTTTTCGCGGACGTATATTTTCAATTCCACGATGATTGGGCTGTGATTCTGTTTTACATACTGAATAAATGACTTTTAAATATGTGACGGCAACAACGTGCGGGGATGGTTTACTTTGTGTTTTTTTTCGCAAAAGGATGAATTTTTAGATAGTGCTAATCTTGCAAATGTAGGCGTCTTCAGCCAGCATGACACCGGTAATGTCGCTGCAGTTGGATACGAATCCTGCAAATGTGGTTCTACTACGACTCCAGAAAAAACAGCACAGATGCACACTCTTAGACACCTAACCCTTGACGCGTCATGTCTAGGGTTTAATTAAGGGTAGAAGTAACATTTCATAAAATTTCTTTAGAAATGTGTTTTTTAATGTTTGACACATTATTTGCTCGGCTTACCTCTTGGCCATGGGCTACACTCAAATGACACGTCTCTTGCTGGAGCGACTGTGGCCAATATTATGGAATGGAATGAATAGGTGAAGTGGAAGATAGTTTCTCGTTATGCTCTTACAAGAAACTGCGACGGGAATTGGGAAGCGACGGTACTCGTCTCGCAAACCGTATCACCAGAGGTTAAGACCTCGGGAGCTTTGGACGACAATAATTTTCCTTTTATAAATATAGCAAAAAAAATTACAAGCGCAGGAGTGGGAGCTCATCACTCACGAAACCTCACCCAATTCTCCGTTCACAGACTCACTGAGGCTGTATAGATTAAGGTCGACTACAATCACAATGATATTTATCGCCACAAGCATGTATGTAGGACGTAAAATGATACCAATTGATACTTCAATGCATTCGTGCATATTTTACATAATAAGAGCAGAGGCTGAAGGTGAAGTGCTTATTGCAATGAGGATGGTATTTTATGATTAGTGTCGCGGGTTCGATTCCCGCACGGACAACAAATATTTGTATGGCCTACAGATAATCGTTCCAAGTTTGGGTGTTTGTGTATGTCAGTTTAAATGTATGTAAACGCACCCACGATACAGGAGAAATTCCAAGTGCGAGCTATTTTAATAAAAACTTACATGGCAATCGCACCACAACATTTTTCACAGCATTATTTAATTATTTTCTTTCAAATGTTATTAAGGGTTGAGCTTAAACAATTTAAGGTCACGTCTGTTATCCTCTAAGGATTAGACAGAGGTGTACATAGAGTCCACCCAAATTTCGCCAGTTATATTTAGTTGCAATGTAATTGAGGCGAGTCTATTGCCACTAAAAACACAAAACCGCTTTGCCCGATCAAGGCTTCGAGCCCAGGACCTCATGTTCAGTAGTAACGCTTGCAACCGAAAGACGACCGTGGCATAAACGATAATTGAAAAAATAGATTTACTTTTTACATGTACCTAACCTAAAAAAAGTCTTGAAACCGTCTTTCTATTCATAAACAAAACATTTTTTCACAGGTTCACTGCACTAAACACAACAAAAACTCGCCTCTCCTACCTCACGTACAAAATTACCTCCCTGAAAAGCGCACCAGCAAAATAAGAAATAAACCGTCAAGTTGCCAAAAAACCAGTCGCAATTTGAGAAAAAACACGTAAAACCTAATGCATTTCCCGGGTACAGTGTACACGGCACGGCACGGGCAAGGTACGGCTCGGCTCCGCATCAATCATGGACGCCCGGCTGCATACTAAATAACCGGGTATGGTGAGCCTACCTGGGCAAACAGGACGCTTTTATTGTTGCGGGGAAATAGCGCCAGTATCGCTCTGATTGGTGGGACACCGGGTTTAAGTGATAGAGACGAATTGGATGGGTCGTGCAGCAGCGTGATCTAGCTATATCCTTGTGTGGGGTGTATGGCTACTTTGCTCAGACTAGGATGGGGTTTTAGAATGGAAAAACAATGTTAGAAAATACAATTTAATACAGCAGTCGAGGAAAAGGGGTATAGGAAAAATGGTCGCCAATCAGAACACAATATCGCGTCATTTCACTGAACGCTGATTGGATGGCGAAGATGCGACGAGACCGGTACGAAATCTTAGAATGAATGCATGAATTAATGAATGAATACCAAACAGGTCGTATTTTAGCTGAGAAAGATAACGTCGTGAGTATTTTTGTGGATTAATGAAACATCACGTTGGTTTTACCTGAAGAGGTGTACCTATAGTAACACCCACATTTAGCCAGTTATTTTCACTCCCATGTAATAGAGAGCGTGCCTATTGCCATCAACTGGGTACATAATATAGACTTTGGGAGAGTGACCATTACGCACCGGTACTTTTATGATTTAGGTACATAACTGTTATCTCCGATTACGGCCCTTACCCTATTTCTCGTCGTGACATTCACTGTATAAAATAAGTATAAAAAATGTATTTTATTCTCAAAGCGGATCGGATTCCTATTCACAATTTATTACAAAGCTCATCTTTACGCGCTCTTTATATAAATCTTCTAAATCGAGCTCTAGCAACTACTCCCACTTGCCTAAGCCCAACTGAGTTTCAGCCACTTTTCCTTTCAATCGACTTTTACGAGTTACTATGACCACTCTTGATTCTCAGGCATTTTTCCGAAGTACTCGTATAAGGATATTGTTGAATTTGTCATAAAATATTCATGCACGCGCGATGGCACATTATCAAAGGCGTCAGGAGTTGTATGGTGTCCTTTATGAGACGCTTTAAGCATGCAACTGAGCACTAGGCCATAAGGCTAGCGAGTGCACGGAACTAGATAACCACAACAGAAAGATACACCTTGCAGACAAGTCGACAAACAAGTTTGCGACATGTCATTAAAGCGTCCGGTGGCAAGCAACCAAGTTATTTGTTCGACAGGTCGTAGGATGGGCGCTAACATCATTCCTATAATCCCCGAAGGGCTTGGCAGAGGTGCATCTATAGATGCACATCTCCTTTTAGTTGTACATATTGTAATTAAGTTAGTTTTAATGTTTTTGTATCCTAGATTTACTTTATTTTAAAACTTTTCCTGTCCTAATTAAATTATGCAATGTAAAGTGATGGCCTAAAACACAGGTTTAAATAAACCTAGATCATAGTCATTATCGTAACTTGCAACAGTTATATTTATTTTCGTTATAGTTTACATAAAAGCACTAATTATACAATTGTTGAGAAATAACACTACTGCACATAAATGTACACTTTTGTAATACCTACTTTTTTTAAATAAATTATTCTTATCTTATCTTTTATCTTTTGATCCTATGTAAAAGGGAGTGAGCGCATTACCGGGCACAAATCGAAAAATTACTGATTGAAACGCATACCGATTTGCCCGACTTGGGAATCGAACGAGTCAGTCAGTCAGTCGTTCTTTATCAAACTATCGTATTTATCTTCATTCGCTGCACTTGTTTGCACCGGCTACGTCACCAACCATTAAACTGTTTTTCAAAAGTAAAACATTTTTAATCATCAAGTAACTTTTACTCTCATTTTATCGCTCGTTTAATGGCCCGGCCCGCTCGCTCCGTCCCTCACTTGGGCTCACTCAGCAGTGTTCCGATAGGAGTTGACCATGTCAGTAGCCTCAAGCACTATTCAAGTTTATAGCATTTTGAGTATATTTTGATATAGATCAAGTTTTAATAAAGTGATTTTTGGAAGTGTTTTTTTGAAAGGTAAGTTTTCGTTTTTTTTTTTTTGCTTTAATGATCAGTTTATTGTTCTAGTTTCGGGCACTACGTTTACAAAAGTAATCGTATAATAGTTCCCGAAAAGTTTTAGCAACTTTTAGGTCATTATTTAACCTGCCAATTAGTGTGATAACCGTGTTTCTCACTAATCAACGAAAAGTTTAAAAATGTTACATTTTGCAACATAAGTAAACAAAAACATCATGTTATCCCGCGTGAACACGCCGTGGGTCCTATAGTTTCAAATTGACTCAATTCGACTTCACCCACCGCTGAGTATAGGCATCTGCTAGTGCCCAACCTATCGCAATTCAATACTAAACTAAGACGAAGCTCCTACCAAGCACACTCACCTAATTATTTCCTATTCAATATTAGCACAAATCAACGCAACTCCATTATATCACAATCATTATCAATGACATAACATCACCAGTCTAAACCAACCTTTATTTATTGTAACCATCATTACCTAAGCAAAGCTCTAAGTTGCTTCACTTAACTATGCTTTAAGTCATAGTTAAGCAATAACTAGTTCAATTTGACAATCACTTTATCACAATTGCATAAAAGTAACTGGGTGATACATTATAGACCACCATACAAAAGACCAAAATTTTTCAAACACATAACCATCCTTTAGGCTTTGCTACAGTCGAGTAACAAGTCTATTCGTGGAGGTTCAACGTCACTTTCTTGGTTGGTAAGTCTTTTCGTCCCGGCATGATAGATCTATCAACAGTGTGGATAAACTAATCAAGACCTAGAATGTCAAAAAAAACTACAGGGTGCATAGGCATACATAGAGGAAAATTTGTGTTCGATTTCTTCAAGTCTTTTCATTTTCAGGAGATAATAAACCTTCGTATTCCCTTAAATATGGGAAATGATTCCCTCTAAGTCGATTCCCTGTATGTCAATTCCCTGTATGTCGATTCCCTGTATGCCGATTCCCTGTATGTCGATTCCCTGTATGTCGATTCCCTGTAGGTCGATTCCCTCTAAGTCGATTCCCTGTATGTCGATTCCCTATATGTCGATTCCCTGTATATCGTTTCCCTGTATGTCGATTCCCTGTATATCGTTTCCCTGTATGTCGATTCACAAAACAAAAAAGATTTGTTTATAAAAGTTCCTAACTGACCTCTGGTTAGTCAAGTACACTTAAACTCAAAAGTGAAAAATCGCATTCCGTTTTAAAAAAAAGTCCCGTTTATTTTTTGCCCCTTACGGCTTTATCAGTTTATTTTCCCTTAGAACTAGAGCATTTCTAGGAACACAACCAATAGAAAAAGAATAAGAGCGAAATCATAATTAGCTTGCCCAAAATAATTTCAATCCATCTTCATAATATCTCTATCAGTCGTAACCGTGTCATAGTTACGCGACTATGATTCTATTACCATTACGTAGAGCATTCTCTGTACACGCTTACTTATCAATGTACCAACAACTTGTTCGACACAGACAATGCGTAGAACTCATTTGGACGCCGCGCCGGGCGTAATGCCAAATTATATGAATAAGCTTCATAATGCTATCATGATGGGAATGTCAATCGTTTGAGTGTGATTAACAAATAACTACTACATAATAAGTGTACCAAGTAATAAGTTCGAGTCGAGTTCGATTTTTAGATCCAGGTTTGAACCGAAAAAGTTTTGAAACGGATCGAACCATTTTAAACGACTAAAGTTAAGGGTCGGTCACACCGGTGACGGCAATTTTCGGACGCGACTTCGGACGCTTACACATACCTTATGCAGGCACTGAAGTATCTGTCTATGTACCTAATAGTTTTACTAAAAAACTACAACAACAACAGTTTTAATAACAATAGTTTTCTAAGTCTTGTATGGATCTAGTTGTCCTAAAATAAATGAATTTGAATTTGACTACAGTTGAAATTAGTTTCGAAACTAAAAAACACGCTCCAAGGTTTAAGATTGGACCTAAGCTAGAACTCATTTTGTAACAACACAGAAAATTCATGGGGTCATCTTCAGCCTAAACCAATTTAGGCCTTTGACAAGTCAACAAGCCAACGTTCTGCGTTTCATTTTATGTAAATATTCTTTTATTGTCGACCATCATCGCCTTTTATGTTCAATTGTCCATTTATATGCCCTTATGCCGATGCAAATACCCAAACAAACGTCCACTTCTAGCCTTCCACACAAGGATTAATCGTTTTAGCAGTCTTGACCTACAGACCCGCAAATATTCGCCGCTCCAATACATATACAAATATTTACATTTACCAATCATATATAACTTGCAATTTGATCTCACTCACTAAACACTGATGAAAGTCTTTATAATAATGATTAGTCCCCATTTTATCTATTAATAAAACTCTATAGAGTAACAAACACGGAAGTGCGACAAATATAATAAAAATATGTTGATAGTGACCTTACAGCTATATTTTATGTTAATAATGTGCACAGCAGAGCTGGCTTTGGTCTAATTACTTGAGTAAAGGTAAAGGTTACCGCTTAGCGTGTTATTACGAAAGATAATGGCGTTAGATTTAAGTAGGAAGGTGTCTAGCTTTGCATAAAGTTTTACTACGTTTTATTAGCGTAATCGGTTACCGGTGAAGGAATACGTTGTGAGGAAACCAGATGGGCCTAGAACCAGACATTCGTATGTGACATCCACCTACCCGCACAGCTCGTACTGTGTCCGACTGGTGGATAACGGCACGGCCCTCTCACCCGAAGGAGCCCTGTCTCTGCAGTGGAGACGTTTCAAGCTGCTTATGCTTGACGTATACCGCCAACGCTACCACACACTATACCCGAAAGAAGATTAAGATTGTATGATGTACAAACATGATACAATCTTAAAAATCTTCATTAAATTTCACCCTCACCCTTGTACTCCAAAGACAGTTGCAGATATATTGCTTTACAACAGAAAAGCATACGTAATAACCATTCCCTGAATAAAGCTTTATTTTACAAGAATTTCTAGTTAAATCCACTATCGACAATTTTTCCTGGTCTATCTGATTTTCATGTCTCACACGTCCAGAGTTCAATGAACTGAATAAACACTTCCGCATGTCTGCTTTGAGTATAGGTACTTGGTGGCTTGTGCCCGACTCGTCACTGATCCACCTCGTCATCGAGAAACAAAAGATCACGATTCAGAACATACTGGCAAAACAAAAGAAGGCCTAATTAGCATTCTATCTGTCATCTTACAAAAAAATATACGCATAAGAGTTAAGGAAAACAATTAAAAAATATGACGAAGACCTCCATAGTTTATCTTGATACTATGAGCATTATGTATGTTATCTACCATAAACAGCAGAAAATCTCTTCCTTATGTACAAGAGGAAAATGGTGGTGTTTATGTGTTACGTTAGGGAGCAGTCTTTGAACTACATTGACCTGGATGTTTAAGGATGTTTCGATTTGATATTTAGCCGACAAAGTAATGAAAGACATCTATACATTATATAATAAATCTGTAGGCGTGGCGTGTCTGTAGTTCTGTACATTGAAAATATTAAGAAAAGTAGTAGAGGCGTTAACCCATTTCTACCATTTTTAGAATTTTTATCTGTTTGTCGGTTCGTTTGTGCGTGCATCACGTAAAAACCCCTCATTGCATTCAAAATCGAAATATTAAAACATAAGAAGCATTATTCCGAGTAACATAGCGTTTATTTAATTAAAATCGACCAACAGACGCAAAAGATAGTTAGTAACCTCATCCGCGATTTCTATGAAAAATTTAATTATTTACGTAAAACAGGTTTTAGTCGAAGTGTAGTCGGAATGGCTGACAATTAACTTGGTTTTATTTTTCCTTTTGTGTTTACTCTTTGCATGGAAGTAATAAGTAAGTACTACGTACAATCCATTACGAAATAAAATCTCTAAAAAGTTTAAAAATCAAAACAAAATTAAAATTTTATAAAATCCACGACGTTGTAAATTTCTTCCGTGCGGGAATCGAACCCGTGACACGCAGCACCGCAATTAATTACTCAGCCACTGCGCCAACCGTGCCGTCATATAACTGTGGTTATGACTTCCTCGAGCATTGCTGCAACTTTGCTTAATGGTGGCCGGACTGCACATTCCATTTTCAAATTGCCGCTGAATCTTGCATGCGAAGATACCCCAACATGCAACATCACCAAAAACGGGGGAGTCCTTTTGCAGCAGTGGAAGTTAATAGTATGGGAAGAGTGCACAATGTCGCAGAAGCATGCATTAGAGGCATTGAACCGTAGCTTGCAGGACATCCCCGGCAACCAGGCGCTGATGGGTGGCGTCGTTCGGCGACTTTTGTCCCTGTGGACGGTGAATAATGGGCTAGCTAGAATAGGCCGTGTCGACGGCGCGTTCGTGTTCCACGCGCGCCTCAAAGAGATCAAACTCAGGGGCCGATACCTGCCAGGGTTGCGGGACTGTTCGAAAAAGATACCATGGCCCTGGAACATAAAGGGCTAAGAAGGAACATGACATGCACGTTTTTCTCAATATGGAGGTTAATATAAAAAATAAAGAGTGGGATAGGGGGCGAGCCTATTTCCACCAACTGCATGGGCACAAATCCAGATTCCGTGGCTGCTATTGAAAAATTCCTGATGGAATAACCCAATATCGTACGTATTTATAGTATTTTTTTCAATTGCATACATTGTTTAATGTCAAGTGGAAGAGCGGAGTCACACGAGCATCTCCTTGCTTAAAAGGTGATCTGTAAATCATGTGCATTATAACTTTTTTTAAACACTTTTTTAACACTGCCCGACCCGAGCATCGATCCCAGGACCTCATGCTTCGTAGTCGCACTTGCGACCACTCGACCACCGAGGCAGTCTCTCACATACACACCAAAATTTCCACGCGAACGAAGTCGTGGGCAACAGCTAGTTATGTAAATATCGAGGATAGTTCTAAAGGCGAATTGAGGTAGATAATCAAAAGACATTGCAGATTCAAATGGAATCCATGTGTTGGTTATCCTAAAAAAAGCTCTTAGGTAATTTAGCTCCACCGATATAAGTAGTACTTTAACCCCCCTTCCTTTACTTAGAACTTTAACTAAATCTATACTTAGTACAAACATAAACCTGAAATCATAATCAAAAACCGTAAGTCAAACTCGACGCAAAATTAATCACAACTCGTTTTCGATCAAAACTCCTTGATTGAATGTAATGTATATTTAACTTAATTCCAGCTTGAATTAAACAAACATAATCAAGGGAAAGTTATACTTATATATTATTTACATATATATACTAGTAGCTGTTGTTGCGATGTTTCACTTGGGTTCTGAGTTCAGGCAACGCAGCCTAGAAAAATGTAGTAAGTATATTAATGTTTAAAACTAGACTCAATTAACTTTATAGTAATTTATTAGACTTAGATTTTAATTTTAATGAGTTATGCCTAGTCAATTTATAAATAATAAGTTTATTTATTAGAAATCGCTAATGTCCTGAAAATCACGCGTAGTAATGAAAACTACGTTTCAGAATTATAATTTCTCTATAACGCAACATAAATGCCTTGTCTCTATGGTGAATTTAAACGGCAAATATGGGTTGGTATTCTCCGGACGGAACTGAAGCCTTATTTTCATTGCGTGCTTTCTAAAGTCTAGATTTTACTATACTACTAACAAACAATTAAATAGGACTCCGCTAAAATAGTAAAAAAAATCCTTGGTGATTCATAAGTTCATAACGCAAAATCCTCGAAGGTCCTGCTTGCGTGCATGCGTTACGTAAAAAAGTAAAACAGCAGTAAATGATCGGCACGTAACAAGCGGTAATTAATCGCCACGTGCGGCATGTCGAGCGCGACCGAAAGCGCAGACGAGGCGCAGATACGACACACGGCTTCAACGCAGAAAACGTGACGGGAGAAATGGGTAGTCACATGTCTATCCATTTTTCCCATAGGATAATGCATGTTTCGATAATGGCGATCAATCTCAGAAGATACTGTACAGTTTCGTCCCTTCGTCCACCAGCGTGTACGCAAACACATATGCCCTCTATCTTACCTCAACTTCTAAACTTTGGGCTGCTACTAAGTAGTCTACTATTACCACTACTATTACTATGCCACGTGCCGTACCACTAACATGTGATTCGTGATACAATGGGCTGTCAAAAACAGAGAAGTAATGGAAAATTAGGAGATACAGAAATGATTCTACCGATTAATAAATCGTCTAAGCTACGAGTATCTTTGAAATGGTTCCGTAAATCGAACTATTGAAATGTGTTTGTACTACGAAAAAGAAAGATTTTCAAGTCTAACATTCTACCAATGTTTGTGACAAACTAGCTTTAGTTTGAGCGTTTACAAACACTGTCGAAAAAAGAATAATAATTACAAGAAGTAGGCACAATACGTTTCGTCTACTCATCGAAGGGATTGTCCCCTCGCCACCGGCTGCTCTAGGGCCCGTCCTCGTGTCAGTGTCACCCAATTGGATCAGAACAGAGCGCCCGCGCCGACCGCCCGGCCCAAACCTGTTGTTTGACCATTATTGATATTATGCAAATGTAATCAGCGCCTAGTCAGCGTACGATATGCGTGGACTATGGGCTTCGTTAAATAATTAGGCCGTTTGTACACATACGTTTTCTTGCCGTGAAATGCTACCGTTGATTAGCCCTGTGTGGACACGGTCTTCAACATTGTACAGATATCTATGGAAGTTTGTTAACACATACTGCGCATACGCCGTGTTGCCGTATGCCGCTTTTTCTGTCTTAAATATGTGTGAAGGTGTGTATGTATAAGCAGCCTTACGGTTTAAAAACTGCACGAATTTATCATAGAGTTGAATGTGGATTTGGCACGTTTCAACTCATGGGCGCCATGTCAGGCAATAAGTCGGCTATTTCCCGCAGGATCGGGGCGAGTTTGTTTCGGGTTACCGCGTCTCAGTAAAAATGTCCAGTACCCACTCGATGTTTACAGTGAAACGTCACGCGTTTTAAATGATTTTTTGATTGATTATTACTGGACCAACAAGATTTAAAAGCTCTTTATATGTTTTACATTGATATTCTGTACTCGAATGAAAAAAATACTATTATCCTGTGAAAGTTCTCTGCTATATCAAATGGCCGACCATTTTTTTTTCTGTGGACGTCATCAACAGTGTTTTCGTTTTTTTTAGTAAACGGAGATAAATATAACACGATACAGCATCTTTATCACTCGAAGTCGACATTTTCTCGCGAGGATTTAAGCAGTACTGCACAAACTATGCCAAAAACATACCGTCAAGTTCGTAAATGAAATCAGTGCAGTATCGTTTCGGTATACAGAGCGCACTATACCGCGCTGCTACCTCACCGACAAATCAGGAAGAATGCTTTACCCACAGCCTACTTTAAGTTAGATCGGTGGAAAATAGAACCGCTAGAGCCTGCAATCACAATTTTCATTTGCATTACGAGTACTTCAATTTGAAAAGCTTTCTAATATCCGGCTTACAGTATCACTATTAATTTAGTTAATTTAATACATTGGAACAGTTTAGTCGATGATTTCATTGCATCCAAAAACGAATGAGTTTACATGTAATTTTCGTTTTTAATTAATATAGAAATGAATTCGTTAGTCAGCTATATATGTATTGGAATTAAAATAAAGCCATTAATCTTCATACTCGGAAAGTAGACCAATACTAATGACGAATATTTGTTGATAATTTTACTATTATTAGTTTATATTTAAACAGTCACTAATTAACTGATTTTTTATCGTTTAAATCATGATATTTCTCATATAATATTTAAACACTGTATTTTTTAAATAGTTAATTTGTTGTGATATATTTTCCTCTGTATAATAGTGAATATGTACCATAAGACACAAATCTCACATGAAAACCCAGAGCAACTATTTGTGGAGTAAGGTCTTAAACATTCAAATTCTCGCGGTAATCAAACCTGCTACACGAAATGCAAAGCCAGTCCCAAACCACAGCGAAAACCCTTTTTTTTTTTGGAGGGTGGGAAATCATCAAATCACTCCTCCCGCTCTGGGCGGAGCGGAAGGAAGTGTCAGACTCTTACTGACTAAAAACCACCCATGTTCCTTCTTTCGCCCTTTATGTTCCAGGGCCGCGGTATCTGTTTCGAACAGTCTCGCAGCCCTGGCAGGCATCGGCCCTTGCGGGCCCCTCCCGTTTGCTGACATCTCTTTGAGGCGCGCGTGGAACACGAACGCGCCGTCGGCACGGCCTGTCGTCATACGACGGACGGACGGCGAGCTAGCCCATTACTCACCGTCCACAGGCCCGCGCCTACGGTGCCATCACGGCGTGGCCCCCGACGCCCGGTGCTTCTCCTCCCGCGGCGGCTGGGACGTGAGGCTCTCTCCCTCTCACGTTCCGCCGCCTCCTTCGCTAGCATGACTGCTTCGCAGAAGGAGGCGACGGCTTCCCATTCCCTCTCGCCCCGGACCATGGCTTGAACCAGGGCCGGACGCGAGAGGTCGCCGACAGCGAAAACCCTGCCGTGACATTCATTTGTCGAAAATGCATCGTTATCTGTTTACATAGAACCGGTATCAAGTTCAGCCAGTGCATAAGTTAAACTTAGTTCATGCGTCGCGTTGACACCACCATCCCACCTTCAGCAGCTTAACGCGCTTTAGCCTCAAAGTAATTGGGTCACAGCTGCTTACCATATTACCTGCTAAGACTGTTTATGTTTAGCGCCGTAACGTGTAATAAAGCGCTATTTAGCTAGAGGTCAACAACGATCAATATTGTCGACAAAGTCAAAGGTCACATGACTTTCCAACATTCATATCAATTAGCAATGTCACCGAATTTTTAAAGTTATTATTCATAGTGCTTTATTAGTGCGATGCCTTAAATACTAGAGTATTCCTAAGAAAATTTAAAAAAAAGCCGGCCAAGTGCGAGTCGTACTCACACGCACTCAGGGTTCCGTAGCAACAAACAATTAAAAAAGAAAATGAAAAGAGAAAAATCTATTTATCACCTTGAGCATTGCTAACTCAGTCCATTGCAACCATTTTATTTACACTTTCAAAGATAACAAATTATAATCTCAACTATTGAAGTTCTGGGATATTTGTTAAATTCAGTTATGTCCAGGCAAGTATTTAGGTTCAGACGCTATCTCTTTAAAATGAAGTGCACTGGACCCTAGGACTACACAGGGGTTTTAATCTGACCCAAGTCTATTTGGTAAACTGCCTTTTTCTTCATAAAGCTTTTTAGAGTTCTAGAGAACCTTTTTTAAAGTTTTCTCTTCATATACACCAAGAGCTATCATCGCAAGCATCGGCATGAATCATAACCTGCTGTAATATTGATTGCTGATACGTTTGACACAGATTTAACTAATAAATCTTATTTTCTAAACCAATATAAATGGATGTATTCCTTAAATCTAGACAAGCAGGTAATTTGTTAGTTTCTACTTGATGAATGATTTCCGTTACCAATGGGAAGGTCACGGATAATTCGATATGTGTGGAGTGTGGACAAACGACATTTATTGCCGATGAAAAGATTAATGTATTTAATTTGTGTACAGTTCCGTCATCAGGACTGGTTGGAATGTTTAAATGATGATCTGTTCCGGTGAAATCCATTCTATTAAATATACTAATATTTACTAATATTATAAATGCGAAAGTAATTCTATCTGTATGTATATTACCTTTGCAAGGCCCACAGTAAGACCAATCTGTCTTAGGACATAGAACTAACTGGACTAGGACATGGGATACTTTTTGGTTGGTACGTTACCGAGGGATAACTCCGACCTACCCGAGGGCGTATCCGCTGGAAAAAAATAGTATTATAATAATGTGACATTGCCTACGAGATTGCAATTTATCTATTGAATCATCCTACTTAGGTCTCCTTTTTTTAAAACAAGTCAAAATAACCAGTCCATACATTCACTCGTTAGTAGTCATTTCAGTATTAATCCGCCCACAGCCCACTGCTGGGCTCCATTGGGGTAAGCCTGCTAGTGCAACTCTTTTGCATCTGACATAATTATGCTTTGGGAATACCGCCACTATTAGCCCCTACGATCGGTGCAAACTCGAAAGAGTGAGAATTCTGAAACATCTCAAGGTGGCAGAATTGATGATAGTTGGTGAGTTTATCATTCTATCTAACATAATCATTATTATCAACCCTAAATGTTACCACTGCTGGGTTAGGGCATGCCAGTTTGCTCACGATGTTTTCCATCACCGGTTTGATTATACATATCAGATTTTTACTAGAATAAAAACAGCTTGGTTCTACGGTCACAATTGTCAATTTGTAACTCTCAACCATACTAAAAGCCATTATTTTAATTAGCCTCTGAAACAAACAGTAGCGAGCCTGATGTCCCAATGAACAAGATTATCTACCCTTTGTGCCTCGATCGACAACCCTTGCTAGCGCTAATTAGTTCTTAACCCCGGACCATAACGGAAAAAGTTGGGATTTAAAGCTCTTTTAATAAAGAATCAGTTTTCACTAGTGATCCCCTACTTCTGTAGCTAGAATGAATGGTTTCGGGGATTATGTTTTTGATCTGATCTTCTTAGAATGGCCTAACCATTAGACTGAATACTTCTCGTCAGTGGTGGGTTTAGCTACAAATTACATAGAAATAATGATTAACATTGAATATTGCTACTTTAATATAGACAGCTAGGTAGACTGGTAGAAAATGCCCAAGGCATTAAGTCCTCCTTTGTACATTATGTGCATAAAGTTTTAATAAATAAATAAATAAAATGACTGAATTTGACAAGTGTGGTATGAGCCCATTAATTTTTCACGTATACGACAAGAGTTAGAACATTATTAGGTTAGGAAAGGTCTTATATCATCCAACGTCCGATAACTTAAGTACGCAAGACGAACAATCAAGCTAAACCAGTTTTATACAGAACTCTCATTGTACGGGAAATCGATACAAAGCGAGGTCATATGATGTGTCGCCGTGTGCACCTACTACTACAATTGATAAACTCCATTTAAAAACAAGATCAGTTTTTGTAACGCACTAGTACCTATGCTTAATGAATGATCAACCGCCACACCGATCATTTTCGTTCATGATGAACACGATCAATCCCTTAATCCCGCTTAATGACAGTGTGTCCCGCATCCCGCAGCCTCGCAGTCCCGCTTGTAATACACCTATTAATATTACCGGTATTGACTGACGAACGAGCGCCTCATTACCGAAGTTGACAGCAGTTATTAACAACTACACCTGATACCAACGGAGAATAATTGCTGGATCAAATAATATAGTCGGAGGTTTTAAAATTTATATAAGGCATCATCAGCCACTGCCTAGTGCCTGGACACAAGCCTCTCTGTGCGAGGGACTGGGTCGTGTTCCAGCTCGCGGCGCGAGCGCAGTATGAGTTTGTGAATGTCACATGTACGAATTTTTGAACATGCCAGTTTCCTCACGCTGTTTTTCATCTTATTTTAAAAAGGGGTTGCAGCAAATTCCTCGTATTATTAGTACGTTTTCAATAATATAGAAGCAAAACATAAGCGTGTTTTTAAAACAAAACTAACGATACTGTGTGAATGCTCTGATATTACAAGATGTGGACGAAATCAAACTAAGTAACTCCACGCAAAAATTATTTCTGGGAAACGAGAAACGACTTTTCTTTTAGGTGAAAAATCACGTTTTACGGCAGGACTCAATGTAACGCACTCATAACATGGTGCTGATGGATGCATTGAATAGTCAGGCGGTCGTGGAGGTATTTAAAGTAAAGTTATAACATTAAAAACTTGTATTTAATAAAAAAAACTTAAAATAAACTAACCAACAACCAAAAAAAATATTGCTATGACGGGAAGAACCGAGTGTATTTCGGCTTCGTTAAGGGTTTTTTACACCCATTATTGAGCCCCTGCACAATATATTAGAATTCATGATCATGTGTGAATTCTCTGATATATTTACATTCCAGATAGGTTACATATATATACAATAGATATAATTTATACGACAGCTCCCGGAATTGTAATGAACAATCAAAAATATTTTATTTCAGCTCCTTCATTAACTTTTCTAATTCCAAAATGGGTCCAAACGTTTAGCCGTTACATTGTTCTATTTTCGGACAATGTCGAATTACACAAAAGGATACTTTTATCGTTAGGGACTTATTCAGTTTTTCATTTTTAGGAAACTGACATTGTAAATTCGACTTTGTTACAATGACTAAAAGTTACTTTCCTCTGTTTCAGATGGTGACAAAACTAACTCTCCTGCTAATACTTGCTCAACTCCACCGAGCAATCAACTCACCGCTGCGACAGTTCCGAGAGCTAAAGCCTGGCCAGGAGATCCCCATGCTGCTGCCGCAACACAACGCCCCTCTTTCGGCACCACACGTAGTCATCCACACGCCGACCAGAGAGAAGAAGAGCCCCAACATCATCTCGATACCGATACAACAGATCCTTCTTCCAAAGTTCCATATAATCCAACTCCACCACGGTCCACCGCAGTCGAATGTACACCACACTGCTGTCCACACAGACATTAAACATATCATCACACATGACAATCAAAAACTACCGATAATCTCACAAACTGTGTCCCACACTACATCCAACGTCACCCACCCTACATCATCATCTTCATCAGTAATACCGATACTAATACCGATACATCACAACCTGGTACCGGGACAAGACTTGTCGGTGATACCGTTACAGAAAACCGTTCACAAGTTGGACCAGAAGCTGGAACATTACACGGTTATGGAGAAGAAGGATGACAAAGACAATGAAGAAGTGAATAGATTCAGGACGTTCTATGGTGGTTATGGTACCGGGCTGTTTTTCGGTGGTCAGGGCGCGGGACATGGATTCCACATATTTGGGTAGCAGTTATGTCTCTAGTAGTTCTATTTATTGTTTAATAAATTATTTATTTTAATTGTGTTGTTATTTCATCCTACTCGTCCGGTACACTCTCATGCCATGTCGCTACAAATGACACCGCTCTTGCAGAAAATCCTCATTTTTATCCTAAAACCTGGAACGTTATAAATAGGTACCATAAATTATCTTTCAAAAAGTTGATTAGTTCGCCTGAACCAATGGTTAAAGGAATTAAAGCCACATAGTTTGAATGAACTAGTACGTATCTCTGATCCCTATACCAATTTCTGATTCTATTTGACTTCAGGAAAAGCAGTTTAATAACTCTTATTAAATTTTTGCAATCGGAAAACGCATAATTAAAAACTTCTGAGCCCCTGAACAGTGAACAGTCACATTTAACATTCCAGTGGGAACAAAGAAGAATTAAATTAGTAAACTAAAATAACAAAGAGTGACATTAAAAGGAACGTCCAATTTTTTGCAATTTTTACCTTCACGGATGTGCAGTAATAAAATTATGACATTCCCAAATATTTGGCTCGTGGAAACACTCGGGTGCACCACAATGGCCCGCAGTGTACTTGGATCAACAACACCACAATGTAAACAGATACAAAATGTTCAGTTTTCTTAAAAAATAAAAATATTTGCAACTGGATATACATCATCAGGGCTTGCGCCCTTCAACTGCAAGACCCTTCCAGAAAGAGAATCACTAGTTACTTTAGGTTTTTTTTTTTGCTGTAGCTACCCATCGCAGTTCATACTGACTTACGTAGGCCGTCAACGTACTCGTATGTCCAGTGTACATTGTTTGAGTTGGATTTTCTGCCTTTCCTGCACCATGTGAAGTAATTGTAACAAATTGTAGCAATGTTTTATTTGTTCCTTTTATCTGGAGCGGCTGTTTGTTGCCAGATGTGGAGCCGACAGATATTCCTTTAATTTTATTGATGACGTTCTACTTCAGTGTGTCTGTTGTTTATTGACTGAGGGCTGATTGTTCTTCTTGATCTGAGAATTCAAGTGTAAGGAAAAAGTTTCCTCTCAACTGGAAAACATTTTTGATATTGGAGAGATCAATAGCTTGCAGCAGCCAGCAGTGGCCATGGCACATCACCATTTGTCCATTAAGTTTGAATTTATATAGTTGGATAAGTAGGATATCTTCAAACTGTACGAAATGAACACGAATTTGGGAATCAGTAACACTTGAAAAGAACGGTGGGCATCATTCATAGCAGTACCTCCATTTGCCCTGATTAAATGCAATCACAGTAATATTTGCCACTTGTGATGTCTACAACACTACGTATACCACGTCCTCGTTGGTCTGGAAGCGAGTCACGACTGTTGCCATTAGGTACTGGTAAATTCCGTAGTCGGGCAAAGTGTCATTGGGTTTATACACCAGGAATTTCTCGAATATTTTCGAATATACTTGTAATTTTATTTTATTTTAAAAGTTTGTCATTCATTACATTAGCATGCATGAGCGTGATACTCAAACATTATGGAGTCGCTTGCAATTAAATGACAAATGGGCTTATTACGAAACCATGGCGTTGCTTATCAATTCATTCATTTTGTATTGTCCCAATGAGCTCCCAAATGAAAGGGCACGTTCACTATTAACATTTCAAAAGAATTTATGTGTTTCGCATATAAAGTAATCAGAGGAAGTTATAGATATACAGGAGTATCAGAATAAAATGAGAGAATAATAATATTTTTTTTTATAATATTTTTTATTTTATTCCGGATGGTTGGAATACAATTATGCTTCTACATATCATACCATCACGGCTGTTATCCCCGAAGGGTTAGGCATAGGTGTAGCTATAGTACCTGCACCCATATTTTACCTGATAATGTGCTTGTTTGTGTGTTATTTGCTGTTGTGTGTGTAATCGACATAAGGCCAGCGTAAAACGGACGCGTGCGCGGTTTCAGGCTTATACCTATTCAGAAAATAAATGTCGTGATGGTATAGTAGCTAAAGCCTCACTTCTCATCCACGAGGTTGTCACTACACCATACTTAACACATCGCCTGTAATCCCGGAAGGGATAGCCAGAGGTGTACTAATAGTACACCTACGTTTCACCGGTAATGTTTAAGTCCCATGTAGGTAAATAGGCATATCAACCACAGGCAAAACCACATCATTTGGTTTGAATTAAAGATACATTGCGTATTGCAATATCGTCGTTGTAACTTGTGGTTTCCGCTTCCGCTGTCCTGTTTGATTTCCAGGTCGTGCTAATTATAATGATGGGTTTCCAAACGATTCCATGATGTCAATGGCGATGCTGTACTCTCTGTTAGTGAGAGGGAATTCTTATTCTTTATTCTTATTCTTTATTGCACACAAAATTAAAAGATATACACAACATTACAATATATAGCTTATGTACAACGGCGAGCTTAACCCAAAATTGGGTTTTCTTACAGCAAACCTTACTTCGATTGCGAGATTAACGGTAGAGGATAACCTACGTGCACAACAAGTACATTTAAAAAAAAAACTTATACTAACTTATTTTATAAACTAAACTAATACATACAATATAATATACGTAACCCATACAATACCTATATATAATACTATACACTATTACATCATATATATATTTATATACTACTACTATTACATATACTATATAATGTATACATAGTATCATCATGTTGACAGGAAATGTTCTCTTATTCCCCTCCTGAACACATCTAACGAAGGGCTATCCCGCAAGGAGTGTGGAAGCGAATTCCAAAGGCGCACTGCACGAACAGTAAATGAACCATCATACCGACTTGAGGAGTGGGGAGGGAAACGAAGGAGAAGAGATGACGATGAGCGACAAGGTTTACCTCTAGGAACCAGATACTCGAAGCGTTCCCGAAGATACGAAGGAGCCTTAGGATTATGAAGAACAGAAAAGAGAAAAGAGAGAATGTGTGAATCTCGACGCTGCCGAATAGGTAGCCACTTCAGCTGCTTCCGAAATTCCGACACATGGTCGTACTTACGAAGCCCGAAAATGAAGCGGATACACAAGTTCTGCAGACGTTCGAGCTTATCAAGAAGCTCCTCAGTAGCATCAAGAAAGCAGACATCAGCATAGTCTAGAAGAGGAATAAGAAGAGATTGAGCAAGAGTTATTTTAGTCTGAAATGGCAGGAACTTCTGAAGACGCTTAAGTGACCGATACGAGCAAAACACCCTCCTGCTTACTTCAGCAATGTGAACATGCCAAGATAGGTTGCAGTCCAAGAATACACCTAAGTCTTTAACTTTCTTGGAGTAGGCTATTGGGACACCATCGTACACAACAGGCGGGAGGGACTGATGACTCAATAAATTGATGAAGTATCTGCCACCAATAATGAGAGCTTGTGATTTAGTTGGGTTAACTAATAGTCCAAAAGATTTAGCCCACAGACTGATGTTTCGAAGATCATTATTGATGGCATCGATGGCTCCTGGAAGCTCTTCAAGTTTAAAATGGCGATAAAGCTGCAAGTCGTCTGCATAGAGATGGTAATGAGAAGTTAATATCTTAGTGATAGCGTTAATAAAAACGGAGAAAAGAAGAGGAGAGAGGACGCCACCCTGAGGAACACCCGCAGAAAGATCACACCAATCAGAGCAAGCCTCATTTAAGTGTACCGACTGCGAGCGACCCCGAAGATACGAATCAAACCAAGCAATCACAGAAGGAGATATGTTAAGAGAGGAAAGGATACCTAAGAGAATGTCAAAATCAACAGAATTAAAAGCACTGCTGAAGTCCAATAAAACCAACACCGTAAGGAGCCGGTTTTCCATGGCCAATCGGATGTCGTCAGTTATTTTAACTAAGGCTGATACAGTGCTATGACCAGGACGAAATCCAGACTGGTAAGGACTAAGCAGGCTATTAGAGAAAAAGTAATGAGATAGTTGATTATTAACGACACTCTCAAGGACTTTAGACAGGATTGGAAGTATGGAAATTGGACGAAACTGGGATACTGAAGAGGGATTTGGAACTTTGGGAAGAGGCAAAACATAGGCCTTCTTCCAAGCAGAAGGAAAGGATCCAGTAAAGAGGGAATAATTTACAATGTGTAAAATGACAGGAATAAGGTCATCAAGGATAGGAAGAAGCATCTGAAGTTGGAGACCATCATCACCCACCGCCTTTGTGGAAATAGATGAAATGGCCCGCTTAATATCCCCTTCTGTAACTGGGTGAAAAGAGAATGAAGTACATATTGGCCGAAGTAGATTAGAGAGATCGTTAAGAGTGTTAGATTTAAGGTTGTCATCCAGAGTCACTGGTGATTTGGAAAAATGTAAATTAATTTCATTCAAGTCAATATCAGGCGAGCTGTCATTTGCAGTTTTGCCGATTCCAAGGGATTTTAGAAATTGCCATACTTGTGCTGTGTTGGAATTTTGAATTGAGTTGTGTATGTGACGCCTTTTAGCATCCCTACACATACGACCGCAGCGATTACGCAGTTTCTTATAGAGAGACCAGTTCTCATCAGTAGGGTCCTTTTTGTAACGCCTTTTCGCCTTATCCCTTTTAGACATCGCGTTTTTAATTTCATCAGACAACCAAGGAGCTGGAAGATGCTTCACTCTAACTTTTTTAAGTGGAGCATGCATGTCAAAAAGTTTCAACACTATCTTGGCAAATTCGGCCACCTTAGTGTCCAAGTCATTGCTGTCATAAACAGGAGACCAGTCAATATTGCCCGCATCTTCTCCCAAACGCACCAGATCAATGTTCTTGAAACTGCGAAGCAAGAGAAATTTTGATTTGCGTTTAGGAGGGCGAATTTTATATGAAATAAATAAGAGATCGTGGTAAGAAAAGGAGGCAGAAAGTTGTCCATACGTGGCTACTTTGTTTGGGTCAGAAACTAGAATAAGGTCTAGTAGTGAAGGGTTGCAGTGAGGAGCGTGATGAGTAGCGTTGAGCTGCAGGATGTGCATGTTGACAGAAGAGACAAGGGATCTGAGTTTACGGCTGCGCACATCATCTTTTATCAAGCAGGTGTTGAAGTCTCCGAGTATAATAGTGTGGTCATATAAAGAGGAAAAATATTCAAGGCTTTTTTCAAAAGAAGCGAAATAGTCAATATGACAGGAGGGGCTATAGTAAACACCTAAGAGTAATTTTGTGTGATTAAAAGTTATTTCGATAAAAAGATGTTCGGCAGATTTTGAGTAATTACTAGGAGACTGATCTATAATTTTGTAAATAATATCACCACGAAGATAGATGGCGACACCCCCACCACCCTTGCCTGTTCTGTCATTACGCACAAGCTTGTAGCCGGGCAACGAATACTGTGTCGAGGGAAGAGCAGGTTTAAGGAAAGTTTCAGAGATCAGCACAGCATGAATGAGATCCGAGTCAAATGAGGATAATAAATCGGTATGATGGGCTGGAATGCTTTGTGCATTGATATGAACTGCATTGAAAAATTTGTTATAGCCAGAAAAAATAGCAGAAAGTTGGTCGCATAAGTGTACAGAATCATCACTGAACGCACTAGCATAGCTCTCGTCAGACGAACAAGAAGAAGAACAGGAAACAAAGCTGTCATCAATATTGTCTAACATGATAGTTAAATAATTATATAACAAAATAAATAAATATTAAACTAAATTATTCACAGCTATTTCTAGCTAAATACTAAATTAACAATTAATTAGCTATTCTATATCGAAGATCCTCGATGCACCTTGACATTAAACAAAGATTAAAGTGCTTGTACCCAGAACATTAAAAAAAAATTCAAGTACACTAATTGGGAAATGTTTCCGAACGAGCAAGCTACAGTCATTGTTGTCAAAGTGTCAAAAAAAAGAATCTAAATAAAATCATGACTGACCGACACACAAAAGAAATAAAATGAAAGTATGATTCATATTAAGTTGTGGGTGCGATTATTTTGGCTGCCTCCGCGATCTCTTCTCCACAGCAGGGTTGCCAATTGGTGACGATGCAACCTCAGCAGCCGATGTAGCAGAAACAGTAGATGTAACCGCCGGGAACCGCGTAACAAGTTGTTGAAGTTCAGTAGCGGATTCAATCTTTCGACGCGACTTGTCTGGGAGTATGATGATAATTTTACCCTCGGAGGTCCAACACTGCTTCACACTGAAGTGTTTGCGAGCGGCCAGAAACACGTCGTGTCTAGGCTTGGTTAGAAACTCCGAGAGGACCAAACCAGAACCCTTCAGCTTTGTTTTGTTGCGCCATACCTCACTGCGCAAATTGTAGTTATGGAACCTAATAAGGAGGGGACGTGGCTTGCCTGAATTGACTCCCAAGCGATGGCAGGATGTGATGTCTGAAGAAGAAACATTTGCAATCTTCATCTTATCCGTCAAAGTTAGGACAGCCTGGGAAGTGTGATCTTCATCGTTCTGCTCAGGAAGACCATGGAGGAGGAGAACTGGCCTACGTGAAGCCATCTCATGCTGGTCTAAACCCACTGTCAGCAACTCCATCTGAGTCTTCAGCGCGCTCATAGTTTTCCAAATGAAGCACTTGAAATCCATGAAGTCCCGAGAGAGGCTGGCTATTGTTTTGTGTGACGCCTCATTACTGCTGACATTCTTCAAGTCCTCCTCATAAGTGTCCATCCGTGTGGTGAATGTGGCTGACAGCTCCTCCATACAATTTGACAGCTTGGCATACAGGTCCATATTTGATGATTTGTGGTTGTTCAGGTTTCAAAGGAAATAGAGAGGTAATAAGTGCAGTGAGTGCATCCGAGGATGAAGCAAACTTTTAGTGTATACGCAACATATAAAATTATAATAAACTATTTTAAATGATTAAATGAAATGAGAGCTCTTTTAAAGTTGTGTTCACTTCACGTGTTGAATGGGAATGTTCGTCCTTTTATTTATTTATTTTAAATAGACGGCCGAAGCCAATTACACTATTTAAACATATAACTTATTTAACATAGTAATGCATTCTTCTCACAAAAATTCAAACATTCTGACAGTATCACATTCCATTCATTTGCAAAAATATCCAAACCTGTGTTTGAGTTCAGGAGAGCGTTAATAATAGCAGCCAATGTCCGAGGAATAAGTAACTTGGACTTCCCTTGACTGGTGAAAGTGATGTTAGGTTAATTTCGAAAAAACTGGATTTCATAACTGTCTAATCTGTTTAATTAATTACTATATATACAAATCTAACTAAAATCAACATTTGTCAGTACTTTAGTACCGCTATTAGATAACAGATGGCGTTGTGCCGTGACGTCACTTTTGTAGATCGCGGTGTTAAGATTTTCTTGCAAAACATGATCTCCGCGGTACTCTCAACTTCCAAGTTTTATTTCAATGCGAGATGTTTTTGAGACGTTGTATATTACCTACATTATCAAATAATGAATAGCGTTATTGATAGATAAAAAAGTAGTTACACGGCCTATTTCACGATGCCTGAATAGCCACTACTTACTGAATAAATTCATAAATGGAACAGAATTTGTATGTATTTATCTGCAAAGTAAGTTAACGGGAACTTAATCGCAGGTGGTGAAACAGGCCCTTAGAGTTTCAGGCAAATTATGACCAACTAATCGTTTCAATAAACATGTTGTTTGTGTGATTCTCTCAAAAATAAACCTTTTCTTTTTTATATTAATTATTTGTAATTCCCGAAGGGTTAGACAAAACTGAACATAATAGTACACCAACATTTGGCCAGTTATGCCACGGAGTCTGGTCTTGTGTATATGGAACTTAAGTTCCGTGTGCACAAGACCAAACTCCGTGGCTGCTGCAGAGTAATTCCTGATGGGAAAACCCAGTAACATTTTGCCCGACCTGGGAAACTGTTAACCATTGTATAACTGTGACTTATATTGTATCTGTGTATCGTTTGTTGGAGATCCAAATAGATTAAATAAACTAAACCGTCTTGGTTTGGTTTGCCGAATGGTCAGCAGTAGCGCTCGCGACCACTACACCAACGAGGCGATATGAGAATGAGTTTATTTCAATAACAGAACTATTAGCAGTGTGTTTCCCTAAACAAGTACTTTCTATTGGTTCTAGATTAACAATTCGATTATTCCGCGGCAGTACAAACACTGTCGTTGCAATGCATGCCTTTGTTTACCGGCTATCGCCAGTTTGTGCTGCACAACTTTCACTGCGTGCCATCGGTCAGACGTGTGACTCAATTCTAACAGTGAAATAAAATTCTAAAGTCAAAGGCTGAATCAAATGCAGCAATTAATAAAATAAACAATCATTTGTAACGACCAACATTATTAATGTACAATTCGCCAGCCGAAAAAATTGTTTTAAATTTTCAGTTTTGTGTATATCAAGAAAGTGTGTTCAAATTAAACTACATGTCTTGTGTGTGAGAATAAATAATTTATATGTTTTGCTAAATAATTGTGTGCGGGCCAAGTTCGCGAGTTTGTGTACCGTTAGCAAATTAATTTGCTGTTGACCCGTGATCCATTTTTGAGTGTATTTTTAGAGTGTCAAAACGTTCTTTTTGTATTGGATTTTTTAATTTATTTATGGAACGTGCCGGTAAGCTTTGTCAGGCCATCAGCAAGGTGGGGAGAACGCAACCACGCTTGTTCGGTTAGAATATCTTTTCACTTTGCATCCTAATTAAAAATAGGTACCTTTTTTTGTAGGGCATCTCGCAGTTCAACCTCTGAGGTTGACTACTGCTTAACCGGACAATCCTGTGGATGCCTTGAATGTCCAGGGTCGTAAAAACTAAACTTATAAACTAAGCGATCACTGGCTAAGGGCACCCCCTGTGGGGTACGAGCCTCGGCTTAGGGCGTCGCTGGGGAGGGCAGCAAGGGGACAAGCTGGATCTGGTTTAGATTATTTAGGGGCTGGTAAAGCTACTGGCTCAGCGTCGCGGGCTGGCTCTGGCAAGGGACGGGGGGGAACGTTACTGGGACATCCGTCGCGATGGACCTCGACAGCGAGGTCGGAATGACGGCGGTCTGTTTTCTAAGAGTACTTGTTTCCCTACTACTTTCTTGAAGGAGGGTAATAGGGTCATCGGGGGTGACAAGGGCATGCCGAGGACAGCGAACTCTACTGATACGGGATGGATTGTATCGGGCGGCCGATGCGATCAGGGGGATTTTGTGCTTGACAGCACCGTCAATGAAGCGCTTGGAAAGACGCTTAATGAACTGAACTATGGTAGGCAATCTAAGGTCTAGCTAGATGGAGACTGTCGTTACGGACATAAGGGGGGCACCAGTGATTTTCCGGAGAAACCGGTTCTGTAAGGTACCTTTATCAGATCAGACGTCTATAGAATGTTAGTAAAGCACTATGCTTGTGTAAGCTTGCAGTCTAACCCGATGCAGCAGAATACCAGTATTTAACACGGAGGGACTGCCTATCTGACCTCCACAACCGAATTATTACCCGGTATGTTGTCAGACTTTCGGACTTCTAACCACCCGTAACTAGTGCCAAAAATCTTGACTTGAATGACAACAGGGACTAACAGATGAACGTCTTCCATCCACTAACCGACCACGATAAGCTTTGCTTGACCTGGAAGATCTATCAATATAAATATTATAATTGTTCAACCCCGACATAACACAACATTCAACATAAATAGAGAATGTTTGTAAACAAACTTGAACGTTTCTCAGAAACATTTGTTGTTATCAATGTTCGGAACAGCACATTGCAACTTTGACCCTTGATTCTGCCCTTGTTAGTCATCTCCCAAAATAAACAATATAAATGTTCACATACCTATTTCTTACCGAAGGTATAGTTACCTATGTAAAACCGGCACATCCTAGAACTAAAACTGCAAACACATGAGATATCCACCATCCCGCACTGGGCCTGCGTGATGGATGGAGGAAGTGGGCTGTACCTGCATCCTCTCACGGAGAAGCTTGTCACATTATTCAAGGAATCCATCCAAATAACCAATGACTGAACTGCATTCGTACTGTTTTTCCTTCCAACAACAGAGTCATTGCAACTGCAAAGTAAATAATAGTGCATAAGAATGTGTGTAATCACGGCCAGGACTTGGTACTCCATGGGGCCACGTCCAATCAACTTTTAGTTGCTATTTAGAATGCACAGCACCACTAGTCGATATTCAGAAGATAATAAAATTCAGCGCATGGTTGAAATATTATTTATTTAGTTAGTGTATTTTCAAAGTACGTAATTCTGACTAATTTACTTTGTTACATTGCTCTCTGTTGGGTTAAAATTATATATAAACCTACCTAGTCAGTTTTTTAAAAGGTAGGTACAAGCGAATTCAAAATATTTTTATATTTGCTAGACATGTAGTAAAATATGTAATAAGTTGGTTTGCATAAAATAATGATTAGTTTACATGAAATCCAATAATTTAACTAGTTCTAATTTCGTAGACAAGTTTGCTTTAGTATACACGTGGTTTGTGGTGAAATAAGGTCAGCTAGCGAAACTCGAGCCTTGTCTCAAGACGTATAGGCTCTATGTCTAAGGCAACATGACAAAAAAAATGATAATTGTTTTGGAGTCAGTAACCGCCAGTTACTTCAAACATCAGTAAAAAAGAGGGAGTTCGTTTTTATTAGCTTTTCACCTTTTCAGACATTCCGATATCGATACCAATCACGTCTTTGGAGTTTAGTGAGCTAATTTAATTTAATCCTAAAAAGCATGAAATAGCAACTATTAATTAAAATGCAGTCATGTGGCTTATGTGTGACAGATAGTGTCAATGTGTGATAAATAAGCATATATATATACATATAATAAGTACCTACTTTATATCTTATCAACAGACATTTACATGTGTACAGTACATACGTCGGGAAGCTGAAGGAAGTTGTGGTGACGTCATGACTTGTGTCGAGACAGACAGTCAGACACGCTGTAATCACGTGTATCTAAAAAATACATTGTAGGAATTGTTATGTCCGTTTAGGAAAAACCACACTTGTCGGCGCAGAATCGGTTTGTGTCGGATAGAATGAGCTTGATGTCGATGCAATAAAATCGAATAGTCAGACGCGGTATCGAGTATCTGTTCTAAGTTTTTCAGGTTGACCACATCAACCCGTTCCCAGGTGAGATCGATGAAAGCATCTGGAGGCTTCTCTCACCAAATATCACATCTTGCATACAATGAACCGTTGAGTATTGAAACGTTCTTAACAACTTCCTTTTCTATCTACCCTAAACCCCTAAAATGGTTTCGTTACAAGCGAAAGTATAAATAGACCAGAGATATATGGTTTTATTTTTTGGAGATTTTGTATTGGGTGAAGTTTCTTTTAATATTTTATATACGTCGTAAGCTACGTACACATAGATATTGAAGATCGTTGGATCAATTTTTACAAACAAACATTACTGCAGCTCTCATGATATCCTCGCGATTTTCTTTCAAACCGGCTGATGTTTATTCGAGATGTCTACCAAAGATGTAAAGTAATAAAACTAATGAGCCATAAATTATTATCAGAAACTAGTAGATTTCTATAAAAAATGAATCACGCGCGTTGGATCTTCGTGAACTCGGCCCACTAATTATCTTCGTATAAATATTGGTTTCCTTTCACGGAGGTCAGTCAATCCAGAACAGTCAACACGTGAATATAAAATTATTATTCGAATAGCTTATAAAATAAAATACCAAAGTTTAAAATAATTAAGAAAGTGTTAAGTTAGAAGAAAGTAGCATTGAATGATCATTATCAATAGCTACAAACATTTTGGAACATTTTGACCATGAGGTGAGTATTCCGAGCTGATTTCGTCTTTAGACGTAATATAAAAGGTGTTAGGTTAGTTTAAGGCAGTGCAGTACTAATGGATATTAACAACTTTCACTATGGCTGCCGACAATGAAATATGAAAAAAAGCTATTTTATCGAGTCATGCGAACATATTTTTTTTAATATTTATAGCAACATTGTTTATGCAATTTGATGGTTGAACCCATACAATTTTTAACCCATACAATTTTTTTTTATTTCATGGTACATAGCCATAAAGTATGTACCTCGATTAACCTTATACCCTGTATACACTCTTTAACTTTACATATTTAACTAACTGTCAAAGTGATCCCATCGATACTCACAATGTCATTATTTCCCAGGGTGCTGATTGTTTTCACAATTTTAGCGGCGGCGGCGGTGGTCGGCGTTCAAAGCGAAGCCCCAAAAGGTACCTACTACACTAGAGCTTGCCACAGTTGCCACTAATTACCGAGAAAACGCTTACGATACTTTTGAACAAATTAAAAATGAACCTAGCTGATGAGTGAAGCTTTATCAAGATATCCGAACAGTTTTTGTCTGCTTATTTTGTAATGTCGGCGCAATTAACTTTATAATCGCAATCTTCTGCCCTATTAAAGTATCTAGTAGATTAATTTAAAATAATATTTTCAGGGTATTTAGAGAACATAGTTGCTAGTAAAGCCTACAAAATGATGTACCAAGCCCAGAACTGGACACGCGCCAAAGAAGAATGTGAAAGCATGGGTGCTTCGCTCGCTGTGCCTAAATCACAGGTACGTCTATGCTAACCTAATTTTACTTTGCAGCTAAACATCTTATGCTTCTAGCATAAACTTGTAAAACCTCGACCATAATAGCAAATCTCGCTTAGGATTCCTATTAAATTTTTGAAAGTTTCTGATCATTGATCAATAGGAGCTCTCTAAACGCATCAATATCAAGACCAACATATAACTTTACACGGTACACCTACAGATAACTGCAGAGTGTAGATACTGCACTGGACTAGACTACACACAAGTTATCCGGGGTGTTCACACTTTACGAGTCAAACAAATTGGGATAGAACATGATGTCACGCCCACAACCTGCAAATTCTCACGTTCGGAGCAGCCGTGCAGGCCATACCTACGATTCGGAAACTCTTGTCTTAGTTAGGAATAAAAAACCTCTTATTGAAAAGTAAAACTGAATCTTAATCACCAGAATCGCTAATCAGTGTACAAATCAACCTGAAAACATTTCAAACTGAGCAACATAACTTGTGTTAGCAAGAAAAAGTTACGTGACAGGCAGAACGAGAAGCAATCCAAGTTGGCCGGCTGCGAGCTTGTTCAAATGCGCCAGCAATACGGCAACGTTAAACGGTCTATACTTGACTCTCGCAACTTGACTGCCGGTGCCGATAAGCTGTTACTTTCGTTCTAAGCACTAGTGTAGCACAGTTTTAAAAGTGCTGATAGTCAAGAGAGGAAAGGACAGTTAAGCTGATTCGTATGTTCACCGACTACAGAAACACAAACTTAAATATGAAGGTAACTCATGACCACTAAGGTATACACAATTTATTGATAGTGGAAACTTTCCCTCTTCCAAACACAAATATATGTCAGTTACGAATCAAGGCTGATTCACATTTGGGCAGGCCGCACTGCTATGCAAAAATCAGTACGTCACTTTCGTATGTGTGATCTGCAGACATGAACCAATGTGAACCATAAGTGAGTCGCTCCAAACATTTTGTATTGCGCTTGCCTTTCTGACACACAACATCTTCACTGTAATCGGTTGTTGCAGGAAGAGTTCCAGTTCCTGCAGAAGCTGGTCCGCGGCATGTCTTACCCTCTGATCACGGGCACCCGGTACAAGCTGCTGGTCTGGCTTGGTATCAACAACTTTGAGGAGTTCCCCGTCTGGAAGAACGTTGACGGTAATGTGACTACGGTTTTTAAGTCTCATCATGAAGCCAGGATCTTCTGGGCACGCGTGTTCTATCGTAGACCTCACTCACCACTTCCAATCAATCAAAAAAATCAAATCAAATCATTTATTTGCTTGAATAAGAACTTCTGTTGTATGTATCACCTCATGTACCTATGAGGTGATACATACAACAGAAGTTCTTTAAGCCCTAACCTACCTACAAAATCGCGGTTTCGAGTAGATTCATATGAATTTAATAAAAACCGGCCAAGTGCGAGTCGGACTCGCGCACGAAGGGTTCCGTACCATTATCTATAAAAACGGCAAAAATATCATATCTGTTGTATGGGAGCTCCCCTTAATATTTTTTTTTTTAATTTTTAGTATTTGTTGTTATAGCGGCAATAGTAATACATCATTTGTGAAAATTTCAGCTTTCTAGCTATCACGGTTTATGAGATACAGCCTGGAGACAGACAGACAGACAGCGAAGTCTTAGTAATAGGGTCCCGTTTTACCCTTTGGGTACGGGATCCTAAAAAAATAAGTAGCCAGGCTCTGAGGAGCATGAGGACTCAATTTTTCTCCCCGGGTCAAGTTGTTGGCGGATTTTAAACTTTTTTTATAGTTACTTTATCTTTTTTATTTTTCAGGTGAAGACATCAATGAAACAGGTTTCAGCAAATGGTCCAGCGGTGATGAAGGTTATACGGGATTCAGGTAGCTATTTCAAGTAGTCTGAGGAGATAGATAGTAGTCGGAGGAATCCCCCGCCTTGCAGCGAGCATGCGACACGCGTCAAAGACACGGGCGCCTCAGTTGTTTATTTTGCGTGAGTACTGCCGCTCCGTAAGGGGCCGTCTCCACGAGCGAGAGAGTTGCGGCGATATTATCGTCGTTCCACGTATTTGTATGCGAAAATATCGCCGCGATTCTCTCGCTCGTGGAGACGGCTCCTAAGTCGTAGCGCAGCGACTCGTGGTTTGCACTCACTATCGCAACATGCGACTAGTAGCTCGCGGCCAAGAGGCTAGCCATCATCTCAGTAGTCAGTTTTCTCTCTAGTCACAATACCTCCCTAGCTGCTTTTGTCTACATCTCTATTCGAAGGCACGTAAGCATAATAACTCTTCTTCAACAGCGCTGACCCGAAGGAGCCCCACTGCGTCGGCATGGACGCCATGAACCCTGGCCTTCGTGACCACTGGTGCCATCTGCGGCAGCCCTACATCTGTGAGATCAAGGTGTTAAATCAGACTACAACAACATGATCGAAGTCGTCAAACACTTGCACCACGAGCGTTTCATTTTCAACTATACGTTGATTATGAATGTTGATACGTTAATTATTTATTAAAATTAATTATAAGCATAGTACGTGGTTTTTTTTCGATTATGCCTCATTATTATCTAGCGCTATACTTCTTTCATACCTAGATAGTACTGAGATGTATTCAAATTAAAATACTATGTAGGTATTTGTACAAGACTGGTGACACTACATCACAACATTATTCTTATCAATCATCAGGCTGCCAGACGCAGACTTTACTAGACTCGTTCCAGAGAATATCGCTTGTCATCCAGCACATTACATGTCGACAAAAACCCCGCACAATAGCAGTCGTTAAAGCATTTACGTTCAGTAAACGTCAGCACATTTCATTCGACGATAATATTATCAAAAGGTCACCGAAGAAATAAAACCTTTCCAACATTTTATATAGGTTTCAAGTAGGAATCACTTAAGACTCACTTTTGGCGGGATTATGTTAAAAATCCAATATAAATGTTAAAAGTCAAATATTCGCGAAGCGGCCCAATAAAACTTGGCTGGATTACGACAGAAGTTTTTAATTTAATCCTAAATGTATGAGAAATAAAAGCTTAGCAGCAGTGCCTGCCTATTGTTTTATTCATTTGGCTGTCACGGCGCGATCTTCCAATAAAAAGTGCTTTAAAACAACATGACACTTATTGGTAATCCCTTTTTATATCGCAATTGTTTTATTCGATCATTTGTATACAACAACAACTATGCGTCCTATATTATACCAGTTGTACCAAAGTTAGTATTATACAACCGCCTTTTGAAGTACAAATTGGTAAGTAAAATATTTGTAGAAGCCATAAATAAATAGCAGTATTTGTTCATGTAAGTATAATGTTAGAATAATCACCACTACGAACTTGCTTTACTTACAACACTTTCACGATATTCTGTGAACCAAATTGTGCTGGAATAGGCTCGCCCCCTATTGGACATAAAACATAACTGGCGAAGTGTGGGGTCTGCCTAACCCTTTGGGGATTCCTGGCATGATGTTATGTTGTGTAATTAGCGTAGCGTTGCTCTTAGCGATTTGTTATCAATCAATACTGGATATGTCACTATCAGCCCAGTCCTTCGATGTCTCTAGATCGAGACCAAGTGCATAATCATGCTCGTCCGCAACACTTTCTGAGGAGAACACCATCGAAGGTTCCCTCATCTCGTCCAGCTCTGCATCAGCAAACAACTTAGCTAATGTTAATTTTAAAAATACTTGTTTTTTCGCAGTGAACCCCTTGAATGTTTCAGCATAACTCTTAAAAAGGAAATCGATAGCCTCGGATGGTTCCTCGGATGGTTCCCCGTATTTTGCGCGCTTCAACTGTGGTCTGTCGCCATCGTCACCTGATTTGTTATAACTTCTCTTAGTTGTTAATGATCTCCGCTTGTATAAAGGGTCTGATGGTCGGGTTGGCTCTACCGCTGATGTTGTTTGTGCGGTTGTAGAATACCTAAGTTCCGGTACAGTATCCTTTGTTAATGTCTCCGATGATTGCAGATACACTATTTCTGGTTTTAGCATCGGTTTTGTAGGAATACTTGTCATGGATAGGAGCTGAGCCCAGCACCATTTGTGATATCGTGTACAGTTTGCTGACTTGCCATTCTGACCGGTTGACTCTGCTGGTTTTTGAAACTTTTTGTAACTATGTTTAAGACCTTTCCATTTCGTACGGTTCACTTCACCTGGAAAAAAAATCACGATTAGTTGGTTTATGGACCCATTTGTGTTTAGATGGTGGCAACTGGCAGATCTGTTTGAGGAATGACAGAATGAAGTCTTTTCTTTAAAAAAAATAAAATTGTAAATTACAGCTACGCTACCGCGGTGTAGCCAAATCGACAATAAATTACTGCGAAGTGCGAACCCGCTCCGCTGCTAGCCCCAATGATCGACGATAGTTATGACCAATATAACATCTTAGGGCACCTGACTAAACGCCGACTAATGTACAATAGATAGAGTACTGATAGTTCCGTTACTTACAGTAAAAGATACCTACTTACATAGGCCTAGATGATTGTTGACTGTACACACTGCCGGCAACAACTATGTTTTCACTAGTTTCTCGCTCAAACTCGCATGGGGGGCGAGACTCGCTGAGACACTCTCGCTTGATACTAATTTACATGCCTACCAGCAAGTGACGGCCCGGGGTGCGAGTATCGCCCATTTTCTTTATGTGAATGAAATCTCGCAAGTCAACCTAGAGTCTGTCGTCCGCTTAACCCGACTATCCTATGGGTGCCTTGAGGGTAAGGCCTCCAGCCAGGGGAATAAAAACTTAACACGCTAAGGACACCCCCTCTGGGGTACGAGCCTCGGCTTAGCGCGACGCTGGAGGAGGACAGTACGGGACAGGCTGGGTTGGATTTAATACTTTATTGCCCTTGCTTCACACTCGCGCACCCTCTATCAGAACGACACCCTCGCTGCTTGTTCCTCGCCAACACGTTTCTAGTGCTCGCTCTTCTCGCTTAACGTAAGTGGTGGGACAGGTTCCTTAGGAGGTACAGGACTACCTAATAGTGTCAGGCCTAGAATGAGTCACTAAATGTTATTAGACAGACATTAGAATAGCTTGTTGCCAAAAGATTTTAATTCATATTGTGTGACTATGGAGCACAACGCTTGACATTGGATATTCGAATGAGATGAAATTTTCGAAATCACCTTAGATATATATTATACAATTCATAAAAGGTAGGTAAATACCCAGTTGAGTACTTACTTGATTCATTCATTGTAGGTAATTGAAATACCTAATTGCCCATATTTTCATTTATTTTTAAAATTTCGATATAATTTATGCCGTCTGTCGTATAAAACAGGCTGACTTCTAATTAAACTTATGAGTTTTTTATTATATAAGATGCTCTGTGGAGTTTTTCGACGTCCATCTTGACAACCTTGACACAAGCAAGCAACACGCTTCGCCATCACCATCGCCTCGCCTCGCAACGGTCAGGGGTAAAACACACTGGGTATACAGCCGTTCGGATCAACACATTCGATTTGACAGAATTTGTTAAACAACAAAGCCGTTCCGAAGCCATTACGACTCATCTTCGGCTCTTGCCGATTGGCAAACTCTGTTCTGCATCTGCCGTATGAGTAATATTCGTGTCGGTTTGGCACAATTATAGCAAACCCGAGTAATTTTACCCGAATGTAAAATCCACAGTCATAATAATTATTCGAATTTCTTCTCAATTTATTTCCAGCTGCGCCGAACTATGCCCGAATAATAAAATCTAACTTGATTAAAATGACAGCTGCCAAACTAATGTGACTAGTAGCTTTGGTCACATCGAAATAAATAATTAAAAATGCATATTTATGCAGTCTAAGTAAGGGTATTAATTAAGGTCTTCAGGCGATAGTCACGTCACATAGGTACCTATTATTAAATTGCAATTCCCGCCATATCGGCATCAGTCATCTTATGGTTTGCGATCCCGCATCAAAGAGTAGAATATTTATTTATACCAAACGGAAATCCGTATGTTCTATCCGTCATTCCTGAGATTGATATTGTCATTGCGTTCGCGATGGTGCAAGCTTAGAAGAACCATGTGAATGTGATGGAGGTAATAAGTAGGAAACGCTCATGCATGTAGGTAGATCATTCTTGGTTCGGTTTGGTTTACTGCCATCTATGAACATATATTAAAAGTACAATGTTGCTACCAAGCGCCATAACGCGTCTACTCCCCGCAAGATGGCGCAAAAGGATCTTTGTTCTACATCCATCTGTTTAAACAAAGACTACAAAATCGATAACATTGTCATTAAGTATAGCCAAGTAGTGAAACTACGGAAACCGGGTGCAACGAAGGGAAATTAGAATAAAACACTGGAACATTTTTCAAGGTTTTATATTTTTAACAGCGAGCAACACTGTTATTTTGATTGTCATCTGTCAGAATGAAAATAGAGAGGTTATGAATTGAAAACCCATTCTTTTCTTTTCAATTTGTTTGGAAAGTAAAGGTAAAAATTGTAGTTTCCTGCAGACTGTACAGTACTGTAGTTATATTAAAAGGTAAAGTTTATAGCTAGCTAAGCATACAAATAAATAAATTCGCAATGCTCTTATATCTAATATAATTTGTTGTTTTTAGATGAATTTCTTACAAAGAGGTTTATCCCTGGTTTCAATTAGTATCAAGACACAATGTAAACAAATCTCTGGTAAGTCCTTTTAATAACCTTACTAAACACTAAGCTATGAGTTACTGACAATTTTGGTTATGTTTAAAAACATTTCTTTATGAAGTCATTCAAATCTTATAAGAAAACCTTACCCTTAACCTTACCTTGTCTATCTCTTCTTCTTCCTAGCGCTATCCCACTTCAGGTGGGGTCGGCTCTCCTAATTTTGTGGCACCAGCACAATCAGTCCTAGGTTGTTGGGTCGGGCAGTTAGTTTTAACGTTGTCTATACAAATAAGTTAAATTGAAGTGTCTGTTTCGAATTTCAAAATAACAGCTTTTTTACTGAATGCATATGAAATTATATGCAATACTTATAACAAAAAACTGTCTAAAGGAAGTAATTTTTTGGATGGAAAGTATATAATAATTTCACTTGGAAGAGGGTCGCGGGCAACAGCTAATACCTAATAAATGATTGTATATGCACTTACCATTACAGGAGTTAATCATTCGGCTAGTAACATAAATCTTTCAAAATTTCATTAAATAAACAATAAATTATGAGGGTCACCTAAGGTAAACCTTAGGGTAGGGTTTGCCTCACAAAGTAACATGCAACTTTTCACAAAATCTGATTCTGTGACAAATTTTTTTTTTTTTTTAGAATAGCATTTGTGCATAAAGTTAATCTTTTTGAAAGTATTCCTTAACCCCTAGTAGCAATATTTGTTGTAAGTATAGAATATCCTTTAAAAAATTACCAAATTAAATTTTTCAGTCATCAGATTCTTCAGATTTGTTGAATACTAGCTGTTGCCAACGACCTTCGTTCGTGTGAAATTATTGTTTATAAAAAAATATAACTCCCCTTTTTAATCAGATTTTATTACCAAAATTTTAAGGGTTTTAATATTTTTGCACAGAACACTAATTCGTTTTCGTAAAATACAAGTAGCCAAAGTTACTCCTTATTACATCAGCTATCTGCCAGTGAAAGTCCCGTCAAAATCGGTCCAGCTGTTCCAGAGATTAGCCGGAACACACCGACAGACAAAAATTTAAAAAAAAAAATTTGGCATACCGTATAATATACATTCATATGCATGTAGTAAAAAGCTGTTATTTTAATATTACAAACAGACACTTCAATTTTTTTTATTTGATTTTCACTATTCTTTGTATGGTTGTCTTTAGACATTTAAACCCTATTTAATAGCTAGCCCACAATTGTAAGAATATCATTTTATCTTTGTTGCAAAAATAATAAAAATGAGCTACTTACTATACAGGAACCTTTTTTGAATGGAATTGGAATATTTTTTTTCATAAAATCGGGAAATCATCAAATGACCCCCCCCACTCTGGGCGGAGCGGAAGGGAGTGTCAGTCAGACTCTTACTGACTAAAAACCACCCATGTTCCTTCTTTGGCCCTTTATGTTCCAGGGCCGCGGTATCTCTTTCGAACAGTCCCGCAGCCCTGGCAGGCATCGGCCCTTGCGGGCCCCTCCCGTTTGCTGACTACTCTTTGAGGCGCGCGTGGAACACGAACGCGCCGTCGACACGGCCTGCCCGTCGTCATACGACGGACGGACGGCGAGCTAGCCCATTACTCGCCGTCCACAGGCCCGCGCCTACGGTGGCCGAGAGCCATCACAGCGTGGCCCCCGACGCCCGGTGCTTCTCCTCCCGCGGCGGCTGGGACGTGAGGCTCTCTCCCTCTCACGTTCCGCCGCCTCCTTCGCTAGCATGACTGCTTCGCAGAAGGAGGCGATGGCTTCCCATTCCCTCTCGCCCCGGACCATGGCTTGAACCAGGGCCGGGCGCGAGAGGTCGCCGCCGCCAATCGCCGCTACGAGGACACGGCGGTGCTCCTCCCAAGCGGAGCAGACCTCGACGGTGTGCTCCACCGTGTCCTCCGGGCGAGCCGTCGACATGGCCTGTGGTCATAAGACGGACGGACGGCGAGCTAGCCCATTACTCACCGCCCACAGGCCCGCGCCTACGGTGGCCGAAAGCCACCTCGACGTGGCCCCCGACGCCCGGTGCTTCTCCCGCGGCGGCTGGGACGTGAGGTTCTCTCCCTCTCACGTTCCGCCACCTCCTTCGCTAGCATGACTGCTTCGCAGAAGGAGGAGACGGCTTCCCATTTCCTCTCGCCCCGGACCATGCCTTGAACCAGGGCCGGACGCGAGAGGTCGCCGCCGCCAATCGCCGCTACGAGGACACGGCGGTGCTCCGCCCAATCGGATCAGACCTCCACGGTGTGCTCCACCGTGTCCTCCGGGCGATCCTCACAATGATAGCACCCGGGCGTTTCCTCCCGCCCGATTTGGTGCAGGTACCTCCCGAAACAACCGTGTCCGGTGAGGACCTGCGTCAGGCGGTAGGCGAGGGCGCCGCCCGTGGCGCCTCTCTAGCCAACTATACAGGAACCCTGGGAACCCAAAGTTGTAGGAACATGATTATTATTGTAAATGTGTGGATTCATTAACAATTCATAAAACTGTCGTATACTATGTGCACCTATTATTTTGTTGATGATGATGATGGTTGTTCTAAGTGTTTCTTAACACAAACCGACCTCTACTTTAAATCTCGCGCGTCTTTATATATCGGTGCTTGGATCTCCACTTTAGGTCAATCAATTTCCCACCCACCAAAAAAAAAAAAAAAAAAGTTCAATCACTGTTGCCAGCGGCTTCCTTTTCCGTTTTGTCTAAGCTGCGGGCAAAGCTAGCAGAACTTTTGATCATGATCTAGCTATCTGCCATTTGATCGAATTTGTTAAGGCGCGTAATAATAACAGCCAGACAGTTACTTTCGTATTTATAATATTACTATGGACGCAAGCGGCAGTTGGCACCCACGCAAATGACACCCAAAAAGATTGAATACGCCGATTATAGCGACACATTTCGCCAAATTCCGAACCCGTTCGATAGCATCACAAACAAGTATATAGGAAATTGCACATAACTGTCAAATATAGCGGACTATCGACATCTGCATCTCATTGCAGCTGCGACTGCTGTCCCTCAAAATTGAACTTAAAAACTTTCTTCCCAAGTCCTATATTTGCTTGATGCGTGTACAATAATATTTGCAATGGTTTGTCGCGCGCCTGTCATTTTGGACCCCTTCCGCGTGGACACGGATTAAGTCCCCAGAGATCGGTACGGTCTGCAAAAAAAGATATTGTGTTACATATTTTGAGGAAAAATAACTGTACTTTTGTTTCTGAGTGTTTGAGTAAGTGATTAAGTGTTCAAATTGTTGGCGGAGGTCGAAACGCAACACTTTGGGTTGTAATCTTGGGATGGTGTTATGTTTCAATTTACATACTCTGCTCTGTAACAAAACAGAAAACACTGCATGTATTTCCTGAATGACTTCTCGATAATCGATATCCTTTTGGTCATTGCTAGGACGAGAAAAATCAATATCTTCACATTTACGCAGCACTTCAATAAACACAGCACAGTTGATTTCGTTCTTTCTAAACCCTTTCTGTCAGTCGCTTCAATTTTATTTCTTTGCTTCTAGTCTAGAACTTCACTTCCTATAAAAGACAGCTGACGGCTGCCAGTAAAAAAAGAGACCAAACCGATACCCCGCTATTCCTCACATTTAAAAACTAAGGTTTCCTTTACTTTTATGCCAACCACACGCGTCAAAAGTGCGAAGGGTTGCGATGACTCAGCTGATCCCGCGCTGACCGCAACTGCGATCGGTTCCCGTAATCTCGACCATTCGGCCATCCCCATTCACACTGCCGACCATTGTCCCGACCTTGCGTGACTTGATGTTTCTATTTACTCCTTTTTCGCTTACAAATCAAATCTGACTGAAATTGTATGGATTCTGGAATTGACTGTCTGAAGAATTGATTTGAATAAAGATACGACAGCCCCGCTAAATGGTCCTTGTAGCCGCAATTTGTTGGATTTACAAAAACGAGTGGTAAATGGAGTCGAAATGATAAATGGTTGCCAAATAGCTAGCTAATATCCTTCGCTTGAATAATTTTACTGCAATGTTTCTTTCGAGAGCTCTATGGGAGTAGGTACGCGAATAATCGAAGAGGTCGTTGGGCTAACTTTGTTTAGGTACGACAGGCTTAATCTTACAGGCTTGCAGAAAGGTTGAGGCAACCCTAAGATTTCTTCATATTGTAAAAACACCCGTCGGTTCCCATATTATAAATTAACCAAAGCGTTAAAAATGTGATTAAAATACGAAAAATATTCTCTCCACAATATATCTAACTGTACATCAGTTTGCAATCCTTTGACACAACTGTCTAATGACAATAACCACAATGCTCTATGTAGGTGTAACGTGGGACCTCCCCGTGGGATACTTTCTCATAGAAAGTGTCCGAGAATCAATGCCCAACCCTCGATCGCCTCACTTAAGACCGCTCTAGCAAATATTACCTTTTATTTGCGTCTCTACGGAAGTCGCTATCAACAATGTCTAATGATTCTGGGATGGCTTTATCTGCGATGTTTTCGGATGCTACACCTATTTTTCCCTTCCTTTGGTCAAGTTTTCTTAAGATACCGTTTTTTGAATCCTTTCATAATTCGGGATCAAGTCGCATCGGGGAATCTAAAGCATACGGTTTATAGTTATTTCAGTGGTCAGATCTATCTATATAAATCTAAAGAAAACATGTATTCTTTACGAAGTAGCCTGGCCCTTTACAATTCCACTACAAATTCAATATTTTGAACAAATACGACAGAACTGAAGCAAATCATAACAGATACTTCTGGGAAAAATATGAATTTAGTATGAAAGGCAAACAGACGCTGCGTAATAGTCGGGCTTAGCAAATGATAAATTCCTGTTATTTGTTACAACTGAGCTTTCTTTGTCGACTGGGTGAATGACAATTGCGAAAGGCTTGGGATTGGGACGGTCACAATGGATCTTTGCCGTGGATGTATTATCATTTATCAGTTTTGTTATAGAATTGTGTAAGATTTTCCAAATCTTCGAAGCTTGAGATTAGCTTGAGACTGTACAATATTTTTGTTTAATCCGAGCTTTGCCAGACTTACGAGATTTAAAAGTCTCGTTTGACACTCTTTTTGTTAATAGAATTTCATATTATTTGATCTCAAATCACTAAATCATTGCCAACGTTAAGGAAGAGCTTCTTCCATTTTCGTCATTTTAACTTTTTTTTAAAGTTATGATACAAAAACTAACGTTACTTTTCACAATCTTGTAACTTTTTGGGCATTTTGTATTTCCTAAACGAAAATAGGTCTCTGAGGAATCGTTCTATTTCTGTTCTTTTCCAGAAACAAGATGTTATTTTTTGCATCCTTTTGGTGCCTTAGATACAATTGATACAAACGCACATCAATGCCATTTATAATTAAAGAATGTCTTTCTCCCGGTCCAGAATCTTGCACATTTTGCTGATTGTTATCATCACCACCAGTTATAAATGTTATTCTTACACAAATATGATTTACAGCGTTTCCCAGAACGACAAAGCTGGTTGGTAACTCTTGCCCATTGTATTTGCTGTCCCCGGTTTTTTCTGTGCGCTTGCGATTGTAATAAGAGTCATGCTGTCAGAAAGGAATCGCTTTAAGTCCGTGTGTCCGTCATCTGTGGACAATGCCCACTATTAGCGGATTATAATCCGCAAAAAGAGCAGGTACTGTCGTGTGGACCATGGACTGTGGTCCAAGTGATGGCATGGTTGCGAAAAATGCGTGATTGATTGCGTCAATTATTAACATTCAATGTATTCGTTCTCATAAATTTTTTGCGGTTATAAAACTAAGCTAACTAACTCAGTGTTCTAGCTTTTAAGTTCATTGGCCATCTTTATTTACATTACGCTTAACCTCATGGGATCGATCCACATTAATACGAGCAGATGATTGAATCGTTAATTAGATTTGCAAGCTATGCACTAGCATAGTTTGCAAATCGATCCCGGAAATTAAAAATGTCCCAATTCTAGCAAAGTCTACACCAGGGGCGTGGCTAGGGCGCCGTATCAGCCGTATCAATGATACGTAGCCCCCGAGTAACAAGGACCCCCGACGTGGAGAGGGAAATAACCACAAAATCTTCCCTCAAACTCAAATTCTTATTGATAAGAGGCTCGTACTGAGTAATTAATAAAAATATAACTTGCCTGTCAGAATGCTATTTTTATTTGTTTTGTAAAGGAAAGAAACTCCTTTACCTCTTTTTGGGCTTCCCCGCCTTGGGGTTCAAAAGGCCCCCAAAATAATGTATATAGGCTGGTCTGCACGCAGACACGCACACACATCGCTACCTCCTATCCCTTGCGTAGTAATATTTGCTTGCATTAGCAGATGCAAGGTTGTCAATGCTCGTCATAGTCTCACGGGATCTGTCGATTATCCCAAACAATAACATGCAGTGCTGACCGAAACGTGTCCACTGACCAGTTTTCAGGGAGTCACTCGCTGTTGCGTTTGTTATTCTAAGCTGCGCACAAATACCACCAATTTCCCTTTAGCTTCCCAGAAAGAACACAATTAAAACGATAAATGTATATGATTGTGTTCCTACCGTTTGTGATTTAAATGAAAAAGAGAATGACCAAAGTTGGTACCAAAAAGTCTCGCGCCTCAAAACCAAAATATTATAGTAATTAGTTTCATATTTTTTTACGGCATTACGCGTCGGGGATTTGATTTTTGAACTGGAAATATACTTTTCGAGTTTAAAAGTATGAATATTGTTTTACTCCCTTTATATGACGTTCCGTTTCAACTGAATATAAATGACGTTCCGTTTCAATTGAACAAACCCTTGTCTGTCCAGCGGACTCTAAAATTAATTACAATTAAGTAAGATCAGTACACCAAATCGATTTAGTTTGGTTTATTGCTATTTGCAACAAAATAGATTTTCTCAGCCTAAAGATTTTGATTTATCGATTACATCCCTAAATCCCGACTAGTTTATAGCACTTACTATACTCTATGGTTTATAGTTATCTTATCTGTGGCATCTGACATTTGTACTGTACTGACTGACTATTGGCAATATAAAGGTCTAAAATAAAATCGAGTTTCAGTCAAGCATACTGTGGATGTTACTTTAACTCGTAATTCTTACTAATATTAGTGTATTACGCTGTTTTTAGAGCGATAATGTAATGTATGTGTGTTAAAATACGTCGTTGGTAGCGTCGAATAAATAGACCTACTTTTTAGGTTAGTTTCGATTTTATAAAATAACTCTGAAACGCGGGTTTTTTTTTCAAAAATAATTTTTGTAGGAGTTAATACGACCAGTGTAGTCTATAAAAAACAAGGTTTGATTTTGATGCAGCATGGTACGGGATTCCATACTTCCATGAGCATTCTCTTTTCTGATTTCGCCTTTGTACGTATAAAATGGATGAAAGGATTTGACTGTTACTATCCTGTCTGAGCGCAGTCTGACAACCAGTCTTACCAAAGGGTATCGTATTACCCAGAACTAACTGGGTTGTGGAGGTCAGATATGCAGTGGCTCCACGTAAAATACTGGATTCAGCTGCATCCGGTTAGACTGGAAGCCGACCCCAAAATAATTGGGAAAAGGCTAGGCAGATGATGATCCTTTCTGAGCGCTTAAATTAACTAAAATGGTTCCATTTAACAGCGTAGCTTCTATAATGTCACAATATTTAAAACTAACAAATTAAATGTTATTTCAATATTTATATAAAAAGTAAGCATTGACATGCTTATTTATTTTTTAATTCTGCCATTACATTGAGCTTGCCTTATAATTTTTAAACTATTTTGACTATTGGAAACTAGTCATGCATCGTCTTGCTTCTTCGGATTCCTCGGAAGTCTCAAACTGAGTACCTAATATTTGAGGTCTGCTCTGGTCGGAAAAGTGTCTTGTGACTGCTTAGGTCTAACTGGCAAGGGTTCCTAAAATTTTTTTCTACAAGGCTGTACCAAAAGTAAATGATCACATTTAAAGTGATTATGGTTTCTTTTTTGCTGTCTTTTAGAACGAAATTCTCTCAAGATATTCTAAACAAACTGAAACTGTATTGTAATATTCCGTTTACCGTTCACTCCCCATGCATCCACACAAGTTTCCCACATTTCACCACAAACTCTTCCGCACAAAGGCTTACAAACTGGCCAGCTACATTGACATGTCAATCAAGCCTCACTAGATGCACCACGCAAATCGCAGTAGGCTTATGCGAATCGAATCGCGAGCCTCCACAATGCCCACAATTGATACAATGTATTACGGGAACGCCTTGAAACCTTCGTCAATACCAAATAACTGTTTTATTTTAGCCCTTTTTCGTCCTTCAGTTTGTGGTTAACATTTTGCGGGATCTACAACCCCTATTTACGCCAGATAAGGCTCAAAGTCGTATAGCATAGAAATGTTATGGACTTTCGGAACAAATCTTCATTGAAAGGTTAATCCTTAGCACCTGCTTTTTATTGTGAAGTTTGGGAGTTTGTAACGGTATGCAAAGATGGTTTCGATAATTTCGACAATGCTGCACTGTTGTGCATGAGATTATTTTCGGGAAGGCATACCTATGTCTCTAGCACGAACTAGGTTGGGGATTACCAGCATGGGTTTCCATATTCTATGAAATATTTTTATTCAATGCATTTTCAGCGAGGCTTTGCAAGTTTCTTCATTGAATATCATAAAACCTGAAAACCTATGTTTATTAATAGCGTTAAACAAAAACTAATGTAACTGTAGAATTACCTTGTTCAAAATCTATAACTAACTATTAAAAGACATGAATGAAGGATTTACTTGCATCCCACTAATTTGACAGCTTTATTACAGAACTTAAATAAATAGTCTGGAAATTTGGAGGGAGGTGTTATCTACAACGTGATACTTTCCTAATTCCATGAAGTTTAGGCAAATCTACAATACCTATTCCGATCTCTATTATAATTTTAAAATATACTATGTCCATAAGTTCCAGCAATCCAGGCTGTCCGCATCGCCGCCCCAGCGCCCGTCCAGCCGATGGGCCTGCTGGCCAGGGCCATGGCTTCGCTCAACCAGATGCACAGAACCGGACCACACATCAAGTCACGCAAGTCTAGGAATCCCCTTAATGGGAATCCTTTTGCTAAGGTATATCATCCAAAATACTTTTCGTTTGCTCATACTATTGTACAAAAAATATATAGGGGTAAACTCAACTAGAGTTTACCCCTATATATTTTTTTTTAATTAACCATAAAGTTCGGTACGGGCCCCTTTGGGGGCTCGACATACAAACCTCCGCTGGCTTGGTATCGGCCTCGAAAGGGGCTAGCCTTTAAGTCCTAAGTCCCTCATTATTTATGTAAATATTTAATATTCTGATTATCAAATAATAGGAGTGTGTGACGATAATTAAGACAGTTGGATAAAAAACTCATATGTCAACGCCATTAAAACTTCTGTATTTTTAGCGCGCAAGTTTCTTAATTTTACACTAATAAAATCCAAGTGCGTAAATAGGGTCTTCGCCATTTTGACGGCAGTGCTGGACTGCTGGCCGACGCTAAAAAACATAAAAATTGTGGTTTTCGGACATCCAAGATCCATTTTATTGCGAATGATTAACTCGTCATTTAATTATGTGACGAATTCATCCATATCTCAACTTAAATAAGCAGTGGTAATGATGAATTTTGGTATCTAAAGTTGAAGCTTCCCACATTATGTCACACAGACGCGTAAGACGCGTATAGATTCGATAACGAATATGACAAATATCATTCCAAATATTATAAACAACATGAAAATGTCTAGATCTTAGCGTAATTTAGTAATACAGGGCCAACAACACATAATATTCATTACCACTACCTACTCAATTTGTATTCGAAATTTCGAAATTGACGACCAATTTTTTTTTTAATATTGTGATGTGTGAAAGCGATTATTCCAATCGATTATTATTTTGTAAATTTCGATCAACTAGAGTTATTAAAATAGAATTAAAGAAATCGATAGATGGAAATTGAAATAATTATATAATATTTTTTTAGGGTAATGGTAATCTTAATAGTTTTTCGTACATTGTACTATAAGTTTTTGTCTATAACCGACCCAACAACAAACAGCACAGACTGATCTATGGCTAAATTAATATTAAAATGGCGCCGATTTTTCTTTTCCATATCAAATTTTAAATTAGGAATGCTGTTCAAATTAACATTGTATATTTACTATATAATATTATTGTTGTGTTTTTATAGGCTTATAAAAGCCTAACCTTATAATAAAAAAACTTTTTTGCAAAAAATAAAACCGACTCCAAAATCACAAAAAAAGTGAAAAATAATTTTAGCTTCAGAAGTCGGTGACTTTTGTTTATTTGATTCAGTTTTTTGTCACCGACTTCTGAAGCTAAAATTATTTTTCACTTTTTTTGTGATTTTGGAGTCGGTTTTATTTTTTGCAAAAAAGTTTTTTTATTTTATTTATTTTTAGTTGCAATATTCCATATAAATATTTTTCATCATCACACCTGTAATGGCACTTGTAACCCAGATGGGTGCAAAGTTTTGATCAATATACATGAATTAAGTCCAAACGCAAGCTAGCTACTGTAAACAGTTGAGGAGTTCCCTTAACTGTCCTTCGTCTTCATCATCAGACCCCTTATGACAGTCACAACCCATCTAGGTGTAAATTTCTCATCAATACAAATTAATCAAACCCAAACACAAGGTGACTGCTGTAAACCGTTGAGGAGTTCCCTCGACTGTCTTTTGGTTCCATCATCAGAGCGACTCCAGACCTTCTTTAAATTATAGTGCTTTAAAATACTTAATCAAAAAATTTACAAACGCGCTAGTCGCCACTACAATTTTTGAAAACTCCCCTCAATTTCTCTAGGATGCCATCATCAGATCCCGGTTTCCTTATCATGGTACCACCCTTGAAGTATCTCCTTTCCAACAAAAAAAAAAAATCAAAATCGGTTCATAAACGACGAACTTATCCGCGAACACACATAAAAAAAAAAAAAAATATATACGGTCGAATTGAGAAACCTCCTCCTTTTTTTGAAGTCGGTTTAATAATATAAGCTTTTGTTTGTGGCGAAGGTTCCATACAACTCGATTCCTACCGGCTTCCCTTTGAAAAATGGCAGTCAGTATTCTATAGACAAACAATATAATCACATCAAAGATATATACTCCGGCTTACCTCTTACAAAAATTTACCCTTCGCTACTGGTAGGTACGCACCAGCTTTTACGAAAACTATTCTTCTTCAATGCGAGACTCTTGCCCTGGAGGTTCTGTTTCATAGCTGTTCACGGTTTCACTTAAGTGACGGCACACGGCATATGATGGATAACCTGAACTTTGCAGCCGTAAAAAGAGTTTTCAGAGTGGACAGTGAACCGCTTTGAAAGAATTAAGTAATTTTTCTTATGAATTGCGAAATAAAGGACAATAAGTTTGTTCGTCGTCGTCACCGACCGAGGCAGGTCCAAAAAATGCTGGCTTGAAGATTTGGACTCGTTCTTGACTGATTGGCCGGAGAAGGCAAATCACCAAGAGAGTTGATAAGGAACGGGGGAGGCCTTGGCCCAAACGTGGGAAAGAATAGGCTAAGCAAAAAAAAAAGTTTGTCTCAACCTAACATAATAACCAATAAAACAAACAACACAGTTTTGTAGAATAAATTTAATAATCTCTTTCGGATCAAACTCATTTTTTACTATGCCTAACAAGATCATGGAGATTCTATAACCGACCTTCAGATAAGTAATACACGGTCTCTCAAAGAGAGAAGACTTATGTATGTCCCGGCAGTGGAAATGTTAAAAGCTAATCGTGCTACAATTATTCAAATCCCATCGTGTTATAATTCCAGGGCGTAGTACTAAAGACAGTGATAAAGAAACCAAAGAAGCCAAACTCCGCGAACCGAAAGTGCGTGTTGGTGCGCTTGTCCAACGGTAAGGAGATGGTGGCGTACGTGCCCGGCATCGGACACAACCTGCAGGAGCACAACATTGTACTCGTCAGGGTGGGCAGGTGAGCCAGCTTCCACAGTATATCTCCTATTGTCCTACTCCCGTCATGAAAATTAGCCAGCCATGAAGCTGTCGGAAATGTATGAACCGACTGCGGGCTCACCAAAAGAGGTCACTGGTCAACAAATTTTTTGTAACAAAAAAGGGGGTTACTAATTTAGAATAACCTACCTCATTAAAACACTATATTTATTTTGATTTGATCACGTCTAGATTTTGTGTTACAGTTACTGTTATGTAGTAAACTTGCATATTTTTCACTTTGACTAACATTTTATAATTTGGAATATTTTTATTCAAAGGGCGTGGTTGCATTTAATGTTCCTGAGTTATTAATTCATAAATAATGTCAAGAAAGTGTAAAAATTATCTTGACAAGTTTTGTTGCATTTGTGGAGGCATTACTATTGAATTTCAACGAAGAAATTTAACACCAGTAGTTATTAATTCATATGAACATTATTTGGCTTTGTCAATAGACAACAAGACAAAGCATGGGTTCATTCACCTTTGCTTATAAAACTTTGGCTCATGGAAAACTTCGTGAACGCAATGGATAGGTCTAGTGATGCCTTTATATACAGTAGAATCCGTTTATTATGACTCCGTCTAGGTATATTGACCAACCGCTTAAGTACCTAATTACACAGCGAAGTTTGGTTTTCATATAAAATTATTTATAACAAAGTCGGGTAAGTATAATGACGTCGCTTATAGTGACATGTCGCTTTTTATGACCTATTTTTAATAAATTACCTATGTCCGGTTAAACCCAGTGACCGACATGATTCCTCAAACCTTCGGCAGTATTCGAGAGGGTCACCACGCGACGCCCGACGACGTTCGGCGCGTGGCTTGTTTTTGTCTTCTTTACACGATAGTAGGTACATATTAGACTGTTGTTACAATGTAAGGAAACAACAAAAGCTGACCAAGATTATTGCTTTCTTATGTAGAATAAAATATATATATATACCGGCCGAATTGAGAACCTCCTCCTTTTTTTTGAAGTCGGTTAAAAATAAAAATATATACACTTAAAATGTACCTAAAACGTACAATTTTTACGTACATATTTGTATTTAATATGCGATTTCTCTCTATTAAAATAAATACATACATATATCTAAAATAAAATAAATAACACAACACAACAATAAGAACATACATAATATATACCTACACAGTACACACACACATATGTATATTAATAACATTATTTATTTATAACGATTATATAAATAAATAAAAAACGATGGATGGATTGTGTGAGGAATGATATGACAGATAAAGAAGTAAATGATAGCGTGCCGGTTGACAGAGGAGAATGGAAGAAAAAAACGTGTTGCGCCGACCCCAAGTAACATGGGACAAGGGCAGGAAGATGATGATATATAAATAAATAACTAACAACAAAACAAAAACAGGAGGTTGTTTATTTTCTACAAAATGCTTTGTATGACGTCCGCTTAGTATGACGTATTTGTCATTTCCCTTCGATGTCATTATAAACGGATTCCACTATATTTGAAAGAAAATTTTGATAAACTGAGTAATGCAAACATTTAAGATAATATTGTGTTGGTCCTGAAGTCAGACAATTATTGATAGGAGAAATATTTAAAGAAAATTTAGTGATTTGGTAAAATCAGATTGGGAATCTTTCATAAAAGTGACTTCAAGTTTTCTCGAAAATCACCCTCGTCAGCAATGAACGGTAAAAGGTTCCACTAGGACATTTCTGCAATATAAAACGATATCAGGGCAAATGGAGTCCACATTTTATTATGCTCGCAGATTACTGTTGGCCGTTAATACTGCAATACCATAACATTTACTTCTTATTTTTGTTTATTAAAACTTTAAAATACTTTTAAACTATTCGTAAGCATTAGAAATATTCTGATAGCATTTCTATCATCACTATTTTCTTTCTAAACGTAACAAGGTAAAAGTTTTCAATTCATTTCTTTATTGCATCACGTGTTTTACAAAATCTTAAAAATAATAATTAAGTTCACATGGGGCACAACAATTTAAACAATATTGAATGAAGCATTTTTTTTAAATCAACATTAATTAAAATTCATAAATTCATTTTTAAATAAGTACCTAAATAATTATAGTCAAATACATCAGTTGTCATTAAAATAATAATCAAAAACAAAATGTCAATAAAATAAAATTATAGTCCAATACATCATGTCATTAAATTAATAGGCAAAATACAATCATGAGAAAATAATAATCAAATACAAAATGTTTACTACAAATGTGTTTTCATGTTGCCCTGCCCATCGTAGTACTCTCCGGGACATATGAGGCAAAGGACATGCTGTCTAGGTACCTGTCACCATGTCAAAATTTAAGTCATCTCAACTGAAGAACAAAATGGTCACAGACTTCAGAGCGCGCTGGAAGTAAACCCCATTTTGCTTTTGGAGAAGCATTCTACTGAAGTAGGTATATTCATCGATGTGTTGTCGTCAAAACCAGCCATCCGGCCAAGTGACATAAACTTGTCTGTAGCTTGTGGCAGTTTGATACGCTTTTGACTTTTCCATCATCGTGATCGCTTCGTCCTGTTTTTGTTCCTAATATCCGCATCATGACATTCCAGGTTGAAGGACTGCCCGGGAGTGAAGCTGAAGTGCGTGCGCGGCAAGTACGACCTGCCGCAAGTGATCAAGCAGAAAGTGTAGTCTCTAGTTCTAGTGCCCTTAGTACATTATAGTGATAGATTAAGAACACCTCGGCGTTTTATTGAAAACGAACGTACTGACGATAGACATGATAACGCAAACAAAGTCATAATCTGCTTGCAAGACCAAACCACAGTTAGTAACGTGTCAGCTACACGGGCGTCGCTGAGACGTGTGGTGGGAAGCTATGCGCTTAAATTAACAGGTTTCGGCAATTACACCGTAAAAGAGTAAGAGATTTCCTTAGTTTTGACATTCATAGTAATTAGTGGAGATTAAATTAAGCTCTCTGATAATTAGCCGGTCGGTTAAGCAGCTTAGCACAAACTCTAATGATGTAGATAAAAATATAACGGGAATTTATAAAACCTTGAAAACATCAAATATTCTTCGTCCTATGTTCAAATTAAGGTAGTGAATACCTTGTGGCATCAACTCCGCCTATGTATACAAATACATGGAGTTTAAATAAGTAAATAAAGAAAATATATGAACCGGTATCGCGCTAGCTAACAATCTAAACAGCACACAGGGAGCGCTTGTATCCGCCGTTGTGTACTTTGATTCTATTGGTGGATATCACTCGCTCGCTAAGCGGCGCTTGCGCAAACCACGCCTCTTGAAGCATGGGCTGCTTTATCTCTTAAATATTTTTAATTTATTCAAATTCATTTATTTTTATTGAGAATATTATGTAATTATAGCTTGCGCCGTAACTTCTAGATAAGTATTTAATATTTCTTTGAACTTAGTACTTTTACTGCTTAGAGCTTATTGTATTTATTGAGTAGTCTATAAAAAACCGTAGTGTTTATGGGGTCTTATAAGAAAAAAGTAAGTTTAAGTTATAAAATTCATTTTAATTCGTATTATTAAATTAGGACAGTCCTTTACTTAAACTATAAATTTACATCACAAATTAAAGTCGTTAGCTACATCATACACAATTTGTACGTATCCATAAATTTAAATAATTGCACAATACTACTACTGAGGTAGACACAAGTTTTACAAATGTGTACTTAAACTAACTTAAGTCTATTTACATTGCACAGTCTTTATAAAGGAACAGATTTAAAAACTTATTTAAAAAAAGTCTTTTGACATCAGCAACGACACGATTGCTGACAGCAAACACAAACTCTTGCACTTAAAGCTGCTTTTAGCGCAGCAACTTCCTTCTTTAGGTAGCTCACTTTGAGGGCCAACTGAATCTCTCGCAGCTTCCTCCTGTCGCGGCTCTGCTTGGCCGCGAAGTTGTTCTTCTCGCGCTGTCGGCGGTAGGAGTCGTCGGCGGCGTCGGAGTTGGTGGAGCGCACAGAGCGGCGCATGCGCGGGTTGTTGCCCAACAACGCGCCGCCATTTTTCTCTGCCATCACTCTTAGCGCGTTCCTTTCATACTCTTGGAAATCTGGATCGTCGGATAGCGAGTCTGCGTCGATCATGTGATGAGGCCTCTTCGCTGGGCCTTCTGTCGGTGATGCGGGCGGTGAAAACACAACGTTGCGGGTTGTCATCGAACTGAACGACACGGTTTCGTATCCTGAAGAACTGCCTCCAGGAGAAATATGTTCAACAGGCGCGTAATATCCATCGTAAGGCACATAATCCGGCGGCACTGTCAGCTGCGGTGCGCAATACTCTGTTGAGTACGGCAACGGTGTGTCTTGGACTGCGCTCTTGGACAAGTCCAGGGCGATGTCGTCGACGTACGGAGTCCACAGAGCCATGCTTGCGTGCGCGTCGGTCGGAACGTGAGCGGGGAATGATCCGTAGCCAGGGCGCCGGGCTGTTTTATACGAGGGGCGGCGTCGCGGGGGAGCGGGGCGCGCGGGGGGGCGCTGTGGGGAGAAAACGATGGGGTGAATTTTGTGTGCGAATAAGTTAGTGGTGCAATGCGTTGTGTATTATGTACCTAGGTATATGACTACTGTTATGCAAAATGTTCGTTACGTGTGTATTGTTCAGTACTAGGAAGGATGTAGATAGGTTTAATAGGACCCTCCATTTTGCTAGATACTTAATATATACCCGTTTCACTGTCTCTCCTCTTTTAATTACGCTAACGAATGCATAGACAGACACAGGGACGTTTAATTTTATACAGGTGGGTAAAAAATCGTGGATCTAACGAAACAGCGATAGTTGCGATTATCAGGGTATTTTTTTTTATAGTACATTTTTTTACAGTAATGTAATGTTTTTCTAAAGTAACAAATAATTTTTGTGAGACTTATAAGATACCTATTGAAAAGTGCCGATACTCATAAATCATGGTACCCGCTGTCATAAAAAACACTTTTGTAGTGATGATGCTATTCCTAGAAGCAAAAATAGGTACCCATTTTTTACTCTAATTGCCTATTTACTAAAAAAATTATTTATTTTCATAAAAAAAAACACTCATAACTTTTAAGGAGATCAAGTTGGACTCGGCCACAGAATATGTTTTACTGCAAATAACCCCTACTATCGCTCGGTTTTCGGTTGATTCACGATGTTTTACGCATAAAAATACATACACGCGAAATCCTAAATCTGAAAGTATACCCAATGTCAACTCGACCAGTGACGTCACAAATGTTAGGTAAATGTATGTTTTAATGAATTAATTCTCGATTTCTGGATTTGCAAACATACTTGACGGCAACACGGCTCTGACGTCATGAGCGTTGTGTGAAGGGATAGATCCCATATACGCATCTTAGGTTAGGTTTAGGTTTAATTTGAGTTAGGTATGTCTTAAATCAATATTGCCTAGACTGTTAACAACAACACGTAAACAATATTTTGCAGTACTAATGATCTCAATGTTTGGTTGGTAATTAATTAATTACTTAGCTAATCACTTTGTTTTCACCTCATGTTTAGTTATCTGCGCAAATCACTAGTAACTCATAATAATATATTATCTTTTAAATCCCTCAATGGCTTTTTGATGTCGACAATTTGTAACGAGCTTTGTTGGCCTTCTAATTATTTTGTTTACAACTAGTTAGTCACTAACCAAACGAGTGATCAATGTAGAGCTCAGAAACTCATTAAGTATCAGGTCATAATGATTTGAACTATCTACCTACTGAAATACAAGGGGTAAACAGACCCTTAACGAAGCCGTCAACCAAGCATTCTGTACATCAAACTAAGTAACACTGCGCAAAAACTAATTATTGCTGGGAAACGAATATTTTTGTGATGAAAAATCACGTTTTACGATAAACCTCAACTTAGCGCACTGTTTAATATACATATTATAAAACTAGCTGTGCCCGCGACTTCGTCCGACAAGACTAGCGACGATACGGACGACGGCAGATAAAGTCTATAAAAGTTATGAATTAAGATATTTCTTGATATACTACATTAATGACTTTTCAGGATTAAAACCTAACTATTAAGTTTTAGTATTAAACGTGCTCTCAAAAAGAATAAATTTTCCCCGTTGTTACAACATTTTTCATTGATGCTCCGCTCCTTTTGGTTGTAGCGTGATGATATATAGCCTATACCCTGCCTCGATAAATGGGCTATCCAAGACTAAAAGAATGTTTCAATTGGAACCATTATTTCCTGAGATTAGCGCGTTCAACCAAACAAACTCTTCTGCGTTATAATATTATATATAAGTAGTATAGATGACATGCAATAACAACAAAACGTTTAGGTAAAAGTAACAACACTCCATACATTACCTACCAAATTACAAAGGCACGCGCCGACCACAGCCTACCTGCCGCGCGCCATACAACAGCCAACTATTGTCTCCGGTCCCCTACCATAAACACCCGTTTACAATACGGGTGCATTATTTTACACGATACTCTAAAAAAGGTAGCCATTTTTATGACGACTTAAAAATTTCTACGTAAAGTTTTGGAGATTAGAAAGTACCACCTAAAAGGATTAAAAGTTTGCTCAAATAAAAATAGTATTGTTTAATTGTCACCGTTTATGGAGGCGGCAAATCAACTCCGTCCTTTGTTTTAGTAATTTAGAAGATTAGTAAATACGGTACGGATTAGTTGCTAACAATTACGGCCCGCATTAGTTAGGCCGTAGGCGTTCAATGTTTTTAGACTTCAGTGTAACGACTTAAGTTTCGTTTTGTGGATTAAATTGGTTTTTACAATTTTACTAGAAAATTATAATTCTCCTCCAGTTATTACGCTACCAAAAGTTGCAAGTTTTTTTTTCTTTATATACTTATGGCTTACTGAAATTATATAGAAGTTTTCTCATTAAGTAGATAGCTTCAGTAAAGGGACCAAACTTGAGGTAGACAATAAAGTTGAATAAAGTTAAGTTCAATTTGCCTAATGTAGGCACTTATTAAGAATTCTATAATGTAACCGTGTGTTTCAATTGTCTGAACACGTGCTTAAAAATATTTTGATTTAATAACTAGCTGCGTCCGCGCCTTCACGCACGGGAGCGAGTATTCTTTTGCCATTATCAGGGACCATTCCATGGCAACGTGAAGTCGTAGTATATTCCTAACATCCTCTACAAAATAATATACTAATAAACTGGCTATTTATTCATTTAAACTAAAACCTGTTAGTACATCTTTGTTTTAAGTATTAAAGGAACTCGTAGTCAATTTCTGGAGGGAATGAATTAAGATTGCTATTGACACGCTAAAAAGAAGTTTATGAACGAAAGCAAGTACCTACCTAGATGAAATTCATGATCTTTCATAGGTTCTAACGCTGAGTATCCTTAAACAAATCTTTCATCTCTGAGAGCTTAATCAGCCGATGGAAATCAAAAGTGAGAATATTAAAAAACCCCGTTGCTGAAAAAATTGTAAATGCTTAAATTTAATGTATTTAGTAATGGAAGCAGAAAGAGTATGCGCTTCGGTAATCTTCATGTTTCTGAATTACACGAAGGTGGGCCGCAGTGTGATGCCCATAGATGCAAAGCTTCTATGTTTGGTTTTTCAACGCATTTACTTATTTATTTTACTCAAAAGTTTTGAAGACTTAGATTTTAGTCGTAAATCAGTAATATCCTAACCATGGTGGTGGTGGTACATAATATAAATGTACTTCCATGGTTTTAGCAGCTCAATGTGAATACGCGGCTCCCGATCAGACCATGGCCGGCTTGCTGGTGTCCAAAGTATCCCTACACCTGCGTTTTAGAGGTCTTACTGTCAAAGTCGCTACTGAAGCCGCGATTAACGTAGCCACCTGGGTGTTAGTAATTTGATAAAACTACCATCGATACGAAAGAAGAAGACGAACAGAGCAATAATATAAGATCTCGTATTTACACGATTGGCGAAGCGTATGCTCTTCTTAGGACTGATGAACGGGCAAAAAAATTGATGCCTAGACGCAGATCGATGTAACAAATACTGTCGAAGCAAGCGCTTCGTCTATTCACCATATTTATGTTAACTATTATTAATATTTTTCTCCGAAGTTCACATGCAAGTGCAGTCACATTTAATCGTTAAAGTCGTGCCGCGAGTCAATCAGTTACTTTTACGAATATAATAATTCCTCTTCACTCCGTCTCTCCACAATTTAAAATAAATCCTGTCTATACCAAATAAATAATCCATCCTCATCTATTTACCGAGTGAAAAATATTTGTAATATACATGAAAAAACATATAATTTAGAACGAATGGGTTGCCTAAGACTATTTAAAATTGCGACAAATTGTGAGGCTTCACTGATTTTACTTAGACAACGTTATACGTTGTGTATTTGTTATAATATTTTAATAAGTAGAAGTAAATTATCCCTTTTTTTAATATCTTCATATTTTAATAAGAAAGCAGAAATAGTATCAACTCATCTACATAACAACCCTGTAGTAGGGACAAAAAGATAGACAACCCAACAGATCCTTATACTTTACCTAATTTAATTTTGATTTCGTTTGGTTTGGAAAACACATTAGTTCCGTTAATTTTAATAAAAGGTACCTAACCTTGACTTAATTTTTTCAGGCAACAGATTCGCAATACTATATTTATTTATGTAAGTATTAAGATTGCTAAAATTTTTGTTTTCATTCGGTAGACGGGATGTTGAACTAATATATCACGCCTGTAATCCCCGAAAGGTAAGGCAGAGGTGTACCTAATAGTACACCCACAATTCGCCAGTTATGTTTATTATTGCCACCAACCGGTCACAAATTCAGACTTCGTAGCTCTACTGAGAATTTCCTGCTGGAAAAACTCAATAAAACTGCCCGACCCGGGAATCTAACCCAGGTCGTCATGTTCGCTTCCGACCACTAAGTATACCAACAACTTACAGTCTACGTGATTTGCGGTATCAATCCTTTTAACTCCTTGCAGACTTATAGCTAAAAAATTAAAACAATCTATATTATCAGGTCTCAGGTCAGGAATCCAGGCTTATAATAGTAATAAGATGTTTCTTACATCTTTGTAGCATACAATTTACATTACAAAATTATTTGGGGTTGGCGCAGCATGTATTCTTCTGTAGGAACTTTCTGGAGAAATAATTTATTGAAGAAAAAAAATGAACGAACGATGTCAATCTAATAAAAAAAAAATGGAAATCTCACAGCATCAAAAAAAAATATTAAAACAAATCACGAAAGGTGAAAAAAGTGCTGGGGTTCGAATATGCGATCTATAGTTTACAGAGCAACCATGTCCGTTCACATAAGTTTCAAATAGCTACTCTCATGCACGTCATGGCTGAAATGTCAAACAATTGAAGAATACGGACATAATGCAATATTGCTCACCCCCTTAAGCAAGAAGCGTGATAATATATAGGCTAACATTTAAAGCCTATAGGGAATATTTGTGCAAAATTTGAACGGAATCTATGCAGTAGTTTTTGCGCCTAGTCCGAACATCGATTTTGATTTTTATGATTTTATTATATGTATGTACCTACCTATAGATATTGATACACCTAAATGAAACTGCTGAAAACCCCTTCTAGAAGTACATATTAGTGATAGCTGGACCATTTTCAATGCGCAGCTTTAAGAATTAACAATACTAACTGGACAGTTAGCTTCTCTTCCACTTCCAAACAATTTAAAAACGTCATATTCAGGAAAAAAATCTATTGAATAATCTAAGTAACATATCCCCATTCACCGGACCACCGTGACATCATAATCGTAGAAAAGAGTTACATGCACAATGCGACTGCCGGACGACAGTTGCGACATTATAGTCGCATGGCCGACTCTGCGCTGTGGACATGCGCATGAGTGGACAACTGAGATGTTACGGAAATGATTTGTATGAATATTGTTATTGTTATGTATAATAGCTGGGACTGTCCGTCGGTGGCTAATTGAAAATCTGGTGTCCGGTTAATGTATTATTTGGCAAGAATTGGGAACCACTTCTCACACAAATGCATATTTTTATCTAAGTTTTAGGCAAAAGATAAAAAAATCATTGTCATGAAAGTACCGGTACTTTTGGATTCGGATTTTGAAAGACATCTATCGAAAATGAATTCTACTCTGATTTAGGTTTAACTTGCGACTCAGCTCACTCAGCACCGAGCGCTGAAAATCCTATGGTGCGCTTCTATTTAGGCATTCACTTAGGTGTTCCCTCGTGTTGGTGGAAACGGGTCTAAGTGATGATCCAACTTGGTAAGTTAGCACGTTTGAATCAGCACTTAAACCCTTGTACTCAGGTAATGTTTATCATCAAGCATTGTGCCTAGCCTATGCTTCTCAGATTATCCAATGTTTCTTGCATGATCAATTGTTCATTAAAATTAGCGTCTTGTTTATTAATATTTGCAGGCTTATATAAATAAATGTGTCATAATTGCACAAAGAGATGCACATTTTTTTAGATTTTGGCATTTAAATCAACAGTTTGCATGCTGAAGGAAGTTAGCGAAATATGAGAAACCTTTTTATTTGTAAGACCATGTAACCACCATATTTCAATAAAGAATCTTGAATCTTGAAAAAACAAAATATTTGTAAGTACTGACTACTGTCCCCTGCATAGCTTTGGTTTAATGAAAGTAAGATACTTATTGTTAGTTTCCATTTGGTTACAGGAAATACACATAATTAGGTACGTCGCAACTGCACCAATTCCTGCTATACGTTGACACTGATCGATCGATCGTGTTGTCCAACAGTGGTCTACGTGGGATGGCAACTCGTTCACTGGCCATCACTGGGCCATACAGCACCATTGTGTGGGAGATTGATGAAGTGGCAGTTCCGGCCACAGCTTGATCGAAGTATTGATTGAGCGTTATAATTATTTTGTTTTTAATAAGTTACAGAGCATTCAATTAGTAGAGCAGATGCGACGAAGAGAAACATTGAGATGTAATAAGAAATAAGAGCGAAAACCAGTTTACACCAATTTTTTTTCTGCCGAAAATTACTTAGATAATGTCGTTTTCATTAACTGTCAGTAACACCTAAATGACTGCCTAATTAGATTTTTCAATGAATGTTTATGTTTTAAGCTAATGTTATTCTGATTCATTGAAAAATGAAACTGTTGATTATGTGGTGTTGATATTTTGATTGTTGATGTTTTGGTATTTGAATTTGAGTAGGTATCCCACCCTAAATACTTAGTGTGCTGAAAGTTATGCAGTCCCGATAATAGCATACCTAATAACAGTGCAATGGGTTCAAGTTTGAATCTAGTATTCAAACAGCATGTATGAGGAACAAAATGAAAAAATTATTCTATTGTAAAAGTACATAGAAGAATAACAGTAAACTAAATCGCCCCTATCTCAGTTATAATAAATAAGCTGCACCCCTTCGATGAGGGGTGTCGCAACTATTGACAGCATGGTGACAACCCGGCAATCTTCAATATTTACCCATTAACTGGCGACATACTGAAATAAACCATAACTTTAAGAAATTACGGCTTATTTTTGTAATACGGTGGTCAGGATGATGGTATAAGTTAACAGATGCACAGATATCTATTGATTTATTCGACAATTTAATATTATTTTTGTTGTCACGTGTGTCGTGTGGCTCACGCCTTTTATGGGGCGAAGCAAACGGGATCTGCAAGGTGTGATGTAGGTACCGTTCAAGACAGGGATGATGGATAATCAAGAGTTCAAGACATAATACAAGGTGTGTCGAGGAAATATGTAGGTACGAACCTACCTATCCGGTTTTAATTGTTTGAATTCAGTGAAAAATATTTATTAGTTATTTAACTCTAACCACTTACTCTTAAGTAATATACTTATCCATCTATGGGTAGTTTTATAATTTGGTAATTCCTGATTTCGCTAACACTAAGTGACACTTGAGTAAATGCCCTGAATATTCCTGTAGGTAAGTACTGATGGAATTTCAAATCTCAGCGCTAAGCCGAGCGGTGAAACTGAAAATCCACCTGTGGCCCAGTGCGCTTTGATCTCAGTCTATTCAGGTGTCACCTGCATTTAGTAAAATGGGTCATAAATGTTTTAGAAAGTCTTTATTTTTTTAAATCAAAAAGAACCGAAAGCGAAATCTATGGGGCGCTATAAACATAAGCTCCCTTAGAAAAGCGCTTACGACCATAAACAAAGTTTTATTGGAACTGAACAACATGCGAACTGCATTGTGGAGCATTTGTAAAGGATTAACGCAAGACTGAAACAATGACATTCTGCGTAGCTTGCGAAAGACAACGGTAGAGACGAGAATGACGGAATTAGCATTACCTATTATCTGATAGAAATATATTGCAACGAGGATTTTAACAGTATCGTGGTCGGAACGGGTTTAGGAAAGACTGCTGGTAATCCGATGCCCTTTGTTTTTTGTAGCAATAGGGTGACTGCTCAACATGAGAAACAGATGTGTAAATACTAAATACGAATGTATCTAGCAAGCATTGGACCCATAGGTAACTCAGTAGATAATATGTAGCCATAAAATAAACTATAAGTACCTAATAACATTCTCTCGACCAATCACGTGTATCAAAAAATGTGCTCATTGTGCAACGCGCCACCCCCGAGTGTGAGAGAGACGGCATGAATGGAACTTGTGCAACCAATGCACGGCAGGGCACGACTTCGTAGGTAATAATACCTACCTACCTTTTTATGGCTCTTTATAGTAGGAGTCGGAATGGAACGAGTAGGGGCACCCGAATGCGTTTTTTTGCGTCGAAGTAATTGATTCTGTAGTTTGAGTGACAAATAGACTTCCGCTGCCCATACGGTGCTATGGAGACAATCCTAACTACTTATAATCGCATAGACCTTTATAGCTGGCTTGTGTAGAATTTAAAGTCAGCTCGCCTATTCATCTTGTACCTATACATATTCCAGTGTTGCCTTAGATTCAAAATTCTAGAGGCTAAGTAGTCTTCGGACGATTTACATACTAAGGACGTGATAAGGAATGCTCTGATCAAAAACTTGATTCTTTCAGTATCATAGAGTAAAATACAAAAACTACTTCAAACCGAAAATTATTCGATGACTGATCAAGTTAGAGTTAGACCCCTGGTCACGTTGCACGGAGGGTGCAATACTTAGTAATTGAGTGAGGGCGCCCGGAGGGGTGCTCCCCTAACCAGCGCAATACATAAACCCTTGCGTGTGGGCGCAATATATTGCTCGCTACGTGAGCATTGATCGATTGGTTGTGAGGAACTTTCGGTTGCCAAAAGAGCAATAAAATAAGGTTTCTTTCGGCGAAAGTGAAGTCACAATCATAATACCTATATCTAAATCAAACTGATTCCCAAAAACCTAGATGCTTTTTGACCTTCGGGAAATCAAAAAACTTCAGACATAAGTACTGCGTTGGTAACATACTACGCATATGCCTATGCATGGCTTAAATACGATGTCATATTATGGGGAAATAGTACGGACTCACCCACACTATTCACCCTTCAAAAAAAACTTATTAGGATTCTAGTAAATATTGAACAAACGGATAGCTGTAAACCTCACTTCCAGGAACAAAAAAAAATTAACCCTACCGTGCCTCTACATCTTTGAGATCTGTAAATTTGTACATCTGTCAAATTACTTTAATAGATTTTCAACTTTATCTCTAAAGTATTAAGTTCAAGGTTGGTTGGGAAAATCTGACAGTTTCGGGTAGGTTGACCTGCTGGCGTCTGTACCTACGTACTTACATAGGTACCCGAATTTCTACACAAAAAGAGAAGACATACAAACTAAGATTATTTAAGACATAAAAACAGATTAAACATACCTAGGTACATCCCGATTACAAATGCATTCTTCAAGTAGGTATATGTCATATCGATAAAAATATATACTTAATAAGTTACCGGAAGAAATAAGAAATACCTATACCTAAATAAATACAATTTTTTTTATTAATAAATTAAAATTATGTCTATTAGGTAAACAAAAGATATTATAATGTGAACGAATACTGAATGAAACATTATACCTACTTAATTAATTGCTTACCATAATAGAATTATCTATACCAATAATATACCTACATAGGTAGGTACTTAGGTAAAGTTTGTGACTTTGTGAGGAGGTAGGGGGTAATCTCTGGATCTACTGAACCGATTTAAAAAAATCTTTTACTAATAGAAAGACACGTCATTTGTGAGTCTCATAGGCTATATGATAACCCGAAAAATAAAAAGACTTTTTCATGGTAATTTTGCAAAGTACCTAAGTCGGAGAAAAAACGGTCGAACAAAAACGTTTCTTGTTACGAACGCTGCCAGATATATTATGATTGAGTTCTAGAGAAAAGTTGTAGAGCTTGATATTTGACGAGTTAATCGATCATAAATGTAGGGAACAGCTGATTTTATTTTTCGCCATTTCAGGTTTGGTCCCATAGTAAAAGTTGTTCATAATGATGAGTACAATGACCTCTTAAGAGGTTACTGGTGTTTTACAAATAACCCTGTATACTTACTTATATAAATACATAATGCTAAGATATATAAACTAATAAAAATATATATGTAAGTAGTTATATATAATAAATCATAATTGAGAGGAAAGGTACCTAATGCTCTTTCACTGTGGTTTTGAATACTGAAATGGTCTTCAAATCGCGAATACCTACATAGGCGGAAGTGAGTTCCACAACCTTACAGCATGGACGGAGAAGGAGTAGGTACCTATGAGTAGTAACTGGATTTATATCTACCTACACGGTGCGTCAGTAGGGCGGGCATACAAAACGCTCACGCAGGTAAGAAGGATAGGACGGGTTGTGTAGGATATTGAAGAGGAGACATAGGATCCTAGTGTTCCTGCGAAGGCGAATTGGGAGCCACTTGAGTTCTTTGCGAAGGTGAGAAACGTGGTCATATATTACGGAGGCCAAATAAAAAAACGAATACATAAATTATGCAAGCGCTCAAGCTTATTTAATAGCTCCTCAGTAGCATCCAGGTAGCAGGCATCGGCATAATCTATTATCGGCTGAATAAGTGTTTGAGCCAAAGAAATTTTAGTCTTAAAAGGTAAGTGACTCTGAAGGCATTTCAGCGAATGAAGAGAAAACTGCACCTTACGGCTTACTTACCTCATTGACTTGAGCTCGCCACGACAGATAGGAATCGATAGTTACACCCAGATCTTTGGCGGTATCTGTACACTTAATCGATGCGAACACCATCGAGGTACTACGGCATCAAAGATGCAACAACGGCCGTACCACGAACAAATCGACTGCCTATGATCATGGCCTGAGATTTAGTTGGGTTAATTGCAGTCCAAATGAGTTAGCCCAGGCGCTGATACAAGCCAGGTCATGATTCATAGCAGCAATGGCGGAATCCGCATCAGCCAGAATAAAATGCCGTAAATGATTTAAATGAATATTATTAACTAGCTTTTGCCCGCGGCTTCGCCCGCGTGGATGTCGAAAAATATCCGACGGGAACGTAGTATCGGGATGAAGTACCCTTAGATTAATCCAGGTTATTAAACTCAAATCGTTTATAAATATGCCAAATATCATCCAAACGAACACGCCGCCCCGCGCCCTCTGACTTCGTGTCCGCGACCTTATATTTAAATCGTGAGATGATCCTGGTTGCAGGATGAGAGCATGATAGAAATCATCTTTATCTATCAAACTTGAACGCGTGTACAAATTTTCGTGTCCGTTCTCTCTTGAGGAGATGATCCTGGCTGCAGGATTAAGGAAGGTGTGTTACAAAAATGTATTGTCACCAGAACCGAAGGTGTGTGCAAAATTTCAGCTCAATCGGTTGAAGATATCTGTTTCAAAATGGAGTTGCAAAATTCTACCCGAACAAACATAGTTACATACATACCTTCATCCCCCTTTTTAACCCTTCGGGTATAGAATTATCGAAAATGCTGAGACACTTATAAATTAATTTTCAATCGTCAGCCTAAACACAAAATTTGAAGATCCTAACTTCAAAAACTGAAGGACTTTCTTATAAACTCCATCCCCTATTTTACCCCTTTAGGGATGGAATTCCCAAAAATCCTTTCTTAGTGGATACTTACCCTTCACAAAGAACACACCGGTCAGTGGGTAGCCTTAGGGGCGGATCACACCCTCCAAGTTTCATGTCTCTAGGCCCAGCGGTTTGGGCTGTGTGTTGATATATCACCCAGTCAGTCAGTCAGTTTACCATATCATAATATTACCTATATAGATTATACTAGCTTTTGCCCGCGGCTTCGCCCGCGTGGATTTCGAAAAATATCCGATGGGAACGTAGCACCGGGATTAAAAAGTAACCTATAGGTTAGGTAATCCAGGTTACGGTAACAAACATAATTACATACCTTCATCCCCCTTTTTAGCCCTTCTGTGGTAGAATTATCAATAACGCTGAGAGTGCTGAGACACGTATACCTAAATCAATGTTCAATCGTCAGCGTAAACACAAAATTTGAAGATCCTATTTCCTAACTTCAAAACTGACGGACTTTCATATAAACTTCCATCCCCAATTTTACCCCTTTCTTAGTGGATTCCTAAATGAATCATTTGATTGTCGGCACCGGTGTCCAATCTCAAACTGAGGTATCAATATTTCACGTGTAACGTAGGTAATTGCAAGTTATATGTAAGTAGGTAGGTAGGTACACGCAAAAACACGAGTAGAATTGAGTAGATACCTATGTCTGTATTACCTACTCAAATAAAATTAAATACTTACACTAACTTTTCTATGAAACTTGGCACAGACATAGATTAATCAATTGGGCAATTCTCGAACTGCACGCGGGCGAAGCCTCGGTCATAAGCTTGTCATCTACATGGGATGTTATGAGGTTTCGTGGAACTTCCCTGATCATATGCCTATAGGATGCCGTGCCATGCCGGTGCACGTGCCGACCCGTCAGCATGTACTGGGTTAATGGGAAGCCTCAAGTAGCAGGCTCCACAATTTACCTAGGTAATAATAATTTCCCTTGGTGTAGGTATTCATTTACTATCAAACCAATAACTAACTGAGTACCAAAAGACTCGTAAACAAAATCAAAAAGCCTATTACAAGCATCAATTAAATTACCGGAAACCTTTTTATTATGGTGATGGGCGCGGCATGCGCACGCGCCTTTTGGTGGGCACGAGCTTGATACCGCCGCGCCGGCATGCAGCGGCGCCGACCAATGAGCAAGCAGGGATATATTCTAAAGTTTTGTAGGTAGGCCTATTGTATCATTTTGAATATTGTATTTTATTAATATCAAAATAATTATTCGAGAAACTACACGAACTGCCTCTCAGAAATATTTTCTAAGTTATTTGTATGAAGAGACTTCTCTTTTTTAAATAAGTATTTGCAGACATCATAATGTAAAATTGTAATGTTTTATGATGTAAATACATATTTTAAAACCCAAAATTTAACAATTTAATTGTTCTACAGAAGTTCTAGAACGAATATTATTGAAATATCAGGTAAGGGCTATAAAATAAATCTCTAACCCTTTATCTGCCGAGTTAATCCGTTGGACGGCGGACGGTCATAAAATGGTCGTAATTGTCAGGGTTTTTTTTTGCCAACTTCAAAACATTGGCAATAAGAAGTAGCGGCGAGAATAAACGCCAGCGGGACTTTTTAATCCTCTGGCTAATTGGTACTTTTACTGAGGATTATAATTTTTCTAGCAACTGAACAATAAAATTGCTTTTAGGGTCTAGGATTTGGTGTCAGGGATTAATTTTGTTGACTCCGTTTTAGTGTTTTAGTTAGAAATAAAGACTGTATGTAAAAAGTAAGTAAGTATAAACCAATAAACATTGCATAAAAAATACTTAGGATGAAAGGAGAGTAGGGAGGTCAGCAGCACACCACCACACGGAAAATAAAAACAATTCTTATGATTTTAAACAACAAACAACATGTATTGAATATGTAAAGAATTGTAATTATTTTTTAACTGTATGAAATCTATGAAATTATTAGGTACCTACTACTAACATAGTTCTTAAGCATTTCTAACCCATATGGATTTGGTTGTGCGAAATAAAGAATTTGAATTTGAAAACTAGGCCAGAGTTTCGCTTCGCAGTATTTAATTGAATAAAAAATAAGAACTTCTTCCGGTGTAAGGGCTGTATGTCATCATAAGACTACTTGCTTCAGTTGCCTATTGTTTGTATGAACCTACTACATACATAAACTATGTTGCACGAAATAGGTAAGAGTTACTGACAAATAAAATAATTATTTTCGTCTATAAATTTTATTTACACACTGTAGTTAATTTATACATTATATTGTTCACACAATTGCACAAAAGAAATCCATCCAATCTAATAACATAATTCAATTTGGCCTACCGACATTTTTAATTCACTTAATTAAATAACATATCCTAGAGACTTATAGACTAATGCGATACATATTTACATATTTACTATACATATTTACAACTACAGTACAAGATCATTGCTAGTATACTTAGCTATACGCACACGTTGAAGCCCGGTCACTGAATATCTTGAGTCTTAACACTCGCAGATCTGTCGACACCGGCCACAGACGCCAGCTGTCAACCTCGATCTTAAATCCGCCATCTTCTTCTTCAAGAACGTCACTTGGAAGGCTAGCCGCGCTTCCCTCAGCTTCCTTCGATCTCTGCTCTGCTTGGCTGCGTGGTTGTTCCGCTGACGTTGTTTCCTATACGAGTCGTCAGCGGTCTGGCTCGTCTGCACTGCCCTCCGCATTCTCGGGTTGTTACCCAGTAAGGTTCCTCCGTTCTTCTCCGCCATCGCTCTTAGGGCATCTTGTTCAAAGGCTTGGTATTCCACGTCGCCAGACAAGGATTCTGAGTCGTAGAACTCTGGTGATTCTGGTGGCGAGGGAGCGGTCGGTTTGCTGTGCGACCAGCTCCCGATCGAGTCGGGAGACGTTGATAAAGGCAGTGCATACGGCATACACTGCACGGCTGTCACTGGCTGGAGTGGCTGGTACGGATACGTGGCGTAGTACTGTGATTCCGAGTATGATGTGTACCCTGGCAGCGTTGGAGATTCAGGAGCACTGGACGCGGGAAGTGGAGACGCTCTCTCCGCCTTCACAGCGTGTTTACTCAAGTCTAAGGCAACTTCTTGTGCGTAAGGAGTCCACATGGCCATGTTGGGAACTTGTCTACTTGACGTGCAATTCACGAATGTTCGTCTGTTGTGGCGGGCGACTATCTTTTAAAAGAGGCGGGGCCTAAGTGACCACCCCCGGAGGAAGGGTTGAGTGCAGGTAGCCACCCTAACGGACCCTAGTCATGTTGAATGATTTATGGGTTTCTATCGGATGTTTTGAATGGAGTAAATGAACATAACGTGCAATTCGATATGAGCATTGATAGTAATTATTTTTTTAAATAATTAATAACTCATAAACACTCCGCTAATGATTTTGTTTGTCAGATTTTTGGCTAGTTTAACTTTTGGAGTGGATATAATTTGAGTAGGTGCCTAATTACCCAATTACTTAATATTATGGTTGATCATCAGAAAAAAAGCAAATCTAACTAGGGTAAATATTTCGGAAGATGCGAGCTCCTTCGAGATTTTTTTAAACTTATGACATCAAAATAGCCCAGCGCTATCGGTCTACCTAATAGTGTCGTTTTAGCGCTAGTACTGCGTAGATTTACTACGGAGTACTGGCGCAGGGTGCTACGAAGATTTTATTTTAATCGGTAACATTGCCAACACCTAACAATGTTAAAAGATTTAGGTAGCATGCCTGCATGACACATGAGGCATGACACCAGCAAAAATAACAGATTAATTAGTAGATACTAATTATTATGATGTAGGCTAAAGTGCTATATCTATATGTACCGTTTGTAATAAAAAAACCCCTTCTGGAACTATCATGAGAGCAGCGGTGGCCCAGTGGTGGCGGCGCCGACTTACGAACAGTAAGTCGTGGGTTCGAACCCAGGCAGGCGCATTAGGTACTTTGTGTAATTTATTTCATCACCACCAAGCAATTTTCCTGTAAAAAAAAATATTATTACAAAAATGTGTTTATCAAAACTACACGTGTTAATTACGAACGAGTTACAAGGGTCATTATTTATTTCACAAGTATATTTTTACACTGTATTCGTGATTCTGTCCATCAAAAATCCCTTGTAACTTACAATTTGTAGAAAATCATAGTAAATCCTGAGAGTGTCCGGCGGGGTCTCCCTTGTTTTACCGAAAAGAAATTGCCAAATTATCACTTCCCAAACAAATTTTCGCATAATTTCATTTGCCAAATTATTACTTACCAAAAAATCTCTTTACAAATAATTGTTACGAAAACCTATGTTTGGTAAGTGAACGTTTGAACAATAACTTGTTCACCAACTAGTACTTTTACCATTTTTTATCTAGTCAAATATTTCAGTTGGTATAACATATTTTATGAATGTCCTATTTGGATTCGGTTGGGGCTTCTATTTCTGTCTGCAGGGTTTACAGGCACCTAACTAACCGAACCTCGGGGTGCCCCTGACGTCGACCGTCTAGGGTTAGCGTTTCCGTCAGCAGGTCGACGGATCCCCGCTGCGCGGGGCTCCTATTTCTGTCTGCAAGGTTTACAGGAACCTAACTAACCGAACCTCGGGGTGCCCCTGACGTCGACCGTCTAGAGTTAGGGTTTCTGTCAGCATCTGTTAAATTTCAATTACGTTATATTAAATCAATTTGTGTTATGTCTTCATTCCAAAATTTTTGCCTTTATATTTTTTGTCATAACAAATCATTTAACTAAACGTTTATTGTCTTAATTTTGTTTGCTGTAATAAATCATTTGATTAAAGACCAAAAGCCTTAATGACATTATCCTTGGTAATAATCTGCCAAGTAAACATTTGACCAAATGAAAATGTGCGTACTAAAATTATTCCAAATATTACATTGGTATAAAAAAGGTTGCTAAAATTTGTTTGGGTAGGTAATGAAAATTTGGCAAAATCTTTTCGGCAAAACGGCAGGATCCCTGCATCCCGCCTTACAAGTTAGTGTCGTGCTTAGTACCGAAATACATTTTCAAATTTGATTTTCTTTTCTAAAATGTGGTCAAGTGACTCAAGCGATGATGAAAATACTTATTAGATTAATGGGACCAAGAACTTATAGAACAAGAATAAGTTTTATTTTACCGTAGGTAATTCAAAATAAGTAGAATAGGTAGGAACCGTACTATTTTTAACCGACTTCAAAAAAAGGAGGAGGTTCTCAATTCAGCCGGTATATTTTTTTTTTTTTTTTTTTTTTTATGTATGTACACCGATTACGCCGAAGTTTCTGAACCGATTTACGTAATTCTTTTTTTGTTTGATGCGGAATAGTTTCGAATTGGTCCCATAAAAATTTGATTCAGGTAGGCCCATTAGTTTTTATTTTATGAGCATTTGACTCTGAAGTCTGTTACTTGTTTGTTGTTGTGGAGTTACTTTTGCATTTATAATATTAGTAAGGAAGTAAGAATAAGCCTATTACCATGAAATGTATGGTTTACAATGTAAAATGAACGCATAGAAAAAATTTGTATAGGATACCTATTGCAACTAAAAATGAAAAAATAAAAAAAACTTTTTTGCAAAAAATAAAACCGACTTCAAAATCACAAAAAAGTGGAAAATAATTTTAGATTCAGAAGTCGGTGCCAAAAAACTGAATCAAACAAACTGAAGTCACCGACTTCTGAAGCTAAAATTATTTTTCACTTTTTTGTGATTTTGAAGTCGGTTTTATTTTTTGCAAAAAAGTTTTTTTTTCTAAAGAATATTCTGGGGCAGGAAGACCAGTGCCCTGTTTATCAAAACTCACAAGTCTACAAGTTCACAAATTACACTACATAGACAAGGAAGTTTTTACAAGTTCGTTAATTTACACGAAGACTTGTGAGTTTTGATAAACAGGGCACTGGTCTTCCTGCCCCAGATTGTTCTTTAGAAAATTAGTACGGTTTCTATTCTATTTTGAATTACCTACGGTAAAATAAAACTTCAGTGAGCATAATTTCCACTTGATAAAAAGTTAAAACAAAAATCGAAGTCTCATTGTATGTAAGCACAATATCAGCTAGATACCTAAGCACTTAGCTGTCAGTATTTCTTTTTCTTGCTGAATTCTGAAAAATCCAAACATTCAGGAGATCTAAAAGCAGTTCCTTTTATTTATTAGTTAAAGATCAACTCTAATCTTGTGACATATTTTGGATCGATTTCTCAAATTCCAGTGTGGGAAAGAGATGGCGCTCACTGGAATTACTCTTGCCCCTGATTTCGTCAATGTGCAAAGACTTTTTAATTCTCAGTTGACTATTTTCTCGTTATTTTAGGATTGTGGATGGCCTTTATTGACTTAACTTTATTTAGCGGATTATTATTACAGCTTGTAAGTTGTAAACCAATGGTAGTACTAACACCAAATGATTTATGGCCTGGCAGTCCATGGGTCTTATCTATAGTTTGCGGAATATTTTAATACTTAACACAAAGAAAATTGAATTGTTCACCTAGCCTTAGTAATTAGGCAATAAAATTATTTGCTCTAAATCTACAAAGCCAGGTAAAAGTTTTTTTTTCCTCTATATGCTAGCTACTTAGTAATATTTTCTATGAGCTCAAATTAAGACCACCGCGACATCACCTACAGAGTATTACAATTTCGGAAGTAGTATTGAGTCACACAATACGACTTGTACGACAAAAAGTCGACGCTCATGTGTCCGTACCGCGACAGTTGTGACATTATCAACGCACTGATGATTCGTATGAAAGCGTGCGCTGTACAAGCGATTATTTCTTTGAAGTTATTACTTATGGTATCCGGATAATGTACAGAAATTACTGCCAAATGTTGGAGGAAGTGACACTTGTCTTGATGTGTTCATTGATCTGGCATGTATAAAATTGAGCAAAGCGAAACATTGCTTGGCCTTTTCATTTTGTAAACACCATTTCTGTAGTTTCTCACAACGAATCTATATCTAGTAGGTAGTACATTTTGTTATAAGTGGGGAAACTTTGTTATTGCTTTCGAAGCGGAATTAACACCCGAGCTGCAGACGAGGGTGTTATGGAGCCGAGAACTGCAGTAACAAATCGTGGGGATTTGTTACTGCAGTTCTCGGCTCCATAACACCCTCGTCTCAAACGTCGTTTTTCAATACACTTTCGTAGAAATAAAATATTAGAACGGAAAGTAAGTAGGTACCTATTTTTGTCAGGAATTATTAGGAAACTATGATTTAATTTGCTTTTTTTCCGCGCTTTGCTTTCGCCCGCGCCAGTTTGAAGAAGAAGCAAAAGGTAATTATGATGCCGCTAAAGCCTAATATGAAAAACAGAAATTTCAAATATTTATGAATTTAGAACACAAATAAATGTTAATTTGTTCATAAAAGTAAATACCTATTTGTTTTAAATAATCATGTTTATCTATGATATTCTATTCTATTTACAAACACAATTTAAATACTTACTCAAAAATATTTACGCCATAAAGACGCAAATCTCTTTGCCGAGATTTAAAAAAAAAAACACCGCCGACTACTGGCATTGAACCAAATAGGACTTAGTTTAATTAGGTAATAATTATGTTTAGTTATCTGTTGAAATTTTTATTTCCGCACGTGTACGGAAACTAGGTATTAAAAATCCACGCGTGTGAAATACATTGCATGTAGAACCTAATCGTAGTGCGATTTTCTCGCCAAAATACCTCATTTACTTGATCATTATTATTTTTGCTGTATATTTCTCACGTGAATCTGACTGTAAAAACATTAGGCGCGTGGCAGCCATCCCGTCAGTCAGCGGGCGTATGTGGCGGCCACAGAAATATTAAAAACAGTCCTGTCAGCGGCCGTTTGTGGTAGCCGCGACGCGCGACGGCAGTGACGGGTTAAATAAACCGAGAATGTTTGTTCGTTGAAAGGATTCGTATTATCTTTGCGCACGCGACTGCATACATACCTATTATTGTAAGCTTTATCAAATACATTGTGAAAGCTAAATTAAATTGGTTTGACACCTAAGCCGTGGTGTCAGTGTGTGCTCAATATTGTTCAATTATTATTATTATTCAAGTATCTAAATTGTGAAGGTAGGTAACTACACAGCACAGCACCTAATGTAAGCAGTCAAATGGAGAGTAGGTATGAACGTTCCTTTACAACTTCGCATAATTAAGAACGCAGAACTATAGGTACTGAAGTTCTTCGTTCTTAATTACCTACCTACATAGGAGTACCCTGCCTAGGGACTTAATAAGTATTTGATAAATTGCTTGTTGGGGTTATTAAAAAGACCAGCTAAGGTTTGCAATGGCTGGCTCTCCATGACATTGAACTACAAAATTTCGAAATTCTAAAAAAAACCTTCTCTTTCAGACGTCCAGTTACAAAGATTACTCAGTCAGGCAAAACTCCCTGTCGCCTTTAATACAGCGTAAATAACGGTTTTATTGTCCCAGAGAAAGTTCTATTTTGCAAACTTGCAAAACGTCGCATTGTCTTCCGAGTGGCATAAACATAAAAGGGTTGGTCCTTGGCAAATACAGCACAATGCAGATTATACAATTTGCATGTTGCGTTTACACTTTAGTTCCTAGAATGTTGACTTGCTCTAATCATGAAATAATTTGCGGAACTGAGCCAAACATGGGGTTTTAAAATTCCGTTACAATGAGATACAAGACACAATGGTTCTGATGATTTAAAAGGATTTTTAAAATAGCTCGAAAACATTGACTAAGTATAATAGAGTCAATGTTTTCGATAAATAGTGGACTTATAAAAACATAATAAAGTTTCAATTGCGTAGCTCATAAACTTTAGATTTTCTTGATATCTAAAAAACCCCGATATCGTCACTGACTGCCTTACTCATGATCGTCAAAATTCTTACGGTACTTCCTGAAGTCCTAGAATGCTGAATTTTGGTATGTAAGCTAGTATTAGTACACAACCAACACAAAAATCATTTTCATGAAAAATGTTGTCTGCCATGAAAGATGTTACTACACCTTAGTTTCGCTGCCGTCACATATGGGTGATATGGGCGAAGGTGGAAACAAAATTAATAAATGATTTTGAATTTGAATTTGAAACTGCAGTGGCCAATCTGGAAGTCTCTTAACCGTTTGCGGGCCCAGGTTGGCCGCTGTCGAAATAATCTGGCCAAATGGGGTATCATCGACTCTTCCCAAATACAATGTCATTGTGGAGCCCCTCTGCAGGATATGCCCCACCACCTTTCTTGCCCATCCTGCGCAGCCACCTGCACCTTCCAGGATTTAAACGAAGCCAACAACAGAGCTGTGCAGGTGGCAATATAGGTACTGGTTGGGTATTATTTGAGTCTATCGACACGCAAAGAAAAAGAAGATTTTTTCTGAAGAGCTTTTCTGTTCTATGAAACGCTTGTAGTAACGAAACGTCTAAGCCAAAGCCACATAATATTTTGACTAAGGTGCAGAGTTTGTGAAGTTAGATACATTAGAGAAACAGTACCTACATTTTAGGTACTTACATGAAAATGTTTTTGGTGGGAATAGGTACTTAATTTCGTGCAGTTTGAGTACCTAAATTCGAAGAACTGTTACGTTTTAATGTCATAAATCGGCGGGCGGACCCGTGTGTCGTCGCATTGCCAGAGGGAACCTTCAGCTTATCCCGAGGATTTTCCGAAAAAATATCGCGACAATCACTTTCTATTACAAAATACAATAACACACGACGCACAATCAGCCATAAGTGTCTATGGCTGATTGTGCGTCGTGTGTTATTACTGTATTTGTTCAGGTTTTTCAATTGTAAGTAGGTAACACTGCAACTGAAAAGTCTGAATGGATAATGCTATTCAAAAAGGCTTAAAGTATTAAAAGTATTAAACTTTTTGGCTTCCAGACCGACTTTAAGTAGGCACTGGAGTATAAAATCTTCTAAAGTATTGCGTCTGGTTTGTCTAATAGTTCAATAGACATATTAGTGACAAACGAACACATTATAATAATACCTGTGAAATACGTACCTTGTTTTTAATATCGTAAGGTTCAATATTAGTTGAATTTGTCGCTGCGTAGGCGGTACTTGTTCAAAGATTAGGCGACAGTCCTCAGTTGTACAATCACAAAGACCACCAGCGCACTGTCCCCTGTGTTAGGAAAAAAATCTTATGATGCAAAGTTATCAGCCTCACAAAAAAACAACCTTTTTAATTTTGGAAGAGACAAAACCATAACGTAATCAATCTTACCCCTTCAAACACAAAATATATAAACTTTCTTGATTATTTTCTGTTCACATGAATTTCACGAGAAATTATTCAATTGCACTTCTGCCTCTTTTATTTAATTTGTATCGTAGAACTCCATAATCCTTAGAAATTCCATCGGTCGTATTAATTGAACCAGTACTAGGTATTTACCTGCCTCCTGCGTAGCTTAGGTTAATTATTTTGTAATGTGGGTAGTTCCTTGACCAAACCGTTCTAAAAAAATCGTTCACATTTCTATAATTTCCTAATCTTTTAATGTCAATAGTATTTAATACATTTATCTAGCGTATTTATTTAGCATTTCATTTTATAAGGGTAATTTCTGACATCTAGCGTCACGTAGCAGTACTTAAGCTCGCTCTTCTTTCAATGGGTAGGTTTTGACATCTAGCGTCTCGTAGCCGTACTAAAAATGTACAAATTTAAAACCTTACTTAACAGTTTTTTCTCAATCGTATTATTATTTTTTATTTATTTTTGTTTCAGCAATCTATTTCTTCTTTTTGTGTTTAATTTTCAATTATTAATCTCGAAATAAATTATTGCACTGGTTGTCATTGAAAAAAAAGTGCAAACATTTTGTTATCTGTGGTCGGCCATTTTGGATTTTGATAATCTGATTGACTGTCGAAACAATTTTGATGTTTTTCAATCTACCTGTAATTTTATTACTAAATTAACGTTCCCATTACACGACATAATCGCGCACCTTTCAACACCGTCATCGCCTCGTGTGCCGCTTCTCTCCAAGAGGGTCAAAAAGTGTCCCAACGATCAGCTGTCACGAACTACTGACGTGTAGAACACAAACAAATCTGATATTTTGGGTCTGCTATGCTGTTTTCACGATGAACGGTACGTTTAAAGAGCAGCTCGGGGGCGTAGCCGGGGTGTTTGAGCAATGGGGGGCTTGCGAGCAGACTGTGCTGGCGTGCACGCTGGCGCGGCGAGTGCCGTGGCCGGGCCTGAAGCTGGTGCAGCGGGCGGTGGAGGCGGCGCTTCGCAGCCACGTCGAGGACGAGCGGTTGGAGCGCGACGCCAACGATGAGCTCCTGCTGGCCAGCCTGCTGCTCGTGCGCGACGACGATGATGACGACGGTAAGTACTACACTGCCACTGCAGCTTGTACACTCACACTCATGTTTCCGATCTTGTTTTCCTTATACGGCAAATGTGAGTACAGAACTGCAAAGAACTGGATTCTAATTGCATCACCTGCTTGCTGATTAACACAGATTCAGCAAGAATAGCTAAAATGTCTCATTTATTATAAAACTGTACCTACCTATATTTTGACTAACTACCCTAGAAAAGTTTTTATCACTTGATTCACAGACACCCTCCTAATATTTTAAATACAGCATTGATTGGAAAGTCTTTCTTTGTAGGCACTAAGAGAGACATTCCATCCAACTTGACAAGGTACATAAAATCTATTGAGTTAAAAGATCTCCAGAATAGTGTAAATCATGTAACTTTGGTTTGGTAGGTCATGTTCTATAGCTATAGTAGCCTGTTCTTTGCACCCTGGGCTCTTATAGTTCACAGACTGTATACATGTCTGAGAACCAGCTAGAAAAGGTAATTTCAGTCTCTGAGGTTATTTTATGTACTCGGCTAAAGCATCACATAAAATTGAATCCTCTGATAAAGTACTATTTCTTAACAACAAACCAAATGTAAGGTTACCAGAGTGTGATAGTAGCCTGATACCCATTCAAAGCATTTACTACTCTACATTAAGTATAACTTTGTGACTACCCCTAATTGAACCAATCATGCACTGTTTTGTGATTTTGAACAGTAAGAGTAAGAGTTGAACTAAATATCAGGTGGTGTTCACTGCCTATAATAGGCATTGGTCCCATAGGCCCATATTTAAGTTATCCAATCAGTAATAACTTAGTCATCATATTAGCCTATGGTATTCCATAGTCCCACCTAGGTTGGGTCACTCATAATTTATGCAAAATATATGGCATTGACTCTTTTGTGAAAAATATGGTCTGCCTTTGCTCATATGAATAAAATAATCAAGGCAAGTCTATAAAGGCCAATTAGATTCATTCATTATGTTTTATGAATGGTCATAATTTAGTACCTAGATATGATCACAACTGTTTATTTAGGAATACAGGTGTAATTATTTTCATACCTAACATTATTCTTATGCATGAACTTCCAATTTTCTAAGTCAAATCAAATGAGATAAATATCTCCATCTTAATAAAACTTTGCATCTATTAGGGGTATGAAATTGCCAATTTGTATGGACAATTTTGTGCAAAGTGATATTTCCATACTAACACTTTTATTTTTCTTGGTAACGAATTTGAACCAATCATGTATGATGCAATTGCAAACTACGAATGAAAAAAGCTGAATTCCACTGCATATCTTAAATTCTCAAAACACAGTCTATGACAAAAATATACCTACTTGAAGTAACGAAACCGATGGCACATTGAAACATGTTTTGACACACTACACTATGAGGTAATATGCAAGCACTAGTGTGGCTTTTAAACAGTAAAAGGTACATAATTTAACAATTAATCCAATGAAAATGGAATTAGAATAAAATATAGCTAAACATCAAACTGAGAAAAAACTGCAATGGCATAGTTAGAGACCTATTATTTGTGAGGTGCATAATATTATGAAGAAGAGCAACAGAGCAATATTTGAACATTTGTCTTTTCCTGTTTACTGCTTGCTTACTCATATTTATGTTTCCCTCATTCCTGACTTGACATGTTTGCTTAAATGTGAATGTGATGCACATACCCATGGCTAATGATCTTAAAATTGAAATAAATATAGATGGGTTGCCTGATATACTGTTGCCACCTTATTTGGCATCAACAAAACATTGGTTTTTGTTGCCTCATTGGTGTAGTGGTGGCTAACACGTGGTGGCTGGTAAGCACAATACCCTGGGTTTGATTCTCAAAATGTTACTGGATTTTTCAATTGGGAATTTCTTTGTAACAGCCCGGTGTCTGGATTTGTACTCATTTGATGGTAATAGGTTCACCCCCTGTTTCATGTGACTTCAACAAAACTCGAAATGTGGGTATCCTATAGGTACTTCCTATCTTACCATTTGGGGATAAAAAGATGATGACGTGATATTATGTATAAGGAACTAGTGCAAAATTTCATGCTTCTAGCTAGAATCTAGACCTACCGGTTTAGCCTGCGCATTGTCTGTCAGTGAATTTTAGATTTTATATAAGTAGTTAAAGGTTGTCAATGACCACTATTGCCATCTTACTTGGCACCAACAAAACAGACTTGTATCCGTCCAGGTTGTGAGCGACTCCACCGCCTGCTAGGCCTGCTGCCACTGCTGCGCATGGACAACGAGCGCTGCAAAGACATGTACGTGACGGCGGCGCCGGCGCTGGTGCAGCGCTGCGTGGACGCGCCGCGCCGCGCCGCCGTCGTGCCCGAGCTGTGCCGCCAGTTACTGTCCTACTTGCTCGTCCATCCTGCGCTCACGCATCATGATCAAGGGTACGTAGACGAATGTTGAGTTTTTGAGGAGAGTTAGATAAACTGGGTATTTGACACCATTAACCATTTAAAAGCCACTTTATTTTAGGCCTGGAAACCCGATTACTAGTTAATTAAAAATAAGTCATTGACTTTGCAAATTAGGATGTTACAACCTGTGCCTATTGCCATACAAAATCTATGGGGAATCGCGGATTAGCAGCTCACAAAAAGTATGTCAACTGATTGGTGGGCAACTACTCTGTAGTGCGAGGACAGAAAAGTTCGATATATCATTCATATTATAATAGAGTAGTTGACATTCTTGTTATAATTTGACCACTTTTTTAACACTTCAACAGGACATTAAAACAATGGTTAAGATACCTAGAGAACCACATTTCCGGCAACAGAACAGAAAGCGTCTGGCAACAGAGAATAGACCCCTGCCTCATGCTGGACACAAACATTTGGAGCTCAAACAACACATTCAGACGAACCATCGGCAAGAACGTCGAGTTCCGAGGCATACTAGACACAGTCGAACACTTCAGTACCGACTTCCTACAAGAATCATTCTCGAAAAATGGCCGAGACGTAGATATAAGTATAGAAGGAGAGAAATTAAATTTTGACGCGACGATAGCGCAGCCGAAGTCACAGAGATCGAATAGTTTGACGCCACCTTCGAGTAATTTCATGCATATGTCTTCGTCTGCTGAGAACTTGAGTGATGAACCTTTTGTTCAGAAACCGAGGAGTTTCTCGCTGTCGAGTGAGCATAGTTTGAGTCAGATTAGGCCTATTAGTGTAATGTACGGGACGACGGGCAGCGAAACGAGGCTGGACGACCTGAGGTCGCATAACTTCGGGGAGCACCCGGGCATGTCAAACGTGGCGCAGTGGCTGAAGAGTCTGCGCCTGCACAAGTACGTGTGGCTGTTCACCAACATGAGCTATGAACAGATGATGGCTATGGACGAAAAGTATCTGGAGAAATTAGGTGAGTTACAAATTTCTTTTTAAAACCAAGTTTAAGTAGCAATAGTTTAACATGCATATTCCATGTGCTATTTACTTATACTATTTCGCAATACACCATTGGATTCATACATAAACTTTAATCACCATTTTCCTCATGAAACTTAAAGAATGACTGATGACTTACAAACGTGAAATGCGTTGCACATGAGAATGTTTGCTATAACCTTCTATACTGCAAATTATATCTCATTGTAGTGTCTGTGTTTGCATCGTGACTCACTGGTCTAGTACTAATAGTGGCAAAGGAAACTGTCCATGCCCACTTGAATCAGTTTGTACCCAACTGGAGTTGCTTGCAACACAATTATGAAAATATTATGAATCATGTATCATTGATTATTTATTTCTGTGTAATTGTTTTGTGAGGTCTCTAAGCTGTAATTATGTGGAACATTGGGTTGTGGAGGAGTTGTAAAAGTACAACTTGGGTCAATTTTATAAACCTTCAAAATTTAATTGGTTTTTTATCTTTTTCCTTACAATTCCAATTTATTAGTTGTTGGAACAGCATGTCTATTTGTTTGTCCCCATATTATCTTTTCATGTATGTGTGGTCTCTGTAGTCTCTCACAAACGACAACGACGCTTGAACGATTGTTTGGAGAGCGCTGGTGGTAAACGTTTGTGAAAACAGTATATTGGTGTTTGTACCGAATGACCAACTTGATCACAGTGCTGGCGGCCACGCGCCAAGAGAAGCAGCACTGTGATCAAGTTGGTCGGTGTGGTTGACGCACTAGCTTTCCCCGCAGGAGTGACGAAGGGCGCGCGCCACAAGCTGCTGCTGTCCATCAAGAAGCTGTCGGAGCGCGGCGCCACGCTGGACGCGCTGCAGGCCGAGCTGCGCGCGGGCGCCGCCGGCCGCGCGCTCGAGCGCCTGCGCGCCGTGCTGCTCAGTCCCATGCCGCCCTCCTCCGACCTCCCCGCCGCCATCGTGCGGGCGCTGCACCTGGGTAAGTGTGCCTGTCCCACTGTGGGGACGCGCTGCAGGCCGAGCTGCGCGCCGTGCTGCTCAGTCCCATGCCGCCCTCCTCCGACCTCCCCGCCGCCATCGTGCGGGCGCTGCACCTGGGTAAGTGTGCCTGTCCCACTGTGGGGACGCGCTGCAGGCCGAGCTGCGCGCCGTGCTGCTCAGTCCCATGCCGCCCTCCTCCGACCTCCCCGCCGCCATCGTGCGGGCGCTGCACCTGGGTAAGTGTGCCTGTCCCACTGTGGGGACGCGCTGCAGGCCGAGCTGCGCGCCGTGCTGCTCAGTCCCATGCCGCCCTCCTCCGACCTCCCCGCCGCCATCGTGCGGGCGCTGCACCTGGGTAAGTGTGCCTGTCCCACTGTGGGGACGCGCTGCAGGCCGAGCTGCGCGCCGTGCTGCTCAGTCCCATGCCGCCCTCCTCCGACCTCCCCGCCGCCATCGTGCGGGCGCTGCACCTGGGTAAGTGTGCCTGTCCCACTGTGGGGACGCGCTGCAGGCCGAGCTGCGCGCCGTGCTGCTCAGTCCCATGCCGCCCTCCTCCGACCTCCCCGCCGCCATCGTGCGGGCGCTGCACCTGGGTAAGTGTGCCTGTCCCACTGTGGGGACGCGCTGCAGGCCGAGCTGCGCGCCGTGCTGCTCAGTCCCATGCCGCCCTCCTCCGACCTCCCCGCCGCCATCGTGCGGGCGCTGCACCTGGGTAAGTGTGCCTGTCCCACTGTGGGGACGCGCTGCAGGCCGAGCTGCGCGCCGTGCTGCTCAGTCCCATGCCGCCCTCCTCCGACCTCCCCGCCGCCATCGTGCGGGCGCTGCACCTGGGTAAGTGTGCCTGTCCCACTGTGGGGACGCGCTGCAGGCCGAGCTGCGCGCCGTGCTGCTCAGTCCCATGCCGCCCTCCTCCGACCTCCCCGCCGCCATCGTGCGGGCGCTGCACCTGGGTAAGTGTGCCTGTCCCACTGTGGGGACGCGCTGCAGGCCGAGCTGCGCGCCGTGCTGCTCAGTCCCATGCCGCCCTCCTCCGACCTCCCCGCCGCCATCGTGCGGGCGCTGCACCTGGGTAAGTGTGCCTGTCCCACTGTGGGGACGCGCTGCAGGCCGAGCTGCGCGCCGTGCTGCTCAGTCCCATGCCGCCCTCCTCCGACCTCCCCGCCGCCATCGTGCGGGCGCTGCACCTGGGTAAGTGTGCCTGTCCCACTGTGGGGACGCGCTGCAGGCCGAGCTGCGCGCCGTGCTGCTCAGTCCCATGCCGCCCTCCTCCGACCTCCCCGCCGCCATCGTGCGGGCGCTGCACCTGGGTAAGTGTGCCTGTCCCACTGTGGGGACGCGCTGCAGGCCGAGCTGCGCGCCGTGCTGCTCAGTCCCATGCCGCCCTCCTCCGACCTCCCCGCCGCCATCGTGCGGGCGCTGCACCTGGGTAAGTGTGCCTGTCCCACTGTGGGGACGCGCTGCAGGCCGAGCTGCGCGCCGTGCTGCTCAGTCCCATGCCGCCCTCCTCCGACCTCCCCGCCGCCATCGTGCGGGCGCTGCACCTGGGTAAGTGTGCCTGTCCCACTGTGGGGACGCGCTGCAGGCCGAGCTGCGCGCCGTGCTGCTCAGTCCCATGCCGCCCTCCTCCGACCTCCCCGCCGCCATCGTGCGGGCGCTGCACCTGGGTAAGTGTGCCTGTCCCACTGTGGGGACGCGCTGCAGGCCGAGCTGCGCGCCGTGCTGCTCAGTCCCATGCCGCCCTCCTCCGACCTCCCCGCCGCCATCGTGCGGGCGCTGCACCTGGGTAAGTGTGCCTGTCCCACTGTGGGGACGCGCTGCAGGCCGAGCTGCGCGCCGTGCTGCTCAGTCCCATGCCGCCCTCCTCCGACCTCCCCGCCGCCATCGTGCGGGCGCTGCACCTGGGTAAGTGTGCCTGTCCCACTGTGGGGACGCGCTGCAGGCCGAGCTGCGCGCCGTGCTGCTCAGTCCCATGCCGCCCTCCTCCGACCTCCCCGCCGCCATCGTGCGGGCGCTGCACCTGGGTAAGTGTGCCTGTCCCACTGTGGGGACGCGCTGCAGGCCGAGCTGCGCGCCGTGCTGCTCAGTCCCATGCCGCCCTCCTCCGACCTCCCCGCCGCCATCGTGCGGGCGCTGCACCTGGGTAAGTGTGCCTGTCCCACTGTGGGGACGCGCTGCAGGCCGAGCTGCGCGCCGTGCTGCTCAGTCCCATGCCGCCCTCCTCCGACCTCCCCGCCGCCATCGTGCGGGCGCTGCACCTGGGTAAGTGTGCCTGTCCCACTGTGGGGACGCGCTGCAGGCCGAGCTGCGCGCCGTGCTGCTCAGTCCCATGCCGCCCTCCTCCGACCTCCCCGCCGCCATCGTGCGGGCGCTGCACCTGGGTAAGTGTGCCTGTCCCACTGTGGGGACGCGCTGCAGGCCGAGCTGCGCGCCGTGCTGCTCAGTCCCATGCCGCCCTCCTCCGACCTCCCCGCCGCCATCGTGCGGGCGCTGCACCTGGGTAAGTGTGCCTGTCCCACTGTGGGGACGCGCTGCAGGCCGAGCTGCGCGCCGTGCTGCTCAGTCCCATGCCGCCCTCCTCCGACCTCCCCGCCGCCATCGTGCGGGCGCTGCACCTGGGTAAGTGTGCCTGTCCCACTGTGGGGACGCGCTGCAGGCCGAGCTGCGCGCCGTGCTGCTCAGTCCCATGCCGCCCTCCTCCGACCTCCCCGCCGCCATCGTGCGGGCGCTGCACCTGGGTAAGTGTGCCTGTCCCACTGTGGGGACGCGCTGCAGGCCGAGCTGCGCGCCGTGCTGCTCAGTCCCATGCCGCCCTCCTCCGACCTCCCCGCCGCCATCGTGCGGGCGCTGCACCTGGGTAAGTGTGCCTGTCCCACTGTGGGGACGCGCTGCAGGCCGAGCTGCGCGCCGTGCTGCTCAGTCCCATGCCGCCCTCCTCCGACCTCCCCGCCGCCATCGTGCGGGCGCTGCACCTGGGTAAGTGTGCCTGTCCCACTGTGGGGACGCGCTGCAGGCCGAGCTGCGCGCCGTGCTGCTCAGTCCCATGCCGCCCTCCTCCGACCTCCCCGCCGCCATCGTGCGGGCGCTGCACCTGGGTAAGTGTGCCTGTCCCACTGTGGGGACGCGCTGCAGGCCGAGCTGCGCGCCGTGCTGCTCAGTCCCATGCCGCCCTCCTCCGACCTCCCCGCCGCCATCGTGCGGGCGCTGCACCTGGGTAAGTGTGCCTGTCCCACTGTGGGGACGCGCTGCAGGCCGAGCTGCGCGCCGTGCTGCTCAGTCCCATGCCGCCCTCCTCCGACCTCCCCGCCGCCATCGTGCGGGCGCTGCACCTGGGTAAGTGTGCCTGTCCCACTGTGGGGACGCGCTGCAGGCCGAGCTGCGCGCCGTGCTGCTCAGTCCCATGCCGCCCTCCTCCGACCTCCCCGCCGCCATCGTGCGGGCGCTGCACCTGGGTAAGTGTGCCTGTCCCACTGTGGGGACGCGCTGCAGGCCGAGCTGCGCGCCGTGCTGCTCAGTCCCATGCCGCCCTCCTCCGACCTCCCCGCCGCCATCGTGCGGGCGCTGCACCTGGGTAAGTGTGCCTGTCCCACTGTGGGGACGCGCTGCAGGCCGAGCTGCGCGCCGTGCTGCTCAGTCCCATGCCGCCCTCCTCCGACCTCCCCGCCGCCATCGTGCGGGCGCTGCACCTGGGTAAGTGTGCCTGTCCCACTGTGGGGACGCGCTGCAGGCCGAGCTGCGCGCAGACGGCGCGGTCTGTCCTACCTAAAAGTCGGTAATGTTGATGATGTGTCAGAAAGAATCAGTCACCTGCACGTTAATGGCAGATACACCGAGAAGGCTACTTTCTTTCAAAGCTTAATGCGGTGGTTTTCTAAGTTAAAGTGTAATTACTGACATTATTCTGGTATTGTTCTGTATAGTTTTTTACACAAACCCATTCATTGTTTGCATTCATTTTCATTGTTTGTTTGTTTCAGCATCAAAGTGCCTGAACAACGGGCCGTGCCCGCCAGCCGTGCGTGCGTCGTCTCAGCTACTGACAGAGGACGGCGAGCACGAACACGAGCCGCCCGTCGACCCCATGTCGCTCCACTGCTGGCTCGTAGAGAAGGTAACACATCACATATAGTATCTGTATGTGTGTGTGGCGTCATAACTACTGACAGAGGACGGTGATCACGAGCGTTACTGTCACAAAAGCGCTGTCAATTTCTAATATTTTTTATTGGAGGTATACCAATCTAGGCCTGTATTTACTGTCAAAATTAGCAGCGGAGAACAATTTTAAGAGAAAGAAAGAAAGTGTATTTATTTGGCATGTGCCAAATAAATATATTTTCTTTAAGTGTGCTACAAGTGCACACAACACACTACAAAAAATGAAATAACCATTATTTTATTTCAGGCGCTACACCACGAGGCATTCACCCGTCCCGAGCTGCAAGAGGCTCTGAAGGGCCTGCGTCACCGCCTGCCGCCCCGACAGTTCTTCCACCACGTATCGGATATGCCGCTCAACAGGAGATGCCCTAAGCCTAGGTTTGTTTGTCTTATTGAGATATAAAATTTCAGATGAGCAATAGTTCATGCTTCAGAAAGATTCTTTAGATGAAAATTGAGTCTGCCGACTATTAAAATCCTGCTTCTGCATGTCCGTTCCAGATGGCGCATCGGTCCCCTGCGCGCTCCGGGGCGGCCGCTGCGCGCGCGCACGTGGGCGCCCCCCCCTCCCCCGCGCGGCAAGTCGCACTCCTACCCGCCCGCCGCGCCCCGCGCGCCCGCGCCCCCCCCGCACGACGACTACTCCTCGCTGGACGCGCTGTGCCTGCAGATGACTGAGCAGGCCATCAACTGACTCAGCGCCGGGGGGCCCCGCTGCCGCCCCCCAGCGCCCCCCGCGCCGCGTCGCCGCCCGGGGGCTCCCCCGGACGTCTCCGCCGGGACGGTGACGCAGGCCCCGCGCCGGCGCTCGGATGGGCCCCCGGACGTCCCCGCCGGGACGGTGACTCGAGCCTCGCGCCGGCGCTCGGACGGGCCCCCGGACATCCCCGCGGTGACGGTGACGCAGGCCCCTCGCCGGCACTCGGACGGGCCCCCGGCCGCGCGCACGGTGCGCTTCACGGACGACGCGCGAGGGCCCCTATGAAATGACCGCGCATACTTATTTTACGAGTACGTAAGTTTATTTACGCACGATTTCTTATGAAGTCCTCAGTTCTGTTGGACCGGGCTCCGGCGGGCGGGACCCTTAGTGACGCAAGTAGCTAGAGAAATTCCGGTTCTCGGCGTCGGCTCCGGCCTCGCGACCGGACGACGCCCTGCCGTTAACGTATACAAATTATAACTAGGTAGGCAGGATTATAGCTTTTTATAACAATCACCCGCATTCGGTCACTTTAGTTTCACTCCCTGAATACTACGCGTAAAGTATTCTCTAAAGATAATACTAGTGTAATCGGTGACATCGACTCGATCGTATACAACTAATCGTATCCTAAATTTCTCTGGTGCTAATTTTTGCGAGGTTTTATTTGTAGTTAGCTGTATAGTGTAGGTAGGCAGGGCGCTCGCACGGGACCACGTGACCGTGGGACGGACGCCGCAGGTAGTGACGTCACGTCTGTACGTAGCGTGCGGGACTCGCTGGCAGCACCCGACGACGCGCCGAGCTCACGAGGAGCGCTCGCACTGCGGCGCGATAGTTAAACTAGATAGACGAAGCGAGCCTTCAGTTCCTACGCATGTGTAGCTCGGCGACGAACAGGAAAGCTCACCGCATTCCTTAAGGTTGTCAGCTGACTCCACGTACTAGTGAATATATAAATGTTGTCTGTACTGACCGGGTTATTGTTGATAATGACTGTTTATGCGACTGATCAGCCGCGACACATAACGATTATTATTATTATAATGTTAACGTGAATTAGTTATTAACGTTGTTGACTGATGTTTGCATAATTTATAAAGTTCGCAAACTATTATTATTTTTTATTTTAATCTTTATTTTATTTAGTCTAATAAATATTTATATTCAGCAATTAATGTTTTGACTGGATCAAAAATCTGATTGTAATGTGTGCAATTTATTATTTTTTATTTACACAATATTTTGTCTATTATAAACTTATAGAATTCATGTAAATAAAGAACTAGTTCACATTGTATTTATAAGGGTTATTGTTTTGTACAAAACATGTGTTGATGACAGATATAATATAATATTATAGCAAATGATTTTGAATATTATTATGAGATGAAATGTATTGGTTTATGAGTTAGTGAGTTGTTTCGTACAAGCTGTCTACAGATATTTATATTTAGCCAATTGTACAGAACTTTACAGAGTACCTATATTTATTCTTTACCCCACATACCTCAATTCTTATTCTGTTAATATTTTCTTTCACATCTGTGTTCAGGAGCTTTAGTTACTAATCTGTAGCGGACTGTGATACGGTTTGTTTTTGGATCATGGATCATGATATTCATCAGCACTAAAAATAAATATTGTATTTAAACATTATATGGGTTTTTTTTATCTACCTGAATATTCACTCACAGACACCTTTATACATAATATGCAAATCACAATTTATAATTATTCAACTGGATTAATATTATAACATAGACAGGAAATTAAAAAAGAACTTACACAAATTCTTTGTTAAATATTTATGGACTAGACAACAAATGACAAGTATTAAAATGGTTTTGGTCTTGTTACAATATAAACTAATAATGCTTGAATGACAGGTACAGTCACAAGCACCAATATGTATACACTTTCCTAAAAAAAGCAATTTTCGCGAGAGAAATAACGATTGTAACTTGGGAGATAGGATCTGTTTCATAAAAGTATGAGTTCCAAAATACTATGTTATGAACATAGTATTTTGGAACTCATACTTTTACAACGTGAAATTTTAATGAAAACAATAGGAGAAAAACACTTTTAAAAGTTGTTAAGTGTACATATAGGTGCTCATGACTGTACAGTCAGTGCCTCACATTACCCGACTCGTTTACTTTTTAAGCAATCCACGGCACTGCCTGTACTTTAATTAAATGAGTCTCTCTTTATGAGTACCAATTTTATGTCTAGCAAGATCATTCTTCCTGTAAAATGCTCTTGTGCACCTGTCACATGGAAATGGGATGTGGGTACTGTGAAGCTTAGCAGTATGGAAGTCCAGCATTGGTCTTGATGGGAACGTCATTAAACATCCTTCAAATGTACACTTATATTTATCAGTTTTCTTATGTCTATAGTTCATGTGACGAGCCAAAGCCTTCAGTTCATAAAAGCTACTTGTACACAGCTCACACTTCAGTGGTCTTTGTCCTGTATGTCTCCACATGTGAACCTCTATATTGGCAACATTTTTTGAACAAACAGTACAGTGACCTGATTTCTCAGAATGTTGCTTGTCAATGTGACACTTTAGGTTCCCCTTAACACTGAATGTACGTCCACAGTGGTTACACACAAATCTGTTAGGTTCAGAATGCAATCTCATATGTTTCCTCAAATTGTTTTGGTACTTAAATAATACATTACATAGAGGGCAGGAATACTTTTTCTCAGTACTGTGTGCCAAGAGATGACTTTTAAGTTCCTCCTTAGTACAAAACCTCTTTGGACAAGCTGTGCACAAGTGATCCTTCACACCAGTATGCCGTTTTTTATGTCTTTGTAATGCACTGATTTGTGTGAACCTAAGGCTGCACAAGGAGCAACCATATGGTGTTTCCCCAGTGTGTGTGCGCATGTGAATCTTCACATTATTCTTAGAGAAGAAGCCTTTGCCACAGTTTTCACAAATGAAGTTACGCTGCCGCTTCTGTTGCATATGATTTCTTGCCATGTGCCGTTTCAGAGTACCACTATCTTTGTATTTCTTATCACATGAAGGACAAGAGTATGGTTTCTCATTAGTGTGTGATCTCATGTGTGCTTTGAAGGTTGATGGGTTAGCACATGTTCGGCCACAAACTAAGCAAGTACATGACTTGAGATTTTTTAATTTAGATCTTTGTTTTTGTCGTTTTCTTTTAGGGGTTGTCTTAGGGTCTACACTTTCCAATTTAATTTCTAATAATTTATCTCGTCGTATTTGTGAAAGGGTATTATCATCCTTTTGTAAATCTTCATAAAGGTGATCATTGTCGCTGTTGCCATCTAATTCAAGTTTTACTTTAATGTCCGGCGAGCAGTCGTCGAAATCTGCGGTAGTTTGTGTTATTACTTCAAAAGCTTGAGATCTCAGCTTCTTTTCAGAAGCTTCGCACTTTAATACGAATTGGTAACAGGCTGCGAGCTCTACTTCGCAACTATCACAAATAAACGATGGGAGTCCATCCCCGGCTTTAATCTTTAAATTTGAACAACAATACATTATTTTAGAACTTAATGTGATTTCGTTTATTTCTTTACTAAAAATGTAGGAAGTAGTTTCATTCTGACAGCACAATCTACACAGATTTTCATTCATAATTAGGAATTAAATAATTCTATATAACAAGCATTTTACTCTATTTTCTGTAATTCTCTCATTGTCAAACTGACAATTTTGACATCGGCATCTAATCGACACTCATGAAATTAGTAAGTACTCTATGAGAGAGGGTTTTCGATTTTTTTCCGACACTAGATGTCGCTACATAGGCGTTTGATCTTATAGGAACAAGTAGCAACTGTCAAATTGTACCACTTGGCACTTGTACTGATTTTTATGCCTGTGAAACACACAACAACTTTGAACCAAATCTGTATAATGAATTGTATCGTTACAAGTGAGATTAATTATAATAAAGAATTCAAGAACACTAGTAACCAATTTCGACATTAGTAACATCAATACGTATTTTTTTACATACAAAGCAGGCTTAGGAATGTCAGATTATTTTGCAGTGCATCATCACCATCATCAGTTATGTATCTAAGGACTGAATCCTTCGATAACTAATGACTAATAACTGATTCTATTAGAAAAACGTAAGAATAGTTAATACAGGTAGGTCCAAATAGTGACGTAATAATATAGATTCCTCACGCCCAGGTATAGGTATTCGAAAATACCCCATGTATGTTCCGCGATTCTTTATAGTTTTCTAGTTGTAGCTTCTTGAAAATTGTGTGGGAACCACTTTAAAGAAAAACGATCTTTATTTTTACTGTTAATCCTAATGAGATTAATAATGCCTCTAGTTAACTTTAAAGAACATGAAAGAGCCGTGTAAAAAAAAATAAACATAGAATTTATATAAAGCGGTTCCCATACAATTTTCTGTATATTATAGGTACTATTCTTACGTTTTTCCAATACTGAATCCTTCAGTAACTCATAATCATCCGTCATATAAAGTGGATTTTACAGACGAGCTGGAGTAAACTTGGATCTTCGAGTGGGTACAGTACAAGCCACTGTTTTAATCGGGTTTTATCTCATAAGGGGAACTTATGCCCTCCTGTTTAACATAGGCATTGCAGAACGCAGTGGAATTTTATGAAAGAATATTCCTCTGTTAGGCTGGCTTCACAGCTACCCGGGAGACCCGTACGGGCAGTCCGTGTGCGAAAGAGCCGTTATATGGGTCACGCCCGCAGTGCTCTGAAACGTGGGTTCAGTACGATACGGTTGCTAGCGGGAGACAGTCGGTTAAAAAATGAATGCAAACGTTTTAAAAATTATTGGTGTATATTTAATTTGTAAGAGACGACGACGACGGCAGATAAAAAGACCATGGGTACATCCGATCCTCGAAGCGAGATGTTTCGAAAGTGCATTTGGCAAGTTAAACCATAAACTCAGGGACGATCCGGGTGCTGTGAAACGATGTTCTAGCGCCTAACGTGAAGTAACGTGTGCTCCCGCTCCGGGCGCCCGTACTGACAGCTCGTACGGATCGTCCGTACAGCAGTGAAACCAGCCTTAATGATTGAAAAGATAATTAAATGAAGAATAATATCTTAGACAGCTTTCCACAATTCGAATAATTTTAAACCATGCATGGAATGGAATAAATTATTGCTGTCATTGTCAATAATTTTGAAATTGACAGTATCAATGTCAACTTTTGTTGTGTCAAGTGTCAATTTGACACAACGAAAGTTGTTGGTTGGACTGTTGATTTGGGTTTGGTTGGGTGGGATTTATTGTGAATAATTGCTATCTTCTTATTTGAAAGTTTAGTCTTATTTCTACTTATCTGCTTTACCGTCATCGTAAACAGTAAAGTTATCTTGAGAAACTGGAGGTATGGAGTACAAAGTATGCCGCATTTGTCTCAAGAAAACAGCTACAATCTCTATATTTGATAAAGAAGATGAAATTCAATTGAGCACCAAGGTGATGCGGTGCGTTAATGTGGTGGTAGTCGAGGGAGATGGGCTTCCTGACAATATATGCGATAACTGTGCCGCAGAACTGTCAACATCGTACGAGTTCGTGAACAAATGCGAGGCGTCCGACAAAGCCCTCCGCTGTGCTAACATTGCAAACCTTTATGACCAGTTATTGCCCAAAACAGAACCCCAAATTAAGTTAGAAATAATCAAGGAGGAAAACGGGCCTGATGACCAGGATCAATTCGATATTTTTTTATTAGATGACCCCATGGACTCAGGTGATAACTACAATGTTGAGAATAGTAGTAAAAGAAAATATATTAAGTCTGGCAAATACAAACAAAAAGTAGATGGGCGCAAGTTAAGGCCTAAAACGGGACCAGTAAGGTGCATGGTATGTGGGCTTATGGCGTCATGTCGCTCTGCCCTGGAGAGTCACATGAGAACTCATACCGGCGAGAAACCATTTGCATGTGACTCTTGTGGTGTACAGTTTAACCTTAAAGGATCGCTGAAGAGACACATAGTAACACACCATTCAGAAAGAGAAAGAAAATTCATTTGTGAAACATGTGGCAGCAGCTTTTTCTCAAAGAGTGACATCATTACACACATTAGAGTTCACACTGATGAGAGACCATACTCTTGTTCTTTCTGTGGGAAAGCATTTAGGCAGATTGCTTCAATGATACGTCACAAACGCTTGCACACCGGTGAGAAACCATACTCTTGTTCCATTTGTTTTAAAAAGTTCATAGACAGGAGCCACATGAAGAGACACCAGGCTGTGCACTCTGATGAGAAGAACTTCACCTGTCACCTGTGCAATAAATCTGTTAAAACAAGGAATGCTCTCAAGGCTCATACTCGCATACACTCCAACGAAAAGCACATTATTTGTAGTTACTGTGGAATGTCATTCTCTTTTAAAGGCAACCTACAAGTTCATATAAAAAGGATACATTCAGAGAGGTCCGGCCAATGCAGTGTGTGTTTAAAAACATTCTCAGATTTAGAGGCACACATGAGAAAGCACACTGGAGAGAAACCATTTGCATGCAAACAATGTGATCAGGCATTTGCAAGCAAGAGGAGTTTGTCAAACCATGTTGGGTTCAAACATGACAATGCTTCCAAGTACAAGTGTTCTATAGGAGAATGTACAAAAACATTCCCAACTGCTATGATGCTGGAGTTCCATCTGCTGAAGCAGCACACAAACCACACGCCGTACATCTGCCACCACTGCTCCAGAGGGTTCTTCAGGACCAGTGATCTGTCCCGACACCTCCGTGTCAGCCACATGGATACTTCTACTACCATTGCACCTCGAATATTGAAACCTCCAATAACAGTATCTCCAATAGACTGAAGTAAATGTTTCCTAGATATTGGGAATTAATAAAATACTTTGAATCTATTTCATAGTATTGATGATATCACTGGAATGATACGACTTGAAACGAGATTATTGTTTTGAAGAGTTTTAGTTGTTTGTTCAGTACAATAGAACTGGAGCTCTTTATTAGGTATGGGACATAATACATGGGGCCATGTCGGGATGGTCCAGTTAATTATGATTATGTGGTAAGACTTGGACCTTTACTGATACAGATTTGATTGTATATAACATGTTTTTTTTATATCCCATAATTCTAGGGTATTATTCTATAAGTATAAATAATACAAAAAGTCCTAGAATCCCAAAAATGAAGTCCAAAAATGCATTGTTTCGAAAAAACCATCAATCATAATTAATTTGTTTCATTAATAAATATGAGTACTTAATTCATTTTCATTCAAACCAATCATTCATATTTTTAAAGCTAAGAAAATGCGAGGTTGTCATAGGTATTTCACGTAAGGGAATTTTACATTAATAATCGTGACTTTGTCGAATTATTTTGTATGAAAAATGAAAAAAATAAGTCATAATTATGCCAGTTGTTGTCTCTTTGATATGTTCTCATTCATAAAATTCATGTTGTTTTTTTTTTATACATATAAGTACAGACCTTGACCACCTAATGTACACCTTGTATATTGCCATGTTCACTAAAAATTTTGTTTCTTCATGTCTACAGAACTCATGAAAAAGTTAATTAAATATAACTCTAATTTGACTTAATTTTTAGAAAAAGATTTCTTAATAATGCCATAATTACTTTCAAGTTTAAAAGCATCCATTCTACTAAGCCTGTATTCTAGAACTGTTTTCAGTTTTAAAATAACAATATTTTAGACTGGGTGTATAGTATGACTTCCTTGGTAAGTGTTATTGTTGTATTCTAATATGTTACTTCTGAGCTGGTCAACACTGGTTTGCTAAAATTTTACCAAACCCACTGCTGTGCAGTCAATATTTTTTTTATAAGACAACCGATTTTTGGAACTTTTTGTCTTAGCTCTGAGTATGTAAGGTCGAGTCTAATCGAGTATTTGGTCCAACCAGCTTACCATAGGAAATAACTGAGCTTTGGTAATTCGAGGGTAGGCAGTAGGCACCTAATGGTCAATTCAAAGATCGAGGTTTGCCCGAACCCAGATTTAACAAACCTTAGTTATGCCGCCGGGTCTCGAGGTTCAAGCTTGCTGTAATGTTGTAAACACGTTTATATTATGTCTATGAGCCTTCGAAAATAGGGCTGATTGACCAAAGACAATATTAATTAACTGATAGATTATGATTTTGACTAGTTGCAATCCATATCGATACGCATTTCTCTCCAGCCATGTGTCTACTAGTCGGCTCGCTTGATAAGATCTCACTCGCAAAGTTAGCAAGATTTCATTGACACAACTTACCTATCATTTTTTTGTTTGTGTGTGACGAACGAACACTGTTCGAAAAACTTCGTTTTATCTAACATCATCATCAAACCAAGCCAGTACTAGCCAGGTAGTCTTCCGTCTTCCCTCGCTGTTGTGGCGACGACCATGATGGAATCATGTATATCATGGAATGTAGATCTATAGCTAGAAACACTCCTTAGTACAAACAAAGCTAAGCTCTAACATTGTCGTTGTTTTGTAAGAGAAATAAACATTATTTTCTATAATGAGGTTGTTTTATTAGTTACTTGGACCTTTTTACGAGCACTGAGTGCAACTTCAGTTATTCCTTCATTTGGAAATTAGTGAAGGTGAATCATTTACTGAATTTGAGAGCAGCGGTGGCCCAGTAGCGGCGGCCCCGACTTACGAACAGTAAGTCGTGGGTTCAAACCCAGGCATTACTTTGTGTAGGTAATTTATTTCTTCACCAATGCTCTCAAAAACGGTGAAAGAATACATCGCATCGTGAGGAAACCGGTCATGTCCTAGAACCAAACATTCGAAGACATGTGACATCTACCAACCCGCACTGGGCCCGCGTGGTGGATTATAGCCCATTCCCTCTAAAGAGGAGGCCTGTCTCCCAGCAGTGGGAACATTATAGGTTGATGATGAATCATTATTTTAGAAAATAAATATTATAATTCTGTAACTACATTCGTGTTACTTGCGCGACTCATTTTTCACCAACATACAACCTGACACTAACCTGCTAATTGCAAAAAATGTAAGAAAATTTGAATTTCTGGCCTGGCCTGGCAGACGCGCGCCATCTTAAGGTGGCGCGTGTGCACAGAACAAGTTAGATCTCTGCCTGCCACATAATGGAGAACATTATAGGTACAAGCATAGTAACCGAGTGAGACGAAAGAATACTTGGATCAAGAAGCAGCTATCCTACTGCATCTAAGTACTAGCCTTTTCCCAACTACCACTAGCCATCCACAATATATAAATCACAAAATTAGTGACGATAAGCACCAGCTTATCATGGGTACCAAGCATAGATATAATAAAGAAGGTACCAAGCTTCATGGCCTGGCCCACCCGGTGCAAAGTTGCATGTCTGTCGGTCTTTTACAGACTACTTCGGTGAGTGTGCCCAAGAGCTCTACGAGCTCATTCCACCATCTCCCTTTTTCTATCGGGAGTCCAGACGTACTTCAGGCTATCACCCATTCCTTGTCGACGTTCCACACAATCGCACGAAGCGCTTTGTTACATCGTTTATTATGCGCACAGTCAAGGAGTGGAATTCCCTGCCTGCGTCGGTGTTCCCAAGTTCATATGACCGCCAATCTATTTAAGTCGCGAGTTAATAGGCTTTTTCGGTGTGAGCTCGTTCCATCGTCGACCTCATCTGTCCTCAGGACTAGATTTAGGTTAAGAGTAGGCCCATTAAATATAATATTTAAAAAAAAATACGAGTAGGTTAAGTTTTCGCATAATTAATTAATTAACACTTCGGGAATCATCTAAATACATCATGGTTGTCTATAGGCACCTATAAAACCAGTGAGTTTATAGTTGTGTAAAGATAAATCAGTGAATCAGGTTCAAGGTACAAACAGGTTTAGTTAATCAACTGGCAGTTCTCACGCGTAAAGAGATATTTTAATCAGCGTTCCGTTACAGGAATTATCAACAGGTTCCTTAATTAATGCCCTCTTCCTGTCCGACAGTAGGGGAGCGACCGCAGACCCTCGCAACCAATGGTGCGGAAATCCGCGGTCAAGTTTCAAACGCGCGCCCTCACTTTCCTCAGGTGAAACAGTCACCGTCGGTAAAACAGCACCAGGTGTTGTGAGTTGTTGTTCTCTTCTCTTTTTATCATATGACTTTGTTGTGTTGTCTCGCTTTCGCGCCAATTAGGCGGCCAGGTGAGTGATACGCGGAGGCTTCGCGAGCCGCCGTAAACTCGCGTAGAGGACGTTAGCCCGCGACCGTCCGACGCGCCGCACGTATCGCCCCGCGACTGCAGTAGGTACTATCGTGGCAGGTGTCGGTGCCGTGATGGTTTAAACCGTGTTACAGTTCGTGAGTGCCTGACTTACCATACCTGTGCGGATTGTCGGATACCTTCGTGTTTCACGATGGGTGAAGTGAGTAGTTTTGTATTGTCCGCGTGGAATGCGAGCGTGCTCTAGTTTAGATGGTGGCGGAGAGCTAGTCCTGTGAGATCGTAATCGTAGGTTCGTAGGTCGTCGGCATGAGGTACAGTTGTGCAGCGCGGTGTTGCGGGTCGGCGCTCACGACTGCCGCCAGATTAATTAACGCTTTCATACTCTCGACAATGATGGTGTGTTCGGGTATGTGTGTCGAGATCAAGCCCGGTAGAAAGCTCCCAGACATGTCGCCGAACCGCCACATCGCATCGGTAAAAGTATCCGAAGTGCTGTTATACATCTGATAACGCGCTCAGATACATTATCATCGATATTGTTCCATTTTTTATATTTATTGGCATCGAGCAATAACAAATGAGTGGCCATTGTCTTATCTCTAGGAATTAACAGGGTAGCTACGTGTAGCCGTCGATTGTATTGTTTTAATCTTTCTGTACCTTGTTAATCTTTCAGTCCTCAATAATACCTACCTGCTTATATAAAGTCACGGTGACCCATACTTGGAAGAGATACAAAACTTTGTCCCTGAGTAATATTCCCTTCTTAGCAAATAACTCTTGGTCCGGTCTCCTAACTAGTATGGTCGCCAGTCGCCAGTGAGGCGAAGTGGACCGCCCAGTGAAACTGAATATGGCAATGCGTAGGTCAACGAGCATATTGCACACACCGCTGCAACAGACTGACCTCTTTTCCAGTAGGTAACAAATACATGTAATGATGAAATACTTGAGTAGTACGTATCTGCTGACGCTACACAAAACACCAATAGGTACTTTAGCAAATGCGGAACTAAACGTGTCAAGGAGATCATTAAAGAAAGTTCCTAATACGATTAGCTCGTTAGTCAGCCGACTGGCAGACAACATACTTAGCAGTAATAACATCTCTTAGGAGGTCAAACAGAAAAAAGTAAATAATACTCGACTCCCACGCATACTATAATACCTACACACTACGGAGGCTCTTGTACAATTCTTCGCTTTTTATGCAGATTAACATAAAAAGAAACGGCAAGTTATTTCACAAGTTGTTCTCGTTGCTCATTTTGCTTTATGATTATAATTTGATGTAGTTTTGAGAGAAAACCGTCTACTTAGAAAGCCTCTGAGTCCGCAGGTAAAAATAAAGGAAATAACAGTAACGTCGTGTGTAGGAATGAGCCGCAAGTTTTGGCCTTTCAGTGAGCAAGTTCAAGCGTTATTAACCTGAGGTTAAAGTTCATCAGTATCGCTGAAGTGACATGCTCAAGTTATTTCTGGTACAAGAGACTAGGTGTAGTCGTTATAAAGCGGTTAGTCAGCATTTTCGTTGCTCAATGCCCTCACCGGTAAAATTACTTGTTCCCCATAGCAGAACACACTTGGCCAAACGTAACGTCTATAACGCTTTTAGAACCATCACTCATTCAACGCTAAATAGGATTGGACGCTAGATAGTTCATGGCATAGGCAAAGTAATAGAAAACCTTCACTGAGTGTTAATTTCGGAGGCTAAAGATAATTAACAAAATTGTAGTGTATTATAAGCTACTATATCGAAAAGAGATCTTAAATTAGATAATTAACAAATTTACATAAATATAGGATGCCGCAATCTTCCTATACCATAGGAAATTAGTTTCCTAAATGTAGATATGAATCTACGTGGACAGCATTTTAAAAGCCGCGTACCTACAATTTTGATAACAGTACATTCCTATCTGTCTGATAAAACTTAATTTCTGAAAATTAATTTATCTATGAATGCAATCTGTCGATTAAATTAATATGATAACAGAACAATGGAACCGTTTTATCTTTTCTCGATTTTTCTTTAAGCGATTAGCCTTAGTTTGTTCCTTTAACTCAAGGAGGTTGAATGTGAGTCTTCCGCTCTGTTGAAACATTTCCAATTTGTTGTCGGCCGGTCCTATATCTGAACGTTAACGGTTCTATCTCTATAAAGTTTCAGTCTGGATGCGAGATTGATTGTTTAACCTACCATTGCGCTAAAAAGAATTGGGGTTAGGGAAGACAGAAAGCAGAAACGAGTGAACCATCATACGGTGAGTTTGCGAGCCTACGAAATTAAGATCTAACTAGAAGATGTTGCTCATGTTGAATCTTCCTAATTAGATCAATTAACACGTTACTTATGCGGGCTAAGCGTAAACAGAACCGCTCACCTGTATCAAATCATTCAGTATAATAGCAATCGTACCAATATTTATTAACTTACATAATCTATCGATATGGGCTCGGCTGGAACGATATCGATCGTTCATATCTGTAAGGTCGTGCGGCGCCTGCGCAATTACTGGCGACCGAGACACACATCAACTTACCGCGTATGATGCAGAAAAACCTGTACCGACTATTAAAGTGGCGTAACAACGATAATGACCGCTATGTTAAGAGCTGAGGTGCTCTATCTATTAATAGTAACATTGAAACACATAAACACTAAGGGCTTGAGGCAACGTTTGGTTCCTTACCTAGTAGAATGTTGTTCGGATTAGTAATTTGTAGTAGGCGATTGTGAAATGCGTCACGATTCATTTTGTATTCATTTTACATCGATGATTGGTAGTTTTAAGTGATATATTCTTTCGAAGTTCTAACGAATTCTAGGTCCCAAATTACTTGTGTTAGAGGGCGATGTAGTTCACTAAAGAAGAATAAAAAGAATAGAAAAAAGATGAAGGCGCTAAAGAAGATGGGACTAACAAAATGTTTTCTTTCTGTTACAGTCATTACTGAAGGAGGATCCCCTTTCCAGGATCCAGCGAGAGATCATAGAAGTTACGGAACGAGAAAGAGAATTCAAAGAAGGACACTTCAGAATCAACAGACTGATGTCTGAGTCTACCATCGACGTGAACCATCAGAATGGCCACGTGAACGGCGACGCGGAGCTCAAGCCGCAGAAGACCCTCAGCAGAGCCGTATCCACGTCACACCTGCTCGGCCCCATCGCGCCTTCGCCCCCGGTCACACCCTCACTCCTCAACACAAATGGCTACACGAGGCGGTTTACGCCCCAGACGGGAACAAAAGGCATCATGCAGCGATTTATCGCAAACAAGGGCAAGATGCCTCCGGCCTCACCGGGAGGCCCCATGCCTCCCACCACCCCCATAATGCCGCTCGCACCACCCCTCGTCTTCCCCACGTCTCCGGTGGTCGCCCCCGCTGTGGTCTCCCCTCCCGTCATCAGCCGCACACCTGAAGGCAAACCTGTCAGAAAAGGTTACGTACCTGTCGAGGAGAAGATACAGAAAGAATTACAGGAAATGAAAGACAGAGAGCATGAGCTCAAAAAGATGAGGAAGAAACAGAAGCCTTACGACTTAGAGTTAAGTGACAACGAGACCACCTCTGAGTCAGAAGACGAGGAGATCCCAATGCCCGGCAAGCTGAAGCCGACCAAGTCCATAGGAGAGCTGTACGAGGCTCTGAACGAGGAGCTGCAGCGGTCGCCCTCGCCACGGAACAGTTCGGGACACGACTCCATTGGTAGTCTGAAGCCGGCAAAGTCTTTAGCGGAACTGTGCACGCTTGCCCCGGGAGAAGAGTTCCTAGCGCCCAGCTCCACGCGGCTCATAGCCAAGTGGGAATCCCTCATACAGCAGAAACAAGAGGCCGGAGCCGCTTAGGATCGTAACAAATGTTCGGAAAGGCTAACTGGTTCAAATATATTGATATAACGGGCGCGTGACGCCAACTAAACACCGTCGCGTTTGGAAGCAGCTGCCGCATAGTGAAATTGTATGCAAGGCCGAAAGTGGCAACGTTCGGTTGGCTTCGTGCGCGGACAATTGTACGAACAGGTGTGAGTGAAGTTTAGCATCCAATCAAAACCGCCTCGGTTTAATGCGGCTACGTTTAATAGTTTTACGTAAATGGTAAATTCCTCCAGTGCGCGTTTGGAGCCATGTTTTATTGATCGATTTCTTTCATCTACCAATCAATTGAGAGCCATTAATTTTCTCCAGATTGCGAACAATGCAAATGATGGTTATCCGTAACAGCAATTATCTCGCGCGCACTTGGAAAGCGGCCGACACACGGTGCGAACTCTTCTCCCAAGTGTGAGTAAAATGGTTTCTTCCTATTGTTTCACGTCAATCTAGTTTACTGAAAAACTTGATAGATTTTTTCGGTGTGGCGCCGCTTTCCCGTGCAGTGCCGCTGTTGTGTCGCCTGTGCGCCAGGCGGGCCGTGATTGTGAGAAAATTTATTGAGTGTAAGAAACAAGCTAATAACACCTTGAAATCGGCTCCCAGTATTGTCGAGATATCGCACTCGCGTAAATTTATGAGCTATTAGACCGAGTTTCCGGTTTAGTTTGTAAGCATTTGGGTAGTGGCGAATAATAAGCGAAGTTTTCATAACACCTCCAAAATGTTCAAGTAATTAATGCAGAACGAATTTTTACTTAGAATTTGCTTTCGCTTTAGCTAGTTGTTCATTCCTCGCGAGTTACAATATGATTAACTATTATCTGTTGTACTTTCGTTCATTGCATTCACTATGCCGCGCGATTACATGATTTATTCATCGTTCAGAAGATTATAGCATTCTTTCACATAATGCAGAGATGTGTAGCCACTGTAGCCACGAGCCATGCGCGGGGGCTCGACTCGAGCGCCGGTAGATATGAACTAGTCGGAGCTGGACTTCGTGTTTTGTATTTATTGTAATTAACATTTACACTGATTTTGTAAAGATTAATCTTACATTAGGCCATCGACATACTCGATTGTATTGTTCAGAAAACTAGGCCAAAACCAATGGAAGCAACTTAAATGAATTAATGTTTTACGGTTGCATTTAACTTTACTCTATTTACTGCCTAAATGAAACTTAGTAGAACTAATCGACAATATGCAGAAAGCCTTATTTTTTCGAATTTATGATACGAATTAAGCCTTTTACGAAATTAATGACAAAATGTCTTAAATATTAGTGAGCCCCGTCAGTGTTGTTATGTACTTGTACTTGTCTGAATACTACGTACTTACACACGTCAGGTGTATTAGAGAAGTAACGTTCATTGTTAGAAGTGTCAAATAGTCTGTGCCTTACATTTTACACTAGAATTTAGCACAATGTCTAAATTTGGCAAGAAATGTGCATTTCTTATGTATTTCTGTGACAGAGCGGTTCTAAGAAAAGCTGGCGAAGATATTAGTAATGCTAATTGACGTAAATTACCCACTTATCTACTTGATGAGGATTTCTTAATGATGCCAATTATAGCATTAACGAGGCCAACCTTTTGATTTTTAAATCAAGTAGATAAAAGTACTGTCTTTAGCTAAGTATCACGTATTGCGACTTTTGTTGAATTTTCTGTACAAAAACCGTTACTAAAATCTTCGTTAAATGTTGCCTTTTATGTCAAACAAATGACAACTTTAGTAATAGTTTGTTAGCACTAGCAACACCACGTCACTAGTACTAAATGTATAAATTATTTATTAGGTACTTAAACGAAACATTTTCCTTTAGCATAATAATACATTAGTCAATTTTAATTTAATGGTATAGTGCATAGATCAAAATAATAATTACTGAGATTGATAGTGTTAATTGTTGCAATATTTTATAAGTAGTAATTATAAGTTTGTTTCTATTTATGATCAGTGCCACATGGTAAAAAAAATATTTATTGTTAAAAAGAGGCCTTGATAAAACAAATTCCTATTTATACAAAAGTATAGTTTTTCAGCATAATCTAAACAAATTGTGATATGAAATTGCCTTAAAATATAATATATAAAAAGTGAAACTATTTGTACGTTGTATGACACTCGTAAACTTTACAAGAGGTACCTATACTGTCCATATTAGATATCAGATGTTAATTTATGTTTGGTTAAGAATTTTCGCAATAAATATTGTAAAAAGAAGACGTTTATGTTTTATTTCGGTCACTACAGGTCGAGCAGGGTTCCTTCGCAGAAGGCCGGTGTCGGGTGTCGCATTGCGTATTCCTGGACGCTATAATTATGTATAGGTAGTCCCCGTCATGGTATTGTATCCAATATTTCCACCTTTCGACTAAAGCTGTGACATTAGCAAAGGTTATAAGAGGTTCAGAAAAAGCCTGAAAAATTATTTGACTTTGATTTAAGTACGAGTACATGGTTATCACTCTATCAGTCACACGATACACTCACAAAATGCTTGTATACTGTATCTAAACTATCATTTCCGCACTAAACCACTTAACAAACTAAGCAGCATTTTCAAGTTCTGTTTTAGAAAAACAAGTTTTCTGGCTGAGCGTATTTTCGTGATTTTATTAATAAAGTACTGTTAAATTAAAAGTAACAATATGAGTTCTTTCATCTCCCGTTACTGACCCAACAGGGCTGCCTCAGGGTTCAATAATGAGACCGATAGCAAAGATAGAAGAAATGGCTAACTTTGGTCTTTCTCTTCTCTTTCTCTTTTTAAAAAACGTTGCCCCACACTAGGATTTCGAAGATGCAACTGTTGCCAATTCATCAACTGTTGTTGTTTTACTCAGCACTGCCACACAATAATGAAACAAAAGTCTGTAGGTAACTGAAATGACATAAACTTCATTCACTCCAGTAGTAAATATCGTGCCAATAAAAAAACAATCAAATTACCTCATTGATCGTGATTATCATCCACAACAGCTGTCATTGCTGACATCGACCAATTCAATAGTCCCGCAAACTTATCTATTGTTTCCAATTCATGTTTATCACTACCATAATTCAAAATTCAATTATAATGAACAAAAGCTTCAGATAGAATTATAGAAAGAATGGTTATTATTAATGAGGACGGATATAATAGGTCTTTGATAAATAAGTTTTGCTTGGGAACAATCGTTGGCACAGTTTTTAAGTCACGCCAGAAGATTTAAGAAGCCGTGGTAATTGTACACTGTATTATAGACCGTGTTGCGTGTTGGAAGAGGCGATAATTGAGTGGTTACTCTTAGCTGTTGCGTTCATGAGAATGGCTTCATTTGTTTCTGCAGGTTGTTTTATGCTCATTCACTCTTATTATTTATCTTTAGATTCTGGAATTTCTCTTCTTCTATCTTTCCTTGCAAATTCTTGTTCAGCTGTAACTGCATAACAGTTTCTTCATCTATGTATTGCTAAATAACTTCACTTACGACCTTCTGTACCTAACCTATAATTAGTTAACCCTTTTAAAAAAAACAATGTTCACATTTTGCCTCCCAACTGTAACAATCCGTATCAGTAACAAGTTGTATCTACTAGACCTCCTACAGTTTGTTTGGGATAAATCCTGTTTGCTCTGTTTTGTTGTGTTTACTTTTCGTTATCAATCTGTTTGCCAACCGCTTACCTGTATCGTTTCACACGCTCCCGAACTAAGTATTTAGAATAACAAGATTAAAATATCTGATAACAATTAATCAAATAAAAACCTCCTCCTTTTTTTGAAGTCGGTTTAAAAAACGGAGAGTTTTTTAAAAGTAGTTTTACGTACCTACCTACACATAATTATGTTATGTCTTTCAGAATGAATAAATATTATATTTATGCAGGCCCTTTTATTTACTAATAGATAATGTCATTGGGATTACATTGGGACTTCAATTTTGGTAATGATTTTGATGACTTCCGAAGTCGGATCTTCGGAACTCATCAAAATCATGATCAAGTCGTTACCGTTAGCTTTAGATAAAAGTCATACAAATATTCACTCATTTATAATCAATGATTATTTTAATGTGACCAGCAGCTTCAAAAGCATACAACGATGATGATTCTCTATTGCAGTGTTGTAAGTAGTTTTTCTTTATCGACAAATCATTACACAGAATGACCAGTTACATGTTACATACCTAATCTTTTGGTTTGAATATCAATTTTGACAAGTTTATAATGACTTCCGATATTCAAACATTACCGTTCGATATTCAAACATTACCGTTAACTTATTCAAAATTTCCAAATATTTTTAGTCAAACCATACATTATTCGCTCATTCAAAATCAGTATTCAGTGCTACGATTATTTTGATTCGGCACAAAAAATAAGGACAGCGTTTTTTGCTCTCAATAAAATATAACTGCTTCTATAAGAAACGGCATTTTTACTGATCATTAGTGTCATCTGATTATTATCATATTACATTCATGCCGTTATGGTGTGCCGTATATGTTCACAATATAAATAAACATAACTTTTTGTGATTACCGTGACGGGATTTTAATGAACATTCCCGGGGTTTTGCCAGGGTAAGTGTTTGGCTGTTTCTATTAGAATAGCATTCATTAATTTGCCACCAAATCAGCTTCTTCCGTCTATTGCTATCTGTAAAACTAGATCAGCTTTACTTTGGGTTTACAAGCTTAATACTTGAAGGAAGTCTTATGTGATTCAGCCTTAAAACATTGAATTTCATCATCTTTAATTTACATGTCAGCATTGTTAATGTGGTGTTCATTGGAGTTAGGGTTTCCATTCATTCATTTCGAATAAAACCACCAAATTATCAGTAAGCAGATGAACTACTTTTATGCACTCGCTGCCGGGATAAGTGAAGACTAGTCGACACGGAACCTTAAAGCTACGTTTATTAGTATATCACAGTTACTATAATTTTCAATATGCTTGGGATTACTCTCTCTCTCTGGGGTCGGTCCCTCATGTCTGAGAGTCGTGGTCAGCATTAGAATTGCATCTGGAGCGGATGATCTGCCTCCACTGGTTTCTGTCTAGCGCCTCTTACAACCGTGTAGAATTTGGATGCCGATTCTTTAATTTGGTCGGTCCATTTTGTTGGTGAACGACCGTGTGATCTTTTGCCTTCGGTATTCCCAACCACAATAAGTTTTTCCAAATTTTCGTCGCCTCTGAGCACTGTGTTGCCGAAGTACAAAAGAATACGTTGTCGGCATAAGGTGGACAAGCGAGTTTTTATTTGGAACTGGGTAAGGATCGATGAATTGGTGCGGTTCGCCATCCAAGGTATTCTCAGCATTCGTCTCCAACAATACATCTCGAATGCAGCAATCCTTTGCCTTTCTCTGGCCAGGATTGTTCACGTTTCTACTCCATACAGGAAGATGGGGAAAACCAGGGCTCGAGCTCAATCTGATCTTAGTTTTGATACCAATTCCTCTTTTCTTCCAGATGTTGTTTAGTCGGGACATAGCATCTTTTGCCATCCCGATTCTCCTTTTTATCTCGGGGACACAGCTGCCGTCATTGTTGATTGAGATTACTACCCGGTTCATATTCACCCTTATTAAGATCTATGTTAAGATCAAATCGAAATACAAGTTCTCATAATAAAACCAAGATAGCCATCTGCGTCGTGTGTAGTCGTCATAATGTCAAGTTCGGAGGCATGAGTCGCTCACCTTGTTTCGTCACGCTTGGACTGCTTGCCTTATGTCCATCATGAAAGGGTTCAGTTTCCTCTGGCAAGTATACCGTTTTTGGGCAGATGACCTTTGTGTGGTCACGTCTAGTTTCCTTTGGGACTGCAGTGCTAATCTCCAGAACATTACTTGGGGATTAAATTGTGGAGTTCAAAATCATACTATACAGTTTGTGTAGTTACTAATACTGAAGCAGTAACAAGAACGCAGAAAATTTTGAAGAAAACTGAATCTTACCCAGATTTGTTACGAAGGTTCTCGTTTTGGATTAAATCATTTGCAAAGATCATCATGGACAAACCATCCTTAGATTAAAATAATCAGCTACAAGTTAAAGAAGAAACAAAAACAATTAAACACGATAATTAACCTTCGTCAACACTCATACTCTTCCTCAACTTCAAACGTAATTACAACCAACGCTTAAACTAAACAGTAACAAATCCAATTTAGCGTCAGTCCGTCACGGCCGCTGGCTACGTTCACTGGCATTACTTATATACTGACTAATAACACATACATAACACACGTAATATACAGGCTGCTATTGCAAGTTAAAAGAATAAGTTTACTTCCTGTAATGTGACGACTGACGAAGCCTGTGCAGCGGTCTGGTTACTCCGAAATGTGACGTCGATGGCTGCAATGGGGGTTAACCTATTAACTTGTTGTTTTTTTTGTGACTAAACATTGATTCTTAGAAGCGGTATGAATGACCATAAACCCTTAATGGGTGATATTTAAATAATATGGGAAGGTTGATTTCTTGAACGAGGAATGTAGATGAGCTTTTCCTTTTTTCTAGCAGCAAGGGGCTTGGAACAGGACCTACGACTTGCCCCAAAGGCTAATAGACAAGGTAGATAGATCTCCACAATAAAGGACCAACTGTATGGAATTTTGGGATTACGTTTATTTGTAAAATACTGACTACCTACATAAGGTAATTCACCAACCAAGGCTTAATTTCAGAAGACAACTGTCGGAAGACTAGTAAGACCACACAAGTCTTAAGTTGTAAAGTCAAGGGTAACAAGTGTCAACTTCCAGTAAGCTGATTCCATGCACAAGTAATGAACCGTAACGTGACAACACCGATTAAGTCACTTATCTTGATATCACTCGGTTTAGTGATGAATGTCAAGGAACAAGTGCCCAGCGAATCACTATCATCATGTGGATGGTTCCACAGCCCGACTTCACCCACTGCTGCCATGCTCATCTCCACGCTCCTGTGCCAGGATTTTAGCGGCGATGACAGTGTCAGGAGTGTCACCACCGTCAGATGAGAGTGTCAGACAAGAGTGTCACGAGTGTGAGAAGAGATTGCAGGGTCACCCTTCTGTGATCTGTCCTGTTCATTTTCCTTTTGCAATAAAATAACAAGAAACAAAATACTGTTTGTACTATCGACATAATCATCGACGAAAATAATATGGGTGATGATAACGTGTGTCTAATCTGCTATGTTATCAGTTATCACAGGTAGGTACACGACAGTACGATTATATTACATTCTTTTATTAATTATTCATGAATATTTATCACGACTTGCGATGACTGCTAGGCTTTGGCGTTTTGCAATATGCGTCTTTTATTGTTCTTCAAAATAATAATATAATACTTTCCAATACGGAATGCGACAAGTAATTTAGGCAAGTGCCTGTGTACATTTCTGAAGGAATATCCGAATTACTTCAGTTTAGCAATATTACGTTCTCAAAGGTACTCATGTCAAGTCACACTTCGCCAGCTATAATCAAGTACCTACCATGATATTTTTGGCGGTTGAGTCGAGCCTCATGCCATCAACGGGGACAACTCCAGACTCCGGAGACGCTATTATGAAATTCCTGATGACAGGGCCGGATTTATGGGAGTGGAGGCCCTGGGGCAATCTAGAAGTGGAGGCACCTAAATTTGTTTTGGGACAGACGAAACAAAATATTTAAAGAAGGTGTAACATAATAACCGCACAACCCTCTTCGAATAAATTACGTTCTTTTTCCTCATTCATTCAAATGTGACAAAATCTGTCAACTAATATTGATTTGAGATAGGATTAAGATGTATTAGCGAGCTCGAAAATTGTAGTATTCCGCCTGGGATAGGTAGATATCCGAGATTTCGGGGGGTGAACACTCTTGGACGCAAAAGATGTAATTTTTTCTTAACCAAGTTGTGGAGGCCCCTTCCTTGTGGAGGCCCGGGGCAAGGGCCCCTGTTGCTCTGCCCTAAATCCGGCACTGCCTGATGAGAGAACTCAATACCTAAGGCTTTGCCCGACATGTCAGGTCAGTTTCAATTCCATAATTAGGTGAACAAGGATGATATGAAAGACAGACTAGAAAGGAGGTGAATGCTGAGATGCCGAGTAATAGAGAATTGGGATAAGGGCAGGAGAATGCTGATGATGAAGTTATGTGGACTGAAAAGAAATGTAGTGATTACCGCTTAGTTCCTCAGTGGGACTTCACTGAACGTCGTCAAGACACAGTGACTTTCTTTACAACTAGGTGAGAAAGGGAACAGAGGGTCGCTTGGATGTCGTCAACTAATTGGCTTTGCTCGACCAAACAAAAGGTTATGTACGCATAATAACTTCGTAAGCCTCTTAGCGTTGCTCACTTAATGCCACTAATTAACTACATGAGAATTATGGAGTAAATGAAGCATTTTAATCAATTTATGTATATGTAGTTTATCATTTTTATAGCTCTGTATAACTAACTATCTCTTGAGATAATAATTGCAACTGAAGAGGTACAGGCCTACGTTTTGCCGCTTCCCGAAGTTTCAAATCCCTCTTCAGTATCACAGTTTCGCCCAATTTTCATACTTTCAATCCTGTCCAAAGTCCTTGAGAGTGTAATCAACTATCGCATTTCCTTTCTTCTAATAGCATGCTTAGTCCTTACCAGTCTGGATTTCGTCCTGGCCATAGCACTGTTTCAGTTGATTTTGACATCCTCTCAGGCATCCTTTCCTCTCTAAACATATCTCCTCCTGTGACTGCTTGGATTGATTCGTATCTTCGTCGCTCGCAGTCGGTACACTTGAATGAGGCTTGCTCTTGCGTGCGATCTTTCTGCGGGTGTTCCTTATACAAACTAAAAAGGTGCTGAGTTTTTGAGTCTGCTGTCACTTTTATTCGTAACAACTCGTATTCCTGCTTAGACAATATCATAATGAACCTACACGAAGAACAGAAAATGAAATTGACCACAAGACATGGAGCACATTTGGTTGATTTTTTACCAGAAAATATGATAGAAAGTAAAAATAATCAATATTTAGTAATTAATAAAATAATCTTTAATTGTAGGAATAGGTCATCTTTTAAGGACACACTTTTGCATCAAAATTGGAGTTCAATAGGAATTAATTCATTTTTGAGGAATTTTAATAATATAGTTTTCGGAAAAGTTACAACAAACGGGAAATAAAAATCAAATTTAAAAGGGAATGACAGTTAAAGTGGGTAGCTAAAGGAGTAAAACGTCTCGTAAAATGAAAAGAGTCTCATGCACAAATACTGGTAATCATGTTCATGACAGTGTACTCAATTATAAAAATAAATATATTCGCATATTTAAAAGAGTCATGACCAAAGTCAAAAAAATTGCAAAGTAATTCATTCAATTTCAAATTCATTTTTTTCAACTCACTTCAGGAGTTCAGGCCATATGCATACATTTGAAATAAAAATTATCATTTATAAAATTAAAATTTCAATCACAATTAGCACAAAACAACAAACAGAACCGCACAAACAAATTAAAAAAAAGGCAAAAGGAATCACTTTTAGATTTGATCAACTGCCGTAGCTAACATATTAGCAAAACAGTTCAACCATAATTGTGATTATGCTGAAACTAAGACGGAGGAAGCTCTATTGCTTCTTCAACAAAGTTGCGAAAGGGTTATAAAAGATATATCACTTACGCCTACTACACCCAAAGAAATAACACAAATAATTAAAACTATGACTAATAAGCACTCCAGTGGATATGGCGAAATCCCTATTGCTATTCTTGAAGAACACATAAAAAAATTGGCTGGGCTACATTCATTAACAACTGCCTTGAGTAGGGTATTTTTCCGGAACAATTAAAAAGGTTGTGCCAGTTTATAAAAAGGATTCAAAAACGTACCCTAAAAATTACAGACTCTTTTCGCTTCTACCGACACTTTCAAAAATTTTTGAAAAGAAATTGTTTCGGCTATTGACTCATTTTCAGTTATATAGTTCTACATAAACTTAAATACTGTCTGTCACTTACGGGATCTTCCGTGATTGTTCATAATTTTGAGCTCCCGATATTTCGACGCTGTTGCAAGTATGAACAATCACGGAAGATATCCCGTAAGTGACAGTATAAGTTTAGTTTTAAACCGTGAAAGTTTAAAACAAAGTTCTAAGTGATAGACGATAGTTCGGTTATCAAAAAGGAATTGAAATCAAATCAAATAACTTTTTATTCCGAACAACAAGGTCCATATGGGTTAGTGAATAAGTACTTAAGAACTATGTTAGTGGTAAGAATTTGGTGATTAAGATACATTAATTAATTAAAATTCATTCTTCAAATAATTAATCATCACTTTTATGGTACTCGTTTTAGTCAGCAACTCAGCACCCTAATGTGATGACTTAGAATAGGGCAGTCAAATTTGTCCGCAATAACCGCCAGAATGCCGTTGCTGCTAGCAAGAACTCTGCCGTAAGGAGGCTAATTGGTATTAGCAAAATAAATCATAAATTAAAAATAGCAGGGATTTTTCCAGATTTATTTTCCGCGTTTGATACGATAGATCATAATCTACTTATTGCTAAACTAAATTATTATGGAGTCAGAGGCAGAGCTGTGCAATTATTTACATCGTATTTATGACACAGGAAAATGTATGTAGAAACCAGCACTATAGAACAGAATGGACAACGGAAAACATATCAATCATCCATGATTAATATTACCAAACACAATATAAATTGTTCTTGATAAATAAATAAACTAAAGATGGGCTGCACCACACTGTTTAACAATCTTTTATTTAACATGCAATGTTTTGCGCTGCGTTGCGGCCTGATGCCAATCTATGCAGTGTGCACTTAGCTTTAAACAGCTCAGACAATATTAGACGAGTTTAATTTAAATATTCAATAGAACTGACCTATTTTGACAACCATAGCATGGTTCAAACAGGTATTATGCGGTTAACTAGCTAGATATGCGTTTATTTGAATATGACTGATGTGTTGTTGAAGCGGTGATTACATATTACTCGAGGTGATTATATAGATGACATGGGGCTTTTTTGGGACACAATTGTGGTTAGATGACCTTTGTAAACACAAAACTGCAGTACTTTGAAAATAATGACATAAAGAACACAGGCTTTGAAAATTGTTGAAATATATTATATGCTATATAGTCAAAAGGTGCAATAAAACAGTAAAAAAATATAAAGCTAGTTTCAATTGAAAGCAACATAGTCGTGTAAAAATAACAAATCAAACAAAAAGGCTCCGCGCTGGCTGTATGATAAATTGCCTTTGCCCGTCGTTATAGTTTACACACACGTCATCGACTTTATTGACATTTAATTGATGATGTTTTTATTTCGCGCTTTCACCTAACTATGTGGTAAGGCGAGGCTCTACTGAAAGCGATGCTCTAGCGCATTTGTTTTAGTTCAGGTGCACGTCTTTCTGAGAGCTTGTTTGGTGCAACTGCTGTCAGTCCAGTTTATTTACCCAACTGCGCGACGCAAAGGAGGATAATGTGTTTATTATCAGTTTATGTATGCATGCATGTATGTTTGTTCCTATGTGGCGTTGTACATACCAAACGTGTAGGCCGATTTTGATGATTATTACGTCAATCGATTCGTCGTAACCTTGCGAGTGTCACTAAAGACATGGCAAATAATGGCAATAATCAAAATTCACCACAGCGACAACCAGACGCCATATTGTCAAAATGAAAAGAGAAAACTCCACGAACTACGTCATAAGTGGGGTCTGTGGGGTATCGTTGAATAGGTATTCACTAAAAGTCGGACCCATTCTTTTTTTTACCATTTTTTATTTACGTAACGTACGTAAAATTTTAATGGGTCCCGACTGTTAATTCTTCTATTCTGCATAAGAATTTATGATTCATTCATTCATTTATTTATTCATTAACAATTTACATTGTGTTGTGTTGTTGTGTTGGTTGATTTGTTTATGTGTATCGATTATAAAACTATTTCAATGGTGTAATTGTTCAGTATTACTTCTAACAACATTCTAAACAACTGGGCTTGTTTTTTTTAATATTTATTTCAGGTATTTTGTTTTTGGTTTTTTTTTACGCAGTCAGGTTTTTTTTTAATGTTTTATTTTTTTGATGATGAATTTGCTGTATTAATTAGTGCAAACATCTTACTATCTTGAAAACAGTTAAAATCACACAGACCTGTTGTAGATTCACATATCCCACAATTTAGAGTCTGACTACTTACGTGTAACAACAACAATAACGCTATCGCTGTCTCTCCGTGTGCTGTATCACCTCGCAATTAGGTACAGACCTAGTTTATGACAGGTTTGATTTGCGTCAGTGAAATATGATATACATAGATAGATTACGAAACAATTCGTCTGTCTGTTAACATGCTACGTTTGCATATTATATTTTATAAATGATTCGGAAGTTTCTACATAATTGTATCACATTTCGTGGAGTTGCAGTCTTTAAATGACTGAAGAACAATTGACACAATCGTAAATTGTTTTTGTTAGGACCCTTTGTAATTAAAAATGAAGTGTTTTTCTTTTCCAAACCAATAAAAGCCGTTAAAGAATTCTACAATATAATCTTAAAGCCTCTCTCGAGAGAGATAGGTACTGGTAGATAGAAACTTAAGGTAGGTACGCCCGACACATCAAGTTATCACACTTTTCAGAAACCAAGCAACATTGACGACATCCACGACCTGGTCAAGGATAATAAGCCCCTAAACACGGAGAGTGGTTTGACACAATTTCGAAACTTTTGACTAAACTTATGCCATCTTCACCTCCAGTGTCAAAGATTGCAGTGGTTGTAGTACCGTGGGAACATTCCCACATTTATGAAATTATACTTTACTAGCGACACGCCCCTGCTTCGCACGGGTGTAATGGCGACTAGAAGAAATATCGAAATTTTTGAGTTAGGTCTTGTATTTTCCACACAGGCTTACCTACCTACAGTACCTACCACATAGCTGCTCGAGATATTGGTGAGAAACAAGTCAAAATCTATTGCGAGCGCAGAAGATCTAAGCAGTGAAACGCTAACACCGGCACCGAGTAACCACTCGCTATGAACCTATAGATAGCAAAGCACGTAGGTACTTATAGTTGCTCTTAGGTCGCCTCACGGACCTTGGTTATAGAGAGTGTATTTAAGGCCATAGGTAATCTATAGCTGAGGTAAATTATAGGTTATGGGCGTCTGATTAAGAGCCAAAGGGCAAGGTTAACTATTTTGCTCAGGAAATATATGTAGTAACTCAGGTAACACTTTCCCGTTCGAAGGTGGGCTTGCTTTTGCTAGTTTTCTCCTAATAAGGCCTGATTAATGTTTATTTAAAGTTTTCTTATTTCATGAAAACTATACTTATACTTCATTTCAATCTCAATTTGGAAAGTGAAATTCGTAGTTATCAACTTTCAGGTAAAGCGATAGCTTGTAATATTATAGCGATAGCTTGTAATATAGGTTAGGTAAAACAGTGTTTTCTTTCAGAACCAGCCCTAGCGTTATCACTTAATTAGGGCTCATGTATCTTTTGTTATCTCATCATTACTTAGATTTTCAGGAATTTTCATGAAAAGTTTACATAACCGATCACGGACTCCCCCAACTGCACTAGTACGAATGGTAACATCGCCTACCAGCAACAGGTACACCAAACAGCAAAACAAAGAACACCACAAAACACAGTCTTCCTGACCGGCAATGTGGCATTACTCGTAATCGCCGGCAATTATACGCAGCACCCGCTCTTTTCAATTACCCACCAACACTGGCTGCTCAGGCGATTAATCGGACCTGACTGCACCACCCACAATAAAAACCAACTCCATTTCAATGTAGGTAGAGTTTATTTTTGATTGGACGACTTCGTCCGGTTGTATGTTAATGATGGATGGCATCCTTAATTGGAAAGTAACAATTATTTCTACAACGGTACCAGTACGACAGTGACCAAACTAGATGTTCTAGCGATTTGTATCCGACGAACAATCATTGTGTGGGAGGCGATGGACGGAAGATAGTGTTAGAAACTCTTTCTTCGATAGTCGGATTTCCGGAATCGATTAATCATTTTTAGATATTTAATTTAATCAATCATAAACATTAATTATGTTTCAATTATTATCTGTATTTAAATTTAATAAAAATATTTAAATAATGTTTACATTCATAATAAAATTAAGTGTTATCGCACGCACTACTTCCGGTTGTACCATGACGTTTTATTATAAATGTCAACCTAGGCTGTTTCCGGTAAAAGATAGCATGTGGTGGGAAGTAGTGCGCACGATCGTTAGTCAGTTGACGTCGAACATTTGAAGTGTACACAAGTGTAAAGTGATTCTGTTGAAAACTTAATAAATATTGTGAGTGATTTCCTGACAAATTGTTTCACTTTCCCTGAACTTTAACAGTTCAGAAGTGGGATATAATCGGGATAGCGATCAATAATCGCCCTCGGTGAAGGACTGAACGCCAGTAAAAGGTAATGGAAATGTTTTTTGTTATTTACTTAACAATGGCTCAAAAGAAGAACATTTGATCACCGGTGATATATTTAATTTTCTTTTGTTTGTATTTTTTTTTCTTTTCTTCTCTTTTATTATGTCTAATATTTAAAGATAATTAAGTTATTAGAAATATTGGGAGGATTATCTTAGGTAACTATTAAATTAAAGAACATTAACTTTTTCCAATTTATATTTTTCTAGCGATCATGACTCGCAAAAGAAAGTCTCGACATACAAGGGAGTCATACGACTCTTCAAGTGGCTCTGAGCCTGCTGTGCGGAGACGTCGCAAAACTCGCCGTAACCGTGACGAGTCGAATGAATCGAGAAAGAGCGAGTCGAGAGGTCGCCATACACCTCGCAGCAGTCCTGGTTCAAGGCGCTGTGATGTGACGCAAGCTGCGACGCGTGACGTGTCTCGTGATGAGACACGTGATGTGTCGCGATCACGTGATGCGATGCGTGATGGGGTGCATGGCGCGTCGCGATCGCGTGATGCTTCACGGATGCGTGATGCGGCGCGTGGTGCGTCACGTGATGCGACGCGTGATGGGGCGCATGGCTCGTCACGATCGCGTGATGCTTCAAGGATGCGTGATGCGGCGCGTGGTGCGTCGCGATCGCGTGATGCTTCACGGATGCGTGATGCGCCGCGTGGTGCGTCACGTGATGCGACGCGTGATGGGGCGCATGGCGCGTCGCGATCGCGTGATGCTTCACGGATACGTGATGCGGCGCGTGGTGCGTCACGTGATCCGACGCGTGATGGGGCGCGTGGTACGTCGCGTGAAGCGACGCGTGGTGGGGCGCATTGTGCGTCGCGATCGCGTGATGCTTCACGGATGCGTGATGCGGCGTGTGGTGCGTCGCGTGATGCGACGCGTGATGGGACGCATAGCGCGTCGCGATCGCGTGATGCTTCACGGATGCGTGATGCGCCGCGGTTGTGCGATGTGTCGCCGGGTCCGGAGGTGGCTCATAGTCGCGACGCATCGTGCAATCGTGACATGCCGCGAAGACATAGTCAAAATACAGTGCGAGAATCGCGTTCGGACACTACACCAGCAGCAGTGGTAAGTCCTTTTGATTCTATCAAAGACGCAGATAATAATACGAACATTTTAGTTTCGGTTTTTAAAGAGTTCATGCAGACCATGAAAGCAGACGGGGGTAGTGAACGTTTTCCGGTTTTGAATGTGATACCAGAATTTGATCCCAGTAAACGAACTCAAACAATAGAAACATGGATAAGTAAAGTTAATGAATGTGCTCAAATTTATAATTGGACCGAAAGGCAGACTGTTCACTATGCTCTTCCTAAATTAGCGGGATTGGCTCAGAAATGGTACCAGGGCCTACCTAGCCTTCTGTTTTCATGGGCTGAATGGCAGAGCAAATTAAAATTGGCATTTCCAAGTGACCAGAACTATGGTCAGTTATTAACGGAAATGCTTGCTTGTAGGGCTGATTTTGGCGAGTCTTTAGAAGAATATTTTTACCAAAAGGTTGTTTTATTGAATCGCTGTAATATACACGGCAAAAATGCAATAGATTGTATCTTGTTTGGAATTGAGGACAGGTCTGTCAGAACAAGTGCAGAAGCCACACAGTTCACGGAACCTGATAAATTATTAGTTTATCTCAGAAATATCAGAATTACAAAGAAGTTTAACAAGCCAAATTCATCCCTGCGGGCGGGCAACGCTGATAGCAAACAATCAAAGACATTAAAAGGAGCTCAAAATGATCATGATAGTAAGAACAATAGGAACTATAGGCTTACAAAATGCTATAATTGTGGTGAAGAGGGGCACCCATATTTCAAATGTAAATTACCAATCAAGCGTTGTGATAAATGTCATCAAGTAGGGCACTTAGCTAATAGTTGTCCAGGCACTAAAGAATCTACTAATAATAAAACAGTTTTAAGAATTTCAAAAGAACCGGATAGTGACTCCAAATATTTTAAAACCGCCGTCGTGAATGGTTTGAATTTTGATTGTTTCATAGACTTCGGAAGTCAATGTTCTATGCTGCAAGAATCTGCGGCTAAGAAATTAGTTAACTCGTGGTCGGTATCAGAACTACCTGTATTGAGAGGCTTTGGGGACAGCGTTGTCAATTGCTTAGGTAAATGCAGTGTTGAGATAAAAGTAGATTCGGTTACTGCAACGGTAGAAACTCTTATCGTTCCTGATAAATTATTACAAATTCCTTTACTACTAGGACAGACATTCACAGAACAAGAACATATTGTGGTTCTAAAAACTAATAACCAGCTTAAGATAACCTCGAATACAACTAAAAACGTATTGGTGTACGTTGAAAACTCACTTATTATACATGGGTATACCCCAGTCAGTATTTATACTAAACCAAGATATTCAGGAGACTTATTTGTTGAACTTAGTTTTTGCCAGGATACTCATAAACAATATGAGATTATTCAAAGTGTAGTACAAGTGAGTAACGGACAGGGAACGATTGTTGTTAAGGGCTTAAACTCTCGGTTCGAATTGCTTAAAGACACTTTACTGGTGCGGGCCCTTCCTTTAAATGAAGTACAGACACTAAATATTGGCAGAATAGAACACTGTCCAGATAATACGGTAACACCCCAAATTAAAGCTAGCATGATTCAGGTGGATGACAATATTGGATCTGATCATAAAACCAAATTAACTGAGTTGTTAAATGAGTTTAGGGACTGTTTCGCCTTTTCGGTTAAAGAGTTAGGGTGTATAAGTGGTACAGAAATGAACATAAAACTTAATGATACCACGCCTGTGGTGTACAGACCTTATCGATTATCCCATTCAGAAAGGCACGTAGTTCGCGAAATGATAAAAGACTTGACTGACTCGGAAATAATTAGACAGTCATCATCAGATTACGCATCTCCAATCGTATTAGTACGCAAAAAGACCGGTGACTATCGTCTTTGCATTGACTTTAGGGCACTAAACAAAAAGACCGTCAAAGAACATTATCCTCTACCGCGTATAGATGATCAGTTAGATAATTTGTCAGGCCATAAATATTTTACTTCTCTCGATCTCGCATCCGGGTATTATCAGATTCCAATGGCAGAATCGGCAAAGCATTTGACAGCTTTTGTGACCCCAGATGGCCATTATGAATTTAACCGCATGCCATTTGGGTTAGTTAACGCGCCGTCAACATTTCAAAGAGCTGTTAATAGTGTTTTGGGTAACGCGAGATTCAAGGAGGCGTTTGCTTACATGGATGACGTAATTATACCATCCAAAACAATAGAAGAAGGGTTGCAAAGACTACATGATATACTGAGCCTTTTCCGATCTTCCGGCATCACACTAAATTTATCAAAATGTAATTTTCTGAAACAATCCATAGATTATTTAGGTTTTGAGGTTAGTGAGTCCGGAGTAAAACCAGGCAGAAAGAAAACTGAAGCCGTGGATCAATTTCCCAGACCAACAGACCAACATAAGATTAGGCAGTTTGTGGGATTAGCGAGTTTCTTTCGAAAATTTATAAGAGGTTTTTCAATTATCGCAAAACCACTAACACAACTCTTAAAAAAGGAATCTAAATGGCGTTGGGGAGACTCAGAAGAATCTGCATTTTTAAATCTAAAAACAGAACTAGTTAAACGACCCATTCTCTCATTTTATAATCCCGAATTCGAAACACAGTTGCATACAGACGCGTCTAAAGTCGGGGTTGCCGGAATCTTGATGCAGAGACCAAATAAAGAGGTTTCTTTTAGTGCCGTAGCATTTTACAGTAGACAGACATCCCCTGAAGAAGCCAAATTCACTTCTTATGACCTAGAAACGCTGGCTGTAGTATCGTCACTACAGAGGTTTAGAGTATATTTGTTAGGGATTCATTTCACAATTGTTACCGATTGCAATTCTCTCCGTGCAACCTTTGAAAAGAGGGACATACTGCCAAGAGTTGCAAGATGGTGGAGCACCATACAAGAATTCGACTTTCAAATAATTTATAAACCAGGCACAGGTATGGCTCATGTAGATGCTCTGAGCCGAAATCCCATTTCATCAGAAATTATAGAGTTAAAAGTAAGACGAATTGATGCAGATTGGGTAGCCACGGTACAACAAAACGATCCTGAGTTGCAAAGAATTATTGCCATATTGAATGATAAAGAAAATGACAATATTATAGAAATTAAAAATAATTTTGTTGTTAAAAGGGGACTATTATATAGGAAAACAGATACTGGTGATCGTTGGGTTGTACCGAAAGGCGTTCGGTGGCAAATTTTAAAGTCAAATCATGATGAAATTGGACATTTCGGTCTTGATAAAACATTAGAAATAATTAAAAATAATTACTGGTTTGCTAAGATGAGACGATTCACTAAAAAGTATGTTCAGTCATGTTTAGAATGTGCCCACTCTAAAATACCAACTGGGAATAAGTCAGGCAAATTGCATCCCATTGAGAAGGTTGAACAACCATTCCATACTGTACATATTGATCATTTAGGTCCTTTTGTTCGAAGCAAGCACAAAAATGCATACATATTATTAATTGTTGACGCTTTTACTAAGTTTGTGATAATTGTTCCCGTTAAAAGTACTAAGTCTGTTCATTCCATCAGAGCTATTAAAAACTATTTTCACACATTTAGTGTTCCAAAACGTGTTATTTCCGATAGAGGTACGTCATTCACTTCCAAAAGTTTTCGAGATTACTTAAGTTCATTAGGTATTAAACATGTAATGAACGCTGTAGCGACTCCGCGGGCCAATGGCCAAGTCGAGCGATACAATCGAACTGTTTTAACAGCATTGACAGCTACTAATTATGGCAAATCCGAAAATCAATGGGATGAACACATATCAGAAATTCAGTGGGGACTTAATAACACACTAAACAAAGGTACCGGGAAAAGCCCTGCTCAGGCACTGTTTGGTCTTAATTTAGTGAGTACCTCAAATGCGTTATTACAGCTTAACGTTACAAACGACACAGAAAGTTCAGCCTTTTCGTTAGAGAGCACTAGGAAAGAAATTTCAGAACATATTAAAGAAAATCAAAACAAACAAAAAGAACGTTTCGATAAAGCTAGGAAAGAAGTCAATTATAAGATAGGAGAACTTGTTAGGGTAGAAAGAGATGTTCCATCAGTAGGAAAAAGTAGGAAATTAGTGCCTAAACTTAGAGGTCCGTATCGTATTGCAGAAGTTCTTGATAACGATCGATACGTAATTGAAGATACACCACTATCTAAAAAGGGGAATAGAAAATTTAGCGGTATCTTTTCAGTAGATAAAATTCACCCCTGGGTAGTTTTTAACAGATCGGATTCAGAGTCTGAAGTGCCGGAAAATGACAACACAGACTAATATAAGATTGATTGGTAACAATGCTTTCAGATTAAAGTGAAGTCTAATACTTTATCTGAGAATATGTCTGAGGTCTCAGCTAAGACAGGTGTTAAGGATATGTTTGAGGCCTTAGCATCTTAAGTTAGGTGGCTTATCTGAGAATATGTCTGAGGTCTCAGCTAAGACAGGTGCTAAGGATATGTTTGAGGCCTTAGCATCTTAAGTTAAGTGGCTTATCTGAGAATATGTCTGAGGTCTCAGCTAAGACAGGTGTTAAGGATATGTTTGAGGCCTTAACATCTTAAGTTAAGTGGCTTATCTGAGAATATGTCTGAGGTCTCAGCTAAGACAGGTGTTAAGGATGTGTCTGAGGCCTTAACACCTTAAATTAAGTGGCTTATCTGAGAATATGTATCAAGTCTCAGTTAAGATAGGTGTTAAGGATATGTTGAGCTCTTAATATCTCAATTGTAGTTTAAAGTTTAGGTAGATTTAAGAAAATACACAAATAAGCTGAGTATATTTTACTAGTTTAATTATTATTATATTTTTTTTTGTGTGAGAATTAATTTTCCCGGGACGGGAAATGTATCAGGAAAGGCCGACTGTTAGAAACTCTTTCTTCGATAGTCGGATTTCCGGAATCGATTAATCATTTTTAGATATTTAATTTAATCAATCATAAACATTAATTATGTTTCAATTATTATCTGTATTTAAATTTAATAAAAATATTTAAATAATGTTTACATTCATAATAAAATTAAGTGTTATCGCACGCACTACTTCCGGTTGTACCATGACGTTTTATTATAAATGTCAACCTAGGCTGTTTCCGGTAAAAGATAGCATGTGGTGGGAAGTAGTGCGCACGATCGTTAGTCAGTTGACGTCGAACATTTGAAGTGTACACAAGTGTAAAGTGATTCTGTTGAAAACTTAATAAATATTGTGAGTGATTTCCTGACAAATTGTTTCACTTTCCCTGAACTTTAACAATAGTACCAGTTATTATAGTTTTTATTACTCTTTGGATTATTCTCGTTAACAATCGATCTGTTATCAGAATCTTAACTATTGCTTAATTACAATCATTACTTATATTTCTAAACTTCTTTTTACGGTTACTTAGAAGAGTGCCTACTTACTGCCAAGCAGGTAAGTACACCTAACGGGGTATTTTATTCTACGATATTCATCTACGTGAGATTTTTGTCATAGGAACAATTTCAGGCAAGCTGTAGCCAGTTATTTTTCACTTTTATACTATTCTTAAAGTAAAAGTAGGTACTTGAAAAAAAAGGAAAATTGTCGATTTGGACTCGTTCTTGACCGTTTGGCCAAAGAAGGCAAAACACCGGGAAAGTTGGAAAGGAATGGGGGAGGTCTTTGAGAAAGAATAGGCTAATTTAAAAAAAATTGTTGTGTTGTTAGTCAATTTGCAAAACAGTCAACTTTTTCCTAAATTCACTTAAATTATTAGGTTAGAAGCGTTGAAGATTTGAAAAAAATGTGTTCTGCGATAATAAGCAAACAACAATAAAACAACTTTTTTTAAAATTAATTTCTCATTGAATATGCCAACTCTTGTCGACCCTATAATGATTCCATGTCATTCAATTAGTAATTCTGCCTGGTCCCTGCAGCTTAGCGTCAACATTGTACAGCACGACGCAGGCGCATACAAACGCGTTGATTTGCAGGCGCGTGCGCTGCATCGCGATGAGATATGAACTTGTGTTCATTTGATTGTTTGCGGGCTTATATGGATCGAAGGGTAATCAAGCTTATTTAAGAGATGTAGAAGGAGGAAGGAATGTTTGGAATTCTGATACCTAGGTTCGTAGTTCCAAAATGAAAATGGTCTGAAAGTCAATAAAGTAAGTCTTCGTGTTCAGACATTAATTCCTTCCTCACTCCTGTTCATGTTCAGTCACTCAACTTCACCTAACACAGTGTCCACTGCTGGAACTGGTCTGTTCAAACCCAAAATTATATTATTGATCAATTTGCGGAAAAATTACCCGTACCTAAAAAACGTTGCGATTGTTAGTGTGTATTTAGTTTTTTTTTAAAACCATAGTTACCATTACCATCGTTAATGTTTAACACTAATTTAAATTTCTAAATGAATGGACGGCTAGATGAGTCGCAGGCGCAAAAGAATGCGAAAGAAAGTCTCCGCACTTAATTACCGTAGCTGATCGTTTGGAGGAGTTTCGCACTCCACCACACGACGGCGACGCGACAATATGGCTTCATTCATAAATACGTCAGACTTTATTGATTTCTTTCGCAGATATTAACTAGGTATCATCATGTCAATTAGCAAGCGACCGCTGCTAATTTCATGGTCGAGATCAGCAGTTTGCAATGCCTCTAGATAGAAGCGTGGTCACCTAATAAACAAGTTGGAAAAACAGTATGGAACCTCCTGTGCTTAGTCTATGCTAGGTTTTAGGACACGGTGTCTGGATCACTACGGAAACCACCACTTAGATACTAACGGCTGAACGGATTTGGATGAAGTTTGGTTAAAAAAAAATCAAAAGTATATTAATCTATTTTATAATGATTTGAAAATCATCAAGCATTAAAATAAACAAAATATCTATTGACAAAAAGTGAAAACCGGTTATGGAACGAACTCGCGAACCATGTTTATTATTTTTTTTTAATCTTACTGCCATAATAACAGCATTCCAAAAAAAAAACACAAACAATGGATACTGATACAGGCTGCGACTTGAACTAGCGAACTCTGGTTTACAGCGAGGTCGGTGAAACGTCAAGCTACTTGCTTCGATGACAAATGTGCTAAAATGTCCGTTCTATCATAAAGCATGTTATGACAGTTGTCAGTTGTCAAACTGTTGCAATATGGAGATAATGAAAGAAAGAAAGAAAGAAAAGAAAGAAAACATATTTATTTGGCACATGCCACAAAAACACACAAAACACAATAAGCAATAACAGAAAAAAAAACAAATGCAATGCAATATTGCTCATCCTCCTAAGATATTTTCGTGATAATGTGCCTATGTGCTAATCCAGACTATTATCTATCTGTGCCAAATTTCATCTACATCCGTTCAGCCGTTTAGGCGTGATTAAGTCGATGAGCTGATGAAAATTACAATACCTAATGATAAAATGCATTTTAGGTAGACACAACAAACCTTGTAACCAGTAGCCCTCAGGTCACCTAAGGGCAAGTCTATAAATAAGTGAGTGAAGCAAGCAGATGCAAATGATGCAATGTGTGATGGTGTCATGGCGTTTGATGTAATCCCTTGTATGCGTATGCCGAGCATGGCTGGTGACGACACTCACCGTCTGACAGACCACGGTAACACATGAGCTGAATATTGACAATTAATACTGACCAAGGGAAATTCCATGTATTTCCTCAGTCCTCTAGGTAATGATGCAAAATATAGGCAAGTTGTAATGATAATGGCCAATATTTAGCTTATCAGAGAAATACCCATCTAGGTTTGCCAATACTCTGATTAGTGATTACAGAGTATAGCTAATAATGTACATAATCGTGTTTTGTGGTCACTACCTTTCACAACAAGGTTATAAATGGTGATCTTTATGTACCCTTGATTCGTCTGTCATAATATGTATTTAATTATGTCAGAAGAATAAGTAACCTCCTGTTTAATTAGCAAAAAAATACAGAAAATTAAGTGAACTTTTATTAAAACTGACTGACCAAAACTACAGACTGCCCTTGAAAGAAGTGTCTTATGAAAAAAAAAATGTTTGTCTTCGTATTTGCCTAGGCCCAAAAAGTCGTGTCTTTACACTAACTATGACTGTAAATCATTACTATTATCTGCAGGATGCTAACTTATCGCCCACGACCACATATCCGCTGCTTTATTTGCTCACAAAAACTTTTCTCTCCATTCTTTAAACTTGCCAAAAATGTCTCATCTCTATCCCTCATCTTAAAAAGAAAGGAGACACAAAATTTTACCGTAACGTAAAAGTAAGTCAAATTCTCACGTTCGATGACACAACGTCCTTGCAGTGGCCTAGATAAGGCGACGCTACGACGCCGATACGATGCGAAGATGTCGATAAATGGGAAAGTTCAGAAGTAGTAGAAGGCTCCTTAGGAAAGCTTTTTCCTGAGGAGCCTAGTTTCGCCTCGCCTCGTATCGCGAATAAATGGTGGCTACCACTAAATTAATCGTAAAAATAATTGTGATGGTAGTTCGCGGGATCTCCTGCGTAGTTAATGCAAATGTCATTGAAGTTGTAGAAAGAAGTTTTCCAAAGTTGGCTGTAGGTTTGAAAACTAGGGGAGCTGTTTGGAGAGGTTTCGGCTGTCTCAGTATCTGGCGTTGTTTCAGTGTTGTTTCCTATAAATATATACTTTGCTGAAAGCAGTTTTTCCTTTTCGTTACTCTGGGCATTTTATTAAGTAGAACTACTGTTCTAATATTTATACCGTGTTCTCAGAAGACTGTCACGAGTCTGTGCATATTTTATGAATGGACGACGTGTAAACTAGAACGGTGGTTAACAATCTGTTCGCTTATGTTTCCACATTGATTTGAAAATTATAGTGTCAACTGATTTATGTTCTGAGTATCAGCAATGGATACCATATCATTGACCTAATTGTTAAGGAGACTGTTTTAAACACGAACAGAAAAAACAGATCAGGAAAAACAGTTTTATCTGTTCCGTGATTTTAAACTTGACAGTCATTCCACCAATCCACCACCATTATTTTAATGGAGTCTCCTCCATCTTCTTTGTTCTCGCCGTTTCCCGTTACGCAGGTTCGACTTTCTTAATTTTGAGACGCCATTCATTCCACGGTAACCATCGGTATCAGGTAGGCCCAACTTCTCCGTGTTTTTCGACTTTCGTCATTTATTTCAATGGAGCATGTCTTAGATGTAGATCCTACAAATCGAAGACGTATGACATCCACTTACCCACACCAGGCCCGCGTGATTGATATGGTATACTCTCTGACACAGAGAGGAGGCCTGTGTCAAGGTAATAAAACAGTATAGGCTAATTTATGCTTCGTTTACACTATCACATCGTCATGGCAAATGTGTGTTGTATGTTGAATGAAACTGTCACTGTCATGCATGTTACTTTGTTTGCCGCTGAGCGACCATACACACCGTAAGAATGTGCCGTATTTTAAGGAGTGCGGAAGAGTCCAAACATTGTTTGCACTGGCAGAACAGGCTGCAGGCAGGATATCACGTATTACATAGTCGTTAGCTACACAATGACCCATAGTCTGATTCTTATTGTTTTGCAAACAAATAAGTTCTACAACGAATCTATTCGGCGTAAGAGAAACATCTGTTGATGTAAAAGCCCTTCTAAAGTGATATAGAAAAAGTTGAATGTAAAGAGGATATTTATTTGCTCCTATTTGGACCCCAGACAGCGTTAGTTGGAAACGGAAAAAGCTGAATTACTGAACATCATTGTATTGAGTTCCTTATGGCATGTGTTTCAACTATGTATGTAGGCCGTAGTAACTATCAAAATATGTCATACTACGGAATGCCAAACTGTTATCTGAAAGCCTCCTAAGCGAATCAATCGCGTGACCCTGACCGCTCAAAGCGGACACTACCGACTACCGCACTATTAGGGTCATCACGCCACCAATATCTGGCACAATGTCGCTCAGACATATGGGCTACGGGGCAATAACGCTTACGGCCAGGATGAGGAAGCCCTGCCTACGTAGACAATGGGCAATTATGATGTATCGGCCCATCGGCGGCCCTGCAATGTCGAGTGCAGTTAGGGCTAGCACGGCCGGAAAGTTGATTGGTCCGGATATTATAATTTTGACTGAGGGAGTGGCCACGCTTATCGACGACGAAACGGCTTGAGTAGGTAAGAAAGAGCTTCATATCCAATATATCTATATTAAGTAAAAAAAACATTTCGGTTCGTAAGACGCGATTCGACACCGTATCGGACTATTCGCTTTTACTGCATGGTTAACTTATAACGCTTCTTCTGAGCGGCTTACGTCGGTATGTGTGGTCACTCCCTAATAGACCACCCACACAGAGCCGGACCGACATCATATTAAGGCGGCTCACAGTCAAATGTGGCCAAATAACAGCTGACTTTTTTACTTTCACGCACAATGAAATTCATTCAAATAAAATGATGTTAAAAACGATCATCATGGAAGTCAAGAAGTCAATCAAACTTTTGCGCTTTGTTCTCCTTGAGCTGGTAGAATATGACCTGGGGTAATAAAAAAATAAAAATAAATGACACTTAGGAGGACACAGGACTTCTTTTTAATTTTACTGGTAGTCCTGTGGAATAGTTTCCGATCAGGCAGGCGAAGTCACGGTCAAAAGCTACTCCACAATAGGAAACTGTTCTCCTGACAGCCCTGGAGATGCAGAGTGCACTTGATGCTGCGGATCTAACACAATGATGAGCGTCATTAAACTGTTCAGTACTTTCTACACAATTGTGTCGGAGGCCGGAGGTCGCCGGTCTAACTGGGGCAACTCATAGTGTTTCTATAAATATCTCGACCGACTCGAATAGAAAATGATCTGTATTCCAATCTGAAATGTTCTAAATTCCTCCGTGGAAAATGTTGGTGATCTTAACCTAATTTATTTTCAATCCGTGTCGTCGTCTTCCTTTAAAATGTGTCCTATAAAATGTGGCTGGTAATTGCTGCTGGTCTCAAAAATAAACTACTTAAAATGCTCGTATGAACATAGAAATACTTGCTACTGAATTAACACAACCTCAGTCCAAAATCATGAAAACTAAGCAATTCCAAAACTATTACCAATTTAATACTAGTATTCGTCACAAATACTGGTCCATTATTATGACCTCCGCTCCTCTACACCGCAGTACGCCCGTCAAACTGTGGCTATATCTGCCGTGGAATGGTAATAGGCCCTTCTGTTACGAAACCACTGACAATGACAAGTTAGCAGCACAATGACATTTAATGGCCTAAAGGTAAATTAGGGCCTTGGGCGTTGTTATGATACGATATGAATTACTACGGTATATTTTCTCGGTTGAGAAATTTAACTAATAATAACGTGTTTTAACATAGCTAAATGTTATTGTGGATTAATGAAGATGGGTCTGTATTAAAGGTGATATGACTAGTAAAATCTGACTGAAAAAAGGGGAAAGAAAAAGTCTTATTTGGCGTACTAGCTGCAAGTTCACATTGCCGATTGGACTGCAGACATTTATGAGGAAATTTGGAACCCCAAAGAAAACGAGATACTACTTTATTATAACAGTCTGATGTACAGGCCTTAAACGGGGTGGAAGGGACAAAGACGCGAAAACGGTAACTGATGAAAAATTTCTATGTCCCGGCTGTGAATGATGTAGGTACTGAATGCGTGGTAAACGTTTTCGCGTCGGTGTCCCTTCCACCCCGTATATTTTGGCGCATTTTCTAGTCCAAAGTGTAGACATACATAGCTGTAGACCGTGTGACTTACCTGCCGAGTTGCTTCAGACGTGAAATGGACACGTGTTGTGAAATACTCCTGATACGCATCGGCACAAGCTGATGACACGTGTTCTGAGTTAACAGTGAGCAATCTTGTATGGTTACATACATTGGGTTAGGTAAACTATTGGCACAGAGTCTCAAGTAAACTGTCTTTGTAACCTGGATGGGTGTGTTGAAAATAACTTGATTGTTTGTTTGAACTACTTTTGTAAATGGGTTGACGATTCGAAATTTTCTGAACATGTCGTATGGCAAACATGTCATTTCACGTAATTTTGTAGGTAAACTGTCTACATTAAATGTTGATCACTGGTCATTTTAATTTTAAGTATTGTGTTGTCACTCTCATGATGGCAAATGGAGGGAGACCCAAGTTTTAATCTCACAAATGCATGTATCTTTTTCTTTCCTAGGCTACAATAATAGGAGATCTAAAGGTCGATATACTAGACCGACAGGCAGGACAATACTGGGCATAATCGTAAAACTTTATGAGCAGTATCGGTTTCAAAAACCTGTTCTAGGATTGGATCTATATTGGTACAGAGCTCTGTTCGAGTCTCCTTACTGACGCAATAATGGCAATGACTACGAGGGTGCTGCTTTGTGTCGTGCATGGAGACAAAGATACCAGCTATGGCCTTTTTTTATTGCAGATGTTGAGCAGGGCGGCTGAATCAATAGCAAGTGAAACATTATGTATCTGAGTCCGGCTACCAATAAACTTGCAGAATATGATGGTAGCAGACTGGAGGCCCTGGAGACTGGAGGACTGGAGGGCTGGGAGGTTATGTGTTTAGATTTGGACCCAATTCTGTGTATCGCTACCGCTATATACCTATCGTTTATTCTTTAGTTGTTCCATTTAAGGTGAATGCTCCAACCAACCCGCGAAATTCAAATTTTCTTACGTTTTTTGCAATTTGCAAATTGTAAATCATCAAAATCATCAATAAAACGCTCTAAGTTCATAAAGCTGTAGGAATGACTTTTTCTGTTTTTTTTTGTTCCTACACCTTTATGAACTTGGAGGGTTGTATTGGTGATTTTGATGATTATAATTCTGTAACTACATACGTCTTACAGCCGCGAATAATATTTTAATCAACATACAACCTAGCACTGGCCTGCAAATTGCAAAAAACGCAAGAAATTTTGAATTTCGCGGGCTGGTTGGAGCATTCACCTTAAAACGCTGATGACATTGTTCTCAAGTGACTTTAGTATTCCGGACGATTTCGATACTGACAGCCTAGGTTCGCTATTATTGTCTTGTGTACCTACCTATAGTCTTCTACACAGCTATTATTTACAAAACGCAAATTATACTATAAACCGTCTTGCGGAGATCCACACCTTTCGGGGCTGTCCATGACGATACCAGCAAGACGCATTTAATGTGCAAGAGGAAAAGACAATACAGCAAGGTTTTGTTGATAAGAATTATATTAAAAGAAAATCAAACATAGACAAATACATAAACACAACAGTTAAACATTATGAAAATCATGTATATAATTTACAGATTGAAGAACATTTATCTCTTCACGCCTGTTTACTTGTATTTAGTTGTTATCTAGTGTTGTGATGTGAATGAAAACGAGCGTATCTTGAGTAAGATGAATGAACATAATGTAAACAGCTGTTATGTACTGTCATGCCGCGTGTATGGCGCTTGGATGCTGTTCCGGTGTACTAAGCGAGGTGCACAAGAACGCGGGGCTTGGCACAAGCAAACAGAGGCCTATACCCAGCAGTGGGCGAAGTCGGGCTCTGGATGATGATGATGAAGCGAGGTGCATATGTGTGCCCAAAGATAGGTCACTGTCTGCTATCTGTATCCAAAATAGACCTACCTATTTGTATACAGGGTCAAATCAAATTAACTAGTGAAACTCTGCACATGAATTGTTGTTTTTTTTTTTGTTTTGTCTTGTTTAGATTTGGATACCCATTTCTGTGGAGTATCGCTACCGCTACCTATCTTTTATTCTTTAGTTGTTCCATTTAAAACGTTGATGACATTGTTCTCAAGTGATAAAGTCATCGAAATCGTCCGGGATACTAGAGGTATTCCGGACGATTTCGATATTGACAGCCTAAGTTCGCTATTATTGTCTTGTGTATAGTCTTCTATATAGCTATTATTTACAAAACGCAAATTACTATAAACCGTCTTGTGAAGTCGGTACATTACCCGCGTCATCTCTGGCAGATCTCCGTGTAAGGAAAGTGGTCGCAAACGCAGCTCGCTCGAGGCCGCTTTACTCTCGACGGAATGTTACTACTCGCTACTCGCCCTCACGGACGATGTTTATCTATTAATAATACTCCAGATTCCAGTGCATACAGAGATCCCAGAACCTAGTGTCCCAAACTATGCTAGGTTTACTCCTGAGCTATCATAACACCACGATATAATAAGAAATATTAGCCATCTTATTAAAAATTGTGCTGCCACCAAATACTTTCTTCATCTAACAGACGCTCTTTGTTCCAAGGTGAGTTAAGGCTGCCAGATGCCGGTTTCCGTGAAATTAAAGAGCCTTTTCAACCTTTTTGCTGGTTGCAAGGCAAGTATAGGGCACATCCCATCTGAGTCACAACTGTCGGCCGATCAGCCAGTTCTGAAGCTTTACCAAATCAGCGTAAATCATAGATAACTTAGCTTACACAAACCAACCCTCGGCAGTGTTCGTGACAAGTCAGCCAACAACTGGTCCCGGGTAGACCAGTAGCCGCTTACATTAAGATTAGCACATAATGAAGTGATATCACGGGTTGAATCGAACGAGCCGCTTTCGAAACGAGCGCAGGAATGTTCGACTGCGGGCCTGCATCGAGCACACCTGGCCACCTGCGTAAACCAGACCCCTGAGGTATTCAGGAGACAGACTGTTTGATGTTGCTATTGTTTTAGTTTGAAATGCTTTGTTGTGAAATAAATAAAATAAGGTTTTGTTATGGTGGTTTGTGAGGAATGTTTCCGGAAGCTTTTAAATGCATGACAATGTGTTGCAAGCTGTATAAGAGAAGTCCCGATCCCACTGAAGGTGGCAAGGGGTAAATTGCAAACACACGTAGTAGTGGAAATGCCAACTTGGCAGAATTCTGAAATGATATTCTTGGCAAACGATTCTAGTCTACGTCCAGTTTCATCAAAGTCAGGAACTTTGGTGTAGCCGTCAGCAATAATATGTAAAGACAGTTTTATCTTACGCGGATGTTAGGTAAACGATAGACATCAATACAGGACACTGTCTACACAATACCTTCTAATTAATCAGTAAATAATTCACACAACACACATGACTGAGTCATCTAGATTAGCTGATGAATGACGAATGCTTCCATCACCAGTCTGTAAAAATAGAAAACAACTCATAACATCAACCGATAAATGTTAACAGAATTGTTTTGCTGATTGCGGATTTTAGATTAAATTGGTTTAGTTTTCGGCAAGGGTTAGGTCCCTGTTGGAGTGTTGGCTATCTCCAGATGGAACTATTATACCTATAGTTTCTCTTTCTAAGAATTGCATCCCTTAATACCTCATGGATGGACTAAGTTGTATTAGTGTGCTGTGGTGTCCATTACCAATTTGCCATCTATTGATGAATCGCCTCTCAATAATCGACTTTAAGGAAAGAATGATTAAATTTTGGACTACATCTTTTAGTACGCTCCGAGATAGTAGGTACCTAGGACTCCCTTAAAGTATCTTAAGGTAAGAACTAAAGTCCATGAGTATCATTTAAGGAAAATAACCTCAAAAATATGTACCGTGAACCATGTACCTAGGTACGTGGTGTACGTAGATATATAAAAGCAAAGAAATAAATATCATTCATAAAAAGTTTACGTCAGCAGGATTTTCCTCTCAGTGACGCATGATCCATGACCTCTCAGAGAAATATGCGTCATTGGTCCAGCACTATGTAGGTATATGTTATGTGCCTACATAGCGTGAAGATATAGGTAATATTGCACCTACGTTAAACAAAAGCAATAAAAGCAAATCTACGACTTAAATAAAAACTGCTCGTTCAAGTTTAGATTTCATGTAATTTTTCCGGTAAATAAATGCAATTTATTAGTTGTATTTTTTATTTATTGCAGAGAAATGTAACGCTCTTATCCTCCTATAAACAAAGTCTACACGAAATCATCACTTCTAACATAACAACTTCAGAGGAAAAACGCCAAAATGAATTCAAAGTTTAATACAGTACTGTTCACATTCGTAACAAAAAAGGAACGCTTGGAAACAATTTAATTCAACATGAGTCGATTTTCTTTGACTAGTCTCAATTTTCTCGGACTATGGGTCATCCGTAGACTGATTTCAAAGAAAGCGCATATTTAAGTAGGTAGGTTTACAAAGTTCTTTATTCAGGGTTCATGTTTGACATAATATTGCGATATTCTCGAATTTTCTCTTCATTTTCCTGACAGGTCAGTACTTTATTTAATCCTAATGGGCGTGGGTTGTCCAGACTCAGTCAAGCTCCCACCATTCGTCTCTAATCACTATCTACCCGTATCTAACTTACCTTTGTTTAGTAATATAGGTACCTACCACATTTACTGCTGCAGGTTACAGTGTATGATATTCACAAGTAGGCACGTAAATGGTACTTGTAGCAAGTATTGATTGGCCATATCAGATACTTGTAATCGTTGGCATTGTTAATGTCATTGTCATAATATTTACACCGACGAAGTAAATATGGCTATCGTCCATATGTATATGGAATGGTTCAGGAGAGCCAAGGTCGACGTGCAGTCAAGTGAGTATCTAAAGACAGAACCTTGCCAAGGCTTCCCCAGGAAGTTACAGCTTGATGACTTGGAAGTGTACGTTGTGGTATATTAGCCAGAACAGGCTTGACAAAAAGGAGGACCAACTCCGTGAAGATACGAAAAAATTGGCTTGATCGAAGTCAATGGATATCTACTTAATAAGTAGTTGCGGCTGCGATATATCGGGAAAAGGCAATAAATATATATCTGTCAGTAAACCTTATAGGATAACATAAAGCAAAGTTTAAATATTTGCCTTGGACTCGGCAAGATACGTCTGTTTTCATACATCGCATTCAAACAGGTACCTAATCCCTGCCGCTGATAACACACACTACACCACTGTGTATAGCTATGTATCGGTGAATATATTCGTAATCAGCTGATCGATAGTCGATAGAGCGTGTTGGTGTGGGTGTCACACACACATGCACGTGTAGCCACGTGTGGTATCAATGTCAAGTGGGGAACAGTTGAAATGTCTGTGTTTAGTGTCAGCTGGTTTTGGCAGTTTATATGTATATTACATAAGACATTTCAGTAGAAATTAAGGGTATGAGTTTGATTGTTCTTTGTTTTTGTGAACTATTTTGCTCTTTCTCTTTTCACTAAAAGTTGAAAGAGACGTGGAAAATTGACTGGCTTAAAAATTACATATCTCTTGCAAAATGTTCTTTCTTGTTTTCCTGGAAAAGAAAAGCCTGAGATACATTTGATCTCGTTGATGTCAGTTGCTGTACGAGTGTCAATTTAGTTTCGTCTATTCTTAGGTAAGTGCAATAATACCTCACTAGGGGAAGGAATAACAGAATTTAACAATGGTTGTGGTTATTATTTCCGTAATTTCAAACTAATGCATATTAATAATCATTACTTTTAATTATTATTGACACTAACTTGTTATAATGTTTCAGTAAGTCGTGCCGTGTCACACATTTAACACTTTACGATACCTGAGTAATTGAGTATTCACCCGAAGGTCAGTGTGTCAACCGCTTCCGTTTCACGATTTCATAATAAAAACTTATAACAAACAACTCAGAATTGCTGATGAAACAATCGTAATTGAAAATAATTACAATTTTAGTGAGACTTTAGTGTAAAAACTCTTTTTAGAACCGTTTGCACAATTTTTGCATTTTAATGCAATAGGTTAATAAGAAACGAAGTAATATTCATTAACGGAATGAGTATTACTTTGCTGTAAATATAATTAAGTCTTACAAAACAATTATGCAAGTGTTTGTTAACTGCACAAAACTGCAACACTTCCTGTTCCTATGTAAAGTGCAGTTTGTCTGAAATGCAATAAAAACAAGACATAATTGCGGTCTAGTGAGCGCTAAAGCCATTTTTAGTTCTTGAGGTAGCATTATATTTTGAAAACTAAGCATCTTCTGTTGGATATGGTTGAAATTATTATGATGGTCTTACACTGCTTTGTGCATAGGCTTCCCCAAGCGGCGCCATAGCGAGCGCTTCTCCGTCCCGTGCTTCCCTCTTCTCCCCGATAGATGAATCATAAATTGAGAATCTCAAAGAAAAGGGATTCTCCGAAGATCAGAATATTTTCAAGTTTTTCTTCTTATCTTAGTCTTGACATTTTCTCCAAAAAGAATACTTTTAACAACAATATCTTTACACATCGCCAGTAAAACATCCGTGCCAAATAACAACAAAACAGATGTAATTAAAAAAAATTTCGCTGCATAACGTTATTAAGAATTAATTAGTCGTCCAGTTGGCACGATCATGTCGATACCTTATCACTCGTTATCAGCCGATAGCGAGCACCTTGCACAGCGATGACGATGGCACCTACTATGTGACTCAGAGCAAAACAAATAATATCGAACACAATGATATCACTCCGATGCTGTTGTTACTTACATATAGTTATGTGCTCATTTAGTTTCCGAACATTTGTTATTTTCTTTTGAGGGTGTAATTTGTTGTTGTTTATTATATCTATATTATAGCTCTCGTCATACGCTAAACAGTGTTCTCAATGATGACATACTGAAGAAGTATGTATCTTCACAACTATACCTCGGTACTTGCATAGAGGCAGATATACATAGGTACAGTCAGCATCAAAAGTCGATGACCACATTCAGATTTTCAAAATCACTGTACATTATATCACCCATAAATCGCTCAACAAGAAGGGCGCCAGTATTGAATGAACATCATTAAAGTTCAAAATTAACTGAACACCATTTTGTCAAAAATCGCTGATCGCTATAGTATCCAAAAACATCATAACGTTCAGTTTTACAAAAGTCACTGAACAATATAAAATGCTTGTTTTGGTTATCTAGTGTAATCACGACAACGTTCAAAAATAACTTAACATCTTAAATAACAAAAGTTACTGAACATTAGTTTGTTTCGGATACGTAGCGTGTAAACTTATACTATCAAAAGTAGCTGAACTGCAAACTTAAAAAGTGCTCGTTACTATCTTCAGAGTTATAAATCCAATCTTGTCCTATCCAAACAAAATCATGTCAAAAAAAATGGATGTAAATTTCGAATGTAACTTTCCAAAATAATTTTGTTTTTGTGTCATAGTATCAACGAGAAATATTAGAAGTGGGTGCATAAGCATATTCCGCTTAAAAATTATTCCATCGACGTCATCTAAGCTTTCTGTATTATGATTGATTAGTCACCTTATTTGTATAGCTATAAGACTCACTATCAAACATCACGCAGATTCTGTTTGAATTTATACCATCGACGTAATTAATGATTATTTTAGTTCGATTGAATTATAACCTTATTCGTAAAGCAATAAGACTCATTTTCAAAAATCACGCAGATTCTGTTCAAATTCATACCGTCGACTTAGTTTATGATTTTTATAGTTACGATTGAATTAGAACCTAATCTGTATACATATGACTCATTTTCAAAATTCACACAAATTCCGTTTTATTTCAATTCTTTGGGAAACATAGTTGTGGGTATTTGAAAATTTTTGTTTGTCCTTTAATGTAAAAATAATATTTCTGTATCGGATGTAGACCATTGCGGTTGCAATTATTTATCATCTACATCACATCATCACACGAATGTTTGTCCTAAGTAGGGGTGGGGTGGGTATGTAATGGGTAGTCAGCTTAACCTAAAGATCGACCATTTAATTTAATTTTGTTGATAATAAATAAAACGGTGGCGATTTACATGTGCATGTGTCTACTAAATTTACCAAACACCTACCGAAAAAAATACACACACATATTAAACTCAAAAAACATTTCATTTTATTCAGGGACTTTAGAGATGAACGATGGTATGCTATTTTTGTCAAAAATTTGTTCAGAGACTTTACAGACGAAGAATGTTATGTTTTTTTACTATAACTTTGTATAGCGACTTTTGAAAAGTGATGGTCACCTACTTATGCCCTTTTATTACAATCATTCATTTCTGGCGCTTGTCATGTTCAGCGATTCAGGTATAATACGGTGTACAGCGATTTTAAAAATCTAAATGTGGTCATCAACTTTTGATGCTGACTGTACTTGAGTTGTCTTGCAGATCATTTTTATTATCATTTCAAAAGAAATACCTCCACTGCTCCTGAAGCGGCATTTTAACTCTTTGCGTTAGCTGATGCTGCTTTCACTTCTCCGAACTCTGTTTAGGTTGGCTTCTGAGAGTTTGGACACTTTTTGCGCGAAGGGACGGCACCATGCAACAATTGCAAAAAAGGCAAGTACTGTAATTCAGTTGGTCTCCTCGACCGGCTGTAGGCTGCCGATACTACCATGATTGTAACTAAAACATCTAAATATATACCGTGTACTGACATACTGTTTACACGCCCAATTCCCACATATTGCGTCTGCGGCGCATTGTACCGTAACGCGATACAGATCACACACACACATGAAGGTATACGTACGGTGCGCGTGCGCTACGGGCAGGGAATCGTACGCAATATTCTCTACGCATAGCTGATGCTGATTGAGTGATCATGGACGAGTCATGTACATCTCTGTCTCTTGACATCCATTTGAACATCCCATGAGGACAACTCGTTGCCTGCGCCCAGCCAGAAAACTTACTAAAAAGCTTGCAGAACATTACAAATTGTTTCGAGACTGTGACTAGACTTTTATTCTTAGGATCCTTATTTGTCTAAACGGAAGTTTGGTTTTAGGCCTAAAATTTCAACTGCCGATGCGATACATTATCTGACTGACTATTTAGCGCAAGAACTTGACAAAGGTAATCACACAGTAGGAATTTTCCTGGACCTCGCCAAAGCTTTTGACACAGTTTCCATTCCAATTCTGTTGCGCAAGCTTGAGATCATAGGCGTAAGAGGCACTCAGCTAAAAATGTTCAAAAGTTTAGAAGATCGTTCCCAGTGCGTAAAGATTGGCAATGTTCTTAGCGCTGTTAAAAACAAACACATTTTTTGGTGTTCCCTAAGGAAGCATTCTAGGGCCCACTCTGTTTTTGATCTACATAAATGACCTTTGCAATCTAAAGCTAGAGCATGGCACTATCGTAACTTACGCTGACGACACTGCTTTACTTTTTTCGGCTGACTCAGAAAATGAAGTCTACAATCTTGTGCAACACGGATTTAATATTGTAAATAAATGGCTTCAAAATAACTCACTAACTCTAAATGCAGAGAAGACAAATTACAGAAAGTTTTCGATGCGCAAACAAATATCGACTATCCCCTCAGCGCTGCATGCTCATTGTGGCCCAGTACCTACAGATAGATATACCAATATTAAGAAGACTGATCAAATAAAATACCTAGGTATTATAGTGGATGAAACCCTTTCCTTCAAACAAATTATGGAAGCTCTAAATAATAGGATTCGTACGCTGATATTCGTATTCAAAAAGCTACGATTTATCACAGATCTAAAAATACTTAGGCAAGTATATTTTGCTCTTTATCAGTCACTTCTGAATTACTGTATTACTTCATGGTGTGGGGCGAGTAAAACTCTGTTATTGCCCATTGAACGAGCTCAAAGAGCTATTCTCAAGGTGGCTACTTGCCGCCCCTTCCTTTTTTCCACTAACCTCCTGTCTCTATCTTTTGAAGTACTAACAGTCCGACAGTTATTTATTATGAGCACTGTACTAAAACAACACGCGGCACTTTCGCCATCATAATCATACGTGAACTTGTCATAAAAAGAAAAACTGTAAAAGTTGTACCTTGGATTTTTGAATAATTTTTTATTATTATTTATTATTTATTTTTGGCTGTGAATCTTAAGTACCAAAACTTTCTAGAAATCCTAGGTATGTGTCGAGCAAATTCGTACGGACCCCGTGTGACGGTCTTACAGACTGGAAGCGGCATGCTGAGGACTGAATGATGTGCAGCTTGGGAGAGGCCTATGTCCAGCACAGTACTGCCATACGCTGTGTTAACTGACTGATTGATATAACCAACGTGGATGATCCTGAGTTGCTTGTTTAATACAGTACTACTAGCGCCCATGATCACATCGCTTCCCGCTTGTGGCTTGCACGGTACTCAACTGTAGCGGAACAGCAATCAATTCGCGGGCGACGTTATCAAACTGTAGACAGCACTATTGACTGCTTTACTGTCAACACTTACATGTCTCAATGTACACACACCAGTGAGAAACAAAAACAGTGAACACAACATTTAATTGATTGCCAGATACTAACTGTTCAGACTGCATCTCAATTTATAGACAGCACTGAGATTCTCAGCAGTAGACAACGATATTTACTGCATGTCACTAACTGTTCAAGTGTTCACACTACTTGTCTCTGGTTTATTAATTTATAGACAGTAGTAGTAGAGTAGGAACAAAACGACGAGTGACAACTCTATTACACTACAGTTCTGGCTACATTGTTTTGGATTATTTGGTCTTTGACAACAACTTGGAACTCATAAGTGGTATAAAATACTATTAATTTTTACGTTTTAATTAAAACATGCTTGCACCTATCTCAAGATTGAGGGGAGCCCACAACAATATGATACTGGTCAAAAGTGAAAAATAAAATATATTCGCTTAATGTGATGAAAGCTTTGACAATATCACAATGACTTTAAACCTTTCATACAAGCTTCAAACTCATCGTTGCCCATCTCATAATTTTGCACCACATCACAATTTCTACCGTCTGCAGTTTTCGAAAATCATTAATCAACAGACTTACCGTTCCTTCGAGTGATGTAGCGAAAAATATAAAAAAACGATGACATGGAAAACATAGCCATTACATTATTTCATAATCGTCGACTAGACAAGACCGCACAGTCACAGTTCTCATTTGCTCACGTGATGTCATCAATAATATTGTTGTTCTTTTAAAAGAAAAGCTTTGCTTGCAAAAGATTTGTATAAGCCTACATTCAGAGATGTTTCTTCGCCTTTAAACTAACTTGTGACTTCTTCTTCTGGTCTTTGGAAGCCAAGCAGATATCCGTTTTACATTATTTGTTTAATCAAATACTGATAGCAATAAATGATTTATACTAATCGCCACATTCCCCACCCATCTGATAACAATGCAAAACTTTCCTATCACTAATCGATAGCATTCGAATGCGCAGGCGACGCGTGACGTCACAGCGATCGTTTACATTCGGACGTGTTCCATCTTCTGATGCAAAGTCAATAATCACGTATTTACATAACACATTATTTGCTCACACCTACGGTATAGACAGCAACAAAAATAAATGAAACAAAAGATTTTCGGGGCCAAAAAGGAATGAAATGTGAAGCAAGAAAGGAGGTGTCGAACTGTGTGATTGTGAGCTGAATGCGAAACAAATGAAGTATAGATTTGGTACGTTAGTTAGTGCTACAAGGATCTTTCATTGGTCGAATAATCATTGATAAGGGGGCGTTGTTTGTAAACATACAACTGCATAGAAAAAATAGAGCGTTGGCGTTAGTTCCGATTTTGGCCTCATCCCAAAATATCCTTGTATAGGACATTAGGACCCAAACAAAACACGTTGAAAACAGAAAAGGAGTTTTGAATCTGTCAGTAGGAACGCCTTTTTTATGAGATAGATCCCGACCTTACTGCTACGATGATGATAAAGATGATAGGGTCTCAACCTTTGTTTTTAAATTTTACACAATGTTTCAGGTCAGACAAGAGTTCACCTTGTTTTCTGTCGGTACACTCAACATACACATTTGGCTGCGCGTGCTCTTCGGATTTACATAGACGTTTATCTGCCGGCCGAGATTATTGAATTAGTTCATCGCCCCCGCGGTCGCCATGTTTGTTTGCGTGCAACTTCGGAACTAGGAATGTCGTGTTCTCACTGATGGTTGATGTTTCTTTATCTTATCCTCATTGATATGGTACAAACTAAGTCTCGGGATTTGGTTTTTCATTTCCGCCTTATATAAGGCTTCTCTACATAAAGTCTCGCTGCTGTATTTTACCTCCGCCAGCAACCCAAGCAGCAAACCCACCAGCAACCGTATGGCTACCAGAATAAAGATTAGTATGATTTTGACAATGATGTACAATCAGAGGTAACATAACTGTACAGGAAGAGGAACTGGTGTACTGCTGCTGATGTTGACGGCAGCATCCTATTTTACGAACCATTTTGGTGTTAGCCTTGGTATTGGAAAAGCTTACTTAATGCTCAATAGCACCTAGTCTATGTATAGATTACTTTTTGCTGCGGTAACATCATTGTAGGTCGACTGGTCAGTGGCTGAGTATATACCTGCATGGCTTGAAAACAGGCTCCATATTTCAGGTTTGTTTATTTTTTTACTGCTAAAACGTAAAAACATTGTACTAATAAAATGGGGGGGCCCATTTTATTGCCCGAGGCTAAGTGTTGCCATACAACGTGGCAACGCTGCCAGTCTCTTGGGCACATTACCAGCTGACAGCGTTGAGGAGGAGTTTTTCGAGGCCCTTTTATAGTTTCTAGTGTTAATTATAATAACATAATAAATATTTACACATAGGTACAGGATGGGTAAAAATCGTGGATCAAACGAAACAGGGCGATGATTGGGGTTGTCAGGGTAATTTTTGATAGAACATTTTTTAGAGTAATATTCTAAAGCAAAAAATAAGTTTTCGCGAGTCTTAAAATATATTGAAAAAAGTGCCAATACTCAATTACTCATACATAAATCATAGTAGGGTCATTTCGTCTGTTCGCGTCCATTTAGTGCAGTTGGCAAGTTTGAAGGAGAAGATAAAAATGTTCCAGCACTAGTTTCAATGAAAAAGTTATGTAATGTGTTCATTATATAGTCTACTATAGGGTTCGCTTTCAATTTTGTTCGAAACTACTTGTGTTTTTTTTATAAATAGACAAACTTCAAAAATACGCGTTTTACCCAGTTTGCGTCCAAAAAATCTAAATTGCGTCCACGCATAGACCATTTTGCGTCCACCACCTAAGAAAAGGAATGTAGGGGTGATATTTTTAAGATAATGTAAAGAAAAATTATATTTTTAACAGATTCTTTATTCAAGAATATAGTTATTTGGGAACTCAACTCTCGGATTCCATATTCCTTAGATCCCTCTCCTCAACCGAGACCTACAAGTATTTGGGTATGTCGGAAGCATTTGGCATCAATGCTGCTGACATGAAACAATCATAGAAGGAGCGCTTCTTTGGTCGCGTGAATAAAGTGTTAAACAGTCTTTTATCAGGCGGAAACAAAGTGCGCGCCTTTAATGGTCGGGTCATGCCGGTTTTGATGTATTCTTTCGGCATACTCAAATGGACTCAGACGGAACTTGACGCCCTGGATAGGAGGGTCCGCACACTATTGACAGCAAACCGGATGCATCACCCAAGATCATCGGTGATGAGACTGTATATCCCGCGGAAGTGCGGAGGTCGTGGCTTCTTAAATGCTAAGACCTTGCACAACCGTTAGGTATGCAGTCTCAGGGAATACTATCTCGAAACCGACGTGGGGATGCACCGAGATGTGGTCTCAGTGGACAAGGGCCTCACCCCGCTCTCCTTGGGTAACGAGAACTGGCGCAAACTTGTGATATTGAATACTAATGACCGTAGGGAGGTATGGCAGAGCAAGGAGTTACACGGACGCTTTTTCCGGGCCCTACATGGACCTGATGTAGACCTCTTGGCGGTTGGTGCCTAAGGTGTTGGTCGAGGAGGAGCAGAAGGAGGCTCTCATTGCGCGGCACGGCACGCATTGTGAGACGGTTCCTTTCCCTGGAGCCCTGACCACCCTGCCTGGACCTTGTTCCTGATGCCGACGGGGCATCTATTTTTTATATTTTAAATGTTTTGTTTACTTTTGTTTTTTTAAATATTTAAAAATGTATTAAATAAGAGAAATAATGAATAAAATTAATACTTACATATTAAATTATTTTTACAAATAAGTTAAAAAAATATATTTACGCTATTATTTGTATTTAATGAAAAAATGGACGCAATTTGGTACAATAGTATTTCCCTGTAGGTATAGTTTGCGTCCACAACTCCACATGTGATGAACGATATTTGTATCTTTTTCTACAATCATAATAATGTGGACGCAAATTGCTCATTACGATTGCATGATATTAGTACATAAATAAAAAATAAAAACAAATTCCCTTTCATAATTTAATCACATAAAAATAAACACTAACTAAATCATAAATAGACGAGTTCGCGTCCATTGTGGTCGCAAAGTGGAAGTTTTATAAATTCGGTGTAGTAATTCGCGTCCACCTTATTTTAACTGTTAACTTTAAAAAAAACAAGTAAATACATAATTAATATTACTCCTTTTTTCATGCTTTATGTCTAGAAACAGCTGTGTATTCTAAAATACGCATAAAACAATAAAATAATTACCGTCCAACGCGCCCCTGCACACTATTTTTTTGCCGACATTCCGCTCGTCCGCGCTTCTTTGTTGAAGAACGGAGACTAACTATTTTTTTTACACATGATTGATTGGGCACACAGAACTTTTGTCTATGTGTATGCGCCTCTTATACGATGAGGTATTGGCGGTAACGAGTTTTCGGTGATTTAGTGTGTTAATATACCTATTTTCGAGAATTGTTATAGGGAGGTCCGAAAAATGGACGCGAATAGGGTGATGGACGCGAACAGGCGAAATGACCCTACCCACTGTTATAAAAAGTACTTTTGTAGTGATGATACATTTTCTAGAAGCAACTAAACACCATTTTTTTTTTAATTATACTCCAATTGCCTATTTATTTATTTTTTTGATATTTTCTTTAAAAAAAAAACACTGAAATAGTTATAACTTATAAGGAGATCACACAGATATTTTTACTGCAAATAACCCCAACTACCGCCCTGTTTCGGTTGATCCACGATTTTTTACCCACCCTGCATACCTATTCGGTGCATAAACAACATTATTTTTAGTATTTGCGAAACCTGAATATAGTTTGTTCAGAATAAGTAACCGAATCGATTCTAATCATTTTTACATCATGTTATATTTTGTCCCAAAAATGTTTGAAAAGGTTACAAGTTTGACTACATTACATTTACGGCTGCATTTACGAATAAAGTGTGTACACTTGACCATTACGACAGTCGACAGCCTGCAAGTGTGATGGAAAATGTTAACACCCATTAAGTACAATACAATCGTCGCCGCGTCGTACGGTTAGGTATTGTTAGGTATGCCAAACTATTTATCAATGAGCGTAAGACAACGCTGAAGACGCGCGCGTGGTGACCATGTTTTTTTGCGGCCAACCAGGTAACATAATTATATAAAAAGCTTGTACCTTTGTGATTTTTCATGATACAGTTTTGAAATTTAGTACATAGATTCTTTACATAAAAATACTAGACACGTATTTCGGGTTTCGCATGTACTAAAACTAATGTTGTATTTTCTTTTGTTTTTAGTTAGTTTACTGTACTTAACAAATATTTATAAATGTTAAATCATAAATAATAATTTAAACTGCTTCATCATCAGCCTGTAGCAGTCCACTGCTGGACATAGGCCTCCTCCATCGCACGCCATTCAACTCGATTCTCAGCAACTCTCATCCAGTTGCTACCAGCCACCCCGCGAAGATCGTCACTCCACCGAGCCTGAGGGCGTCCCACCTTACGTTTGCCGATTCGCGGTCTCCACTCAAGAACACGTCTACCGCAACGGTTATCGGTCCTAAGCTACGGCTAATATGACCGGCCCATTGCCACTTCAGCTTACTTATTCTGTGGGCTATGTCGGCAACTCTGGTTCTCTGTCGAATCACCTCGTTCCGAATGCGATCCCTCAGAGAAACTCCAAGCATAGCCCGTTCCATAGCTCGCTGAGCGACCTTAAATTTATGGACTAGCCGTACCGACAGTGTCCACGTTTCGGCTCCGTAAGTCATAACAGGCAGGACGCACTGATTGAAGACCTTAGTCTTTAGGCTCTGTGGAATACGCGACGAGAAGACCCGGCGAAGCTTCCCAAATGCTGCCCAGCCCAGCTGAATTCTTCTATTAGCCTCCCTCTCCAAGTTGTTCTTACCAAACTGCAGAGTTTGCCCGAGGTACACATATTCTCGAACAACCTCGAGAGGACCGCCATTGACAACAATAGGTCCTGGGGTGACGTGTTCGTTGAACATAACCTGGGTTTTGTCCAAGTTCACCCTGAGACCAATGCGTATAGAAGAATCAACTAGGCCATCCAGCATCTGCTGCAAGTCGTGCAGCGATTCAGCCAGTATGACGATGTCATCTGCAAATCTCAAGTGTGAGATGTACTCGCCGTTGATATTAATGCCACGTCCTTCCCATTTCAGCGTCTTAAACACATCCTCAAGTGCGTTGGTGAACAATTTCGGGGAAATTACGTCCCCTTGTCTTACCCCCCGACGCAATGGGATATGCTCCGTTTGCTGGTTTTGAGTTTGGACGGTCATTGTGGCGTTCTCATAAAGGTTTCTCAACACTTGGATGTATCGCCAGTCGACTTGGCATCGCTGCAGAGACTCCAGAACTGACTAGGTTTCGACAGAGTCAAAAGCCTTCTCATAGTCCACAAATGCAAGACACAGCGGCCGATTATACTCTTCGGACTTCTGTATGATCTGCCGCACTGTGTGGATGTGGTCTATGGTGCCATATCCTCCTCGAAACCCGGCCTGCTCCGGTGGCTGGAAGTCGTCGAGCCTTCGCGCTAGACGATTTGTGACGACTCTTGAGAACAGCTTATACACGTGGCTAAGGAGCGAAATGGGTCTGTAATTCTTTAGTAGGGTCTTGTTCCCCTTTTTAAAGAAAAGAACGACCACACTCCTTCTCCACGCTTCTGGAGTTCTCCCAGAGAACAGTACCGAGTTGAAAAGCTCCCGAAGCTCCCTTAATACAGGACATCCTCCCGCTTTCAGGAGCTCAGTCGTTATCCCATCCTCACCAGGGGCCTTTCCATTCTTAAGCTGTCTAAGAGCCGCCTCGATTTCGTCTTGGCTGACTTCTGGCAGGTCTTCTGTGAAATGGCGGGTTAAGGTGGCTCTGGAATCCTCATTTTCGGGATCAGGTCGCGATGCATGCGATGCGTACAACTGGCCGTAGAAGTTTTCGACTTCCGAAAGAATCTCCGGCTTCGAAACGACGATATCCCCACTAGATTTGGTCAACTTCGTCAGGTGGCTCCTCCCAAGTGATTGGACGAACACTTTCGATCCCCGATTTTGCTCAATCGCTTTTTCTATTGAGCGTCAAAAATCAAAACAGCAGAAAATAAAATAAAGACAGTTTGGAAAGTCATAAATAACGAGACTAACAGGAAGAAAATACGTAACACTAGCTACACCTTAGATACAGCATGTGGTCCTAAAAGCTCTAATCAGGCAGTAGCTCAAGAATTTGTGAATTTTTTTACCGATATGCCGTTAAAAACTACGGAGTCTCTTAATTCCTCTCCTGAAGTAGCAATTGGTTTATTAAAGGCGAATGTGTCTGGCTGCCCGGCTGAATTTAAATTTAAACACATAAACCCTATGATAGTTATTAAAGCTTTCCGGCAAATAAAAGTCAAACTGACCGAAGATCTTTGGGGAATGTCTATCAAAGTTTGTACATCCATAGTTGAGACTGTAGCACCATACTTAGCTTTAATTTTTAATTTGTGTGTAGACCAAGGAGTTTTCCCTGATTTAATGAAATACAGTAAAGTCATACCTCTTTTCAAATCCGGGGATAGTAAAGATACTAATAATTATAGACCTGTATCCGTGTTGCCAGTTTTTAGCAAGGTGTTTGAAAAAGTAATGCTTAATCAAATGCTCAATCATTTTAACACCAACAGAATCTTACACGACCAACAGTTTGGTTTCACTAAGGGACGTTGTACAACTGACGCCGGTGTAACCTTATTAAAGCACATATTTTCTGCGTGGGAAGCATCCCAAGACGCAATAGGAATATTTTGTGACCTCTCCAAAGCATTTGATTGCGTAAATCACGACACATTGCTTTTGAAACTTGAGCATTACGGACTAGGTAAACTTGCACTTAGTTTGGTAAAATCTTATTTAAGTGATAGACAACAATATGTTCAAATAAATGGTGTTAATTCACAGGGTTTAAAAGTAAAAATGGGGGTTCCGCAAGGCTCAATATTGGGTCCTTTCCTCTTTCTAGTATATATAAACGATCTACCCTATTTATTGAAAAACCAACCTCAAAATATGGTGTTATTTGCTGATGACACTTCTCTAATTTTTAAGATAAATAGACGGGCCCAAAATCTAGATGACGTAAATAATGCCCTACTTCAGGTCCATAATTGGTTCACAGCAAACAATTTAGTATTAAATGAAAAAAAAACGAAATGCATAAGATTTGCTTTACCAAATGTTAAAAGTAACGAGTGTGATATAGTATTGAATAAAGAGAAACTTGAATTCGTAGATAAAACCGTTTTCCTGGGGCTTACGCTTGATTCAAAGCTACAATGGGGTTCTCATTTGAAATCTCTTGCGGGGCGCCTAAGTTCAGCAGCATATGCTGTTAGAAAAATCCGTCAATTTTCTGATGTAGATACCGCTAGACTGGTCTATTTTAGTTACTTTCATAGTATAATGTCTTATGGCATTCTGTTATGGGGACGGGCTGCAGACATTGAGTCTATATTTATTCTGCAAAAAAGAGCCATCAGAGCCATATATAATCTTCGTAGGCGCGATTCTCTAAGGGAACTGTTTAAGGAAATCAAAATCATGACGGTACATTGTCAATACATCTACGAAAACATAATGTACGTTAGAAAAAATCTACATCTTTTTAATAAAAGAGGTGACAGACACAATTACAGTACGAGAACTAGAGACCAATTAGTTCAGCCGGGCTTCAGACTCGCTAAAGTAGACTCATCTTTCATGGGGTACTGTTTAAGATGCTATAATAAAATTCCACAAAGTATTCTTGAACTGAATGAGACGAAATTTAAATCATGCATTAAACGCACACTATGTAAGCAAGCATATTACAAGTTGGACGATTATATCTCTGATAAAAATGCTTGGCTCAATGCCGGTCCTGCTCCACATGGACAGGGGCGCATAAACTGATTAATGGATAGCATTAAATAGTATTGTTGGAGCTGCTGAAGATTGTACAACTATCTTTGCATTGTATAGATTCAATTTCTTTTGGTATTATATAACCGCATAGCCCATATTATGTGAGTACTATGTAATAGAAAGCTATCCTTCGTTGATAACCTACGTCATTTTTTTTTTTTTTTTATGACTTGAATTTGCCCTGGCGGTTAAGTGTATGTCATGCTCACTCAAATGTCTCGCTGATGGTGGCGCGTGTGTCGGATCAGTTAGTTCCCTTCAAAATGGTTGAGTTGAATGGTGCTGATACATGCGTCATGTTCGTGAACGGGCGCTGTCAGTTGTGACTGGTCATCTCTTGGTTGCCACGGCTTATTTGAATTAATTATTTTATTTTTTGAATTGTTCTTTTCCTTGTTTTTACTATGGACACTTTTAACGTGCACATCTTGCTACATCGCTCTCACATAATGTACCATCTAAACATGAATGATGTAACCAAGGTTTTGTAAAAATATTCTGATTTAAAAGAGTGTCCATGGAGTTTCTTGCCCGTTCTTCTCCATAGAGATCTACGTTAGGGAATGGGCAACTACAGTACTTTCACAGTTTTTATGCCTTGTGACTGGGACTGTAGCTAAATTTCATTGTTGTCTTTGTTTCGACAGTTCAAAAGTGCCTGTAACGGGCCTACTTGAAATAAATGCTTTGATTTTGATTTTGATTTTTGCGTGTGTTGGAGCATCGAAGGTCGCGTCGTACCAATTTTCTGATTCTTTTATTGAGTGCCTGTAGTTCTGACGAAGTGACGGGTAGGTTTTCACGTCGTTCCGTCATAAGCTCCAGAGTCTCCTCCGAAAGTTTGGACTTCCTGCCCTTACGCCGCATTTTACAAAAACGCGTCCCTTCCTCCCTGAGGATTTCCACCATTTGTTCGAGCGCCTGGTCAACGTCATTTGTGGTTTCCACGGCCGCGAATCGGTTCTCCAGATCTGACTGGAACGCTTCAGACCCTAGCATGGTTTGGAGCATATTTGGACGGAGCCTAGGCTTCATCAAACGGGTTCGCTCCAGCTTGAAATCAATATTCAGAGTGCCTCGAACAAGTCTGTGATCGCTACCGGTGTTGAACCTGTTGATCACCGAAACATCTCTAAATATATGCTTTTTATCCGTCATGATGAAGTCAATCTCAGTTTTCGTCATAGTGTCGGGCTTCGCCATGTCCACTTCCTTTGGGGCTGTTTCTTAAAGAAGGAATTCATCACGAAAAGCCCCTCCTTTTCAAGGAAGTTGACAAGCATTTGCCCCCTATGATTTCTGCTGCCAAACCCGTAGGATCCTACTACCGATTCACTGCAATTCTGTACTCCCACTTTAGCGTTAAAATCCCCCATGACAACGTTGTAGTGGGCCTTAGTAGTGGAGTGCAAGGACTTGGAGATGTCCTCAAACATTTCCTCCACCACGTCGTCCGGATGTGCCGAAGTCGGTGCGTACACCTAAACAACCTTGAGGCTATACCTCTCAGTTAGCTTCACTATGAGGTACGCTACCCTGTTCGACACACTAGACACTTCTACCACGTTGTCACAAAGGGACTTGTGTACCAGGAACCCGACTCCGCCTTGGGATAGCTGGTCTCCCTCTCGAAAGTACATTAGGTGGCCCGATTCAAGGGTTATTGTGTCCTCCCCCTCTCTTCGGACTTCACTCAACCCAAGAATGTGCCACCTTACTCTTTCGAGTTCTTCCTCCAGCTGCACCAGGTGTTCGTCGAGCCGTAACGTGCGTCCATTATACGTCGCCAAGGTCAGTTGGGTTTGGCGGCCATTCGTAACCCGGGGATTCTTAGCACCCCCTACCTTGCCGTTACCGTGACCGCCGCCAAAATCAGGGATAGCAAGGCCGCCGGGAACTGGGGGCCGCGGTTGATTATGACTTGCCATAAAAGGGATTTGCCCATAATCGCCACGCTGGGCATGCGGGTTGGCGATCGCAGATCACAGCTCCTCGCACTAGCGACGCTGCTGCCCGTCGCTAGTCTGCACCATTTAGCTGTGACATTTATTTCGAAATGGTTATACCGCCATTTAACGGTCGTCAGAGCCTCGTTTGTTGTTCAGCAGGATGCACCACGAGCAGGTGAGGTTGACTTGGGGCACTGAGATGGTAGGTGTGCCCCCTTACATCCCTTACATCTTAAACTGCTTATGATTATGTTATCAACCATATGGAATTCAATAGATATGCAGTATCTAAATGAATGATAAATATGTGTGACAGTGTGGTATAAGTGAATTGGGTCCCACTCATCGGTATTACCAAGTGATACTCACAATGGAAATCCCCGACCACATCCAGTCCTTAAGTTTTTTCAAATCAAATCAAATCAATCAAATCAAATCAAATCAAATCAAAGCATTTATTTCAAGTAGGCCAATTACAGGCACTTTTGAATTGTCGAAACAAAGACAACAATGAAATGTAGCTACAGTCCCAGTCACAAGGCATAAAAACTGTGAAAGTACTGTAGTTGCCCATTCCCTAACGTAGATCTCTATGGAGAAGAACGGGCAAGAAACTCCATGGACACTCTTTTAAATCAAAATATTGTTACAAAATCTTGGTTACATCATTCATGTTGAGATTATACATATATGTGAGAACGATGTACAAAGACGTGCACATTAAGAGCGTCCAGAGTAAAAGGTAAAACCAACAATTTAAAAATAAAGTAATTAAAATAAACCGTGGCAGCTAAGAAATGACCAGTCCCAACTGACAGCGCCCGTTCACGAACATGACGCATGGATCAGCGCCATTCAACTCAACCATATTGAAGGGAATTAAATGACCCGACACACCCGCCACCATCAGCGAGACATTTGAGTGAGCATGACATTCTCTCAGCCACCAGGACACATTCAAGTCAATGAAAGATAACCCAATATAAATGGGAGCTTTACAGTACATAGTACTCACACATGTGTGTTATGCAATTATATAATTCTAGGAGATGGAATCTATACATTGCAAGGATATTTTTACAATCTTCAGCAGCTTCCACAATAATTGAAATGGTAATAAATTAGTTTGCACACGATGTGGAGATAAAACAGATAAGATATACAATTCAACCCCTAAGTTTCCAGAAGAGAAACAAGAAAGAAAATATGTATATATATATAATTAAAGAATTAAAGGGGGAGCATCTCTTCCAAACAATAAAATCTTAGTTCGTGAGCCCAAGTGGCTGTGGAGCAGGACCAGCATTGAGCCATGCATTTTTATCTACGAGATAGTCTTCCAACGTATAATATGCTCGTTTACATAGTGTGCGTTTTATGCATGTTTTAAATTTCTTCTCATTAAGTTGTAGAATGTCAAGTGGTATTTTATTGTAAAATTTTACACAGTACCCCATAAAAGAAGTGCGTACTTTTGACAATCTGAAACGTGGCTGATCTAATTTGTCCTTATTTCTAGTATTGAAATTATGCCTGTCGCTTATTTTACTAAAAAGATGTCTATTTTTCCGAACATACATAATGTTTTCATAAATATATTGACAAGGTACCGTCATGATGTTAATTTTTTTAAACAATTCTCTTAGAGACTCGCGTCTGCGTAGGTTATAGATGGCTCTTACAGCCCTCTTTTGCAGAATAAATATTGAGTCAATATCTGCAGCCCGTCCCCACAGCAGAATACCGTAAGACATGATGCTGTGGAAGTAACTAAAATAGACCAGTCTCGCGGTATCCACGTCTGTTAATTGCCGTATTTTACGGACAGCGTAAGCGGCTGAACTTAGCCGCCCTGCAAGTGCTGTTAAGTGAGGACTCCATTGCAGTTTCGAGTCAAGCGTAATCCCCAAGAAAACCGTCTTATCGACGAATTGTAGTATTTCCTTGTTCAATACAACGTTACATTCGCTACTTCTTACATTCGGTAACGCGAATCTTATACATTTAGTTTTCTTCTCATTTAACACCAAATTATTTACAGTAAACCAGTTATGAATCTTAAGCATAGCGTTATTTACGTCATCAATATCTTGTGCACGTCTATCTACCTTAAAAATCAGTGATGTATCATCAGCAAATAACACCATTTGAGGTCGACTTTTCAGCAACTGAGGTAAATCATTTATGTATACTAGAAATAGGAAAGGACCCAATATTGAGCCTTGCGGTACCCCCATTTTTACTTTTAATCCTAATGAATTTACGCCATTTATTTGTACATGCTGCATTCGATCATTTAAATATGATTTCACCAAGCTAAGTGCTTGTTTTCCCAGTCCGTAATGCTCAAGTTTTAGCAACAGTGTGTCGTGATTCACGCAATCAAATGCCTTGGATAGATCGCAAAAGATGCCTATTGCATCCTTTGCCTCTTCCCATGCATTAAAGATGTGCTTTAGTAAGGTGACACCGGCGTCAGTAGTGCAACGACCTTTGGTGAAACCATACTGTTGATCATGTAGGATGTCATTCCGATTAAAATGATAGAGCATTTGATCCAGCATTACTTTTTCAAATATCTTGCTGAAAACCGGCAAAATAGATACGGGTCTATAATTATTTGTGTCCTTGCCGTCTCCAGATTTAAAAAGTGGTATAACTTTACTATACTTCATTAAATCTGGAAATAACCCTTGGTCTACACATAAATTAAATATTAAGGCTAAATATGGAGCTACTGTCTCAACAATTGATTGACAGACTTTAGTAGACATCCCCCAAAGGTCTTCAGTACTTTTTATTTTAAGTTGCTTAAAAGCCTTCATAACGACCACAGGGTTTATATGTTTAAATTTAAATTCAACATTACAGGCTGACACATTCTCTCTTAATAAATTAATGGCAAGGGATGGCGAAGAATTTAGCGTTTCTGTGGTTTTAATTGGAATATTGGTAAAGAAGGTAGCGAATTCCTGAGCAACATCGACATTAGCGCTAATGAGCCCTCGGGAAGAGTCCAGTGTGTAATCAGTGTTGTGTCTTTTGTTTCTATTTGTTTCATTATTTATAATTTTCCAAACAGTCTTAATCTTGTTTTCTGCAGATTTCAGCTTGTTGCTAATGAATAAGGCTTTAGCTGTCTTGCAGGTATATTTAAAAATTTTTGAATAAGTAGCAACATACTTATTAAAAGTTTCCGTATTAATATAAGGCTTAAGGCCATACAACTCAAAAAGTCTTTCCCGACTTTTTCTGATGCCTTTAGTTGCCCAGTCACTGAATAAAAACTTCGGGCATATAGTTTTAGTTTTCTTTTTAAAAGTATTATTGAACTCAGTTTGCACTAATGAAAAGAATTCTTCATACATAATATTAGCATTCTTAATATTTAGGCCCTGCACGGCTAACTTCTCAATTAAAGTGCTATTAAATTTGATCAAGGCACTGGAAGTTATTGGTCTAGTTTGTATCTGTACTTTTTGCAGTGGTGTATTAAATTCAAAAGACACAGTTTGACCACAGTGATCAGAGGGGAGGTAATTTACAATAGCTTTCTCCAAATAGTCGCAGCCACAGAAAACGTTATCAATACAAGTAGAAGTAGTTGTAGTTATTCTGGTTGGTTCTAAAAACACATTCGACAGATTGAAAGATTTAAAAAGGCTTAATAGTCTACTGCTGTTAGAGTTATTTTCTAAAATATTAATATTAAAGTCACCGCAGATAATTACTGATTTATTACCACTTGAAAGTTTACCCAAAACATCTTCCATAACTGACTCAAAAATAGAGTAGTTTTGATAATTAGGGGGTCTGTATACGCACACTATGACATGCTTATCGAGCTCAACACATGACAATTCAATGCTATGCTCAACTGAGAGTTCAACAATGTCGTTACGTGTTTTTGATTTAAAACAATTTTTAATTAAAATTAATGAACCTCCACGCAGCATTGATTTTCGGTTAAAGCAACTGCCCACGCTATAATTGTCATAATTAATTTGCATTTCATAATCTTTCATCCAATGTTCAGTTATACAAATAACATCAAATTTAGTTTTTTCTAAAAATAATTCTATTTCTAATTGTTTGGAAGAAAAACCCTGAATATTCTGATGAAGCAATTTCAAGGAATTCTGCTCAACCCCTTTTCTACAATTAATTGATTGAGAGCTAGAAGATACCTTAAAGTTGTTCAGTTTAACTAAGTTGTCATTCGTACCTTCTATTGTCTTATTGACTAGTTTAAATCTAAGTTAATATTTGTATAATTGCAATTAGTAGAATTACTAATTTTAGTAGACCTATTTACAAAAAACTGCGACATACCACTTATGTCTGAGTATAAATTAAAAGTTAATAGCCGTGCTATTTGACGTCTAAAACTAATGGGCAGGTACGCATTATTTCTATTCGACTTCAATTTCTGAACGAAACTGTTGGTGTCGAAAAATACCAACTTGTCACTATGGTGACTTACTAATAAATGCATGCGATCGTTAAGGTTATGTATATTATGATTTTGCCTGCTTGACAACTTCTCAAAGTACGGAAAGGCACACAGAATAATTTTCTTACAATTAAGTTTTAACAGTTGAGTGACATTGTCAGTGATATCATCAATTTCAACGTTCGAACTATTACCCACAAGTACAGTTATGATGGAATTTGGATTTAATTCCTTCCGAATTATGGATGACATTATCTGGTTGTATGAAGCGTGAGGTGTACAGTAATTTTGAGAAGAATGACTCAGATTGTTGCTAATTAATTTTCCTAACCCTCTTCCTAAACTATCTGAAAACATAATTGAGCAGCTACAATTTTTACTACAACAATGGGGAGAACTACTTTCTGTTTGTCCTACCTGTGCTGACCCTTGCATAATGACTGGTGAATTTAGAATGGGGATACAGCCCCGAGCACACTCCAACCGGGTCGGGTTCTCCGTTTCCACAGGCATTAGAGTGTCAGGGCTGGATTCCCTTTGTGAAGTACATTGAGTGTCATTAAAGGTCATCATGTCTACACAGTCTGCATTACTGTTACACCTATTGACTAACTCGTTTGCAGCAAGGATATGTTCTTTAATTTGTTTTTGAGAGTCCACATACTTTGAATAACATGTTTTTAGTTGACTCTCTAGTACTTGAATTTCGGACTGTAAGTTTTGAGTATCTATTTCATAAAAATTCTTACTGTCCTCTAGTTTGATTTGATAATTATTTAACTTTTTTATAAGAAAAACACGTTCTTTTCTTAGTTTAATATTGTTGGAACTATGTTTTTGTTGTTTCTTAAATTTATTAATTTTTTTTATAATTCTATTTAGTTTTGCATATTTTTTAATTTTATTTTGGCTTACTTTATAACTGCTACAATTATATTTAAGAATAGAATCTTCAGTAAGATCTATTGTTGTTAAAGAATGTGGGTTGCGAGTAGTAGTTAGAGTCCATGTCGTATTTAAAACCAGTTAGTGCACTCTTAATGAGGTACATACATACCAATAATGTTTTCATCACCTCTTAGCCATTTATTCACGTTATGGCCATACTAACATGTATGTGATCCATAGAGAATATAACCACAAATAGTTATATAGTCTTTGATGTGATCTTTTTTTTTTACTCCTCTACTATCTGACTCCTCCCGCTCTGAGCGGAGCGGAAGGGAAGACTTTTACTGACTAAAAACCATCCATGTTGCCTCTTTTGCCCTTTATGTTCCAGGGCCGCGGTATCTCTTTCGAACAGTCCCGCAGCCACAGCAAGACGGACGGACGGCGAGCTAGCCCATTACTCACCGTCCACAGGCCCGCGCCTACGGTGGCCGAGAGCCATCACAACGTGGCCCCCGTCGCCCGTTGCTTCTCCCGCGGCGGCTGGGACGTGAGGTTCTCTCCCTGTCACGTTCCGCCACCTCCTTCGCTAGCATGACTGCTTCGCAGAAGGAGGTGACGGCTTCCCATTCCCTCTCGCCCCGAACCATGGCTTGAACCAGGGCCGGACGAGAGAGGTCGCCACCGCCAATCGCCGCTACGAAGACATCAGACGCAGACCTCCACGGTGTGCTCCACCGTGTCCTCCGGGCGATCCTCGCAGTTATAACACCCGGGCGTTTCCTGCCGCCCGCTTCGGTGCAGGTACCTCCCGAAACATTGATGTGATCTCTGGATTTTAAAAGCGATACGCGTATAAGGAATCGATGGAGTGTTTTTCAGAGGCTGAGAAACTGCTCAAATGATATCAAGATATACAAAGTTTCACTTTACCTGTGGTTCCCCATGTTTTCATTTTGAATTCAGCTTTGTGTTCCGAAAAACCAGAATACGAGGAAAGAGCTTATAAGTTTCTGGATGTATCGGTAGCTAGAACTGTTTGGAAAATGGTAGTTAAAGCTATTTCCGAACAGTTCTGTCTCAAATCAGTCAGATATATAAGTTTTTAAACTGTCATGGTCACTAACATTATCATTAACACTAGAAACGGGATATTTACCATGCTTACTGTTTGTTTTGAGTTCAGTCAGATACATAAAGAAATTATTTAATAGTCTCAAAAAGTTACTGGAGAATATAGACTTAGGTACCTAATTGTCATAATGCCGACGACCGAGGACAACCCGAGGCGGGCCCATCCCTGACCCAGTTCGACCCACAACGTCTTCTATAGCTATCAGTATAAGGCTTAATGTTGTTGACTTACTTTATAGAGGGTTGGCGACAAGACATTAGGGGAGTTATGGCGTTTATATTGAACTGACGTCTTGGGTGGGTAATGAGGATCACAGACGTTAACTGGCCAACTTTAATGCCAATATAATATCTTTCTATCCTGTCTTTGCAAGCTAAAAATCCATGTTTCAGTAAGAATCTCACATAAAATGCGGCTGTACCTACATACCTACACGTTCCGTTGTCTGCCTGCCTTTTCCTAATTATGTTGGTGTCGGCTTCAAGTTTATCCGATTGCAGGTGAATACAGCCAAAATGGAAACAAATTCGATTCACCTGCAAACTTTGATTGAGGAAAATTTGGAATAACGAAGTTATGCTGCTCAAAAGACTCCATTTTACAGTTTTTCGCAACCAACCGCAAATCGTCAGTGCGAACTTCACACAATTAGAAAACTGTTGATAATTCATAGCGGGAGACGGAGCAGCGGCAAAACAAACAGTGGCGAATCGGTGGCGAAGCGATCCGACACGCCGCGACCGAGTATGACACGCCCTTCATCGAATCTGCATTGTGCTGATGTTCAGTTGAACAAATTCACCGTTTTTACGCTGAAAAGATGGGATGATTACTTGGATAAATTGGTCTTCAGTTCAGTTCATATGCTACAAAAATTGTGTGCTTACCAAGATATGATGGGAAGGGATACATTCTTATGTTTGACTTTGTAACTGTGAGATATATGAACAAGTGGAAATGGTAGGAAGAATGGTTGTGACTTTCTGCATCAGAGACACGTTAAATACTTGCCTTTTAAAAACCTTAATAACATAACATCAAGCCTGTAATCCCCGAAGGTTAGGCACAGCAGGCAGTAAACCACAGCCGCATTTCGCCAGAAACTCCTGATTAAAAAAAAACTATTAACACTATCTCCGACCTGGGAACCCAGGACCTCATGTTCAGGAGTAGCGCTGCCGACCACTACACGAGATTGTCGAACGACCACACGACCACGGGTCGGTGCAACCATTTTCTAAAACCACTAGAATGTGTAGTACCTATCGTAGTAAATAATAAGTGTACCTGGAACTAAACGGTTGGATTAGCTCGGTATAGCTCGGTATGACTAAGTGGTGTTAGTCAGTTATTTTTAAGTGCATGACACACCTGCCTATTGCAATTTTATGATTTCTATAATGCATTCGTTTTTTAAAGATTTTCCTCAGTGTGTTTTATAATTTTGCAAAAAAATCCAGCATTTTCTATCTACGAGTATATTTACAAAATGTTAATATAAAATAAGCCACACATTTTGTGTAACAGTAGGTAGGTGTCAACTTATCAATCGTATTCCCTATCGCTGATCACTTGATCGGAGGCAGGTACAGTACACAGGTGTTTGTATGACAGACAGAGTGATCAGCTATGTCCCGTCCTGCCTTTTAGACATTCTTATACAAAACCTTTATTTTCTATTAAAAATGTTTTTTTGACTCTTCTGTCTTAAATGTCAACTTACATATTTATTCATGTGAGTGTGTGTTTAGTGAGAACCAAAACAACACAGCGATAACCTCCCCACATTCCTGACACCGTGTTCCAATCTGAATAATTCATGTGATTCATCCCCATTGTATGATTGTGCCGCACATGCCACTAACACAGAACCTCTTTCGGCAGTCGGCACAGCCGGGAGTGATCGGCACCACTTGTATCTACAATGTGTAGTTGTTAGACAAATAGTATCAATTTGTCAAGTCTTAGAACAGTGTTGGTAGCCAAGTGATTGAAAATATGGTGAATATTCCGGATTTTGAAAGCCATGAGTAGGTGACGCGCGGTGACATCTCATCAAACCTGGTCTCTTCTGCACTTACCTACGACAGACAATTCAATTTCGAAAAGATATGTGATATTTTCAAAATAACCTTTCCGACGTTGTTCTTAAGCAAAATACTAAGTACTTATTGCAATTGTCTAACGAAAGTTGAAATTATGTTTTTCCCACTCCTCCACTGTTCTTTTCTGTTAATTTTTTTTACGGGATCCAAAACAGTTACATTGTTTCTCTGGGACTTCGCCGAACTTCACTGTCTCGGCGCTTTTCTGGTGGTCGCTACTGTTGGTTCTGGATTTAAGGAGTTACATTGGTTTGTGAATAGTGTGGCGGGCTTGTCCCAAAAAAATAACGGTCTAACTAAGCTAACATGGTTTTAGGCTCATAGCCAACCCACCTTTTTACTTATTGATACCTACAGGAAAATGACATTTAGAAGACTACAATTTTAAATTCGAAATAACCAAATTAGAGTTATTCCAATGGTTGGTTAGGACGTGTCCAACTAACGCGGTGCGTGCCGCCTCAGTCGCCGGCGTGACAACTCATTGTGATGTTAATGCGTGTCACAGCAGATGAGCCGCCAGACATGTCGCTGTCACACATCGTTATGTTTGTAAATTATCCGTAAACGTAGCGTACAGCGTGGTCACAGCGTGGTGAAGAGCTTGGATCGCAAGTTGTTGTTGTTTGTAAAAAAAATAAGGGAGGCAATTATTTTCCTGTGCTTTTTGCGGTCACACTGAAAAAAAATGGTGAATGAAATCTTATATACTTAGGTATATAAGATTTCATTCACCATTTTTTCCATACATAAAATTACATACATAAAAAAACACGTACATAAAATTTAAGAATTCAACTTGGGAATGCAGAACCGGTTCCGTTTTAAAGAACCGGGATTTTTGGGACCTTCTGGCCAGAGAACCGAGATTCCCGGTACTTTCGAATCTTAGGCCATATATTATAACGCGAGGTGAAACTGTTATTTTTTAACTTTATTTCTTCGGCGCATCTTTTCGTTGATAATGAACCGTACACTCTTATTAGTCCTAGATTTATGAATTTTTCGAGCAAACGCTCGGACTGCAAATTCAGGCTAAATAATGTCTCCTATTACGAATGGATGTCCACTTGTCATAAGATATATAAAAATGATGGCCTTCTGTTTATAATTTCTGGATTTCGTCGATCAGTTGTTGTTTTCTTTTATCTGCTTGTTTTATTATGATATTTTGTATGGAATTTGAAGTCTGGTATACACATGCTACCAGTAGCGAAGGGACAATTTTTGTAAGAGGTAAGCCGGAGTACATAATATCTTTAATGTGATTATATTATTTGTCTATAGAATACTGACTGTGGCAGTTTTCAAAGGAAAGCCGGTAGGAATAGAGTTGTACGGAACCTTCGCCACTGCATGCTACTAATAAGTATGCCTGTTTGCTACTCGGTAGCATGCTCTCATTGCTCCCTGTGCTTGTAAAATACTCATGCTCTTTTCGTATAGACATGCTAGTTGAATGTTACTAAGTTGAAGAAAGAAGAAGAAGAAGAAAGGGGGGTGAAGTGTTTCAATCTTAGTTTTAAGGTTCTATTTACTAACACTATTTGTAGTTTATCATATGTATGTTAGTCTGTGAGGTATATGTATATCTGTGCGCCAAAGTAGCCTGAAAATAAATGGATGTTGTTGTAAGTAGCATGCTCTTTTACTACTATTGCGTAGCACGCTTTAAGCAATAAAATTAGAAATACATATATATTTTAATTTATATTTAAGGCGAAGTATTTTTTCCCCAGAGTACCGAAAGAACCGGGATTTGGTTTACAAAATCCCGGTTCCCAAAACGACGCTAATTTCCGTGATTTCCCGGTACTTTCGGTTCCGGGATTTCCCGAGACTATTCATTAAATTCAACAGAAATTAACCGACATTCTTTCCTACGCATTTAGTAAATGATGTTATTAAATACGCATAGAAAAGTGATGACTAATTATTGAGAAAGCGAATCAACATGTTTATAATGCTTACTTAGAAAGCGCGTGTAGGTACGCACATACCGCAGACAGGTACCTAAGGTATCGCTTATTCCTCAAAAATATGAATACGTACTTACTTGTATTATGTAGGTATTTGTAATCTACCTATCTAAAAAATTATTTAGGTTTTTTCAAAATTCAAATTATTTCAAATTAGAAAACCATAAATTACACGCGGCCGCGTGTCGTATGCACCGGTAACAAAGCTGATCGATTACGAAATTACAATACAACCACACTGACCATTTGATAAGGAAATCCAATTCCACTGAACATAATCTGAATCGTTTTGCAAATACTAAGATTTCGTACAATCAGATACACACGATTAACGTCCAAAACATTCGCAACAATAGCTCGAGATGTTAAGAAAAATATTATGTCCATTGCCCCATTCACTGAAAAGCGTACAGAAAATTGATGAGTAACGAAGCTATGAATGCAATTCTTTAGTTTTCGGACTTTTCGGGTCGCTTCGGTCAATAAATGTTTTGATTGTATCCTTTCGCAGTTACCTATTGTAGTAACTTTCACGACAATTCGATAGATATCGGTTGCTTTATGATGACAAATGGATGCGCGCGCGCCGGTATTATCGATTATGTATGGTCTAGCAGACAGACCAACAAACAAATAAACATATTACTTTGTTACACTTTCTCTTTCTACCTCCTGCGGTTAATATTTGAAGGTTCTGTTTGAACTGAAGTTGCTTAATTGATGTCGCTCCAGTGCACAATGCCTGGCTTTATGAAATCATGATACCTAAAATGCATCATGAAAAATAATACCTGAGGCCCGTGGACATACCTACCAAGTTATTGAAAAGCATAAATATTATATGTCAATACTGTTGGAGGTTCTTGTAGATATTTCTTGCTAGAAATGCTTTGAAACCGATTATCACTTATTTAGACCTCCTTGGCAATGATTATTTCTGGAAAGCATGTTCTGGACTGGACGCTGAAGCTTGAGACTAAGGTTCCTTTGAGGGCAATGTTTTCCATCTGCAAACTGAATTGCAAAACATTATAAACACTGTGCAGTGTGGGCTGTGTCTCCATATTCTGAGGTTACAACACTCACATGAATATGCAACAGCGGCAGTTTCAATAAATTATTTTCTGATTTTAACATCTGCATTGATTAATCTATTAACCTATACAGGTGATTGATTTTGAATCCATTTGAAATTGACCTTTATAAGTTTTAACTGATGTGCAATATGTCAATGAAACATTTGTCGAGACCCAGGCCGGTCGTTTCAAGTTTGATAGGGACATTGCAGTCAAACTTATGAAGATCTGATAAATGTGTATCCTACGAGTTAATGTCTCAATGACAAAAAGGGAGTGGCCGTGTTTGTTGCAAGATAGGAATAAGGCGTATGGATGAACTAAAACACTGTAAGCAAGATAGCCTGGCTGAATGGGGCCTGGGGAGTAGGTAATCTAGATGCCTTTGGTAAAGTTCGAAGTAAGTCCTACAACAAACGCTGAGAACCTCGAGTGCTACTCAAAGTAACACATGACACAGGTACTTGGAGCATGCTCATTACTGCGAATGTAATTGTCTATTAAGCCAATGCATACTAAATATATAATTTGCTGTTCTCTCAGACAGGCTCCGTGGTGTTTGAAGTGATTTTAAGTTACTTCAAACATCGATTCAGCTGTGAACTCCCGGGTTCAATCTTTGGGCACAGGAAAGTGTTATTAAAATAATTGACTCGGTGGTCTAGTGGTCGCGGTTCGATTCCCAGCCAGACCGGCCAAAGGACCATAGTGATTTCCATTAGGAATGCTCAGAAACAATCCAGCATCCCAATAAAATTGCGTAACGCACTTTCCGTCTAAATCTGAAAGATCGAGGTAAAAATCGGCTATGTTAAATTGTCAAAATGAAGAATGGACTCGACCCGAGCATAATGCCATTGTAGATTTACAAAATGCTACTAATGCCTTCCCACTTCTCGGAGAAAAAAGCGTCAGTTTCCACAAAGGTGTCCCACACACGCTCCGACACCTTTATACCGATTGTTATCTCAATGTTACGAGATGATCCGGTGCAGTGACCCGCCGCCGCCGCCGGTCGCGATTAGGAGCGCGTTACGTAAAATGCAGCAGAAGCCGGAAGCACGCAGACAAGCTGTATAATGCATACCTCGTGCGTGGAACATGGACACAGTCACGCAGATATGCATAGAAGGTCCACTTGTGCGGTTTGTAACCACGTCATCTGCGTTCTTCCAGATATTCACACTGTCAACGATAAAAAACAAAAAAAAAAACATTAATTAAGTGAGCTACTGGTCTCTCTTGCTTTCTCAACAAAGCGCAAGTTCCTGCAAGTCTTGGTTCTGCTAAAGCTTGCCTTTCGATCAATAAACCATTTTCTGCGACAGTGATAGCGCAGCAAGTCAGGTTGACCAGAGTGCACCTTCTGTTTCTCTTCATTTTGTAATGAAGTGCTACTGACTGTGGGAAGAGATACGAGTGTTACGTAAATGGTAGTTTTCGGTAAAATAATGAGCTGGAAAGGTCATCTAGAACATTTGTGTCATCCGGAATTACAAAATAATTGATTCGAAACATCTAAAGAAAACGACTTGCAGGTCTCGACTGGACTGCAATGTTGCATAAACTCCGCGTCATAGCGGAGAAATGTAATTAATTTCAAGTGGTCGAACTATTGGTGGCATTAGGTATGAATTTGCAGAACCTAGAAATTATGATTCGACTATTTAATATTATGGAAGTGTTGGATAATAATTGAATGGTAATTAATGATTACTAAAATCGTGTTGTGTAACACAGGTATTCCAAATGTGGCCGAAAGCAGTAAGTCTTGCGGAGCGTCCGCATAGCGATGCTACGTCAATGGTAATACGAGCAGCATGTAATGCCACAGATTATGGTAATACTCTCCTTTTGAGGACCATGTCGATGACTGCGTAGTTTAACATAAATTTTCCTTTTTAGGAAAAAATATTTCTGCGTTGCCGTATTATACAATTAAATTAATTCATAGTGAAACAGCAGTCTTGGATAACATAACAACATAATACTATAATTGGCTTCGGCCGTTTTATTTAAATAAATAAATAAACATACTAAAATTCCTGAATAGTTTTCAGATTTACTTAACTAAGTACCTACCTACATATTTTCCCAGAAAATTAGGACGAAAATCCGACCCTGGACACCGCACTCTGTCAGATTATGTACTACAGTATCTGTCAGACTGTTCGGTGTCCGCAGTTAGTCGACAAACTATCCGTATCGGTTTCGACGAACCGCGTGATCGTATTAACACAAGCTTCGTTCAATGAATATATTTTCGTCCAGCCTTTTCCCGTGGCCAACATCCCCAGGTTGCGTGTCAACATAAACAACTTATACATAAACACATAATTTAACTGAACACAATAGAATCTTGTAAGTTTAACAATGTGACCACGGAATGTAACATATTGTAGTTTCGTACGTAATTTCACTTGTCACGCATTTATCCGCCGTGATTTCTAAATAAACAATTTAATAAAATTATGATAATGTTGGAAAACCTTCAAACATGAAGTAGACCAGAACAGAAGTTCCATTTCATACATTAACACCGTACAGATAACTGATGGCTGTAAATTCCTTCGAAAAGGTTGCTTGTAGTTTTGTCCGTCAGTAGTTTGAGTTAGTTACTATTTTTAACCTTTTTGTTAACCATTTCCCTACCTAGTAGTCATGCTGTTGTAAGTAACATCACTATTGTTCAAAGTGAGTCTTATGCATTTCGTTACACCATGTATCATGTCTCATGTTAGTGCCTTTCGTCCAATAAGTACCTAGTAGCTGCGCAACTGCGTAGCTTACCTACGGTAGTCGAAAGCAATTAACGAATGCACACAGATGTGTAGGCTTAGCGAATTGCTCGTTAAGACGGATTGCTAACTGTTTAATAAGCGTGCTCTCACAATTACACCGTACCTCTCTTGACAACTTAAGAATGCCAGAACTTTTGTTCCGGGTTCGTTTTTTTTGTCGAGAAAAATACTACGAAGATGTATTTGAACACTTAGCAGGGTCAAAAGATTAATGAACAATAGATTACAGATTCGAAACCGAATAATCGTAGTGTCACGCGTATAATTTACTTCCTATTGCCTTACAAGGAGTTCGTATTCTACTTTCTCGATGTTGCATATTACACAAGAATGCATCGTATCGAATATTGCCGAATCTCAAGTGAACGTGTGTAAGTGTTGGGAGCTTTCATTACACTTTCACTTTCTCTCTTTTTTTCTTTTATTTTATCCTTTTCCGAAAGATTTTGTAATAAAATACTGAACGCCTAATAAAAATATACGTAAGCTGTAACTTTTGAGTGAGTGGTAAAAACGCGTAAAATTGAGAACCGTATTGAACAGATTATGTTGCAGAGCTTTCGGTCGCATCAAATTACAGTGGAGTTTTGTTACTTGGGTCATTAATCATTATATCGTGAATCCGTCGCTTTATTACTATCCACTTCATAACTGTAATGATTAAAATGATTTGCAAGTTCGACGAAGAAATTGTCGTAATCACAAGAATGTTTATGCTTTAAATTGCGTCAAAGGCTGAAGAGAAGGCAACGTTCTTATTAGCCGACTTCCAAACGGAGGAGGTCAATTGGTGTGAACGTTTTTTTTGTGTGTATGTTCAACGATAATTCTGAACGCCATCTTGCACTTCTTTAGTATTTTTTTAGAAGTCTTTGTATTTTTTTGCGAAAATGTTTTTTTTTTTAGGTTTTTATACGGTTTTAGACGACACGAGGAAATATTGCACTGATCCGATCTACATGAAAGTCATTTAATTCAGTAGACTTCTTTCGTACCTTCATCGTAAGTTAAAGCGTGAGCATGCGTGTATGTACATATGCACATAGATAGCTACGTATGTATATGGGGCACGAACCCGATAAACGCTAAGATCGAACAATAGGCGAACGAGCAATAGGTTGGAGATAGTGTGGCTGCTCTACGAGGTTTCATTAGGATGTCAGTATAACTTGAAATGTTCATGAAAGGCAAGAATGGTGAATGGTGTGAGGTGTGATAATTATCAACCTCCGAATCTGATGACACTGTTAATAATATTTTATTTTTGGTCTGCGGTCATACTTATGTCAAGTTTCTTCGTAGTTGCAGGCTATAATAGACAAATACAATGCTCGTTGTCTAATAAAGCTGTTTGATTATGTATGTGGATTGATGTCAGCACTCAGCGTTATTATAGCACCTGAGCTATAAACGCCGCTACTTCGCAAGTTAGTTGGATGACTGTGTGCCAACTATCAGTCGTTACATTTGATAATGTTCGATAAAACTGGTTACAAGACTTACTGTTAGCCTATGTCGTCCCACTGTTGAGCAAAGGCCTCTCCCGATGACTTCCAGGTATTCCGATCCAGGGTCAGTGTGGACTGGTCGTTGATTTGTCCAGCTTGTTCCGCTATCTTCTTAGAGGTCTGCTGCGACTGCGATGCCTGCTGGCTGAGTCCGGGCTCCAGAATATAGTGTTTAGAATAGGTACGGACAAAATTCCGGAGGCAACTCCGAACAGGGTCATAAGATACTATAATGAGTTAACTGTCAAAGTCCTTCTTGGGCAGCCAGTCCACAATATTTGACTAAACCTAAGCTCTTTCCGAAACACTGTCGTAAAAGTAGTGTAACATACGGTTGCCCGATTGCCACAGTAAAAACTTACGAACCTGATGAAGAATAAAACTGCATATTGGAATATAGAAATAAAACTTATTTGGCACACAAATACACATTATCAACCTTTTGTCGATTACTTTTATGGCTAGGAATCTGCGAGTCATAGCAATTTTCTTCAGTAATCAGATCGGAGTGCTAACTGCGACATTTTATTCAGAACATCTTCTCAGTTTCAAATACTTTTATGGATTATACCTCTACGTACAAAAATACGCACAAGATGTGATGTTACGTCCATGTTAGGTAACATCTTACAATCATTCATCCATCATCATCATTTTACCTTTAACGGATGATCCCCATAACATGTGATTATTATAAAAACTGCCTAATGTGAGGAGCCACCTTTCGGCTTCATTACTCAGATTATACACGCATTAAGGAAAGTAAAGCAAAAAACTGCAAAGGTCATGCACGCAATCCAGTTACCTAAACGTAAACATTTGGTTACACGACCAGTTTCAGAAGTTCGTGGTGTGCACCGTTGTGAACGTTATCCGTAAGCTATTTTATGCTGGTCGAGCTGTTATGCGTGTGAGTTGCGTATTCAGTGCGTCCAGTGCAAGTGAATTGGTTTCACATTTCGTCTAATGGTGACCGACCTGTGACCGTTGATAGTTGTTATGACTCGTTATGTAAAACTTCGGAATTTAGATTGTATCTTCTTTATTTTAGAAACTTTTGTGAATTTCATAGGTACTTTTTCCAACTATGGCGTAGAGGAGTGCTACTTGTTGTCAGAAATTAGAAATTGACACTGTTAAAAAGACCAATCGAAGCTGGCTATTATGAATTAGGGCTAGAAAGGGGATGACTACTGAGATAACGACTAATAGATATATATATAGGAGGTGGAGAATGAGGAACCTAATATCTATTTCAGGATCGTTCCTGGTGTTCATCTATCCGACCCCTCCAGAAAAAAGGACGGCAGTCAACCTTTAATCTACAAATCGAGTGAAAATTATAACAGTCACAAGCGGATAAGGTGTAAAGTAACGTCATAATGAAACTCAACTAGTTCTCACGGAGTATCCCCCCCCCCAACCTTATAATAACCACATAAGTGCTCTATTTTGGTAGGTATCTCTGAAAGCGTAATTTCCGATGCTGACCAGAAGAAGTGCTGGTGTAGACAATGAAGACATAATTTGCCTGAATACTAAAAACTCTATTTTTATTCATTGGCACATAAACTACGCCAACGATCGCCGTATTACCAATTAGCCGACTACGACATAACTGTATCACGTAAATATAAACATCAAATTGAAAATGTCTTCATAGTGGCAGCTCCACCTCAATACGTAAGTTAGTAGTGTTAGGGGCTGTTCCGCTATCGTCCCGAAACACTCGTGGTGCTGGCAATGGGTGATTGCTGGATAGTAAAATTTTTTTTTTAGAAAATAGTAGAAGTAGTTTTTTTACAAAAAAAAAGGGATTTTAATGACATCTTGAAGTGTAAGTCATTATGATCCCTTAAATAAAACAATAATTTTCTAAAGAAAGTACCAACTGGAGCCCATGCTGTTACGCAGTTGTCTCGGGTAGAACAATCTCCTAACTTTTGTGTTATTCTGTCCCTTATCCTTAGTTATAAGTTTATCGTCTCGTTATGAAACAGCCCCTTTACCATTAACATACAATTTAGCTAAGTGGAGGGTAGCCGCGCAATCTGTTACAATAAATCGGTGCCATCTGATCTAGCTCGAGATAGCGCGGGATCGGATCACTCGACTGTACCAAACGATCACCTTACTCGTACTTACCTGGGAGTAGGGCTGGTGGCTGGTGGATTCCGATTTTGGGAAAATCGCTTTAGGGGATTCATATAAACTGCAGTGCGAATCTCCAATAAATATAGATTTTAGCGCAAGGTTTTTTGAAGAAATTGTTCCATGTAGGGATTGTATTGATACACAAAGCGGTCAAAGATAGTACTATAATTTGTTTATGTCGCTTCTCGGAATAATTATGTTGATAATGATCAGCTTATTTAGATAATATGCCTATGCGATACGGATTCTGTATTTAATACTGGCACTAATCCCATATGCTTGGAAGACCTCTATTGCATTATAAAATTTTAGTTAATGGTATAGACTTTATATAATTACTTTTTTTCGATCCCAACCACACAACAACAAATTAAAATGAAAAATAAATTATAAACGAAGCGAGAACTATGTATAATCGGAACCAACAGTAGGTAACTGCAAACCAAACATTTATTCCGAGAAGAGTTAACAAAGATATCGACAATTAACATTTTCCGTAGCAAATGATTGGCTTCTCAAATACTCTCGATATTTATAAGTACAGGTAATTCGATCAAGATATTCGAGTAAAAACTGGGAGAATAGTTATTAAACGATCCATTGGAGATGATCCCAGCGACTAGCGAGTCACGATCCGTTACCAGATGCCGTTGTGGCACAATTTGAACTTCTCGATAAATGTATCAAGTTGTTGATAAAAACATGTCTACCTTCCTACTACAAAAAGTATTACAGAAATATCAAACGGAACACAATTGACAGCAATGCTTACAATATAACTAAAATCTCTTTCCCGTAATCTCCTTTCACCATGGTTATGTGAAGGGTTGAGGAACTTCACACCCTGTCCCCCATATCTTTGTAGTTATGTCCCGCCGGATTTGAACCGTGAATCCACTTTAGTTGAACTGGATGATATAATAGTCAAGCATGATTGTTTGCTAGGTAAATGGAATAGTAGCAAAACAACCATGCTCGGGTGTTAAAAGACCAGCTTAAGAATTACTCTAGATATCGTTACACTCAAGAACGATGATTGCCACTACGCCTGCCGGCCTAGCCAAGTTAAAAACGTTTCGTATCGATTTTCTTTCTACAATCGTGAACGCCTCGGCGTACGCGATTGTGTGTGCACCGCAGTTATCACAATGAAATGCTATGTGCTGTATAAGAATTCACTCGTGGTACATAAATCCGTAATAAGCTGACACGAGTAGTTTTTGTGTCGAATAAGACAGCCATAGATCCATGTAAAGCCTAATAGTGGGTAACGTACGTAAGTACGCAAATATTGTACCCAAAGAACCGCTAAACTCTCTGTACGAATTGACTTTTAAGGACCCGTGGAAACAGCATAATATCCTCACATTCTACAAAATGCAATGTCTGTGTCTATCCGTTTATGTTATTTATTAACGTCAACTCATCCGGTCAGTGTGTCTTCGTAAATTTATAGATACTTAGTATTAAAAATTTCACGATCAGAGTACAAATAAATGATAATTGTCTTTCAGGATCTTATTGAACAGCATTAGTCGATTAATTGCCTATGCTAGTACAAGTATTCAACTCAAACCAGGATCAAAGGTTACATGTGATCTAATTTATAGCAGTTTGCTGTTTAGCATTATATAAATTCACCCATAGTGATCATGTGTGCTAAGCTGATAAACACTGTAAAAGTTCAACTATGTTCAACAAGACGCAATATGTCATTATTAATTGAAGTCACAGCATAATTGAATGCATTAAAGCAGTTCACATGTTCTTTTTTAAAATGCAAGCATTTTATGGGTACGTCTGTGGCCTTCAATTCAGAATATAGCCTACATTCAGGTCCAGAGAAATGCTATATTGTTGCTGACAGTACTGATTGCTAAATGCTGATTAACGCAGACCTGAACACCTATATTAACGCTCGCAACATTACAATGTTATTTCCGTGGTTGTTAATATAGTCAATAAACAGGCGAAAGCATAATTTCCAGTTTTTGCAGTTGGAGTGAACTCTAATAAGTTTTCATAAATGCTAAAGTTACCGATGTGGACCCTATGTGACATCCAATAATGCAGTTTGGTGCTTGGGAGTTCGCAGCTTTAGTAGAATTTATGGAAAGGTACGTAATTATTAGTTACTAGCTCAGTTGCCCGCGACTTCGTTCGCGTGGAAATTTTGTATGTACGAGTATGTGAGAGACTGCCTCGTTGGTCGAGTGGTCGCAAGTGCGACTATTAAGCATGAGGTCCTGTGTTAAAAAAAATGTTTATTTTAATTACATAAAGCTATATCGCACATGATTTAGAGATCACCTTTTGAGCAAGGCGATGCTTGTGTGACTCCGCTCTTCCACTTAACATTAAACAATGTATGCAATTGACAAAAATACTATAAATAATAGTGTTATTGGGTTATTCCATCAGGAATTTTGCAATAGCAGCCACGGAATCTGGATTTGTACCCAGTTGGTGGAAATAGGCTCGGCCCCTATCACATGGGAGTTCAACATAAATGGCGAAATGTGGGTGTACGATTAGGTACACTTCTGCCTAAACATTTGGGGATTACATGGCGTGATGTGTGAGAACTCACTGGCTGATCAAAATGTGATAATGTTGGTGATGACTACAAAAAGAAGTCCCAAACAAAATTCAAAACCGTTTATTTTAGCGCTATACAACTTTATTTTCAAAGTGAACCATCACACGGCTTGTTGGGCACTATTTATTCTAATACCGTTTTGTATACAACATTAAATGACTTATTATTTTCCGCAAGCCGATGCAAATTTTGGGCACTGAACAACCAACACATAATTGACCGTCTGAAAAGCATGGAGTGCACAATTGAATGCCGGTCACTTTTATGGTTTGGCCCTGGGATCTGTTGATCGTCATTGTAAAAACCAATTTTAAGGGAAATTGTAACCTCTTAAATGGAAATGGCAAGTTATTTGAAATGTGGGCATGCGGGGAATTAAAACGCTCTGTCCTTTAGCAGTTCCGTTTTTATAATGTTACTGCCCAGCTCTGTGATACGAAGCCTGGTGCCGTTGCACAGTCTGGTTGCATCAAGGTTTCGCATCACCAGAACTGGAACGCCAACTTTAAGCTCCAGCTGATGGGACGAATCAAATCAAATCAAATCATTTATTTTGCTGAATATGGGTACATACAAGGATGAAACACAACAATATAGCTCAGGACCATATCCTACCCTAACAGGTGTGCAAAAATAGTTCATTATTATAATTAAAATTAAATAGGAACTTAATTAAAATTAAAAATAATAGGGAATTGGAATGTCAATAATTAAAACAAATGACACCTTACATACTTTACATTCCATACAAAATACATACACAATATGACGTCAAAAATTATAATAAATTAAGAAAATAAAAAACTAATATTATTATCACACGTTATTAAATAATTCTAATTCAAATTGTCAACACATTAAAAAAAAATAAAAAAATATGCCAATAAAATATAAAAATTGTAAATTCTAATAAAACATTAAAAACAAAACAAACAAAAAAGACAAAAAGGTAGTTATAATGTGTCAGTTAGGTATTCGTTCACCGTATAATACGCTTTTTCAAATAATATTTTAAGGAAAGCCTTTTTGAAATCGTGTATGTTTTTAATTTCTGTAATTTGTTTTGGGATCTTATTATAGATCCTAGGTGCCATTCCCAAAAAACTTTTTTTAAAAAGAGCAGTTCTATGTGGCTTAGCGCATATCTCTCTGCCGCGTCGTTTCGATCTCAATGTTTCAAACACTCGACTCGCCTTTTACCTCCACGGAGTTGAGAAATTCAACGGGGTAGGCAGTGCTATCGTCATTAGCCATCACAGTGTCTAGTGTGTCAGTGTTCTGTCGTCATAAGACGGTCGCACGGCGAGCTAACCCATTACTCACCGTCCACAGGGTCTTAAGCGGCCGAACGACGCCACCCATCAGCGCCTGATTGCCGCGGATGTCCTGCAAGCTGTGCGGTTCAACGCCTCTAATGCATGCTTTTGCGACATTGTGCACTCGTCCTATAGGCTTAACTTCCACTGCTGCTAAAGGACTCCCCCATTTTTGGTGATGTTGCATGTTGGGGTATCTTCGCTTGCAATATTCAGCGGCAATTTGAAAATTGAATGTGCAGTCCGGCCACCCTTAAGCAAAGCTGCATCAATGCCCGACGAAGTCTCAACCACAGTTATGTGACGTCACGGTTTGCGCAGTGGCTGAGCAATTGACTGCGGCGCTGCACACACACAACGTCGTGGATTTTATCAAATTTTAATTTTGTTTTAATTTTATTAATTTTTAGAGTTTTTTTTTCGTAATGGGTTGTACGTAGTACTTATTACTTCCATGCAAAGAGTAAACACAAAAGGAAAAATAAAACCAAATTCATTATCAGCCATTCCGACTACACTTCGACTAAAACCTATTTACATAAATAAAATGTAAAATCGCGTATGAGGTTACTAACTAAATTTTAAACATTAATATCTTTTGCGTCTGTTGGTCGATTTTGATGAAATAAACACTAAATGTTATTCGGAACAATGCTTCTTATGTTTCAATATTTCGATTTTGAATGTAATAAGGGGTTTTTACGTGATGCGCGCACAAACATACAGACAAACCGACAAACAGACAAAAATTCTAAAAATGATAGAAATGGGTTCTGTTAGTGCTCCTTTAACACCCCTACTACTTTTTTTCTAAATATTTTCATTGTACAGAAACGCCACGTCTACAGATTTATTATACATATATGTATAGATTTCGTAATCTTCCTTTGTTAAAATCTATCTTACTAGGGCACTTGAATGTTAGAAACGTAAACAAAGATGTGATACGCGACATGAACTAATACTACTACTTACGAAACAAACAAAAAATTGTGTTTCCCCTTTTACTTAATCCTCTGTTTCTCTGAAATAGATTCTAGCCATGGCGGCCCCAGCAAGGGCCTTAAGGCCAAATAAAAGCTGACCGACTGTGGCAGGTACTGGGGGAATTACTAAACTCCATTGGTGGAGGAGTAATAAAGAAAATAAATTCCTGCACAAATAACTTAAAGTTTCCGTCATTTCGCGTATTGTTTCCATGCACCGACAATTTATGTCTCATTTTCGGCGCCTAAGCCATACATCTTCATTATGAGCGCACCACAACATATTTAAAATACCTATGCATTTTAAATGCTAAATGGTCCAAAATAATGGTAAATAAACAAAATACTTCTCGGTCTCAACACAGCTGGATCGTATAGACTCCACTTTTTTCTTTACTCTTGGGTCTCGGCGATTGCTAAGTGGGCGTACAAAAACTTCGACATCGTTTCGTTAGCGCTTGTCAAAACTGTAACTTGGCGGCGATTTATATGGGATGTAGCGATCAACATTGTAGAAACGATCACATTTGATTCTATACTTGACTACGAATTTTCTATTCGTTTGTTTTGACCACGTGACTTAACGTTGAGATGACGTCATTCCCATACATTTGATTCGTTTTCTATTAGCGTTAACGATTGTAGATTGTCAACTCGGCTAAGCCTAAGTCGAAATTAAAAAAAAAAAGAAGTCAAGTTCAAGCGCTAGTGTTTCGCGTCATGTTCTAAGCCCGAGCTCGCTGATAGCGCGCGCGAGCGTGTAATTGGACGCGTGCGCATCACGTTAGTTCCGTAACCAAGGAACCACGGGCTGTGAGCTCTATAAAATAACTTAGAAATATAAGTTAAATAATAACACATTTAAAAATGATAGACTGAGTTCCATTTCACTGAGTGATAACACTCTAAGACATCTACTCAATACACGAATTAATGCATGTAAGTCGATACGCAATCCACGAAGAATTTAAAGCAACGAAAACCAAGCTACATTAGACAACTTATCAAGTCTTGTACATGATTCATAATAAAGAGTAATTTATTGAAATTAGAAAAACATTCACCGTACTGTTTTAACTGGGGAGAAGTGGCGAAATTAAAACTGTCCATTCGCCTGGCCTGCCAACCCTATCAACTACTATGAAGTACCGCAATGTAGTCGACATGCAAAAACGCTCCGTGACGCTGCGCACGCGCCGCCCGCCGACGCATGTACTGCGATCCCATCGATCAGCCGCCCGTCGCGTCGGTGCGTCTGGGCCGCTTGTCTGCAGGATGTTGTACAGGAAGAAGGAAGTGATGGTGAAGACAGGGAACCCGCAGGAACGACGATAGCCCATGGGAGGAAACTGATATTAGATTAGAAAAAGCGTCGTTTACAAATGACTGATACTGGTCGATCATGGATACTTAATTGTTCGTGTATCTGATGCCTTTTCTCATTATCATTGAACTTCCAAAATAGATGAAATAGTGTACCTAGTAGTGTGTATTAGTAGTATAGTGTTACTGAAAACGAGCAGAAGTGTCTGTCGTGTCGGGCTCTCGTCATAAGCGTAGGAACATTTCTATACAAGTATTTTTTTGCGAAAGATTGCTTAGATGAAGCTCTGTTAGCCAGTCAATGGACTCGCTCACACGTTCGCCATACGAATACGATGAATAAGAATGATTACTGAGCACTCTATCTTTAGCAACCATCTCTACACATTTTCCTTCACTGATGTTTACATCCAGTATGCTGCAGAATTACGATGATGTGCAGTGAAGATGCAATCTTGATAAGCTCAAAATTGGCAACTGACAAATTGCTACAGAAGTTGTAGATCGTTATTTTGAATTGACTAATGACAGCGGTCAACACAGCATTCCGACTTGTCTGGTAGAGTAGAACCATGTCACAGCTCAACCAGAACACACATCAATACGGACTGCTTCTAGAACTTGTTTATATAAATATATAAACTTTTTTAATCCAGCTTTTATTAAAATGAAAAGAAGAAAATTATGTATATCTCTCAACATTGAACGCGTGTACAAAGTTTTGTGTCCGTATTAACCGTAGAGGAGATCTCTTGTGAGAAGGCGTCATAAAAATGAATCTGTCATAAAAATGTATTGTCACAAGAACCAAAGGTGCGTGCAAAATTTCAACTCAATCGATGGGGGGGAACTGATTTGAACTTCAGTTGCAAGATTTGACCAAAAGGCAAATAAATGCTTATAAAATAGGATTTCATTAGCACCCGCATCGGGCTTGCGTGGTGTATTACGAGTAGGTACGTCCCCACTCCACACTGACACAGAGGAGGGTTGTGTCCCAGCTGTGGGCACAATACAGGCTGATGCTGGTATGCTTATTTGATGAGCAGACGCAAGCAGAAGTTTTTAATTAGATAATGTATATTTTATAGAAACGGTCGCAATTTATGACGTAATAATTAGATATGGTTCGTATAATAATGGTCCATTCTAACGGAACTGTTACTATAATAGTTATAATGTGCACTAAACGAACGAGAAGGTAGTAAACGGACTCATTTACTATCACGTAACTATAATTAACTGGTACTTTAGTAGTAAAACAATAAATGTGAATGTCTGCTTGAGAATCAAGCTGAAACGATTTGAGGATATCCATAATTTATTTTGCAGATGCTTATCTGAGTTTAGGTTACTTATATTTCTCCAAAATAATTATCAACTTCCAAGTCTATGTCTTTTCCGGGATGTTGTGGCAGGTACTGGACTAAACATATTCCGGTTATTTAAAATAAGGATACGATTAAAGTCTAACTTTAAACAAGCAACAGTTATAAATCTACTCGTACTGTTACACTCGAAAAAAATAAGGAAGTCCGGAAAACATACTACATATATCATGATAATTATAACCAAGCCTTAACAGATCAGCAAGGCTCTGTGGCAAGCAGGGATAACAACCTAGGTTGCACTAGATAACCGATGTAGACAAGTACATATTCTCATTCTCAAATCATCAACAAAACATAAGAGAAAGTTCGAAGTCCACAGTATCGGATGTCCCGGCTAACGACGAGTATACTGACTGTATAAGCTTCGCGTGATCTGCGCCCGCACCGGCTCACCACATTGTATATGTATCTCGTTCTGGGAAGGAAAGAATCGTACTTCTACATAATTATGTACAAGCACGCTTGGTGTTCCCATCTCTGATCAAAGTGGTTGACAAGATTAAATGAAGTGCTGACGCAAGTACTTATTAGAAACGTGTTTTAATGTTGATAAGTTATCAGCTAATCAGTGTGATCAATATTGCACCTAGTATAGAGGGCTATAAGCTGATTAAAGGATAATCACCTCACGTCGTCTTGACGATGAGCTTCTAAGACCAAATCGAATGACAACCATCAACTTTTGAATGAAGCAATGTCCCACTAAACAGAAGAAAAAGCAGTGAACATGAATATGCTGCTATTGACCTTTTAACATTTGTATGTAGCCATGATACTCGTAAATGGAAGCAATGTGCGCCTCACTCACTTTGAACGTAAACACTTGTGTAAACATAACAAAATCTTACTCATAGGCATAATAATCTTCAGACACATACGGGGTGGAAGGGAATACCGACGATCCGATCCTCTCCGACCGAAAATTTCTCGATGCTCAGAGTGATGTACTGAATACGAGGTAACCGTTTTCGCGTCGGTGTCCCTTCCACCCCCTATTTACCGATGTGGGTACGTACAAAAAGATTTCCAAAGGAGGTTTATCCAAACCTGAACCTATGTAGATAAAGTTTTGAAACTGAACATTTTTGAGAGAAAAAGAAAAACGTACATACAACTCAATCAATCCGTCTGTCTGTTTCAAATATCATTGTTTTTTTGTTAAACTTCTCGTAACGTAGTGGTCCACATGAAAACGTCTACTTTCTCCAGACGCAAGTGCTAAATAATCGAAAGTGCATACTTTGTATCATCTATCTACCTATCTTACTTATACACCAATATCTACTACGAATCGTTGCAAAACATTAACGAGCTGTTTTAAGGCTTTTCTCTGATGGTGAGTCACGTCCAATTTTATATAGTTTTATGATAGTCATTTTCATTATGTGTATATAGTAATATTATTGCGTAGAACACCATAATATGAAAGTGCAGAAGTCTTACTTGCCTCGTTCACTAGTTGAAGCATAGTTTCCCGTAGAGCCAGTCCGCAGTCTGGTCGCGTCTACCTCGTGTATGAAGCAGCAATATGTCTTGCTAGGGTATTTACTCGTCTAGGTCTTCGATTTCGATATTTGTGTTTTCGAGCTGTAGGTACCGCTCAATTGAACACGAAACTGAAGTCAGGATTCTTTACCGTGTCCGTACGGCTTTACCGTGGAGTGAATCCTGAACCTTTCGAAGTCCATTAGGCGCAGCAGGCGGCGTGCTTTCTAGATTGTGTACTAACCTCCTGTGTGGTGCTAACAATAATCTGCTGCAGTGCTGTATCAGCTTAGTTACACTTATGTATGTTTGCCCAACAGTAGTGAGTAGAGTTTGCATTTTTTCAGAATGATGTTAATATTTTGCCCAAAAGTGAACTTCTGCATTCATCTGCCAAGTGAATCTCGTGTATGTTTCTGATGTCTGGCTGTTCGGTGAGTCAGCGAGCAAACAAACAGACATTGCACATTGTTTACCGAGTGAGGTATTCTCAATACTAACATATTCTGTATTTATACTATTTAGTCACAGAGCTTTCTTCAGAGGAATGGCTGCTATTTCCTTGAAGCACACTTGTTTAATCATAACAGTAGCAAGTGTCCGATAGGGTCATTTCGCCTGTTCGCGTCCATTTAGTGCAGTTGGCAAGTTTGAAGGAGAAGATAAAAATGTTCCAGCACTAGTTTCAATGAAAAAGTTATGTAATGTGTTCATTATATAGTCTACTATAGGGTTTGCTTTCAGTTTTGTTCGAAACTACTTGTGTTTTTTTTATAAATAAACAAACTTCAAAAATACGCGTTTTACCCAGTTTGCGTCCAAAAAATCTAAATTGCGTCCACCCATAGACCATTTTGCGTCCACCACCTAAGAAAAGGAATGTAGGGGTGATATTTTTAAGATAATGTAAAGAAAAATTATATTTTCAACAGATTCTTTATTCAAGAATATAGTTATTTGGGAACTCAACTCTCGGATTCCATATTCCTTAGATCCCTCTCCTCAACCCAGACCTACAAGTATTTGGGTATGTCGGAAGCATTTGGCATCAATGCTGCTGACATGAAACAATCATAGAAGGAGCGCTTCTTTGGTCGCCTGAATAAAGTGTAGTCTTTTATCAGGCGGAAACAAAGTGCGCGCCTTTAATGGTTGGGTCATGCCGGTTTTGATGTATTCTTTCGGCATACTCAAATGGACTCAGACGGAACTTGACGCCCTGGATAGGAGGGTCCGCACACTATTGACAGCAAACCGGATGCATCACCCAAGATCATCGGTGATGAGACTGTATATCCCGCGGAAGTGCGGAGGTCGTGGCTTCTTAAATGCTAAGACCTTGCACAACCGTTAGGTATGCAGTCTCAGGGAATACTTTCTCGAAACCGACGTGGGGATGCACCGAGATGTGGTCTCTGTGGACAAGGGCCTCACCCCGCTCTCCTTGGGTAACGAAAACTGGCGCAAACCTGTGATATTGAATACTAATGGCCGTAGGGAGGTATGGCAGAGCAAGGAGCTACACGGACGCTTTTTCCGGGCCCTACATGGACCTGATGTAGACCTCTTGGCGGTTGGTGCCTAAGGTGTTGGTCGAGGAGGAGCAGAAGGAGGCTCTCATTGCGCGGCACGGCACGCATTGTGAGACGGTTCCTTTCCCTGGAGCCCTGACCACCCTGCCTGGACCTTGTTCCTGATGCCGATGGGGCATCTATTTTTTATATTTTAAATGTTTTGTTTACTTTTGTTTTTTAAAATATTTAAAAATGTATTAAATAAGAGAAATAATGAATAAAATTAATACATATTAAATTATTTTTACAAATAAGTTAAAAAAATATATTTACGCTATTATTTGTATTTAATGAAAAAATGGACGCAATTTGGTACAATAGTATTTCCCTGTAGGTATACTTTGCGTCCACAACTCCACATGTGATGAACGATATTTGTATCTTTTTCTACAATCATAATAATGTGGACGCAAATTGCTCATTATGATTGCATGATATTAGTACATAAATAAAAAATAAAAACAAATTCCCTTTCATAATTTAATCACATAAAAATAAACACTAACTAAATCATAAATAGACGAGTTCGCGTCCATTGTGGTCGCAAAGTGGAAGTTTTATAAATTCGGTGTAGTAATTCGCGTCCACCTTATTTTAACTGTTAACTTTAAAAAAAACAAGTAAATACATAATTAATATTACTCCTTTTTTCATGCTTTATGTCTAGAAACAGCTGTGTATTCTAAAATACGCATAAAACAATAAAATAATTACCGTCGAACGCGCCCCTGCACACTATTTTTTTTCCGACATTCCGCTCGTCCGCGCTTCTTTGTTGAAGAACGGAGACTAACTATTTTTTTTACACTTGATTGATTGAGCACACAGAACTTTTGTCTATGTGTATGCGCCTCTTATACGATGAGGTATTGGCGGTAACGAGTTTTCGGTGATTTAGTGTGTTAATATACCTATTTTCGAGAATTGTTATAGGGAGGTCCGAAAAATGGACGCGAATAGGGTGATGGACGCGAACAGGCGAAATGACCCTACTTCTTCTCAATTCATGCGCAATACAATAATTCAGTATCTGATGAAATCTTATCGAAATCTCATTCACAACTGAAATAATTAATTAGTAGGTAGGTAACTAATTTATATCTTTTTCAGACCTTCGATCACTAATAAAAAACAAAGTTTTTTATTAGTGATCGATGTTTCAGACCAAATAACTTTCGACGACACTTCTGAGCATGGAGCATTTTGATGTCGAGTGTTGAATTTAAACTATCTTTCTTTACAGCAAGACGATTTCAAGACTGGGTACATTGTGATAAGTATTGGGTACAGTTGGCAGATACAAAAAAACCCGATGTAGAAGTAATTGCTGAGTGCCTTTTAACAATACTTTTGAAGAAACCTATAGATAGAGTAGTAATGGGAATTCTTAGAAATCTTCTCCTATTGTAAAAAGTAACGGTAAAATCGGAAAATGTTTGTAAAAAAAAGAGTTTGATCGGATAAATGGGTGATTATTTGAACATGTGCATATCACGCGGCCCTCCCCAAATAACTACTTAGTTAGATATAAAGTTATGTTTTTTTTTATTTCACGTAAAACATAGTTCCAGCACTATATACAGATGTACATAATATATTCCTATTGTTATAAACAACTAAGTTATGTTCATAAACGTTCCTCAAATCTCATCACCATTCGTGTCCCAATTTCCAAATTTTTGCAGTTCATGCTCAAAAAGTTATAAAAATACCCTAAAGATCGTATTTTTAAGAAGTAATTTATATAGTACACAACATGTTTTACCAATTAGCAAAACTATACACATTAAAGAACACTTTTAGGTAATTTGTAACGACTTTGAAAATTGTCCCAACACTTTATACTCACTACCATTTGTTCACACAGTCGCAGGGTAATTTTTTTCTGCGTAGTGTATTGCTATCTGTAAGAGTAACTCGGCGGTTGCACTCCGTTTCGCGTCTCGACTCGTGCGGGTCACATGTCAAAAAGTATTTTGGCGCCAATTCTAGCCTATCTTAATCGCCCAGAAATTGTGTTTGGCAAACAAAAATCTCCTTACCGTTCGAGTTTCCCCTGGTAAGTCTAATAAGTTTATTTATCATTTTTATGCATTGTAATAGACGCCATAGGATACTCTTTGGTTTGATCAAGTTCTCAATTTTTTAAGTTCTACAAAGAACGTATAATGTGAAAAAGTTTACAAAAACCTAATTACCATTTATATAATTACCATTTTTCCCGTTCGTATTTTAGCGAACGGTAATGAGCAATTGAAAATGGTAATTAGTACCAATATAAACTGGCCTCTTATTATATTGAAACGCCTTACTTCGCTAGGCCAGCCCAAGGTAGAATTGTTACTACCAACGATCGATTGTTGATCGTTCGGTGTGAACTGGGACTTCCGCAACAAAATAAACCTGCATACTGACTACCCACCTACCACTATTTTTTTTCAGACTAAACATGCCTCGGCAAAAGCAGCAATCGAAGGAGAAGGAGGAAACATTGGCTAAAGCCAAAATCGCGCGCCCGAATCGATACGCTGAAATCAAAGCTGACCCTATTTTATACGCCCTTAAAAAAGAAAAAGAACGACAACGATACAAAAAACGAAGAGAACAGAAAAAACTTTTGTCAGTAGTAGAAATGACGCCAAGAGCAAGAAGGCTACAGACGAAGAAATGGAGAGAAAACTTAAGAAAACATTTTCAAAAAAAGAAATTAATAATGGAAGAAATTAAACATGAATGAAAATACACCAAGTCCCAGTGACAGCGAAGATAATATTAATGAATATAGACAATTCATGTCAAAAAAAAAAAAGGTAAATGTGAAATGCAGTCGTTTTTACAGTCTTATAATTATTTTCCTATACGCATGATTTTTTCGTTGCAGTGATTCTATTATATTCGAAAAAATCATGCGTATAGGAAAAATAATTATAAGACTGAAAAAACGACTGCAGAGTCCTAATTCTAAAGTAACAGCACTACTTAGAGACAAAACCAAAGTTGAAGAAGCTAAGAAGAAAATTTTAATTGGAGAAGCAATGAGGAATACGTTACTGTCCGAGTGAGAGAGATAAAGAACACTAACCAAAGAACAAAACAGCTGTTCCCTACATTTTGACGAGTTAATCGATCATAAATGTAGGGAACAGCTGATTTTTTTTTCGCGATTTCAGGTTTGGTCCCACAGTAAAAGTTGTCCATAATGATGAGTACAATGCCCTCTTAAGAGGTTGCATGGTGTTTTACAAATAACCCTGTATAGGTCCAAGTTCTATTTACACTGAGTTTTGAACTAGTGTTCTAGTTGATTTTATTTGAATTACTAGACAGATAATGTTATTGATTTTTAAGAAAACCGGTTGATTTTTGTGTATTTTTTTTATTAAATCACGTCGCGTAATAGCTAAGTTTGATGTCATTTATTGTCACCTAAATAATTAATAAATATGTGATTCAAGTCTATTATTCATTTTATTTCTAATTACCAATCACGAAGCATAATTACCATTTGTTAAATGCTAATTACCGTGTGTTTCATATCTCATCACCGTTCGACGAAAATTTTCAGCTTTAGATTCAGACCTATATAGCAGTTCAAATACTGTGCGTTTGATTTATTTCGTTAATCTGCACTATAAACTTTAGGTTAAATCCATAAAAGTTGTAATTGGAAGCAATATTTGACCTTAATTTACGAATCCTGAATATGTCTATCTTCAAATATTCACCCAAATAAATGCGCCCGCCACGAACCACCCACAGTTATCTATCGTTGTAGTTGACCACCGGTTATCTTTGTATCTTATCTATGTATAGAACGATTTTCCTTTTCCTGCATAGGTATTAAATGACGCCATAGTAGTCTAGCCTATAATGCATTTGATCACAAAATAAACATAGCGAAACCATCTCAAACTCATCAGAAAAGCGACAATAACGACACTTGGACGTAATTCGTTGACTGTTTACAACAAAGTTATTAAAAATTCTACTTAACGAATCGTTTGGCGCGTGGCTAAAGTCGCAACTACTCTGCCATCTTGTTTTTCAATATTTACAATGAAATTTCATGAATCTCTCACAAATGCTTACCAACAACGCCCCCCGCCAATGTCATTCAATAGCTAAAATAGATCTCGTAGCAGTTGAAGCAGCAATGGACACCGCAATCTCCGTGGCATGTGCCATTATATTGTTAGCAGCTATACCGACGGTCCCTACGTATATAAAGACATGTCGAAAATGGCATTTTTTTTTTATTTTGTCATTGGCTTTAGATTAACTATGCGCACATACTGACATACGATTTTTTTTTAATTTTATTTATTAACCTTGTTTTACAAATCGTATAAAAGAACAAGTACTATAAAAACAACGAATAAGTGTCGTAGATGCGGACATCTATACATATCTTTTTGTACGGTGTTTTAAAATGCGTGTCACTCGGTGCGAACGCGGTCTTGTCAGACTTATCGCCATTTACGGGAGATATATGACAAATAAAACTATCTTAATCATACACAATTACCTACTGCATGTTTTATTAGTCACATAATATTTTCTTAAAGCTATGCTTAGACTGACTACAAACCATAACTGCAGTAAAAGAGTGACTTATAGCTTTTCAATTAGTGTACATACGTAAAAAAAACACAATAACTTGGTTAAATCTATAATATATCAAGAAGAGGTAATGGCCTTTCATGCAGTAAGAGTGCAGGTCGGATTGCGCGGCACGCTAGCATTAATGATCTCATCCGTCGTGCTCTTGCCACTTGCCAGCTGTCTTAGAACCCAATGGCTTGGCACGCGTCGATGGGAAGAGACCAGATGGTATGACCATAATGCCATGGAAGTTGGGTAGGCCTTTGGTGTGGGACGCAACTTGCGTCGACACCCTTGCGCCATCCCATCTTCCTAGCACAGTGGGCTGCGCTGGGGCGGCTGCTGCAGGTGCTGAAAACCTCAAACGGCGCAAATACAATAATTTAATTGGTAGTTATGTGTTTGAGCCGTTTGGGGTTGAAACACTAGGGCCATGGGGTCCGAGTGCCCACCTAGTTTTTCGGGAAATCGCCAAGCGGTTGGTCGACTCTTCACGTGACCAGGGCCTCAATTCTGCTATTTTTATAAAATTCGACATTCCAACACGATCCCATTGTCATTTTGCTTAAAGTTCGTAATCTGCTAAATTCATAATGGTCGATCATTGGTCGGTCAGTGGTCTCGTAATAGAATTGTGTTATAATGACATTGTAGTATTGCCATTATTATAAAATTCCTTGGTAGAAATGATTTTCGAAAAACTACTACTAAATTTGAACATCTATTCATGTGAGATTTTATTTATATATATTTTTACATATTATTTATTAGTATTATAAGCAATCTGAAGTAGTAAGAAGTTCGTAAATAGCAAAAAAACATTAAATTTATGTCATGTTTAGCTGTCAAAGTCAAATGTGACATTACTTTGACGTTTATCTGTTTATTTATTTCTAGCAGCCGGTGTTTTGTTATGTTTTTACATTTAAGTGTTTTTATTAGATTTTTGTTTGTATATTTAAATTCCCTTTACAGAGAAGCCTATATTTATTGATTTTATACAAAATGGTGCTAATTGAGCAAATTTCGACTCTTGGCCCCTGCAGCCGCACCAATGAAGGGCGAAGTTCATCGAAACGATATTGTATGAAGTGCGCCCAATTTTTAAATTGACCCAATTTAAAAATTGGGCGCACTTCATATCGGTGGACTGCCCCAATAAAACGCCGGCAGAGTGGCGCACAGTAAGTACCTAAATACAGTATAATTAGGTATGCATTATAAAATGTATCATTATTGTAATATTTACACTTTTTTTACTTCTAAGTACAATGAATATAAGAGTAAAATGTTAAAGAAAATTAAATCACAGAAGAGTCACATAAGTGCAACCGGTTACTCATTGTATGTACCTACAAACATACCCACAATAAGTATTAAGGAGCATTGAAAACAATACAATAAAAATTAATATAACCCCTCCAGCTAAGCTTAAAACCTTTGTTAGGTGTAGACTCACATCAGTGGTAGTACATTGGGCAGAATTTGACATCTTGATTGTAACTCAGATCAGATACTGAGCGCTAGGTTACACATCCTATTGAAGTGTTGTAACTATTGTATTAAAGCTAAATTTGTTTTCATAGAAACTCCGCAGAATTATAATGTCATCAGATTCTGAGTCTGACTAATGTTTTCTAAAGTATGCAAGAGGTTTTGTCAGATTATTAAAAGATAAATGAAATCTATTTAAGGAGGAGTCTATGTCCAGCAGTGGATTCCAAATGGCTGTAATGATAAATGATTAAATGAAACAGTGTTTATAAAAATAGTATTAATTTATTTTAAATCATATTTAGTACAATACTGTGGATCTGTAAAAAAGAATTAAATCATTTTAATAATAATTAGAGCATTTTCGCACTTCACTAGAATATTGAGGTGGGTTTACATTACATATCTGCTAATTTAATTTATGTATTTCTCCACAGTCTGTCAACAAGAGCCTGCTGCAGTGCCCAACCTTCAAGAAGATCCCGATTCACCCTTTGATGGTCTTGATGATTAGGTGCTGCTTAATTATTTTCCTCCTAAATTAAAAGACTGATTAGTGATTAATGACATGACTGTTATTATTTTCATTATATATGGTAAAATTTGTTATTTGTTTTTGAAATGATGATTAAAATATTATGATAATTTAACTTGGATTTGTTTTATTAGGTATTTAAATGATTTTCACATTTTTCAATTGGCTTGAAAGTCAACTTAAATATTGTTAAATAAATATTTAGTTTATGATAAATAAAAAGTAATTTAAATGTTGATTTTTTAACATAGTAGTAGTATCATTTAAAATTCCAATAAATTCTGCATAAACTTCATCAGGCAGGTGGCAACGGTGCTCTTGCCATGTTTGCAATATTGTGCAATATGCAACATGCATTCACAATCTTGCCTGCAGTTGTTGGACTATAACATAAAGCATGTGCTGCAACGCTGCAAGCAAACACCTGCAAAAAATAAATTTACTTTTATACAACCCCATTTTACTGAACGTCTTATTACTTTTATATACTCACTGTTCTTGACATATAGGTACAAGAACTGTTGCATCTAAAGTTCTCTAACAAGAAATTCATTCAATACCTCTCTAATGCCTGTTATTTCATTAATTGCTCCTGATACAGTAATTTGTGAAACATAATGGAGGGCAATCTGTTCAATCAAATTTTGGTAGGACCCTGATGCATAAAATGCAAGTGCTATTAGAATCTGCAATAAAAAATATAACATTAATCAACCTATTTCGTGTATATAGCTATAGAATAATAAATCAATGTCAAATTCAGTTTTCTCACCTTCATTTCTGCCGTTACGCTATCGTTTCGGCGCGGTCTGGCCATAAGGGGAATGAGTTCTTTAATTAACCCCCTTACTGAATCCTTTCAAAGGCGAAAAGTTTTTACAAATTCCGCCTCGGGTATATCATGGGTTCGTATTCATTCTCGTCAAGTTATGGGCTGACAACGTCTTCTGCATTCCACCCATCTTCTTTATCTAACATCCACTGCGTTGGCTAGCTCGAGAATACATTGTCTCCATTCAATATTCCACAAACACTTTACTCGTAACTAAATAAAAGCAATGACTGCACGATGACGTTCTAATGGTAGGTCAGTGATCAAAGGAACTGTCAAAATTTTAGCAGATTACCGCCTAAGTCAGTCATTCATTTGTCATTATGTACAAGATTACCATTCTATGCCATTTCTTTCAATGGACTGTCAGTGGTTGACCATTGGAAAGTCATAATGACGCCATTATATTAGTAGATTACCAAACTTGTCAAAATCAACAATTATGAAATCAATGACAGACCATTCTGACACTATTGTAATAGCAGAATCGGGCCCCTGAGGGCGGGCCTATTTTTTGGCCAAAGAATCAGCATTGCCATCCAACGTGGTAATGCTGCCAGCCTTCTGGGCACTTTTCCTGTTGACAGCAATGCGGATGAATTTTTGGACGCCCTGTAACCCTTTTATACTTGTAGGTACATATTTATTTCTAGTATAGTTTTGTAGTTTGTAAATAATTAATATTTTGATTAAAGAATAAATGTCTTAAGAAAAAAAAAGAAGAGGTAAATGATACAACAATTTTATTAAAAAAATGTATTCCAAATAAATCTTAAAACAGAAAACATTAAATAAAATCTTTAAAGCCGTAAACTTTTCCTTTCTTTTGTAAAGATTGCTAAACTCTGTGATGAAAACTGTCAGCAGACATAAATTATACAGAGCTCATTACGAGGATTCCGAATATATGAAAAACTCAATTTCCCAAAAATCCTTCCTTACTGCGTTTCTAATTAAACCTAAACCCTAATCTAAAGAAACCTTAAGCATAGTGAGGAAGGACAGGGCAATGACGTAGAAGATTGTTAAATTCATTTTTACTTTTTTATACATTTTGTTTTGTTATTTAACTACTAAGGGAGCTTTATTAGTAATAAGATGAATCAGTCTGAATAAAGCTGTGATGATTGTTAAATGTTACCAATTAGGTGTTAAAGATGAGGCACATACTCAAACAATGCTGTGATGATTATTAAATTTTATTAATAAGTCGATAGGTAGTTAATTAAGCTGAGGTACCTACTTAATAAAACTGTGATGATTATTAAATACTAGGTACCAATTAATAATAATAATAATAATAATAATCATTTATTAGCAGACGTTGAAGTCCATAAAATTAAATTAGCACAATAATAAAAATAACATCATCAAAATACATTACAAATTACATAACAATGTCAGAATAACACCAATACACACACATAAAAATCACAAATAGGCATAATAAAATTAATAACAAAAAAGAAATAAAATAAAATGCACTTACAGCCAACTATATAGAGATCTGTGTGTGCAGTCTCACCCATCGACCAAGCATCGGGCAGTCCCATCGGTCACTCAATGCTCTCAACATGCCGTGGGAGCTGACATCTGTTCTGTGCCGGAGAGAAGCGCTTCGTTTACGAATGATAGCATAAAAATCATCCACTCTCGCATCGGCAAACATACCTGAAGCGCTACAATACCGCGGCAGCCCCACAAGCATCCTGAAAGCATTGTTATACTGTACACGCAGGGCGCTGTATGCCTTCTGCGTATACTTGACCCAAAGGCTGCAGGTGTAAAAGGTCTGACAGTAGGCTCGAAAAAGCGTCATTTTAACGTCGCAAGAACACCGCGCAAACCTCCGGGCCAGCATATTACTTCGAACAGACAGCGCCCTACGCTCTCTCTCGATATCTAAATCGTCGCACAGGTCCTCAGTGACCCAGTGGCCCAGATACTTAAATTTTGAGACTTGCCTCAAGGGTGTACCAGCTAATGAGATACATGGAAGCAATTGCATTGCTGGACATGATTAGGCTGAGGCACATGCTTAAAATTAAGATTGTTAATCACTAATATTAGACAACAGTGATTTTTTATGTTTAGTTCCTACTTCAGTGAGTCTATAAGTACCTATTATTTAGATGTTAAGAAGATTGTTTTTTAATAATAAATAATGTTGAATTTATATACCTTGTTTAGTTAATAAAACACAAACCTGATAATTTTAAAAGACATGTCTTTATTTACAATACAAGAACTATAGTCCTACCCCGAATGACTAAAACCACGTATAAAGTGATATGTCTTCATTGAAGTACTTTTTATATCCAGGGGTGACGATTTCAGGATGTTTAACGTATTGATTTAAAAATAGTAACATAATCCTACATTTTCATAAAACATTTTATTTAAATTCTATATCGGACACTGTTTTCTTGTTTCCTGCGTATAAAAAGGTATCATAGACATGACTGACATACTTCTATTTTATTATCGGCGTAGAAACGGTCATCTATCGGTTTTTTCAAGAAAACGTAAAAAAATAAAATATGTGTAAATAGCATTATAAAGCTCTTAAAACTGTTAAAATATTGTAGAAAGAAAATATTTATTATTGGTCATAGAATTATTTCTAGGTCGTGTTGAACACAAATTACGCTCTCCTGTAAACCTCGGTTTTTGACTTGACTTTATGTACGTAGGAACCGTCGTTACATTGGTATTTAAAGGCACATTTTTTCCTGTAAGTGTAAAGCAATTGAGTGAGCTTTACCAACGCTGTATTATTCTCTGCTCGTGACGGGCAGCGATGAACGCAGTGACGAGAGCTCAATGTCCGGCGCGGGCGCACGCCTCATTCGATTGTAATGTGTGTTACCGTTACACCACGTGGATTTAGAAGAGTAGACGAGGTGTCTAGAGTACCCCTACGACGTAAACGATGTAAGTTAGGTTTTTTATTCGCTGATTCAGTATTCTATATCGTCGTCCCCGAATGCTGCTATTTGGTGAGTTTTTACAGAAAAGGTAAAATTATTACAATTATTTTCTAATTTCCAATTAGACTTGCCCTTAAATGGATCTGGAATGCGTGTAAGATTCCTCTTTATCTTAAAAAGCTTTGTCGAAACTAAAATAAAACGAATAAACACAGAATATATACTGATGAATTGATGATTCAATCTACACAATTCTTCAATCATCATGATTGTCTATAAAATCCACCAACCTGTGAGATGTCAAGAGCAGACGCGTCACGGCCTCACGGCTGTTCAGCTGCACTCGATGCAACTAATCGATTGCGCACCGAGTCGCTAATCGATTTCATTACTCTTAATTAACTTGTTGGTTTTTTAACTTCTGTCTTAAATTTTAAGTAACTTGTGATTTTTTCTAGGTCGACGCAGAAATTCGGGAAGCATGGTCTGTTTGTTTTTATCAAACCTCAGAATCGGTACAGCCATTAAACACTATAAAAATGAAAATTGAAAGAAAATTGTAAAGCAATAGTTATCCGCAATTGCTTGTAACAACATCAACAATAAGTACTCGCACACAGTAACAGTTATTGGTACTTACACAGTTTTGAAAATTGAAACATGTAGTAATAGCGAAACCATTTACGACTATAGCCACCACTGTACAGCACGCTTCTAAAATAAACATAAATTTATTGTCATCACGACAATAGTATTCAGTTCAGTCAATGTTTAGTGAAGGTTTCCGCCAATCGGTGAGATTTCGGCGTCGAATAGTTTCCCTGAACTCGATGTAAATTGATTGAGTTGGTCGTGAAAGTGACCTGAAGGCGCGCAGACAGCACTTTCTATGATGAAGAGGAGGGTAGGACTATCGTAGATCACGTGCAGCAAGGGAATATAAGATTTGATGTATTGTCCTAAGACATTTGTCATTGCTGTTGGTTTAGATTTGGAGACTCCTTTAATGCTTACATACTTCCAAGAAAATCAACGATTAGTCCGATGTCTAAATAATAGACGAGGATAGTGAAGTTCTTCCACTAGTGTGCAGTAAAGTGCCTGTAGCTACAACTACAATTCACGAAAGAGAAGAAGTGGAAGGGACACCGACGCGAAAATGGTTACAACGTATTTACCTAGTACATCATTCTACGCCCTCATCATAGAAAATTTTCATCGATTATTAAAAAAAAAACAGCTGTTTCCTACAAAAGTGCAGTACCTACACGGTCAAAATGTGTGGAACAGCTGATTTAAAAAAAAATAACCGATGAAAAATTTCAGATGCTCAGAATGACGTGCTGAATACGTGGTAACCGTTTTCGCGTCGGTGTCCCTTCCACCCCGTATAGAGAACAAAAGTACCTACTATTAAAACAAAGCCTCTCGACATTCCAGCATTATCTATAAGTATCTATTTAAGATTCAAGATTTCAGTCTACGTGCCCTAGTAAGCAGTAGACATCGGTCGACTGATTCTACACCTAATAGGACCACGTTTAGACTTCCTCTTTTCAGCGAACTTTGCAATAAAAATAAAGCTTTCAGACAACTGCTGCAATACAAACGATCAATTAAAGCGCAAACAGGACACATTACTAACAATAAAAGTATAAAACGCTTGAAATGAACTCAAAGATTGCAAGGCATTTTGAAACACAATAGACCGATTTGGAAACTTGTTAACTCTAAACATGCAATGTCGACGCTTATACAAAATAATATATATATAAAATAATAGAGAGATGTTGACCGACAACGTACGAACGTCAGCAACTTGCGAAATTATACTCAAGTAACGCTGATCACGGAATCTCTTCGATACAGTTATGTACAAGAGGAATTTGCAGCTGGAGAATTCGGCCAGGATACTCTACTAAATGAAGATGCATTTAATTTTGGAAAATAGCCAGAGTTATCTGGACTTTCGCAATCGGTCGGTTAGTCCGATGCAACGGTAAGATAAGACAGTTCGATGGTTTTAAAACCGAACACTTTCGCGGCGATTATGTATTAAAAATAAAAAGTTAAATGTTATGCAGTCGCCGACAGGATTATATTATAAGCTGTATAAGGTCCGTGGCGATGGCGCCGGTTTATCGCGATCTTTCACTTCACATAATCCTCAATATATTTTGTTGGTATGACGCAAACGCAAGAGCATTAACATATTAGGTTTGTAGAATATTATACATGTTTACTTTTTTAAGAAGTGACTACCGACATCCGTGAGGGATTTTATCACTTTCCAATACCGTGAACACTGTATGAAAATACTGGCCCATGTTAAAGCAGATGAGATTATATGAACAGTCCCACACAAATGGCCAGTGATCGAGTTAGCTCACCATCCATCAATTACGCCACTTCCGTCCATCTCACGCACGTCAGGAAGCAATCATCTATCTCTCATGCAAACGATGCAGATCATCCACTGCTCATTGTAATCACTGACGACTAATGACCATCCGTCTTACTTTCTCTGGCGTAAATTAATGATCATCTGACTGGGAAGGAAATCAATCAATGGAATAGTTGATGGGATTATCTATTAACCTATGGCTGTGCTATTTTTATCTTTACTCGTGTGTTGACTTGTTACCTATGGTATCCGACTATCCGAGAGATTGTTAGTTTCCGTAAATGGAACTTTATTCGATGAATACGGAAATTTTATTGCTTTATTCAAGATCAAGGACTACATTTTCATATCCTAACTAATCAGTCCGGCTCTCTTTTGGCATCTGTCGGCGGTGATTTGGTTAGTTAAATGGGTGGCAGAAGGTATTACATTGGTGTACCTTCTGCCACCCATTTGCTTCATCTTTATTTGACAAAGTCTGTGAAGCACACAACCGCTCGTTTTCGTTTAATTGCAGTGCAATAGCTTCTAAAAAAAAAACACAAAAAAAAAATGTTAAATTTTGCCAGTCGTATAAAAAAAAATTGTTCCCTTGTGTTATAGTCAGTTTGGTGTTCGTTTCAGAAAGCCACCGACAAAGAAATTCTAATTTAAAGTTAGACTCGTCGGTAATGTTGTTTAATCATCCGGTAAACTAGTTCAACTATGTATTAACTTTATCGTGTTTAATGTTACTGGAAGCAGATTGGCTAATAAAGAACTAGTTCCCTATTAATTATGTTTCTATTGTTGGTCCGCTGCCTACATATTGTTGTAATTACATCCTACAACAAGATACTATTAATTAACTTTACACAATCACATTACGTAAGTGATTGATTAGACATAAGTAGAATTATATAGTCCCCGTTTTCACAAACACTAAAGGTGAACGCGATATTTTAGTTTAAAAATTAATGACGAAATAAAACCTTAGTAAACGTGTTCAGTTGTCCACAAAACCTTGGTAAACGTGTCCAGTTGTCCACTAAAACCTTGGTAAACGTGTCCAGTTGTCCACTAAAACCTTGGTAAACGTGTCCAGTCGTCCACTAAAAAGCAAACCCCTCTGAAACGCCTTTAACTCTCTCAGGGATTACTGATGGATAAAAGTCGTGTTTATCACTTTACATACGTATATAGAACGGAAGGTCTACCTAACATAGTTAATTACAGGTATTACGGTACTCGGCACAACAAAAATCCAGCGTAACGCGAGTGTAAGATTCAACACCAAACAGGTTGTTTTAACAATGATGATGAATATTTAGCCAAACAAAGACAATAACAAACTAATTACCGTCAAGTTACGTAAACACAATAAATTAACTAGTTATAATGAACGCGCGGAAGTGTCCCCGGTTCACACGGAAGACGTCCGCAACATACAACGTGTGAAGACAGACATCACTACATGTATAATTGAGTGATTGCGAGTATTGCGACACAAACATGCTATTTTGCTGCCGTATAATACTAAGCTAGAACTAGCCTTTCGTTGGAGTCTCTCCATTTGGAATGTTGGTGGAGCGAAGACTTCAGGAGGGCAGTCAAATGACCTCCCCAATCACTTAATATTGGGGAGGTCATGTGCAGCAGAAGATAAACTGACAATGATGCGCTGGTAGGATACAGTAACGGGTATCCCGGGTATCTCCCATACAGTACCTATAAATAAACCCGTTCGAGCAGATTTTTTGTATTTTATTTCACTCGGATTCCAGACGGCCGCATTATATTCCAGATGACTCTTCACAAGAGCCTCATACAAAGCCCTCAATGCACTGATGTTTGTGAAGTCATTTGCCTGATGCAGCCCAAATCCAAGATTCCTGTACGCTATTTTACAAACGTGTACTACGTGTTTGCGAAACTGCAGATCACTGGTGAAATTAATGCTTAAATTCTTAAAATCCATGACACGCTGCAGCGGCTCCCCGTCCATGCTGTACTGGTGGTGTTGTGGGATTCGTGTGCGTGTGAATGAAAGTACACCGAGTACTTTAATAAATTAAAGTATAACTTATTGCAGTGACTCCATTCAGTGACCAAGTCGTGCTGCAGCATGTCACAATCCGCAGTGTCTTTTATGACTGCAGACAACTTAAGGTCGTCAGCAAATAGCATGCATGTTGACTGGACTACCTTTGGTAAATCATTTACCATAATAATGAATAATAAGGGTCCCAAATTAGTACCCTGACTAACGCCCGATCTGGTGTAGCAGGGCTCCGAGAAGTATCCGCCACAGTCCACAAACTGACGTCTATCTCGAAGATAACTGGCGAAGAACTTTCCAGTAGGAAATGTGCAGCCCATATCCGCCAGCTTTGACAAGAGTATGTCGTGGTCGACTGTTTCGAACGCCTTCGTAAAGTCCAGGTAGGCTACGTCAACATGAAGCCCAGCGTCAACAGCTGGTACCAACTGTGTAGGACTAAGAATGCTTTCCTGAGGTATGCCGCATGTTACATCAACGTCCTCGCTGACAAACTTATCTAGTTTAACCTTCTGTTTTCTATTAGTCAAGTAATCGATAAATATAGTAAATATAGTAAGTAATATAAAAATCAATCACCGCCGACTATAGACATTGAACCAATTTGGACTTAGTATAAGTATTTTTATGAAAAAGGAAATTTTCACTTCCGCACACGTGATAAATGAAAATAAAAAGAGAGGTGTCAAGGGACACCCGGATGGAACGAAGTTCCTTTCGATGAAGTACCTAGTGAAGGAATTGTAAAAAAAAAATTGCCACAAAAAAAACCACCACCACCTTCACCACCACCACCACCACCACCACCACCACCACCATCACCACCACCACCACCCAGTTTTTACTGCTTTGACATTAACTGTCAAACTTGCATTCGAATCTTAAGTTTCCAAGAACTTTTCAACTAATTGAACGCTATGACGCTACAATAGAAGTCTAATCAACCTTAGGAGGTGAATTGTCAAAGTAAATAGCTGTAGTTCTGGTGCTATTTCCAGAACTAGCGGTATTTCGTTTTGCGTCAGTTCGTCCTCCTATTGCAAGGGATTTTTAATAGGCAACTCCTTAGGATATTGGTATTGGTGGGTTCGATGCAAATATTGTAATACAAAAAGACGACCCAATTATTATACAGCAAATCCATCGTACTCATAGAGTTCAGAACACCTTGAAGCAAAACTAAGTAGTAATAGAGCTGTGTAACTTTTGTGGTATAGAAAAATGTATACAGAATAAACACTTTTCAATGTCACTAACTTCTCTAGCGTCCTATCAATTATCAAGAAAATAGTTACAACTAAAAGAAAGTATGCCAGAGGGCGCCATAGTCCACACGCACCGGTAGACGGGCCGACTGACAGCGACGACAGCCTGTCATGTGCAATAGAAATGTAGCCGCCAGCTATAGAAATGTGCATAGACTGATATCTATGAACAATCAACCGCACGCCAGCAGTGGCACCCGAACTATGCAACTTTACTACGGCTACGAAATAAAGGTGCTTTCAAACCGTTGACTGTACTACGGACACAACAGACAAAATGTCGTAGTACTCCGGTTTCCGTAATCAAATCACTATGATTGCACTTAGGGGCTATTTCATATTTATGTTTACTGTTTTTTGTTATATCAGTGACTGCCTCGTTGGATAATGCAAGTGCTACTGCTTTACTACTGCTAGAATTATTATACAAAAAAACAATACCCTTTCCCGAAAACTGGTTCTTATCGCACTACGATTAGGTTCTACATGTAATGTATTTAACACGCGTGGATTTTTAATATTTTTCGGAACACTCGTGCGGAAATAACAATTTCCACGGATAACTAAAATTATACTAAGTCCAAATGGGTTCAATGACTATAATCGGCGGTGATTGTTTTTTTTTTATCTCGGCAAAGATATAAGCGTCTTTACGGCATAAATATTTTATGAGTATTTAAATTGTGTTTATAAATAGATAAACATGACCTTTATGATAAATTATTATTTATTTGTGTTCTAAATTAAAAAATATTTGAATTTTCTATTTTTCATATTAGTCTGTTTAGCGGCATCATACCTTTGCTTCTTCTTCAACCTGGCGAAAGCAAAGCGCGGAAAAAAGCAAATTAAATAATAGTTCCATAATAATTCCTGACAAAAATACTTTCCATTCTAATATTTTATTTCTTCGAAAGTGTATTGGAAAACGTCGTTTGATACGAAATTATATATATTATTAGAAATTTCTCAGTAGCAGCCCAGCCAGGATATGTGCTGGGTCGATGGCTTTAGGCTCGCCTCCTTACTGGCGAAATCTGGGTGTACATATATCTCCTAACCCTAAGGTTTATAATAATCATCATTTATTTCGAGCAACCAGACTCATAGTAACAAAGTAGTTACAAACTATGTTAGTAATACACACAAGACAAAAACTAAACCAAACACAGAAACAGATTGTGACATAATTGCTGCAAGGTGACAGGCCCAGCTGAAACCTTGCAGCAGTGGTTCACAAACTCACAGTAAAGCCTACGTGCTACCATAGACAGGATGCCGTTGGCGCTGCCCCGCACTCTACGGACCAAGGATGCGCACCGTTTCCGCATCCACGTGTAAAAACAGTCCACGCTTCAGCAAACATCCCTGATGCTCTGCAGTATCGGGGCAACCACATCAGCACCCTGAATGCGTTATTATACTGGACGCAAAGGGTGCCGTATGATTTTTGAGTAAAATGATCCCACAGACTACAAGTTTATGTGCATAAAGATTGAGCATTGTTGTATGCTCAGATGATATTGCCTCCTACGTTGCCAGTATTAGTTATTAAAAGCCATAGATCGAACAGCTGATTGTAGGTACTCAGCTAGACAATCTGAAAACGGCACCCAGCCATCTATATAAAATGCATAACAACTTAGCTGTCTGGTCTCATATAGGTTAACAGCAGTTACGGTGATAGCTCAATGCTCACATGAATCCGATCGGACGGATCGGATCGGTCGCGTGTGATCGTCACGTGAGGGTAATTGGATTTCGGCGAGTACCGTCAGCAACTCAGCAATAAACTGCCGGTACCGTTGGCCTTGGCAGATCAGATCAACGACCAACTGTCCGTACTCGAGTACGGACAGTTGTCATCGAAATGAGGACATCTCAATAAATAAATATAGCTCTTCGTCGAAGACATACATAACATCACGACTGTAATCTCCGAAGGGTTAGGCAGAGGTGTACTTATTAGTACACCCACATTTCGTGAGTTAGGCTTAAATCCCATGTAATTGGAGGCGAGCCTGCTGCCACCAACCGGTCACAAACCCAGACTCTGTGGCTGCTACTGAGAAATTCCTGATGGAAAAACCCAATAACACTTTTACTCGACCTGAGAATCGAACCCAGGATCTCATGCTCAGCAGTAGTGTTTGTGACCTCTAGACCAACGAGGCAGTCTTCATCGCAGAACTTAAAGAAATGTCCAGTCAGAAAGTTAAATGATCACAAGATAAAGGGTGGAACAAGACCCTTAACGAAGCCGAAAGGCACTTGTTCGCCCCGTCATGGCCATCACTTTTTGTTCTAGACCATACCTGGCAACCTTCTAGTTACGGAGATATTGGGGGTCAAAGTTCTAACTTTTTCACAAGTTTGGTTTTAAATACCTGCTTTTAATGTTAGATTTTTAAACACCTCCACGACCCCCGTACTATTCAATCTATCCATCATCACGATGTTTTGAGTGCGCTACATTGAGTCCTACCGAAAAACGTGATTTTTCTCCCAAAAAAAAAGTCGCAGTAGCAATAATTTTTGCGTAAAGTTACTTAGTTTGATGTAGTTACAGAATGCTTGGTTGACGGCTTCGTTAAGAGTCTTGTTAACAGCCTGTATTATATAAGACTTGAAACTCCGCAAGCCTAGAATTTCCGAAGGTTTAGGTTTAGGTTTTTTACTGGACTCTAAGGGTTGAAAGGTTGGAATCGCGCCACAACATCAACTTTAAGTCATTCGTGGTACAAGTTCCAACCCACCATCTAGAGACCTGCCTTTTTTTTTTGGGATGGAAAATTATCGAATGACCCCTCCCGCTCTGGGCAGAGTGGAAGGGAGTGTCAGACTCTTACTGACTAAAACCCACCCATGTTCCTTCTTTGCCCTTTCTGTTCCAGGGCCGCGGTATCTCTTTCGAACAGTCCCGCAGCCCTGGCAGGCAGCGGCATCGGTGGTACGAGTTCCAACCCACCATCTACAGACCTGCCTGAAAGAGGACTTTTGGCCGAAAGGTGTCGTATATCAACGTTTCTGAGGACGGTTACGAGACACCAAGCAGGGAAACACGACGTCGCGCCGCGCCGTTAACATTACGTGTATAGTCATAGTTTTATAAGGTTTTTAATATGTATTGGTTTATTATGTATAAGATTATTTTGTGAATTCTATTTATGGCCCTTAGTTGCCTGATAATAAAATGATTATTCCCTTTATTAATTTATGAACAAATTTATTACATGTTTAAAAAATGATTAAAAAAAAATACAAAAACATTTAAAAATATAAAAAAATGTAGCCCACCGGCATCGGGAACAGGGTCCAAGCTACCGGCGGCCAGGGCTCCAGAGAGATGAACCTCCTAACAATAGGTACGAGCCGTGTCCAGAAGTACTGCTTTCTGAATCAAGCCCTTGACCCAGCTGCCTAACGAGAGCCTCCTCAGATATTGGTCGAGGCTCTTGGCAATTAAGCCATGGGCTGACACGACTATCGGCACAATGATCGCTGAGTCCACATCCCACATGTCGACAACCCCGCGAGCCAAGTCAAGCTACTTGAAAAATGATTATTATTATTATTCTCGTTTATTCATTTATATATATGTTACGGCTAAAGATGGGTGTCAACATAAACTTAAGATTAGCCGGCTAAGCGGCACCCCGAGGTTCGGTTAGTTAGGTTCCTGTAAACCCTGCAACCAGAAATAGGAGCCCCGCGCAGCGGGGCTCCGTCAACCTGCTGACGGAAGCCCTAACCCTAGACGGTTGACGTCAGGGGCACCCCGAGGTTCGGTAAGTTAGGCTGAGTTTAGCCGGCTAATCTTAAGTTTATGTTCACACCCATCTTTAGCCGTAACATATACATTCTTTTTATTTTTAAATATTAAAAAAAAACATACAAAACATTTAAAAATATAAAAACTAGGTTCCCGCCAGTGTCGTGAGCGGGGTCCAAGCTACCGGAGGTTAGGGCTCCAGAGACAGGAACCTGCCCTGGAGTAGGTACTGCCCTCTGAATTAGGCCTTTGATCCAACCGCCTAAGGAGAGCCACGAAAGATGGTCGACGAGGCTGTATGTAAATGTCCGGAATCGTCCTTTCCGACTGACGGCCACGCGACAGATGCGATGGCTGGCAAGCAAATGAACCATAGAAGTACACATACTTTGTAGCAGTGGACGGTTGCCTTTATTCTCCATGTGCATCATAGGCAATAACTACAAAATGACTGATCCCAGGAATATTACACAGATTACGCGATAATGTGCCAATTTTAACTTATTGAGGGCGGCATTTTCAGTCAGTTGCGGGATAACTAACTATTTCTACTCTCGTCTCTAGTTTTGCATGTCGGCATTTGATCTTATACCTATATAAGCCATCAAACGGTTAGCCAGTGATTAAGGTTGATAGTGGGGTTCAAAGTTAAGTATCGTCACGCTAATCTCCATCAATCTGTCTACCTACAGGTTTAACACTAACCCAATTAAACTCAATCATCGAGGGGTGAATGATCTAATTCTCGCCCGCGCCGCCCCGATTAGGATCTAATAGGATTGCGGTTGATACCGTTTTTGTCTGACATTGAGTGTCACGAGGCCTACTTTTTTTTACACGAACCTTTGAAGATTAAAAAAGCGCCTATCATAAAACTCAAAGAAATAGTAATGTGTGCTTCTTGCATTGTTATTTCCACACCAACGCCTGATACAATTCTAATAGCAAAGTACTGTTACATTCATTGCTGTTAACATTAGTGCAGGCGCTTACATGTTACTTGCTCAACATTTATAAGCGATTAACAATTAAGATGGAATTAGATCAGTACATCATATTTGTAATTGTTAGCCATTCGTATTTATCGGTTCTCATCTCTTTCGTCCACTCATGAACATGAACTTGTAGACCCACAAAGAACATTATTACTTTATTAGACGGTCAACGTTAAGAAGGTAACTCATTTATTTGATAGCAGATAGTGGTGACTTTCTCGGGTACCTTGACCCGCTTGACAAAACTCTTCGTCTCGCATCGATCACATAGTTCATATTATGTGTAGTAAATTGAAAGAAGGTTAATTATCGAATCTCAAAAAAAATATATACGGTCGAATTGAGAAACCTCCTCCTTTTTTTGAAGTCGGTTTAAAAAACAACAGTTTTCCGATGCATTTTCCGGTTCCCAGAAAAAGCAGCACCGACCTAACTAACAATAGCGAACTTCGGAGTACAAGGCGGATATTTCGTAGGTATATACCTACTTAACTAAGCGGCAAGGTTTAAGTCATTATTTAATCAACCTGAAAACCTGCTCATTCGTCTGCAGCGAAATTGCATAAAATGCTGTAAACCACTGAGACAATGACAACACTCGATTTTACAGATTCTGTCCATTAGAGCTACCTTAGTTAAAACGGTTGAATCTATACAAAAAGAAAACAAAAATAATATAAACATCCGAATTGATAACCTCCTCCTTTTTGAAGTAGGTTAATAAATAAAATTGAAGTGTCTGTTTGTAATTTCAAAATAACAGCTTCTTACTGAATGCATATTAAACTTATTATAACATTATTTTTTTTTAATTTTGTCTGTCTGCCTGTTTGTTCCGGCTCATCTCCGGACTTTACTGGCAGATAGTTGATGTTATAAGGAGTAACTTAAGGTTCCGTGAAAAAAAATAAAACCATTGAAATTATTAACAACATCCGATTAAAATAGGGAAGATTAAGAAGCTCTAATTCAATTAATGACAGAAACCAATAAATGGATCCTAATAGGGAAATACCTAATATTTACATTTGCGGGGTACAGCTAGTCTTTCATAAGATTGCTGTAAGATTCAGCAAGTATCTAACTAAGTAAGTAAGTACCCAACTACATATACGCATATATACCTACTTGTATTCTACTGGTGCACTACTATACTACTGACACACGTGAAGTGTAGGTAACTGGATCAGATCAGTTTTTTCCCTTGACCCAGAAGCCTATTTCGATTACGCAGAATTGGTTAGGTAGGTATTGCTTTGTACAAAATGCTGAATTAGGATAGGAAAGTTCACCCGCTTCCCATATGATCTGAGGGACTCGAACGAGAGCATCTAAAGGATTTCACTAATAGCATCGAAGGGACAAGCAAAGCAACATATTCGGTTTTTCTTTTTGATAAGATGCTTAAAAAAGTAAATTTTTGTGAAGCAACGTTTGCAAGAGTAGTACCTACTTACCTAGTGGTCAACAACGGACTACATAAAGTTATATTAAAAGCCGCAAAAGTAACTTAGTGATATCTTGTTGCTCTACAAATAATTCCTATTAATGTTGGATTTCTTAATTATAATAACTGAAACCATAGAGGTCCTAGGATCTTGATATAGGTGATTATATTTAAGTACAGGATAGTGTTACCGTAGCTGCGATAGCAAAGGCTTTTCTCGAACACACCTGCTTAGAGTTGTGACAAATATTAGTATAGTGGTTAGAGATCATTATCTCACCGTATCACACCGTCTCATTGACCCAGTAGCAGCTACCAGGCTCCCAGCAATTAACGGAGCTGACCGCAATCGCCATTATATTGACATTCACTTTTTCATGTGTTTTTTGTTATATTAATTGAGTTTCTGTTTACCATGGCTTTCGTAATAGAACAATAATATGTTGTAAGTTACTTTTACTGGTAGCAGCCGCTAGTGCGATGTGGCGAAATGTATTGGATTCTGTAAATACCTAAGCGCATAGATGGCGGACCTTGCTAAGCCCTATTGACACCATTTGTTTGTTTGCTTTTGGAATTCTAAAACACATAACAAAACTTCACGCACACACTTAAGTAGTAGGTAGGTATGTACCCCCCGGGATACAATATCGGCCGGTTGCGTTTTTAGTCCCCTGTGGGTGTAACTGTAAATATAGGCCATATGTATAGGGCTCGAATTTATTGCCATAAGCCGCGCACGAGTTCAGGATTAGTAAGAGGAAGAGCGGTAAAACCTTTGAATCCATACAAACCAGTTTCCCACGTTCACTAGTCTCGTTTGCGACTACTTGATCAAACACGCAACAATACCCTAAAATTGCCTTCTGATTTACATACAATTCACATACACCTATGATATTCGTGCAGACGCACAAATATAAAGGTCTGAAACGAACTCGGCCATGTGTAGACTGTTTTCAAGACCGCCATACCGGTGTTGGATACACCTACCAACCTATGTTTCACATTGAAATAAAAGTTGGCTTTGACACCTAGGTCAATTCCGTAATTTATAATTTTCGCGGCGAATTTGTACGACCTGCTTCAAGGCTGGTTCTAGAGACATAACAAGAATAGGACAAGTCGAGAAGGGCAACAATGTATTATGTTGATGGAGATAAACTTGTATCTACTTTCTTGTTCCAATTCTTGGATTAAATCCATTTCCTGTTCTTTATGCACGGGCATACAGAAATCCGGTTGGATCTACACACCCAGCACTGTAGGAATTACAACAGAACGCATCGAACTTTATATTTTCGCAAATATATTCACATATTTGTTACAGTTTTCAGACTTCTCTGCAAAAAATATTGATTTAATTGAAAGTTCAACATTGTTGTGACGCCAAAACTGAGCATTTAGAAAATTCTAGAAAAGTATAATAAAATTTAACCTGACACTGGAGAGATTGCGTTGCTGCGGAAACAATTGATTTTAGGACAACTATTGAACGAACACAATTATTAAAAAATTAGATAAAAGTTAGAAAGATATAAACAGGTGCAATAAGTTTGGTTAAATTAATTATGTGAACCAAGACCCGCCTCTTTGTTCCAGTGATTCATAAAATATATCAATCAGATGTCTGACACAAAGTGTACGTGTGCAGTGGAGCGCGGCGACGCTTGAGCAAGTCCCGGCGCGACAAAACCGCGAGCGCCGCCCTCCCGCGCGACACTTCACACCCGCCATGCGCCGCGCGCCACCGCTGCTGCTGCTGCTGCTGGCCAGCGTCGCTGCCAGCGAGCCGCCACAAGTCTTAGCAGACGAGTCCATCGACACGCTTATTAGCAACGACACCATCGTCGTCGACAACGAGAACGGCACGCTCACACTACGCGATGTTAACGGCACCGTCATCGAACTGGACGGCGATCCCGAGGAAGTGGTGCGGAAGAAGCGGACGTTCGGCGACATAGTGTTCCGTGGACTAGCTGATGTGCTCGGGTACAATGTAGCCCGGAAGCCCCCGCAGGCTGAATTCCCACCGCCGCTAGCTCCAGTGCCCGGTATAGACGCGCCGCTGGCCGGGGCCGCGCCCCCTCCGCCGCCAGCCCCTGCCCCCGCCCCGCCGCCGTGTGGCCAGCCCCGCGCCGCCGCCCCCCCTCCCTGCAGAGCCGTGAAACCACCCCCGCCGCCGCCACCACCGCAGCCAAAAGCAGTGCCACCGTGCCCAAGACCGAGAGCTGCGCCGCGACCCAAACCAAAGCCGGCTCCTCCGCCCCCGCCGCCGCCGCCGCCACCCTGTGCTCAGCCACGGGCGAACCCGACCACACCCGCGCCCTGTGCTCCTCCTCCACCTCCTCCTCCGCCGCCCAAAGCCGACAACCTCGAGAGGATCACCTCTAACCTCCGACTAAACTTCAACTTTAATCGTGCCCCGGTCACTCCGGCGACGCAAGCACCACCCGCCGCTGCCGAGGCAGTCGCCGAGAACGAACAAGCCGAACTTGATTATCAGCAGGAGCAGTTTGTGCCGATCGCTATAGAACCTCGCGCGGCGAAACTACCTCAAACCGAGCCGCGCCAGCCGCGAGTGTACGTCGACGCGTTCGTTGTCAGGAACGGAGTAGCACGTCGAGTGGACACCGTGGACGCGAAGCAGTTTGACGCACAACGAGCTAACAACGCCGATGAAGATTACCTGGCTTACGACGACGACGCCGCGCAACAACAGTTGGACGACGATGACTACGAGGATGTGCAGGAGTCCCGGGACCGCGAGGCCGCCGTGCGACAGTTTGGTAACGCTGTTGACCAATTCTGGCAAAATAAAAAACAGCAGAGAAGGCCTGTTCAGCAGAAGGCGCAGAGACTTCCCGCAAATCATTATCAGAGCGTACATTTTGGAGACCGAGATCTAGCCGACAATAACCGGCGCCACGGCGAGTCCCACCAGAGTCTACAACGCGAGCGTCCTCGTGCTAACAGAATCCCACTGCCTCAGCCTGAAGCTGATGATGATACGGAGGTCACAACCACTACAGAAGATCCGAGGAAACCTCTGAAGCCGCGTGTATTGCCTCCGACCGAGCACAATCCGAACCAAATCGACACAGTAACGGTGCGCGTGCCGCCGATATACCGCGAGAAACGACCGAGGAAGCACCGCGAGCGTCCTGAACACCCGGACAGGGATGAGGAGGAGCATGAGGAACACAGAGATAGAGAATTCAGTAGCCGCGAGCAAGAGCGGGAGAGGGAGTACGAGCAGGACGCTGACGGCAACGACAGCTCGCTGGCGCCGCAGACCGAGCGCCCCGCCAGGCGCAGGCGTCGCCGCAAGCAGAACCGCAAGACACGAGCCGTGGACAAGGAGTACTACACCGCCGGCGATTATGACTACTATGGTAACAAGCAGCCCGTCTCTAAAGAGGAGCAGTTTTACATGGAACTGACAGTCCCACCGCCAACGCTGGACGCGGACGTTGCCAGACACGAGAAGCCAGTGGATAGTGGTTACTTTTTGGAAGATCATGAACGGCTACGGGAAGATCCGAGCCACCGCATCCACGACGACGACAGGAGCGATGATGATGAGCGCGCGGATGATAAAGAGCGCTCTGTGGAAGATAAGGAGCGATCAGCAGAGGACAGTAAGGAGAGGTCTGTGGAGGACAAGGAAAGAGCGGGCGAGGAGGACCGCGCGGACTCTCGGGAGCGGACGGACAAGCTGAGTCCCAACGCGCGCGTGCGCGAGTCCGGCTACCAGAGCAACTACGTGCGCGCCACCAACGTGCAGGTGGACCACCCGCGACCCGCCGTCGCCAGCGTCAAGAGGAAGCAGACCAGCACCGGCCAGGCGTGACCCGCCTTATTGCACACGCCATAATTGTAATTATTATTTATTGGGAAGAGTTGGTGACTCGTAACGATTGTAAACAAAATATGATATAATCGAAAGGATAACATACTTGATAACGTGCTTGTTGCTTCAATCCACGCACGCACACTTATAAAACTCTCGTTGATATGAAATTTTGAGGGGGCAAGGGAGGCCTACTTGCGAAGTGCATGCAAAATGTCGTATAGACTTCGCGAGGTGCCTGTGGGCGCAGAGCGCGACGAGTGTCAAGTATGTGTATCTGCACGATCGGTTCCTGTGCGTGACAAGGAGCGCCTGCCTGTGATGTTCTAGTTGTAATGTACCTACATGTCGATGTCGATAGTCTTGTTATTTTTATACTTAGCTTTAGCGAATTGTAATAAGTTTCTAAATAAACTGTTTCTAAATAATCGATTTCATTACTGAGAGACCGAACCGAATCATTGTTGGGGCGTGAAATCGTCGGGTCGGGGACCGTCGGAAGTGGGTGAAGGTCCCGGTGCCACGCCGACTAGAAAACGAGTCGGAAAGGCCGTTTCAAGAGAAGTGCAATGACCTAATTGATTTTCGCAAAGCTGCAAGCCTTTGTCGAGCATTGCAAGCGGCATTGCACCGACTGCCTGAGCGACCGTGCGGTGGCAGCCGAAGCATTTACAGCGTAACATTTACGTCATAAATCACCCAATTATTTATTTTATTATGAGCCTGATGGTGGGCCACACGCGCGCACGGCAAACCTCTTTCCACTGTACTCTGTCTGTGATCAGCATCATCTTCCTGCCCTTGTCTGTGATCACCCAATTAATAAACGCATAATTAAGAACAGGTACAAATAGAAATGACCCATTGCCACATTCACCTGTTCTCGTACGATCTATTTCTCATTTCTAATTAATCTTACCTAATAAAAGAATTACGATTGCTAACTCATTTCATCAGAGTTCTAATCAAAAGAATAACAAAGGAAATAGGTATATAATCTGTGACAAATAGTTTTATTATCACGTGGTTACTACAGTCCGTCGGCCTAGCAGAGGCCTTGACCGCCAGATCATTGCACAGGTTTCACCAGACCACATCAACCACAAAAACATTCGCCGAATTAGACTTACTTATACACAAATTATCAGGTGATTTCTTGCTAATAAATATAAACAAGTCAAATATATAAATCTTTTGTAAAAGTTATCAAAATCCTACTTCACACAAATCACCTGCCCTGTTCTTTATTACTTACGTAAGTATAAAAAAGGTAAAATAAATAAATCTTTGGTAAACGTTAACACAATGGTACTTAGGTACTAATACTCAATCTAGCTAGATAGTCTTTCGTTTTGAAAAGTGCCTATTCAGTTCACGAAGGCATGAAGGTATTTGTCCATTCTGGTAGTAATCTTGGTTAGATTTCATATCTGGCTAGGTTTTTCTTGTGAGTGTAACGATTGGCATTATTCGACTGATTCGTACCGAAGTCGATGATCGATTCTTCGATCACTAATACGACTCGTCTCAACGAAGTGTTCGTCTTTCCTAGAGTGTCGATGGCAATCTGAATTGAGTCGGCCCAGAATTCAGCTACGAGTTTAACATCTACAGTGGCGTCAATCAGTCAGTGCCTGCAGCAGGACACAACATTAAGTGCCCCACCGTTTGTCGGAACAATACCACACTCACACTCCAGGGCCGAGTTATCTATAAATCTCAACGGCAACGGCAGTCTTGTTAGTTTTACTCGTTTAATTGTACTTTTGTTATCATAGTTGTTGTTTGTTATTCTAGTCCACATTCAATAACATCAGTGAGCTCAGTTGTTTCCACATCCGCTGCCGGTACAGGGTGCTGTAACAAGAGACCAATATTGTAGATTTAGACACAAAAAAAACCATAAAGTCACTGGTTATTTTACCAAAATATTAAAACCGTTACAGGGTGGCAATCGATCACGTGTGGACAGGCAACCGGAGACCGGACATTGCAAGTCCGATCCCCGCCCGTTGTGCGTGGTACGTAATATACTCTATCAAAAGCTTTGGTAGCGTAGCTAATACCTTACTGATTGAATTGCTAGCACCTAATTAATTTTCTTTATGAGATTTTCTTCTTTAGTAGATAATAGAGAACGATGCGACTGCAGCACGGACTGTGTGAAAGATGACATGGCTAGAAAGAAGGTGACCGCTAAGCTGACGAGTAGCTAATAGAGAAGCATGCAAGAAGACACGCTGCGCCTATTTCACATAATTTGGGATAAGAACAGGAGAATGACGATGATCCTTAGCAATAAACAAGTAACTGATGGTTACCGCCTATAAATAAAATAACGCTGCCGCTGTTACAAATAGGTGCGCGATGAATATCAAGTAGCTGATGTCATTAGTGAGAGTCTACTGGACGCGATCATATTCGCATGTGGACCCCGTATGATGTACCTACACACATTAATACATACATCACTCGCATAGATGACCTCATGATGAGGTCGACGAGGCGATGCGGCAAGAAAGCTTATCTGAAGGTGGTCTGTCTTTTAACCTTTCTACAATATTTATTAGAAAAAGAGTTGATTGAATTCATCAAAATAAAACGTGAAACTTGATTATTTTTAGCTGACTGTGCCGTTTATTAGTAACTAGCGACCCGCCCCGGCTTCGCACGGGTGCAATGCTGATACTAAATATACTTCCCCCGGCCGGTACAGCCGCCTAGCCGCAACCGCTATGTCTATGGCTATGTATGTGCATTTTAAATCTGTAATATCTTCGAAAATATTCATTTAAATTACATGCTATACTTAAAGGGCCATATTGAATTGATCTACACCATTATTTTTAGGTCGTTCTGGAACCGAATACCATGAACTCGATCATCGAACTCGAACGATTGGGACTATTTTTTTCAAAAAATAACAATAAAAAAAACACGAAAGAATAAATTTAATGTATTTTTTTTTTAATAATGAGAACTCAAATGCATATGTGTGTGTAAAACGTATCCACGATCGGCAACACATGCGAACGATACCCATTGAAAAATTCATTCATCGATCGATTCTCATTAAACATTAATTTCACAAAAAAAACATTAAATTTATTCTTTCGTGTTTTTTTTATTGTTACTTTTTGAAAAAAATAGTCCCAATCGTTTCGAGTTCGATGATCGAGTTAATGGTATTCGGTTCCAGAACGACCTAAAAATAATGGTGTAAGTATATTAAGAATTTCATCTTTCCTTTAGCGTTACCCAGAGCTAACGACGCGGACGTAGAAAGTTTTGTAGCTCTTCTTTTTTTATGCACAGAGCGTAGAGCACAGTTTTGAGGGTTTGCACCAGGGGAAGCCAGAGACTCCCAACTCCAGACCTTGGCGCCCCCCAGAATTTGTCGCCCTGGGCCGTCGCCCCATCTCGCCCCCCCCTAACGCCGGCACTGAGTTTTAAAGATCTAAGCATACATAGGGACAGACAGCGGGAAGCGACTTTGTTTTATACTATGTAGTGATAGTGATACCTACTGTAAGGCCCGATTTTCATCGAAGCAGAGGCAGAGACCAGCGGAGCGGTGTGGAGACGTGCAAGATTTGACCAACCACAGGAGAGACGAGAGATGCGTTGCAAATTTCAACCAATGTGATTGGTCGATTCACGCACGTCTCCTCTTCGCTCCGCTCATCTCCGACAGAAGACCATCCCTATGTTAGGGATGGTCTTCTTAGAACTGTAGCTGTAACGAGTAAGGTAGCTGCCAAACGCTCCATAAAATTCTCCCCCTTAAAACGCAGTCCTGTGGTTAATGTCTTAGTACCAACCTGTGCATGTTGCTTCCTCAAGTGTTTGTTCAGCGACTGCTTGTGATGGTACCGCGCGGAGCACAGTGCGCAGGCGTGCGCGGGGGCGGGGGCGCGGCCCCCCCCTCCAGCTGCGTGCGCGCGCGCGTGGCGCTGCAGCGCTGCCCGCGATTCGAAGCGCTTGCTGCAGCCCTGCTTCAAGCAGCTGTAGCGTGCGTCCGTGTGCGTGGCCATGTGAGCTGACAGCTTGTTTGTGCGGAACTGCTTACCGCATATAGGACAGATGTATGGTAACGCACCTGTAGAATGGTCATAATCTTGTAAGTCGCTCCAGAAAAGGCTCCAAGTTGGCGTGCTGGATGCTCGAAGAGAGGACTTCAGTAGTTAACAAGTGGCTTTAAACGTCGTAGCCAAGCGTTGAACTGCTAGTAACTTAAACGTATACCGTAACTTACGGGATGTCTCCCGTAATTGTGATGTTGTTGTCTTCGTGATATCCCGTAAGTGACAGATAAGTTTAGTCTTAAACCGTGAAAGCTTTCAACTGTTAAACAGTGCTAATAACTTTACTGTGAGTTGTTTTTTTTAATTATGTTCTTGTTATTTATTACCTGTGTGTATCCTTATGTGGTTCTGGAGAGTATTTTTGCTAGAGAACTTCTTTCCGCAGTCATTGCACTCGAATGGTCTCTCACCTGAAACAACGTGTCTCTCAGTTACCGACAAAAAAAAGGAATATTTAGAGGTACAGGGTTTCATTTATGAGGAATAGGGTGTAAAGTCCCTCGTTCTCTACATATAGAAAAGGAAGGGTCCTCCGACCAGAAGGGTGATGTGTCTGGTGGGCTACTTACAGTCTTACTGCCCGACGATTGTTGTACATTTATATGCTAATCGCGGGAATAACTTTAATATCGCGATTCGCGATGTAGGATACGTCCGTTTGGTTCGTCCGTGGCGGTTTAGATGATTGTCACCACAATAGATTTGACCAAATACTAGCCGTTATGTCCTCTGAGGTGAACACTAAGGTTAGTGTTGGTGGTGTAAGTCTTCCCGCAGCCAGGCACGGGGCACAGGCGGCGGGCGCGCGGGGCGCAGTGCCGCGCCGCCAGCCAGCGCGACACCGCGCTCGCGCCGCATCGCGCGCACCACCACTCGCGCTCATGGCTGTGGCGCTTCCTGCGATCATACACAGATAAATCATCTACATTGTTGCTATATCGTTGCAATGGCTAAATAACATAATATTGCCATCAACCGGGCAAAGTCCTGACTGAGGAATGCTAGTGAAAAAAATCTGATGGAAAACACCCAATAACACTTTGCCTGACCTCGGAATCGAACCAAGGACCTCACGCAAAGCAGTAGCACTTGCGTCCCCTAGATTCAACAAGGCAAAATGCGAATGGCTGAATATAAAGCTCCTGTATGCATTATTTTTACATGGTCCATGAGGGGAGCAACCATGGTGCTGCGGAAATTATATCACGCCCTATTTCATGGGACTTACACCCGGCGAAATGTGGTTGTTCAATTAATACACCTCTACCTAAACCTTCAGGGAATAGAGGACAGGTGGGATGAAGAGAGAAGAGAATTTTATCAGGATCAATCACAGCTGTTACTGAGCTTCGTTCAATATGACTATATTGAACGAAGCTCAGTAACAGCTGCAAGTGTATAAGAATACTTCTAACTACATAGTTTTTTTTCCATAAGCCGTCGACTTCAAAACACAGCTGTTTAATGGAATTTTGAGGACTGGATACTTTCCGAAAATATGGAAAGTGTATATGGAAAATTATAATGATTCCAAAAACCAGGAAAACCACCGCACTTTTTGTTGTACATATATATATAGTACTTACGTATATACAGCATTTAAACCATTTTTCATTTGAGAAAGTATTTGTTTCCTAAGCTTGATACTTCGTGAGATTGTTCAAAATAATAAGCACTTTGCACAAAAAAAAGCCATGCCGATGGCAGCATCATCCCACAACATTAGTTCGGATTCAGTATGGGGCACTCTATGGTGGAGCAGGTGCATAGAGTGATGAATAAGATACGAGAGGGGCAGGAACGAAAAGAGTGCAGAATTATACAAGCATATACAAAGAGCCATAAAAGAGGAATTAGAACACCATCTAAAGACATAGAAACATCTGACTAACACTGAAACAGGGCATCATACACTTTTCTGAGTCTTATGACTGGGTGGCCCTACTAATGATTGGGGAATCCCACACTTAATACATGCAGACATACCGACACTGCGTAGCATTCACAGTACACATTTAATTTCACTTTCACATTGACAAGCAACTGTTGAATCATAGATTTCTTTAATATGGTGTGTTATTGTGTATTGTTGGCAAACATGATGTATTTGGTGCAATACTAATGGCTTAGGGCCATATACGTCATGCATGATAATCAAGTATGTTGAAATAGAAGTTTAATAGATTGATTATTATTCTCCTTCATTTATTTTCATTTACCTATATTTTTTAATATTCCTTTAAAATATAATTAAAAAAACAATTACTTACTTAAAATATAAAAAAAATTGGAGGTATTGGAAACAGGGTCCAAGCTACCGGCGGTCACAGCTCCACAGAGAGGACCTGCTAGCAATACAAGCTGTGTCCAGGAGTACTGCTTTTTGAATCAAGCCCTTGATCCAGCTGAGTAACGCGAGCCTCCTCAGGTATTGGTTGAGGCTCTTGGCAATTAATTAAGCCATTGGCTGAATCAACTATCGCTGAGTTCACATCCCACATGTCGACAATTTCGCAAGCCAAGTCAAGATACTTGATTTGCTTATCCTTTTCGGCTTTCCTAATGTATTTTAGCATTTCCTATGCAATAATAGCAATACTGTACTGGCCTAGGTATCTGTGGTATTGTATGGGTGTTTTTTGCAAAAATATTACAAGCATATTTGAGTCAGAGACCCAAAACACCATAAGCATAGACAGTCCTAAGATTTATTTCCTTTTTTTATGCTGATATTTTACAAACTTTTTTATAACTCTAAAACAAAATGTCCTTTAGCACAAAGATTCAATAAATAATGCTAAGCATAGACCTTGTTCCTCAAGGTTGTCAGCACCCTTGACCAACAGTTACAATGTCAAGAGCGGTCAGAGTAAGTTATTAAATAATTCTATATGAGTAGCACATTTCTATAACTTGTGCAGCATAACAAACAGATATGAACTTATGAATATATTTGTTAAGCACAGGAAGCAAAACAGTCATACAGTACAAGTCTACCAGTGACAATTCAGAAGTGTGCACCCCTAGATAGTTAGTAAGGTAAGAAATAAGTAATTTATATTGTTACATTTATAATTTTTTTTTAATTGATATTCCATATTATTTTACTTAGACAAGAAGAACTTGAAGACATGCTGTGCCTACCCTAAATAAATTGGGACTAGGTCAAGAGAATGATGAATCTACTATTTCATTAGTTATTGCTAGAGAGAGGTATCTGAGTAGGTATGATTTGCAGAAAATAGCTTAACGAGCGAGATTAACCACTATCTCCATACTCACAGATGTAATTTAAAGTTGAATTTCCTGTTGAATACTTTCTGGCACTTGGGGCAGGTGTGAGTGGCCGGCGGCGCCCAGTGCGCGCAACGTCTGCGGGAGCCACACTCCTCACAGCGAGCCTCCTCCTCCACCAGCACATCACCACTCTTCACGTCCTGTCTCACGGAAGACTCGCACTCATCGTGCGTACCATTTACTTCTCTGTTCTCAAAGTGAAGAGCGTTACTGTCTTTCAAAACATAACCCAAGTACACCTCAGCAAGAATTTGGTTTGACTTCTCACACTTTTCTAAAAACTGAACTGTAGTCTCCAACTCTGTGAGACAGTCACAACAGATGCAAGAAGGTCCTGCATCGTTCAAATCAGCCTTTACCCCAACTTTACTCAAATTCTCGCAAGGAGAAATGCCTTTTCGTTTCCGAAACAGTGAGATCACTGTGTCTTGTTTCTTAAAACATATTCTGCACATAGTCTCGTTACTGAACTTATCCATAATATTTTTTTATTGCGGTATTACGGTGAAATGATACTCAGAAAATAGGTAAATTAAGTTTTTTCGAATGATTTGTGTTTGTTTACGCAGGATCAACAAAAAACTGACACTGTCATGTTGCTGTCAAAAACATGTGTGCTTGTAGCGAAAGTTCGTTCAGGAAGTAGATCTTTTTAGGCGCGGAAATCAATCAGAATATTTTATTATAAAAGCATCAATGAAACCCAAAAATAATTAGAACGACAAAAACAGAATTGATTTCACATACAACTGTTATCAGAACACTAGGTAAGTTGGCAATCTGCCTTAGGTTTGAATAATTGTACCTAACCCAAATAACGTAGGACAAGGAATGAAAAGCAGGTACCTATTACCTAACAGAGACTTAAAATTCAATAAATGTCAGATCTTTATTCCGAGCGAGTACGTAAAATCACGTTAGCTACGTGTTTATCATCTCTAAAATACAAAAGTTGGAATTGTGTCTCGGATAGTATCAGCATAAAAGAGATAAAAGAAGGTTCACATTTCTCAACCGTGCGGTTGCTTCAATTTGCAAACAAAGACACTTAATAATGTTAAAAAAAACAGCCATTGCAATAAACCTACCTTTCACTATGTGTCCTTTTAATCCTTTCACCTGTTCGGTAGGTACCAGAGGTCAGTATTTCTGGTTGGGCTACTTACTTTACAATTTTGACTTCTGACAAGTGTCTGCTTCATGTTGTATAGAACAAGTTACGCAAGAGTGTGTATTGCTAAAAGGCGGCTTCGCCGAGTGATCAGCGCGCCCGCCGCCCGCCAGCGCCAGTGAGAGCCAAGGAAAGTGATCGCGGTACATTTGGTAACCGCTGGGCGTGTGCCCGCATATCGATGTCCTGGCGACACAGGGACGGAGTAAGAACATCAGTTCCAATCGGCTGGTTGTTAATGTTTGTACCACGATGATCACGTCGATCACACGTTGGATCGCAGCTACTGAGTGTGGATTGTTCAGATTGAATTGGGGTTTGATTCTTAAGTCGGGCGGACATGTCCTTCCGCCTTAAATAATTATGTATTACATCAACAAACATTCTCGAAGAATAAACAAGCAAGCAAAGAGCACACTGTGAACTGTGCACATTGTTTACAATATATTAGTTTGACATATAGGTTGAATGCTCTATTGTTTCAATTGTTGCAAATACAAAAACATTTTGATACTTTTAAGTATTCAATACAATCAAATTCGCAAGGCACCAACATGTGCTGGTTCAGTTCACAGTTCGTCCCTGACCGGCTGGTACAATTTTCTCTCGATTACGTTTCTTGACCAATTAGTACCTATGCACATACGCACACTTGTTACACAGGAATGACGGCAGCCACCTACGTGCTGCCTAAAACATACTCAACCATTTCCAAATTGAACTTTACCTTCAAGTGATAGAGTTTAATATTGTGTAACGCTAAATCGGAAGAAGAATTTAGTTGCATTCGATTAGGAACGGTCGAAAGCATACTCGCGTAAGGACGAAGTTCGCAGCTGGCACGTCCGGCTGCCTAGTGAAACCTGCACGCTGGCTACATACTAATTTGATATGTATTAAGTTATAAGTATGGGTGGAAGAGTCCAGTGACAATCGGTTTCTGAGTGGTAGTCGCGCCGGCCGGGCGACCGCATCGATATGAGACTTACAATTGTAAGTATCGAAGCTTTGGAATGGAAGTGATTATGTTGTGACAGTGACAATGATCGTGAAGTTTGTGATCAATCTAAGTGAGGGTCCTAATTAAAATGGTGCGTGGTGTATTTCAGATCGCGTTGGTGTTGTGCGCGTGCGTGTGCCTATCGGCGGGGGATGTAGCGCATCTGAAGGCTGCCAAGACGAAGCTGATCGGGCGGTTTGTGAAGGGCAAGCCCCACAAACGAGGAGTGCTGTCTGCAGTGCCTCCATACAAACTGGGATATGACATCCCAGTCGTGACGCACTCCGTCGTGAAACCTGTTGTAGTATCATACCCCCCCGCAGCAGCGGTCACTAACGTAAAGGTCCCTCTCGCTCATCCTCTGGCCACACGTTATCCTGTACCAGTTGGGCATAAAGTCCCCGTGCCTCATCCTCATTTTGGTCTCAAGTTTCCGCATCAAACAAAAACTGTGTTATATTCAAAACCCGACCATCATTTCCATCACCATCATCATCATGTGGCGCCTAAGCCAGGAATACCTGTGGTGCCCGCGGTGCCTGCTACTCCCGTGATACCTGTAGGAGAACCCACGGCGACCGTGGCCCATCCCGTGCCAGCACCTCCTCCACCCGTGCTTCTTCAACCAACGCCCATACCTGCACCTATCTTCCCAGCCGCAGGTCTAGCCCATACTCACCTCGTTCCTCAGGAAAATACCCACCTAAGGCCTGTAGTACATGGAGCACAACCACCCGCTCACCCTTTTATAACTCCACTTCTGCAATATGCCAACCAATTTCAATATGTTTTGCGTCCCGGTAATGCAGTTCAAACTTCTTTCTTCGCGAATTACCCAAGATATCCGTTTTTGAATTACCCAAATCCAGTTTTTCCGTTGCCTCAAGCTACCCCAACTGTGAGTCAGTTGTTATATGAGCGCCCTCAAGCGCCTCACTTCCAGGTAGGTCCGCAATCAGGTCCAGAGGGCGTGCTGTTCGAGCAGCCAGGTGCTCACGTAGAGCCACCGTTCGTGCATGCCCATGGAGGGATTCCGCAACATGCGGTTCATCTGCAGCCTACACCACAGCCTGGTATTCACCTGCAGCCTACACAGCCTGGTTTTCACGTGCAGCCAGTGCAACCAGGCGTCCAATTGTTACCTGATCTACACTATCCAGGTCAGCAAGAGGTCCATCTACATTCCACTCAGCAGGAGGTTCATTTGCAACCAGGTCAGCCAGAGTATCACCTGCAACCGGGACAGCAAGAAGTGCATTTTCACCAAGGTCAACCGGAGTTGCATCTGCAACCAGGTCAATCAGAATATCATCTGCAACCGGGTCAGCAAGAGGTGCATCTTCACCAAGGTCAACAGGAAGTTCACCTGCACCAGGGTCAGCCGGACGTTCATTTCCACCAGGCTCAGCCGGAAGTACATCTGCACGGTGCTCAGCCTGGCGTGTTGCAAGCCGTGCAGCCAGGTGTTCTGCCTACTCAAGCAACCGTACACCTGCAGCCTACTCAGCCAACGCTTGACCAAGACGGCTGGCATCCCGTACAAACGCAACCCCATGATCTAGGGGCCACGCAACCCGGCGGTCACTTCGGCCAAGATGGTCAATTTGCTCAGGGTGCCCATTTCGGTCAAGACGGTCAATTTTCTCAGGGCGGTTACTACGGTCAAGACAGCCAATTAGCTCAAGGTGCTCACTTCGGTCAAGACGGCCAGTTAGCTCAAGGTGTTCACTTCGGTCAAGACGGCCAGTTAGCTCAAGGTGCTCACTTCGGTCAAGACGGCCAATTAGCTCAAGGTGCTCACTTCGGTCAAGACGGCCAATTAGCTCAAGGTGCTCACTTCGGTCAAGATGGGCAATTCGGACAAAACGGCCATCATCAGTTTACCCAAGAGCAGGGCACGCAAGTGTATGAGCAGCATACCGGGGAGCAGCAGTACCACGACTCGCAAAACCAGCTTCAGCACCATATCCATCAGCAACTCGAGCAGGCGCAGTACGACCTGCACGTGAACAACCACCAACAACAACATCAGCAACCAGACCAGGAGTATGGAGGGCCACAATTTGGGCAAGACGGGTTTAGTCACAACGGGGGCCAAGATTTTAGTCAACCCGGCCAGAATTTTGGTCAGCAAGGTCATGATTATAATCAACAAGGACAGAATTTCGGTCAGGATTTTAGCCAGACGGGTCAGAATTTCGGTCAAGCCTTCAGCCAGCAGCAGCCAGCAGCTGAGTACGGAGTCCCCCAGGGTGCTGAGGGTCGCAGCAGCGCGGAGGGCGAGGAGCAGCCACAGTTTCACAACCACATCCCACTGATGCTGCAGCCTCCTCTCGACCGGCCGCTCGAACATTTCCGGTAATTCGATTTACGTCGAGTGGACCATGTTCAGCATTTATTAGTTACCTCGACGAGTGAATGGAAGGTGTGAGTGACCTACTGACTGTAAATTTTCACTGTAACAACCAGATAAGAGTACAGAGTTTAAAGTGTGTACATAAACTGTTAAATAAATAAATAAGTTTGGTTACAGTAATAAGTAGAGCCAAGTTCAAGTAAATCCGTTCTGCAGTAAAACAAATAAAAACATTACCTATACGAAATAGGTATCTAACTAAATGCTAGAAAGAAAATGATATGTTACAAGTGTTATAGCTTACGAGTCAGTAGTTAAGATAAGATCTGTCGTGCGATCATGCTGCGATCTGTCGTTAGATTGCACCGCTTGTCTCCGCCGGCTCCGCTGTGTATATTATGTAGATAAACTTTATGTTGTGTATTGCCTAATAACATTAGATAGTTAAGTTATTAACATAATTGTAGGAAAGATTTATTTATTTTTAAAGAATAAAATATTATTTGGAACGTTTGTAGGTTGTTTGATTTCAAAAGGGCGTCCTTTTAACAACCAAAGCCAAATAAAAGCAGACACTTCATCAAGTGCCTAAATAAAGTGCCACGACAGGTTGATCAACCAACGTTTCGCAGCCACTTCACATATTTTATTCATTTTCAGACAAAACCTGTGTTACAAAAATTAGTATCACCGCTCACGTAACTAAAAGTAAATCCTTAAGGACGTGTAAAGTCCAACACGGTACATAAATCATGGCAGTGGGTAAGTAGGTATGTACAACCGCGGGAGAACGACCTGAGTATTTGGCAATAGACAGCGGACATGTGGGGGCTAACCGTCACTGTGGGCCGCACGTGTGTTATACTTACTGTGAGCTGTGGGCTATACGCACTAGGTACTCTAGGTACTGCTGGCTAAGTAGGCCTCTCACCACGCGTCCTGCGCCCGCGCCACACACACGCTTGCCGACTGTAACACCTGCGTAACTGCGTCAAATAGCCGGCACTTAAAAGAACAGAACTACTTAATAATTATTACAATAATTTGAATATGCTAATATGTAAGATTACAATCAATTTTATTTAATATTTTGTCAAAATAGCATAAATGTCATTACTTACGTACCAAAAGTAGAGAAGGTAGTTTTGTTGCCCTAGTCGGCATGGTCAGCGTATCAGCGTATCTGTTGAGGACTAGTTCCAGTTACCACTCGCTCGTAAAACAAGATGAATAGTCATAAAACCAATACTAACAGTAAGAAACCAGCTCCCAGTCACAGTATTTCTAACCTAAGCACAACTCCTTATTCAAATAATTTACTATTCACATAAACAAACTCATCATGAAGCTGGAAAGTATCGGTGTGCGTGGAATGCCGCTAGAAATATTTAAGGATTACCTAAAAAACCGTAAGCAATGCATTACAATCGATGCTCACCTAAGTGATGAGTTTCTCGTGTCCTATGGTGTTCCCCAGGGAGGGATCCTCTCCCCGACTCTATTTCAGATCTACGTAAATGACCTCTGTAGACTGAGTCTCCCAAATGGTAGAATTTACGCGTACGCAGATGACACTGCAATTCTTGTAGACGGAATCACTTGGGACATTGTGAAAGCAAATGCGGAGGTGGCAATGGCTAAGGTTATGATGTGGTTAAACTCGAACCTTCTTACATTAAATCTACAAAAAACTACATATATTCCCTTTGCTATACGACGTAACCAAAAACCATCTCCTTCTTTTAGTATAACTCCTCATTCCTGCACAAACTCGTCCACCTCCTGCACTTGCCCTCCGCTTGCTAGATCCGAAAGCGTTAAATACCTCGGAGTACACATAGACGACGGACTGAGATGGGACCAACAAATTGACGCCGTCACCACCAGAACTTTACGTCTAATACATATATTTAAGTCCCTTAGAGTATCCGCCGACGTAAAAACTCTTAAGATGGTGTACCTTGCACTATGCCAATCAGTGATTGGTTATTGCATAGTTACGTGGGGCGGTGCGGCTAAGACTAGATTTCTGAGGGTGGAAAGAGCACAGCGAGCTATACTTAAAGTCATGACGAAAAAGCCCTACCGGTATCCAACAACTGAACTGTTCTCCGACTGTAAAGTACTTACGGTTCGTCAGCTTTATGTACTTAAATCCACCCTTAGAAAGCATGCAGGTCTTTCTCCTCTTATTGCAAACAAACGCACGTACATTCCACCAAATATTCAACACAAGACCACCTTCGCCAAACATCAATATTATATATTAAGTACTCATATCTATAAAAACATTAACAAACATCTCAATATTATAAATCTAAACTCACATGTTCTAAAATCTAAACTAACAGAGTGGGACTACTCTTACACGGAGTCTTTACTCACTTATCTTGTATAATACACTCACACACACACACCTACACACACATACACTCACACCTACACACACACAACATAAAATTCTACTCTTGTATAACATACAGAAGAATGACACAGTCCACTTGATATATAAGTTTTGTTGATTAATGACCGCAAACTACCTCTTATAATACAGGTATACCCTAGCTTATGAGGTAGAGTATTATTCTTGTACAGAATTTGCAACATAAACTATAAATGTATTTCGTAACCAAATATCAAACTCTGTATGTTTTTAAGATAAATAAAGATTATTATTATTATTAAACAGTAACTGCACAAGAACACACATTCACGATTAAAGTCGTGAGCGCACCATTAACACACCCGAAACAGCTGAAACATGGACTTTTGGACATGATACATGGCAGTGACGTCAGGTAAGCGGATCTGACCGGGGCCTAATATCCTGCCAGGATACACGTTATTAGAAAGGAACGACATAAAGTGAGATATAACCGTATGCTATTAAACACAAGGCTGAAACAACGCAATTATGTCGTTTGGGCGGTCACTCATACAACTGATACTGTCGAGAGGAAAGGGTTGATAATTTGTGTGATTGATACTAGGGTTAGCACATATTCACTTACAGGTGCGGTCCCAGCCTAAGACTAAGGGGGGGGGGGGGTTTAAACCATTAAGAACAACTTTTGGAAAACGAAATTATATCAACAATCTCTGGATTTACCTATACGGTGTCGATTCATGCTGGAATAGTTTAGTCGACTTATAAATCGACTTACAGAAATGTTTAGCATAGCGAGCTCGTAATATCTAGCACCCAGTTCGAATTTGATAAGCTTTCACAAATCGTAACAGTTTTTATAGAAAACAAGAACGCAGAATGTCAGAGCGGGCTCGAAAATGTTAGCACTACATCGGGTAGGTTAGATTTTCTTTTGACCATTCATACAGGAGTTATACAGTAGGTACTTACCTACTTAGACGCAAGAGCAAACGAAGCGAGCTCGAAAAGTTCTGTACCCTTCCTCGAAATTATGTTTTCAGGGTTCAGGTACCTCCGTATGTTTGTGAGTTTCTTTATTCCACCATAACTTTGCGTCTTAACTGATTTCAGTGTATGTGGTATCGTTAGAAGCGTTGAGTTATTTCGGGTAACATATATGCTAGTGAACATGAAAAAAAGGGAAATATTTTGTTTTTAGTCAAAAGGACAAGATGCATTAGCGAGCGAAGCGATAAGCAGGAAGGTAATAATTTATATCCGAAAAAAAGGTATTTTATGGTTTGTCAATGTGGCGTGAATGATTTTGGGAGCGCGCCCCCCCCCCCCTCCTGGGACTGCACCTGTTCACTTAAGTGAATTAGGAATTTATGAAGATGCATGGATGAATCCAGAAGGCAGAAGATGGAAGGAGGGGGAAGCCGGGTGGTGCTGCTATTGCGTTTAAACAGAAAAATATCTAAAAGGAAATAAATCGGAAAAGACAAGTACTTAACAGACATTTTTGGCGTTACATGAAGTGATTTTTTTCACGCCTACTAGGTATTGTGCGCGCAGTTTAAAATAATACAATCAATGCCACACCTCAACGTAGAATCACGTCGTGTGAATCTATGCTAGTACAGTATCAAGCAACAGTCACTTATCGTCAAGACAACCTAACCCTAATAAGGTACCTATAGCAATATGCAGTAACAAATAACTCGGGCTCGATGTCTGCCGAGCGCCGCGACGCCCTATACAGGCATTTACGAGCACTACATTTGGCAATCCGCTAGCATTATATCGCAAACGCGCCTTATACGACTGTCACTACAGAATTTTTTTATCCAGTTGTTTTGACTAATACGTAGGAAATATGCGATACTTATTCATGGTACTTAACGACTTGGATCTACATGGAAGCGTAGACGTAAGGAAATGAAATGTATCTACACTAGTTGTGCAGTTGAAACTTATTGCTATAGTAAATAGTTAGGCACTTTTAAATATCTTCGACCGGAGCCATGCGGCCCGGGGTTTCTCAATTCGAGTAGGTAAGTAGAAGGAAGTGAGTTTTCTGTTACTGTGTTCTGTTCAATATAAAGTTAGGTAACTTAGTAAACAGATACAAAAACTTCTTTAGGTACCAAATTCTTACGATTTACAATACACCCAATAAAAACCAGATTATGTGGTATTAATAGACGATAGAATAACACTGAGATTCCTTCGTTGGTATCAATAGTAAGGCTGTAAGGTTGGCTAATCAATAAAACTGCGTGGAACAATGGCCGGTCGCACGAGCGACTCATTGTGCCCTGTTGTGGGAGCCGCAGAACCTATGAGGCTATGACTACAAGTTAGGGCTCGGACATAACAGGGCCGTCTCAAAGTAAAAGTGTTAAAGTGATATCTTCCCTTTCACTTTTTGTTTACACCATCAAAGTAAATATTGATTGACTATTATAGTTCTTGTCTGTTAAAAACTAACATAAGTAATTTAACTTCCATTAAAAGGGAGAACGAAAGAAAATGACTGAAAACAAAAGAAACTTACTCGTATGTTTGAAGCCTAGGCTTTTCTAAAACACTTTAAAACTTTGCTTATCAATAGTTTTGTTTTAATTTCAAGTTGTTTAGGTATTACAAGTGTTGTACAAAGATCGGTTGTATGTCTAAGCCCTAATCTAGCATTATGTGAGTATTACCATTGTTGACGATTGAAAGGCCAGGCGAAGTAAACTTTTTGCTAATATGATTTAATCCCTAAAATTAATGGGAGAATGCATTCAAATCAAGTGCCTAAGGCTATCAGTTACTCAACCACGTTACAACGGAAGTGTACCAAGGCGTATAAAAACTTTTTATGCAGATCTATTGGTAACGCCAGTGCAATAAGGTCTAATCTAATACTGTCTCGTGGAAAAACACACGTAAAAGCCTTAAAAAGTTAGCGAAGCCGTACGTTTAGATTAAGTTTTTATCGCAGAATGTTTTCCAACTAGAACTTGGTATCGCCTGCACTGTCCAATCATAAGACAAAAATATCCTGCAGTAGGGCACAAGTACCTAGTACATACATGGTTCATACGCGGTTGACTGGTAGAGAATGCCTTGTGGCATTAAGTCCGCCTATGTACCACTATTGTACATGAAGTTTGAATAAATAAATAAATACATAGATACATCATGTTGTGTCTATAAGTTCTAATTTCGATCTCTATTATCGGTCTTCTTTTAATGAGCTGATCCTAGCAATGTAGAAGGCATCAAAACGCAATGTCGAAGCGGTAGACCTACACTTAATAAATATGTATTAGAACAGCTTGGATGATGACCCTCGAACAAAACTAGGACTTTCTAGCAAACAGTCTACATTCTAATTAGTAAGTTTTTAATTGCATGGCAACTTGCGATTGTTTGGTAGAACTGTTGATGAAATAAACACCTACGTTAATCTTCTTGAAACTTCGGTCACCGTGGGTTTTACATCAGCCTATATAGTCCCACTGCTGGGCCATGGCTTCCCCATTGCTTTTTACTGTTTCCTGTTGTACCAACACGGGAGTAAGTCTATGTTTTCGGAAAGCTAAATAAAATATATCATCGAAAAGGATCGAAGAATGGACGATCCTCTAACTAGATAGGTTAATTACATTTATTGCCTGGGTGACACAATGTGCATATTATTTAAAAAGCATCGGTATTAATTCTCCTACGAACCCTTTCAGATTAAAACCATTTGGAGATGATGGAAAACATGCACCCTTTTAGCATGTCACCCTTATGAAGCTAGAACAATGTATGATACGTACAAAAGTAGTGGATACTGGAGCATATATCCAGGCCTCCACTACAAAGCGTACAATAATAACCACGTCTCATGGTACAGGGTCTACGAGCGACTACACTCAGTGCTGAGTACTTAGCGTCGTGGTACGCGGGCGGCCAGGAGTTATAAGGTGCCTCGTCGCCTGCGCAGGACTAGTGCTTGTCCAACCAACACATTGATAACATGAAGGCTGCTGTAAGTTACACATTTATACTGTTTACCTAATATTATTATTTTATCTAATATACCTAACTTAATATCTGCTTTTGGAAATCAAAAATTCTTTAACGGAACAATTCAGACATCGGTCAATCAGGGACTGCTTTTCAATCCCAGCGATGGGTATTCGATGCTAGACCGTATTGAAAAGTGTTATACTAATAACACCAATACCGATACCAATATCGATTCATAAATCAGCCAATATAGCCAGCGAAACGGCGTTCAATCCATAAATCTTGGGGCTAATTCTGTTACTGCTTGTGGCTTCCCACTACTAGGCAAACAACTCATTTCTTTTTATAGAGCTGGGAATTGATGCGTTAGTTTACACGTTCCTTAGTAAAGCCTGTATTTGTTTTGTCATCACCATAGCCTAACACATGCTCGGCCCCATTACATGGAACTTATACTAAAGATATAAACGTAACGGGAGAAGTGTAGGCGTATTATACATTTGTGTGGGTAGATACACCTCTGCGTAACTTATCTCATATTGTAATGTGTAACCAGAAATTACCAAAAATCTAAATTTAATTTGCTTTATTTCTGCGCTTTGCCGATACCGCTAAACAGCCTAATATGAAAAATAGAAAATTCAAATATTTTTGAATTTAGAACACAAATAAATGTTTAAAAAAATAATAATCATGCCGTATCTCTTTGCCGAGATTAAAAAAAAACAATCAACGCCGACTATAGTCATTGAACCCATTTGGACGTAGTATCAGAATAGTTATCTGTGGAATTTTTTATTTCCGCACATGTGCGGAAAAATATTAAAACTCCACGCGTGTGAAATACATTGCTTGTTGAACCTAACAGTACAATAAGAACCAGTTGTCGAGAAAGTGTATTGAAAAAGAATTAATGGCAACCATGCCAAGCAGGCACCATCAGTCTAACGAAGTAGGTTTATTTCGGATTCGGTTATCTAACCTATAATTGCTGGCTGGCTGGTAACTGCTCGAGTTGATCAACTAAGCGCTTGCCGCCATTTGAACCGAACCTGGGACACGACGAACGACGCTCGACTCAAGAACACTCACGATCGCGGGACCGTCACGATCGCTCATGATGCAGCTATGCTAATGCCTGATCGATGGCAACACGACGGGCGCCAACAAGCAACATCGCCGATTTACACGATGTCTCGATTGGGAAATGTCAACGATTAATCGTGGAATCTAAATCACTTGAAATCGATCATCAACCTCTCATCTAAACGTACTGTTTAGTGGGTGATTATGACATGAGTAATTTTTATCGTGAGGAAAAGTGTATCAAGGTCGGACACGGGACTGACTGTTCAGGGTATAAGGATGTTATTCGGACCATCTTAACAATATCCTCTATTAACGTCTAGTGGTCGAAAGCGACTGGGTTCGATTTCCAGGTCGGGCAAAGTGTTGGGTTGGATTTATTGGATTCACCCATCAGGAATTCTGCCCGGTTGATGGTACGCAACTACGCACCCTATTATATGGCACTTAAAAATATAACTGGTGATTTGTGGGTGTACTATTAGGTACACCTCTACCTAACCTGTTAGAAATTACTGGTGTGACGTTATGTTATATTAATTACCCTGTTTTTCCAGCTGTGCGTCGTCCTCCTGGTAGCGGCCCTGGTGTCGGGCGCAGAAGAGAAGAAGAACGAGAAGAGAGGCTTGCTAGGCCTCGGCTATGGCGGCTTCGGCCACGGCGGCTACTACGGCGGCCACGGGCTGGGCCTGTACTCGCACAGCGCGCCCATCATCAGCCACAGCGCGCCCCTCATCAGCCACAGCGCGCCCCTCATCAGCCACAGCGCGCCTGTCATCAGCCACGGCTACGGATTCGGCGGCTACGGCGGGCTGGGCCACGGCTACGGACTCGGTCTCGGCCACGGGGTGGTAGCCTCCGCCCCCATCGTGTCACATGGGTACTCCGCCCCGCTGCTCGGCGGACACTACTCGGCTCCACTCCTCGGGCTCGGCCACGGCTGGCATTGAGCCTACATAGCATAATCGGTCTGTGAATGTGTTTGTTTAGTGCCAAATTACTAAGTTCTTCGTTGATGATTCTTTTGATGCAAACTTTTTGACATAAAATTTTTTTTGTGTAATTTTGTGATTTCATTTAGTAAATTTCAGAAAATTCGATGCGTTAAGTTAATACCTGTACATAAGGAATAAGCAATCGGTCATCTAAAAATCATGTGTCATAATTTCTCAATCAGGAAAACATACTGACCGACAACCAAACTCTAGATAAACTCTTTCTCACCTCTACTACAGAAACAATAAGTCCCTAAACTTAATGGTGATAATAAAATACTAACATTCATAAGCCCAGAAATAACAATCCATATCAAGTGACATTACGGAACCTCTCACACAGCAGCCCGTACCTACATGCATACTGCGAAACACGCACTTTTACTAGAAACCTTTACAACAAACCAAGAGGATCCCTACGCTAACATTTCGATACAAACCTAGCTCACTGTTGACTCATGCGCTAATTGACGCCGATGTGCCCAATCCCACATATCCACCAAATTATGTATTTCCCTCATCAGACAAGTTATTAAAGTATTCGCCGCTAGATGGCGTGTCGCAAGCGGAAGCTGCGCCGGCGTCGCCCGGAAGTTACGAAACGTGTGGTTGTGTCAACATCGGCTGAATCTAGTTGGAATAGTGGTTTAGTGAATCGATTGCAAATTGTCAATGGATTAAGCGCACTAGTCCGTCTAGTCCGTTCACGAGCCTAATGGTGCAATTGATCCTTATCTGCATGAGTTCTTTCGACCATTGAAATTGAACACACTTATAATATTTTTACTATTTTCCTCAAGTTTTAGGAATCGACATCATAACTTCTCTCACTTCTAGCACCATTTTCCATTGACAAATAACGCCAAACATTTTCTGATTCCCAGAGTCCACATAGATCTGGTTGTGTCGTGACACACATACAGATACTTTTCCTGACAGGGCGCGGTTTCCATACCGCACTATCAGGTTATGTCGGACCATTTCATAATTCACCTACATGTGTCAATACTTAGTAAATAGCAAGCCTTTTAGGGAAACCACAAACTGAGTGATTAATGTACCGTTATATAAAGTGATGGAAGGGTCCTAGGGTGTTTAATGTATGTTGTTATGTCTTCCACTAATATAATTATTAGAAAGGCTTATATAAATAATAATGTAATTATTGGTAGTCTGTATCTTTACCTTGACGGTGCATCGACAAGTGGTGTATTCACATTCAGCACTTCTTCAAGTGCTGTGATTTAGTTTAACCGTTCTATTTCAAATCGACGGAGGGACTAACTTTTCAGAGGAAAATAAAAGGGCAAGTCTTTTGAATTAACAATTAAGTCAAAGTTAGTAGCTTTATAAAATCATTATTATTCTCCCATAAATATCAGTGTACAAAAAACACAAGAGCAGCATTTAAACCTGTTGCAACGATAATTCAATAAACACCAACAATGCTGAAAAAAACTGAACGTAATTGTACAACAATTACGTTCAGTCACAAAAACAGTGCGACACGGGTCACACGGCGCCGTTACGTTAATCGGTTCTCCTATAAAGGGTTATGTCACATGACGTCACTTGTACTTGTATCCCGGCAGGCGGCGGCACTCAAGTCGGAGTGTTCGGAATGTGCACACACAACATACTTCACACAAAGCTCCGGCCAGTGGCACAAAAACTCTGGCCATTTCGCTGTTGCTTACGACATGCTACGTCATATCATAAGCCACAGACTCACAGTTGCCCTGAGGTGGGAATGTAACTTACATAAACATAGTTGTATTGAAGTTAAATGCTAGTTGAACCACTTTCATTTGTTTTTAAAGGCTGGACCGATCATCATTGTTCTTCCTTTATTCTAATTTATTCCAGGTCTGCGCTTCATGTCTTCTCGTACCATACTTCTCTTTTAGTCGTCCTCTAAGTAGTCACCCCCTCTCTAGCCATATCATCTTATACAAAGTCAGTCCACCCTTTCCTTGGTTTTTTCCTTATTAACCATCCACATCTGAGTAAAATAATATGCAGATACTGGTATTCGTTCTATGTTACCGTGGTTTCACCTTATAGAGATGGTTAGGCAGATAAACGTCCATACGCCCATACTCTGGAAGCCAGTCTGATTACTAGTATTCTTGAACGAAGCTCATAGGAAGAGGTGTGTATCTGCTACACGCAACTGCGAGTCACGCAAACCGTAGGTCCGCAGATAAAATCTAGTGTTCAGTAATCCTGTATTACCTAAGCGCGCTTTAAAATAAGTAGTGCGTGTTTTGCTCTTATTAAAGTGTCACTGAGCCGCAATAGACAAGTGAGAACTATTTACTGTATGAAAGTTGTATCGCAATAGGTTTGTGCACCTAACTACCTACATTAACATCAGCAAGGGCAAGTGTGTCTACTTTGGTCGCGTAGCGTGGCGTAGCAGCGTCGTAGCTATCGAGCGGGCGCAGTAAACAACAGCAGTTGTTTTTGTAACTGACAATACAGTTTTGTAGTACCTACTACTTACATTTATATTAGCGTCAGTCGGTATCGCACCAATATAACAAATGTTCACAATAGCACAAAGCTGTTTTCATCAAAGTCAGTGTGTGACAGTTTTAAATCAAAGGCATATTAAGAAATACATTGATGAAAGTACACAGTATTTTTATTTAGTAACGTATAGAAGAGAGGTTATCCTGTAGCAGTAGGTATGCAGCCTCTTTAAACTCAAACAACGTTATAAAGAGACCCATACTATTAGAATATGAGCCTATATGGCGTAATTGCAATCCATTTAGATAGTCGAAGTGTAAGGTCACGCTGACATTTGGTGCAGTAAGCTAAAGGGCCGCCAGGGCCTGCCGCTGTGATGACCGCCACGGCATTCGAAACGTCTCGATTTAGTTCAATGTTCGCTGTTATTAATTACCATGTGGAAAATTTATTAAGTCAACAGAGATGATCGTGTATTCAGTTTCAAGGCCAATTAAACTATGTACTGCCGCTCTACTATTCTTGGGAAATTCCTCCGATTGTAACTATGTTCCAGTTTTTAAAAGGAGTGGATAGGGACTAACACTACCTCTTAGAGTAGGTATATGAGGTTGAAATCTCAGAAGTAAGATGTTGTGCATAGAAAGCCTAACAAATCTGTAACGAGACGAACTATAATAAGAACTAAAATATAATAGTCAGCACTTCGCAGCATCGGCGCGGCAACCAACAACACACCGCCATCTGATCCCAAACTAGGCAGAGCCTGCACTATGGCAACCAGACAACTGATAAACATACTTATATATTTCTAAATACATACATATTATAGATAAATTTACACCCAGATACAGAACAAATAATCGTACTCATCGCACAAAGATTTGTCCTGTGTGGGAATCGAACCCACGACCGCCGTCCTAGCAGTCAGGGTCACTAACCACTAGACCAACAGGCCTAGTGGTTAGTGATTGGCTCACTTTCACACACTTGATGTAATGAAGCCAACACAGATAGCTTACGGTAAAAGATGTAATTACGAAGCGCCTGTGCTTTTAATGATAAAGTCTTAACAAAAATTAACGTGAGCTTAATACGCCAGGCGCTACCAGCACCTGATGCAATATTTGTGTGATTGCGACGCAGACATCTGTAGGCGCTAGGCATTTAAAAGAAGTGTTTTTGGTGAGTGAAAGGTTTGACTTCCCTCGAGTAAACACGTCCTCCCCTAACGCCAATGATTGGGAGTACAGGCATTATGTTTCATGACGTCACATGAAACATAAGGCTTGTACTCCCAATCTGTCTGTGAGTATTTGTTTATGATGTGTTGCATCACAAGGAGATATCATTTATTTTACAACAGACGCTACGGTAATAATGGCGACGTAGACAAGCCCTTCCCAAATCTCCAGCTCACAGTGACCTATGACTCACATAACATAATAGTATGTAATCTGGTGAGATAACACGACTCTTCCGAAACGGAAGGGATCGCAATGGCTTCGTTGACACACATGCATAAAGAAATCGGATCCAAAAGACACGTGTGCGACTATGAATCGCATTATTTACCCAAATAATTGTTACATCACTTGATTATCTCGGCCTTATCTACGGCCATATCATTGTGAATGTAATCTTAAGAAATGAATAATAATGCGGACTATTAATTATGTTGTGTAATGTTTTTGTAAGGATAGCACGTGGCGTTCTCTAGGTCCTGCCTAAGCGAATGGGAAAATGCGTAAGTTTATCCAAAGATATTGCCTTTTCTCTGTCTCTCTATCTGACTATCATTAAACCATTTGATCTGGATTCGGTTCTCTCTGCCTTTTTTCCCAGGCGGTCTGTTCTGGGTCATCGAGTCATCGACTACAACTGAAGTTATTGCATTCTTCAAGATCTGATAACGAATATGCAAGTTATGAGGGGCATCTTTCGCTTTAAAGGCTTCGCCTCTAAGTTTTGCCGTCTACAAATTCATTCTATGGGGGTAACAACAAGGAAAGTTTGTCATAACTATTGGAACAACCAATCCTGATGCCCAAATATGGAGGCTTCTCAGCGGAGATGCGCCACGGTCACACGCATACTAACACACGTCCGGCATAGCCAGCTCATCACGTATTCATAACTAAGTTTATTGCTATTAACTAATGATATATGCTCGGTTAAATGATAACTGTTACGTAATGGAGTACCTTTGGAGACGTTTCATCAAAGGGCTCTGGGCTGATGGTGGATGGTTGCGTAACATTCAAATTAATCGGATGTCGGTATATATGGTGTGTGTCACCAACAGGGCGTCAAAACTGTGCCGGAACCGTGACCACACGCACTCACCATGAAACTGTTTGTGAGTAAACAATCTATATTTAATTGGAAACAAGAAAACTATTCTAATCATTGTCATTAACAAGTAATAACAAAATCTGTCCGCAGCGCTTCAACAACAAAGTACGCAAAGTTGTCACAACCCTAGAACACAAACATAACAAAGAATTTTTTAATCTGTTTTCCAGATTACCCAACAAAAGTAGTAAATGAGTTATATTTCTACTTCAAATATAATGAATGTGGTGGTTGGAATCAGACTCGTATCATCTTATCAGTATCGCGTGCATCGCATTAGCAATCCCTTTGGTCTTTCAAGTGTCATTAGAAGGCTGGAACTACTTCCCATCAGATAGATGTGCCTGCCTGTTTGCTACACAAGATGTTTAACTGTAGTAACTGCTACATACTCATGTATAGCCGCATAAAAGATTCGTATGTTTGAAGTAGAGGTCACTTCTACATACCTGAACTCACACCTGTTTCCCATGTGATGGGCGACGGCAGAGCGCCAGCTGCAGCAATGTCACTCATATTTTTAGTAAAATTAATAATGCAAGTAACAATATCTTTGATCTTTATCATCTTATTTTTATTCTACTTAAGGAGATTATATTATTGCATTACACAGATAATCCGATTGCCCAATGAATATTATTGTGGTTTATTAGTGAAGCACCATTAACTTTGAAATAAATCCGTTATTGCCAAATTACTATAATTTATGATAAAACATGGCATCGCAAAGTTATGATTCTGGTTAACCTTGCGCCTACAAACTAGATTGCTTTTATAACTTCGTCAATTTTTCTGAGATGATTATCGTTAATTTCTCATTGGTCAGGTATGTTATTCAAACACCGTGTGTGTGTTACTTAGACATCTTCATAAATAATGTCATATAGCATGAGTTATTCTCTTGTTATTTTTGAGCATCGTACAATACAAATCACTCATCACATCAGCCATCGTGCGTGAAAACAATTTCAATCACGTTATTCAATTTTTATTTTCCTTCCGCAGATCTGCACAGTGCTGCTGATTGCCAGCTGCACCGCCTCTCGACAGAAGCGCGGCATCTTCGGCGAGAAGGGCGGGCTGCTCAGCGGGCTGAACGGCCTATTGTCCGGCTTCTCAGGCTCAGGGCACTCACACTCCAGTTCCGGACACTCACATGGGTCACATGGGCCTTCGCATCACTCACACAGCTACCATGGGCCCTCGCACTCACACGGATCGCTACACTCAGCGCCATTGCACTCACACAACTCGCTTCATTCAATACGCTCGGAACCGCTACACTCTGCACCGCTTTTGCACCACCCAGAACCTGTTTATGTTCATTCCGAGTCCCTGCCTAGCTCACACTCTCTCCACGAAGCTCCACTGCTGAGCTCACACTCCTTACATCCTGAGCCCCTACATTTGCACTCTGCACCTCTGCTTAGCTCTCACTCCCTCCAACCGGAACCTCTACATAGCTCTCACTCACTTCATTCTGCCCCCCTGTTGAGCGCGCCTTCCCATTACTCCGAACCTGTATACACAGAGGCCGAGCCTGTTCATTCCCACTCCGGCTTGAACTCAGCTCCACTCCTGAGCTCATACGATCATTCCCCGTCGTTTAATTCCGCTCCTTTTCTTACTGCCGCGCCAATTGTGGAGCACTCAGCCTCTTTACACTCCGCCCCCCTTAGCTTGAGCCACTCCTCTTCCCCATGTTCGAGTAACGGATGCTCTCTAAGCTCAAGCTACTCAACTCCACATTATTCTAGTCATTCAGCTCCTTTGGGCTTGAGCCACTCACCGTCTCTCAGTTTGAGCCCCTCGCCGTCTCTTAGTTTGAGCTCCTTACCCTCTTTAGGATCTAGCTCATATGCTCCCCATTACCCTAGTCATTCTGCTCCCCTTAGTTTGAGCCACTCCTCTTCCCCATGTTCGAGTCACGGATGCTCTCCAAGCTCAAGCTACTCAGCTCCGCATTATTCTAGTCATTCAGCTCCTTTGAGCTTAAGCCACTCACCGTCCCTCAGTTTGAGCCACTCTCCTTCGTTAAGTTTGAGCCACTCCTCTTCCCCATGTTCGAGTAACGGATGCTCTCTAAGCTCAAGCTACTCAACTCCACATTATTCTAGTCATGCAGCTCCTTTGGGCTTGAGCCACTCACCGTCTCTCAGTTTGAGTCACTCGCCGGCTCTTAGTTTGAGTCACTCGCCGGCTCTTAGTTTGAGCTCCTTACCCTCTTTAGGATCTAGCTCATATGCTCCCCATTACCCTAGTCATTCTGCTCCCCTTAGCTTGAGCCACTCCTCTTCCCCATGTTCGGGTATCGGATGCTCTCCAGGCTCAAGCTACTCAGCTCCACATTATTCTAGTCATTCAGCTCCTTTGAGCTTAAGCCACTCACCGTCCCTCAGTTTGAGCCACTCACCTTCATTAAGTTTGAGCCTCTCTTCTTCCCCATGTTCGAGTCACGGATGCTCTCCAGGCTCAAGCTACTCAGCTCCGCATTATTCAGCTCCTTTGAGCTTGAGCCACTCATCTGTGGGTTCGAGCTCATACGCTCCCCACTATGCTAGTCATTCTACTCCTCTAACCTTGAGTCACTCATCCCCATGCTCAAGTCACGGGTGCTCGCTAGGTTCAAGCCACTCAGCTCCACATTACTCTAGTCATTCAGCTCCTTTGAGTTTGAGCCACTCGTCCCCACATTATCCAAGCCACTCGTCGCTCCATTCGAGCCACTCCCCGTCCCTACTGCCGCCGCACAGTCACCACGGACACGACAGCCACCAAGGCCACTCGCCTGTCGTCATCAAAGTGATCAAGGCTCCTTCGCGGTACGCGTCCGGTTGGTGGTGATAATAGTGTTGAACGAAGACCTGAGTTTTAAGTTATAATAAAACATTTATAAGTCGTATGTATGTTTTATTTGTTGAGACATCCCAATTGTTACAAATAAGGATTTAAATAATAGTTTGAAAAATAAAGCAGGTGGACTAAACGTTTCGCTCACTGAAGTTGTGACAGGACTCTAAAGCTATTTTGGCGTTTGCATTACTCGCCGACTACTAGCATAACTACTACTAAGCATGTGAGAAATGTCATTCTAAAACAATAGGGAATATGCAAGAAATACAAACCTTTTTTTATTTAAAAAAAATGCCTGGTACATAATATAACATTGTGGTACACATGTTTAATTTTCTAATACAACACTTATTTTACAATTTAATATTTTATGTAGAGTGTTTTTGGTGAAACGGAACGCAAACTCAAAACGGTAGTGACGTCAAACACTATGAGTCAAAGAAAAACTTTTAATTTAAAAGTACTTACAGTTTCAATATTTTTTTTATTATAATATTGTTATTGCAATGTTTGCTTGAATATAGCAAATAAAATTCATAAAATTATTATATTAAGTTTAAAAAATTTGATGTAAACAAGGCAGATAGAGGTAAGTGACGTGACATAACATGACATGAATGGCCGCGACGGTCACTGACGTTTGAACTGTCGTAGAAAATTGTAGGAGTATAATTTTTTTTCAGCGACAGACAGTCGTTGAACTTAACTTTTAATTATTTTCTTGGGTGTTATTACTGTATTGTGAAGAAAAAAATACATGCATATTTCTTACTCCAAAATTTGAATAAATTTGGAGTAAGCTACATAGATTTCTTAACACTGAACTAGTTTCATCTCACTCAAAAGGAAGGACTATGTCTACACTACACGCACTTTGCATACCGTTTCGTCTCCCACCATACGAAGACTAGTACTATTCATGTGTATTTTGACAGCACTCCTTAAAGGGTCGTTGGCAGTTAGTAAGCGTGTACAGGGGGGGTTGCGAAGTCGCTCGAGACGTGTTTACATCAACATGTTGGTTACGCAATGTACGCAGGTGACTTGTTTAATGGCAAAGGCTAAATAACTGTACTGACTATGGATCAGACGTAGGTAAAGTGTGAGACTATTTCCAGGTCGAGCAATGTGTTATTGGGTTTTTCCATCAGAAATTTCACAGTAGCAGCTACGCAGTCTGGATTCGTGCCCGGTTGTCAGCCACAGGCTCGTCTCGTATTACCTCTCCTGTATTACACCTCTGCCTAACTCTTCGGGGATTAAGACGAGATGTTATGTGAATTTAGAAACATCATTTGCATCTAGTAAAGATAAGGTGGTGGTGCAGTGCTCATAAGTGTGCTACGAGCTGACAAGGTGGCTCGCCCCTTGGGAAAATACAATGATGCGATACCATGTCATCATGATACCGGAATTACCTTACAGTCTGCTGAACTCCTGAACAAGGCTCTCGAACCTTGATCTTTACATCTAAGTGGTCAGGAAATAATATTATCATATGGCGTGGGAATGATGTTATCGTGTCAGACCGAAAATTGTGGAATAATTTACACGTAGATTAGACCACATCGAAAATAAATAATACATCGTAGAAACCTAAAAAAACTTTTTTGCAAAAAATAAAACCGACTTCAAAAACAACAAAAAGTGAAAAATAACTTTAGCTTCCGAAGTCGGTGAGTTTTGTTTGTTTGATTTAGTTTCTTTTGCCACCGACTTCTGAACGTATCCTTGTGTTGATGTATGATGGTATTCATATATATGACGTCATGTGCTAACTAGCAAATTATTCTCCGATATAAACGGCAAAGCCTCTTTACCATCATCTCAGACGATTAACCTTTCGCCTTAACCATAGTGTTTGGAACTGCGTAATAATATTATGATCGCAAGTTGTGTACTAATATTGTTTGATTAAAATAGATTCTTATCCTAGATTTCATTCAGTCAGTCCTTTAAGACTGACTTTACGTCAATTGATCCGGGTTTGTCGATGTCTACCTCGTATACCTACGCAATTAAACACACTTTCATTTAGTATAGTAGTCTAACAAGAATCTCCTTTGTGCAAAATTCTTCACCAAATGACACAGCATTTGATTAAAAATGATCCTAGTAGTGTAAAGGAGGCCGCGTGTTGCAACGAGGCACCGAACCCGTCAACAGGAAACGACGACCGCCCAGCATCCACACAGCCTTCATATTTATCGAGATGCAATTATACACAACTGTACGATATTGGGCCATACAAGCCCCAGGCCTCTCAAATATAGGATATGTGTCCATGCAAGCCGGCGGCTCTGCCTGAACAGGGTAATAAAACTCAATTAGACTGCGATTACATCAATGAATTAATAAATCAATTTGTACATTAGTTACTGACAGATTCAGCTGCGTAAGTTAATTAGTGATGTCATGCCGAGCACAAAGACCCACTGATGAATATCAGACATCAATCTACACGGCTGCAGTTTGAATGGTTGTGCGGTTAGCTATATTCAATTAACTTCGGGCTGGTGATCGAGTAGTTGTGAATTCGGCACCTAGATTGATTAGTACAAACAAGACCTTCACTTCGTTAGAACCCACAAAACATATTTTAATATTACCTGGGAATTACAGGACCTTGATATAACTACCTTTCAATCTTCAATATCAGTGTAAACATCTACAAAATCATAGTAGGAATCTGCGAAGGTGTAATTAAGTGGTCGCAAGGATCACAGAATTAGGCACAGATATTATGAAAGTGAATTAAACCAATCAACAAGTGATTAGGTCAACACTGATTGGACTCTTTACGGTCGAAGTTCCTCAAAATAAGACAGACTGATGTGAAGTCGATTAGATGGTCAATTAATTAATTCATCAAGGCAACTCGTTACCTTTTATTTGGGCATCTAATTCAGTTTTTTTTTTGGTTTTTGTCCAATTCGCACATTGAAGTTTCCAGGAAATAATTTATCTTGTCGAAGAGAACACCAAAATTAAATTTGACTGAAAGATAATTACAATAAATTAACTGATGTCTGATATAGAATAATATTGAAACTTATAATGACGAGAACCGATAACTTCCTATACATCACGATCAAATTGCTATAATAAATAAGTACCTGTACATAATAACTATGTAGGTGCCGATTCCTAGGTAATCACATTTACCGGCTATAACTCATCGCAAATGTGCAATAAGTGCCGCAAAGGTGATTGGTTCAGAAGTCCAAGTTATCTCTAGAGTTATCTACAGTAGCGAGTTCGCTCACAGGTACCACTTCCATAAACTCATCCATTACATACCTAAACTCACGCCTTTTTCCTATGGGGGTAGGCAGTGACTACTGAACACCACCTTCTACGATTCTTACATACTCCTTTTGCTTTGTCCACTTCACACATCTGGCCTTACCTTTTGTGAAGAACATCACCATAAAGGTCAGTGTACTCTCTAGACGGCTACCACCGTCTAGAGAGTGAAACTCCATGTCCTAGAACCAAAAATTCGAAGACATGTGACATTTACTAACCCGCAGAGGGCCCGCGTGGTGGATTATAGCCCATTCCCTAACATAGAGAGGAGGCCGTGTGTCCCAGCAGTGGAAACATTATACGCTAATTATGCAAACAATCAATGATATTATAAGTAGTAAAGTGGTGCAAACAATAATGTAATGTATGGAGCCCATGTGCCTGGTAGAACAGTTTTTTCATCGTTGAATCATCATCCGAATGACTCCTCCGTGCATCGTTACAATGCCCTTTCCTGTGCCGCCTACAGTCAGAGCTTTAGCGTGACCTTTCGTTTTTGGTCCACCTTGTTAGGTTTGGTCTTTCTTCGCTGCCAACTGCGTCTCACGGTTGTCACTCCAGCACTTTTGGCGGCATCGACCACCTAGGATATACAAATATTAATGAATCGCAATCTGTGACACTAAAGTTAATCGCTCAGCCACGTCAAGTCACACCCTCCTACCCTTCTCCCAGGAGGATAATATATATTGGCGTAGGGGCGAAGCTCTTGTATACTATCATTGAGCCATTATTAATCATTGAGGAGTGAACCTTTTGCTTAGAATACAGACAGCCATTCCTATGGGTGCACAAAGCTCTCAAGATGCGCTGGGTTTAACCACAGACCACCAGGCGACCTTACTCTTACACATTTGGACAACATATCATTTTTGAACTGCTAGTTCAGCAGTTTCCTTATTATTGATTCCGGCTTTTTTGCGAAGATCTGACCGCGAACTAAAATGTCAATATTGATATAATTGATTAAAAATGTAAAATGATGAATTTTTTGTTCGCTGCCTTATTTTCTGTAAAGTATGTGGTAATTTAATGCAACAGGAAAATGTCTGAGTGCATCATTATATCTTATTGGGTTGTAAAGTAATAATTTATCAGCCCATTTATGTTCCCGATCAGCTGCAACCTTCAAAAAACTACTTCAGTTTATCTACTCGTATTTATTAGTACTCGTATCTGTAGATTTCGGTAACTTTCATTCCTTATAGCTTGCATACTAGAGTGACTTCAAAAACGAATGCCGGCAACACCCGTTTACTTAAATTGTAACTTCTGTATTCCCTTATAGACAGTAATAATAACTCACCGTCTAGCAGCGGCGAAGGTTCCATACAACTGGATTCGTACCGGCTTCCCTTCGGAAAATGGCACAGCAGTCAGTATTCTATAGACAAATAATGGGATCCCTTCTTTTCGCATAATGTTCTTTGTCCTAATAAACTTCGGCATAACGATTTTGGCACAATTTTTTTTGGCATAATAATACTTCGGCATACATTTTATGTTGGCATAATCATCTTAAAACTAATTTGTTTTGGCATAAATTTGATTCGCATAACGTTAGTAGGCCTAATGACTATTAGCATAATAATATTTAGGCATACAAAATATTGTTGTGTGAGCGAAAGCCGTCTGCGACGATTAGCACGCGTGGGGCCGCGCCGGAGCCGTGACAGAAACCCTGCCTGCTGCATGTTGCATGCTCTCTTGAATGCTGCATGCTGCATGCTTGCTTGCATGCTGCATGCTTGCTTGGTTGCTGCATGCTTGCTTGCATGCTTGCTTGCATGCTTGCTTGCATGCTGTATGCGTGCTTGCATGCTGTATGCTTGCTTGCTTCATGCTTCCTACAGCGAAAAAAAAACCCACAAAATTGTTCAATACGGTATATTATATTAATATGTTATTTATTACCTGATTCAGGAGATATGGCTTTTTTCCAATCGTCGAAATAAATTGGATCGCCCTAGCTTTTTTGCCCGAAGAGGATAATTATCCTCTTCGGGCAAAAAAGCTAGGGCGTATAAAAAAGTTATGCTTTAGAACTTTATGCTTAATAAATTTATGCTTTAGAATATTATGCTTCATCATTATTATGGTTAGAGAAATTATGCTTAAAAAATTATGCGTAAGCTGTTATGCGTAATTATATTATGCGAAAATATAATTATGCCAAACAAAATTATGCTAAGTTATATTAGGTCTTAACATTTTATGCAAATGGACAGTGAACCCAAATAATGTAGTCACATTAAAGACATTTACTCCGGCTTACCTCTTACAAAAATTCACCCTTCGCTACTGCCGTCTAGTTCCAACAATTTGGATGCTTACAACCAAATGTGGTTGTCCCTGACCAGCCGATCTGCCTCGGATGCTCGCCAGGAGTTCAGGCGCGAGTCGGTGCAACACAGGCAACAACTAATCATTCAGCAACAACTAATGACCTGTCACGCCGCAGCCGTACTGGGCTGTGAGCTGTGACTGTGTGTATGCACTAATGTAGCTACTAGTAATGATTGCTTTTAGAACTGAATTATACAATGCGTTCTAACCTCGTTAGGATGTTGTTTGATGCCGTTTCGTATGTCTTGTAAGTCGATCTATTTGTCAAGTTGTTAGCTAATTATGGATGAATATTGGTGTAGACCTGCACTGGTCGGGTGGAAAATGGTCGCGCCTCTCAAACACACCTCACACTAAATAATATTTATTTTATTTTAGAGAAGGCTTACAGACTAACAAAAAAAAGATATAACAAGTGTAATATTAAATAAATATAATAAAAAATAATAATTATATTATATTATAATATTAAATGAAGTGTTACTTAATTTTGTTGCTAAGCCAGTACAACATTTTTTCTTATTTGTACAATTGTAGTATAAAGCGGTTTCTTTCCTCAAACTGAGAATGACAACCAATCCTTACAAGGGGCATCGTGTCCTGGATTGCGGAGGTCAAATTGGTAGTCATCATCATCATCATCCACAGCCTGAATTCACCCACTACTGAGTATAGGCCTCTCTTTTCTTCTGCCAATCTCCACGTTCCTGTGCCAGCCTCATCCAGGTTTTTCCCCCGATGGCAACTATGTCGTCTATCCATCTGGCCGCCGGACAACCCACATTTCTATTCCCCGTTCTTGGACGCCATTCGGTGACAGCCTTAGTCCACCTGTCATCACTGCGCCTTGCTAGGTGTCCTGCCCAACTCCATTTGAGTTCCGTAACGAGATTTCCAATATCGAAAACCTTTGTACGTCTTCGGATTTCGACATTAGGAACTCGATCTACCAGCTTTATGCTGAGCATGGAACGCTCCATGGCTCTCTGTGCAACTCTCAGTCTGTACACAGCCTCCTGCGTGAGCGTCCATGTTTCAGCACCGTACGTCAGGGTGGGTAGAACCCACTGGTTATAGCGGCGGGACCTTAGACACAGCGGAATGTTGGCTGATTTCAAAATGTCGCCCAATTTACTGGACGCAGCCCTCCCAAGCTGTATTCTTCGGGATATCTCCTTTTGTTGATGCTATTTGCCAAATGAAAGCATATGGCCAAGATAGACATACTCAACCATCTCCAACTCCTCATTTACAACTTTGACAGAAGGATTTGAACAGCCGTTGATGTTTGCCATAATCTTCGTCTTGGCCATATTCATCTTAAGACCTACTTTAAAAGAAGCATCGTACAGGTCTTGAAGCATATTTTGAAGGTCTCCGAAGTTTTCAGCAAAGAGGACAAGGTCGTCTGCAAATCTTAAATGCGACAGGTAGACACCATTGATATTAACACCGCAACAGTCCCAATTTAAGCATTTCACGATGTCTTCGAGTACTGCTGTGAAAAGTTTTGATGAAATGGTGTCACCCTGTCGTTCTCCCCGTTTGATCCGTACGAAATACATGTGGAATTGGTAGTCACTCCATGTTAAATACTGGAATTCAGCTGCATTCGATTAGACTGGACGACTGGACCCAACGTAGGTAATGGCAAGACAAATGATGATGGCAGATGAACTCAAAACGTAAGGCTCGGCTGCCGAGCTACTGACCACTGCACTAACCAAACAAAAAATAACGCTAGTTTAAATAATAGTAGTGATCTTAATCTCGATTTCGCATGAACTTCAAGGTTCTCTCAAAGTAAGGTGAGCACATAATTGGGCTCTAGATCTAAAGCGGTGGCCGTGAGAGTTCAATGTGTTCATGGTCACCCTTACTGTGTTAATATGATTGTGGTTAGAAAGTGAATCATCACTATACGTCTGTCTGTATATTTACCGCATAATGGATGCTGAGTTGACCAAGTAAGCTTACTTCGGCCAACCTTCGGTGCTGAAAAAGACAATAAAAGGACTACAAACCACCACTAGGCAAACATATTTCTGATATCATTCAAGCTTTTGTAATTAGTGCTTAGAACTACAAACTCGGGTTTTACTCAAAAAAAACCGCAACACAAGACACAGATAGAGAAAGGATTGCCTATTCGGGCAAGTGATGAATAAGACAATCCAATAAATCAAATAATAATGTACATTTAAGGACTTGTGATGATGAATCACTGTCATGCAATGTTTTATGAAACCAATTAAACTGCATGATGTATTCAAATATTAATTTGTTCGAAGGTAATCAAATAAATTTATTGAACAAGGAGATTAATTCAGTGAACGGTCTTAAATAATTTTACAGTTGACAATTAATCTCTTAATTGCTAGATTGTCAATAATATATATTACGTCGCCAAGGGATTGATTTGGTCAGCAAATCGGAAAATATTCTCCAGCCACCATCTGGAAAGAAGCAATCCCGATCGCCATTAGACATTGGTACTCAAACATTATTGGCGAAATGTTGGCGTACTATAAGCGTACCTCTGCCTATCCCTTCCAGAGATTACAACCATGATGTTATGTTTATAACATTGAACAAAAGAATTTCATTACCAATGAAACAACTACACAACACACAACTATACGTAAATAAATAAAAATGTATCAAGGACACCGCGCAGTATCCTCTTGAACCGTTCTCATCAATAATACATACAACGGGTTTTAAATTCGGTTTGTTCGCATTATGTAGTAAGGTTAACAGCAGTATTATGTAGCGATCATAATTTTATTGTCTATCAATATTATTGTTGCGTAAAGCTCGTGGACACATTGTCAGTTCCTTTTTTTTTTCAAAAAGAGGAGGTTATCAATTTTTCTGTTTTTTTTTGTGTATTTTCAGCGATATCTTCGCCAATTCTGAACCGATTTCGATGATTCTTTTTTGTTTGGAAGCAAATTATTTGCGGTAGTCCCGTTTAAATTTGTTGAAGATCTGATGCTGGTCTTCAGAGACAATGAAACTCTTCAATAATAGACAGCAAATCTACCGTGATTGCTGCAATCGCTTGGATGTTTATTGTTTACACAACATCATAACATAACATCACGCCTGTATGCTCTAAGGGGGTATGCAGATGTGTACAGTACACCCAGATTTCGACAGTTAGGTATATTAAGTTACATTCAATTCGGGACTAGCTGTGCCCGCGACTTCGTTCGCGTGGCAATTTTGGTGTGTATGTGAGAGACTGCCTCGTTGGTCGAGTGGTCGCAAGTGCGACTACTAAGCATGAGGTCCTGGGATCGATGCCCGGGTCTAACAGTGTTAAAAAAAATGTTTATTTTAATTACATAATTATATTTATAACGCACATGATTTAGAGATCACCTTTTAAGCAAGGAGATGCTTGTGTAACTCCGCTCTTCCATTTAACATTAAATAAAATGTAAGCAATTGAAAAAAATACTATAAATACGTACGTTAATGGGTTATTCCATCAGGAATTTTTCAATAGCAGCCACGGAATCTGGATTTGTGCCCAATTGGTGGAAATAGGACATGAACATCAACATAACTGGCGACATGTGGATGTACGATTATGTACACTTCTGCCTAAACCTTCAGGTATTACATGGCGTGATGTGTGAGAACTGACTGACTGATCAAAATGTGAAAATGGCAACGATATGGCTTAAAAGCCGTTTATTTTGGCGCTATACAACTTTCTTTTTAAAGTGAACCATCACACGCCTTGTTGGGCACTATTTATTTTGGGATCCTTTCTTTTCGCATAATGTTCTTTGTCCTAATATACTTCGGCATAACGATTTTGGCACAATTTGTTTTGGGATAATAATACTTCGGCATATTTTTTTTAGGCATACATTTTATGTTGGCATAATCATCTTAAAGACTAATTTGTTTTGGCATAAATTTGATTCGCATAACGTTAGTAGGCCTAATGACTATTAGCATAATAATATTTAGGCATACAATTAATATAAATAACGTCAGCGGCACCCCGAGGTTCGGTTGGTTAGGTTCCTGTAAACCCTGCAGCCAGAAATAGGAGCTCCGTCGACCTGCTGACGGAAACCCTAACCCTAGAGGGTTGACGTCAGGGGCACCCCGAGGTTAGGAAAGTTAGGTTCCAGTAAACCCTGTTATTTTTGGATATTACGCTTAAAAAAGTTATGCTTTAGAACTTTATGCTTAATAAATTTATGCTTTAGAATATTATGCTTCATCATTATTATGGTTAGAGAAATTATGCTTAAAAAAATTATGCGTAAGCTGTTATGCGTAATTATATTATGCGAAAATATAATTACGCCAAACAAAATTATGCTAAGTTATATTAGGTCTTAAAATTTTATGCAAATGGATAGGGAACCATTTTATTTTCTAGTCACTTTTATGGTTTATCGTCATTGTGAAACCCAATTTTAAGGGAAATTGTAACCTCTTAAATTGAAATAGCAAGTCATTTGAAATAGTGGGCATGCGGGGAATTAAAGTGCTCTCTCCATTAGCAGCTCCGTTTTTATAATGTTACTGCCCAGCTCTGTGATACGAAGCCTGTTGCCGTTGCACAGTCTGGTTGCATCAAGGTTTCACATGACCAGAACTGGAACGCCAACTTTAAGCTCCAGCTGATGGGACAGCACGCCCGTTAACTCCAGGGAGTTGAGAAATTCAACGGGGTAGGCAGTATCTATCGTCATTAGACATCACAGTGTCTAGATGTGTATACTTACTTTTGAATCGCCGACGATCATATCAATGTTTTTTTTGTTTATTTTACTGACCCACTCGTTTTTTGGCGACAGCACTGCCCACTCACACAACCTCTTTTTATTTTTTATATTAACCTCCAAATTGAGAAAAACGTGCATGCCATGTTCCTTCTTAGCCCTTTGTGTTTCAGGGCTGTGGTATATCTTTCGAACAGTCCCGCAGCCCCGGTAGTCATCGGCCCTTGCGGACCCCTTGCGGTTTGCTGAGTTTGATCTCTTTGAGGCGCGCGCGGAACACGAACGTGCCGTCAACACGGCCTATCGTCATAAGACGGTCGGACGGCGAGCTGGGCCATTACTCACCGTCCACAGGGTCTAAAGTCGCCGAACGACGCCACCCATCAGTGCCTGGTTGCCGCGGATGTCCTGCAAGCTGCGGTTCAACGCCTCTAATGCATGCTTCTGCTACATTGTGAACTCGTCATACTATTAACTTCCACTGCTGCAAAAGGACTCCCCCTTTTTTGCTGATGTTGCATGTTGGGGTATATTCGCTTGCAAGATTCAGCGGCAATTTGAAAATGGAATGTGCAGTTTGGCCACCCTTAAGCAAAGTTGCAGCAATGCCCGAGGAAGCCATAACCACAGTTATATGACGGTACGGTTGGCACAGTGACTGAGAAATTGATTGCGGCGCTGAGTGTTGCGGGTTTGATTCCCGCACAGAACAAATTACAACGTAGGGAATTTAATCAAATTTTAATTTTGTTTTCATTTTTAAACTTTTTACAGATTTTATTTCGTAATGGGTTGTAAGTAGTACTTATTACTTCCCTGCAAAGAGTAAACACAAAATGAAAATAAAACCAAATTCATTTTCAGCCATTCCGACTACACTTCAAACATATTTAATAAAAAAATAAGTTGAGGATACGCTTTAAAAAATATAAAAATCCTATGGATAAAATTGAATTGAATTTAATTTCCAAGCGCTGTGAAAAATCAGCAATGAATTTATATAATGATTATCTTAAGAATTTAGAACAGGGTATCAAAAATAATCCTAAACTTTTCTGGAGTTATATAAAAGCTAAACGAGGCGGAACTAGTGCTTACCCACAGACTATGACTGACGGACAGACTATAACATGTAATGGTTCTGAAATCTGCAATCTTTTTGCCAATTACTTTTCGTCCGTATACACATCTGACAGTAAAATGGAAATAAATAATTGCAAGACAGAGTTCCTACAAGCTCTACATAGTAATAGTCAGTGTTTGAGTGCCCCGGTAATCAACCGCGACTGTTTGCTTAAGAAACTCAAAACAATTAATATTACCAAGGGACCAGGACCTGATGGCATCCCACCGATATTCATTTCTTCCTGCGCGGCAACTCTGGTTGCTCCTTTAATGATAATTTTTAATGCGTCGTTAGCCTCAGGGACTTTTCCGTCCGAATGGAAAAAAGCAAAAGTGGTTCCAGTGTACAAATCAGATAGCAAAGATATCATTTCAAACTACAGGCCTATTTCAATACTTTCCACTTTCGCAAAGATTTTTGAATCTATTCTTTGTCCGTATATACAACATCATTTTAAATTATACCTTAGTGACCATCAGCATGGTTTTGTAACAGCGAGATCTACAACTACAAACTTAGCAACTTTCACGGAGTCATTGGTTCAGGCAGTAGACAAAAACAAACAATTTGACGTAATATATACGGACTTCAGTAAGGCGTTTGACAAAATGTCCCACGCTATACTAATCTACAAACTTGCAGCTTACGGTGTATCAGGGTCCTTACTTCAATGGTTTGAATCATATTTAAGAGATCGCAATTTCTACGTCGTTGTGAATGGATTTAAATCTTCAGAGCACACAATAACTTCTGGCGCCCCTCAAGGTACGCACTTAGCTCCAATAATATTTAATATATTTGTTAATGACCTCCCCCAATGTTTCCAATATTCAGAACCTTTTTTATATGCCGATGATTTGAAATTTGCACGATTGATTGAATCCCCAATAGACAACGAGCTTCTACAGAACGACCTTAACAGAGTAATTGAATGGTGTGAAAATAACAGAATGCAACTGAATTCTAACAAATGTTATCACGTTAAATTTACGAGGAAAAATAACTATATAAATACTGAATACTACATTGACCAAGTTAAAGTACAAGAGCTCGAAATAATCAAGGACCTAGGAGTACTTTTCGATAGAAAAGTAAGCTTCATACCTCACTTTGAACATATAATTAAAAAATCATCCAAAATGCTAGGCTTCCTGCTTCGTAATACGAGAAGTTTTCGTAAGAGCAGTACCAAAATAATGTTATACAACAGTCTCGTGCGTAGCATATTAGAATACTGCAGCGTGGTATGGAGACCTCACTACGCCACTCACATGCTGCGGTTGGAACGAGTGCAGAAGCGTTTTGTGTGGCACTTAGCTTTTCGTGAAGGGAAATCCAATCAGCTACCCTCCTACAAAATGCGCCTGCACTATTTCAAAATGCACACGTTATCCACACGCAGAGATGTCACCGATGCCATATTTTTGTACAAAATTGTAAGAGATCGAATTGATTGCTCTAAATTGTTAGGTCTTATTAGATTCCGTGCGCCATCTAGATATCCGAGAAATATAATTACACCGTTATGCCCACCTCAACGTAGGTCTGTACTTGGCACAAACTCACCTATACCTAGATTATGTAAAATTCTCAACAGCTACAGTGACTTAGTGGATATACACCAGGACAATATTAATAAAATTATTAAAGTCGTTGTAAATAATTCACGCGCAGAGACTTGAATCATGTTGTAATAATAATAATAATTTTAAATCTCATTGATCCGTTTAATTTATTATACCAATTAACTTATCCTAATGTAATGTAATATTTGATCCAATTTAATTTAATTTAATCTAATTTATATACCTGCTTCAATTATATTTTTTTGTAATATGTCATTACTTAAATTTCGATGAGCTTAATTAATGTATTTTGTTTTCCTATTTAATAATTAACTTGACATCCTTATTATTTACGATTCCATTTTTTTTGTTAATATGTTTATAAGTAATTAATTTGAATGTTTTAACTAACCTAGTCTTAAGAACAAAACTAACCTAAATATAATCAAAGAATAATATGTAATAATAATAATAAATTTTGTATGTTATTCCGTTTCCTGTGCATGCGGTGTTAGCCTTTAAGTAGTTGTTACACTTGCCAATGTATACCTGTCAATCTCAATGTAATGTTACGTGTAAACAATTGTTGGCTAACCTTAAGTAAATAAATAAATAAATAAATAAATAAATAAATAAATAAATAAATAAATAAATAAATAAATAAATAATTAAATATATCATAGAAATCGCGTATGAGGTTACTAACTAAATGTTAAACATTAATATCTTTTGCATCTGTTGTTCGATTTTGATGAAATAAACGCTAAATGTTACTCGGAAAAATGCTTCTTATGTTTAAATATTTCGATTTTGAATACAATAAGGGATTTTTACGTGATGCGCGCACAAACGAACAGACAAACCGACAAAGAGACAAAAATTCTAAAAATGATAGAAATGGGTTCTGTGTGTGATCCTCTACCACTCCTACTATTTTTTTCTAAATATTTTCATAATAAACGCCACGTCTACAGATTTATTATATGTATAGATAAGCCTATTACCATAAAATGGATTGTTAACAATGTAAATATAAAAAAATATAATGCATAGCACAAAATAACTCAAGTTTCAGAAGTCGGTGACAAAAAAACTCAATCAAACAAACAAAAGTCACCGACTTCTGAAGCTAAAGTTATTTTTCCACTTTTTTTGTGGGTTTTAGAAGTCGGTGTTATTTTTTTTCAAAAAGTTTATTTATTAAACTTCTTGTTGCGAAGTACCTAACTAAGTATAAAGTATAAGTTTTTAAACTGTCATGGTCACTAACATTATAATTAACACTAGAAACGGGATATTTACCATATCGGGAACTCAAAACAAACCGTGGACATGGTAAATATCCCGTTTCTAGTGTTAATTATTAAATATAAAGTAGGTCGATTGTCGGAGTACACACTCACCTATTTCTTTCTATTTGTAAATAGTTCCAATTCGCAGTTCATAGCATATATTAGTCCTCCTGACCGTATTCGGCCAATCTCAGCGGAGACTAGTCATCGACACTAGTGCACTATTATAAAATATTTCATAGTGCACTAGTGTGCGCCCAAACACAGATCCATTAACTGTTCCTTCATCCTCGTAGACCGATGAGATTAGAAGCAACGGCTTAACGTATTTACCGAGACATAGGGGAAAACCACAATTTCCAAACTCTGGGCTGGTGAAAACTGCAATAATTTGTCCATTAGGTATTTCTTAGTAGCAACACTACCCGAGCTTGAAATTGAACCAGAATCCAACGCGTAGAAGTCGCGCTTGGAACCACTACACCTGCGGGGCAGTCAGTTGTAATCTTACGTAAACAACCAAAGGGGTTACCCTAATAACTCTCTATTTTGTTCGTCTAATGTTTAGTTGTCCTGCCTGGATATAGAAGTGTTGTAATTTGTTGTCCACTTTGAGTGCATTATTTTTTATAAAATCATATTAGTGCTGTTTAAAAACTACTTATTTATACAACAAACTATGTGGTCGTGTTTTGACGGAAATCTAGGTATAGCTGCAGAATATTTAGTCATATTCTGCATGATAAAGAAACATAATTCATTTCACCTGCATCATTCGGAAATATTAATATCTAATGCATAATTTAACCGTAATCATCGACATTTCGGAACAAAAGCAGATGAGCACCGAGGTCACATAGTATAACAATAAATCTACGTTATTATGTTGTTCTTTGTGTCAAAGTGAGTGACCGATGATTATGAGCTCAATAGCTGCTCGCCTCCAAATATCAATGAGTACATTAAAGCACAAACCCATCTAGATAAAAATCTAAGATGTGATGTCTTCGCATAGTTCTACTATACATTGCCGGCTATCAATAGCGTGGCGCATATGATCACTTAAACAAACTAGCAATAGATTCTAAAGTTATCTCGGATAGGATATTATTTGTGATTTTTCGAATTCTGAAGGACTGGCCCCGCTATAGGCGAAACACCACAGAGTAAATATATTCCTCAATGTTTTGGTTAAAGTTAAGGAAATATAACTGGTTCCACTGGTGTTAAGAACAATGTCAGCTAGTCTGTGCTGTGATGAGCTGGGTGTGTTCTGATATATAAGGATGAGGACGCAACACGTCCTGCATACCGAGTGGAGTGTCGCAACACGTACAACATGAAGCTCCTTGTAAGTCTAGTTCTATGAACTAATCAATATATTTATCACACATCTAATTGTGACTAATCTTTAATTTCATTCCTTTTAATTTTGACTAAATTCGAAAATAATTTGAGTAGGTAAGTGCAAATGTACCTAAGTCCGTTCAATAAATTAAAGGGCTTTGAAAAGTGTACGTGTTTTGAACCCACCCTTGTTTCAATATCTGTGCTGTACGGTACCAGAGTGTGGAGTGATTCTATTTCGGCAAATGTTGTATTTTAGTGTTGTTATAAATACTTTATAACTTTAACTTATTTACAGAGATATAAAATATGCTGCACTGACGAGACCAAATGTAAATAGTTCTAAAGTGAATTGCTTTTAGTAGTGCACCATTGATACAATTACTGAAAAAGTGCGGTTCTTAACTCCAAGACAAACATTTAAATAATTCTTACACAATTCTATCGTACACAATAATCATAATTTCACAATTTCGCATCAAACCTCAACATCTCTCAATGATAATGTTACAATTGCAGTAATTCATGAGATGTGTCACAATTGCCCAACATGCGGTGGTCCAGTGACGATACTCACGAGTACGGTTAATTATTGCGTCCTGCGGATGGAAGGCAGTCACACGGTAGTAATAAATGTAAACTGCATCACAGGACATACTTTTGTACATTACTACAAGTAATCGCGCACCAGCATGTAATAAAATGTAGGTGTGCCACGCGTGTCTGCCCTTCATGTACATACGTACAAATCCTCAGGCCTTTATCTAGGAGGGGTAGTCGGACTACCGAATCTGTCTCCTTCACTTGCGCTCTGTATTAGCTAAATTTCGGAGCCACTCTGTTACCTTTAAGAGGACGCATTGGAAATTTTGGCGCCAATGATCTCAATTTTTCTCAGTAAATACAAAACGGATCAAAATACAAGTTGGTTACCTGAAAGTACATGATAAAAACCTTATTTTGTTAGTTTTCAATACATGATTAGGTAACTTTTTTAACAGAGAAAAATATATCAAACACACCTCTTTTTAAAAAGAGATTCACATTTTATGGGCAAACGGGACCGATTAAAGCCTCTTAACTTTTTTCGTAGATGAGTCTATACATACTCTTTAAAATAGTAGAAGGAATATTTCTCAAATTATCATTTCTAACTAAATAAAATAACAAAACCATTTTGTCGCTTACGTCCTTTAATTATAAGCTAGCGCGCGTATGCAATCCTCGCCCCGCTCTGACGCTCAGTCCCCTCTTGACCATTGTCAGTTTGTTTAACAATTCGTCGCCTTAAGTGCAATGGTCTTATGACGAGATGACTGAAATATCTAACAATAATATTCATTTTAAATACTTTATTTTGTTGTCGTGTGCGGCAACCTTAAAAGGCATGATGCACCGGTGCAGGCACAGGTGTCGTAAATTACCGTGTTATTGTATCATACTCGCACCTTCAGTTTATTAGCACTAATTTAATGTTATTAAAGTGCAAGATTACGGACCACGGTGTGACACTCTAATAATGTATTGCTGACTTGCTGTGTTTGGCTGTATTGCATTACACTTACATTTTTTAGCATTAAGTACCGTCCACTCTTTCACAGTATCTCAATTTTTTTAAATGATTGACAGATGACTGTATCGCCATGCGCTTGACACTCTAAGGTTTGTCGTATAGGATAAAACCTTATTCCGATATTTTCACATTAACTGGTTAGAACTGAGTAGTAATCACACAGATTGCCAAAATCGTAACAACTATTTTGAAATGAGACTTTCAAGACGTATTTCTCAATAAGGAAGAAATAAAAAGCACTAACTGTCCTATGTAAAAGGATTACTTAAGATAAAAGGTTTCCGAATGCGCTAGAATCGTTTAGTGCACGTCTGTTTATGTAACGCTAGTGCCGAAAGGAACGCATAATGCAGAACATTTGAGATAATTCGCGAGATTTACGAGGACGTGTCGAAACCGTGGTGTTAATAAACTCACTGTAGTAGTGAGTCCAAGTAATTGTGTTAAAATACAGGTTTACTGAGAGTGCTCTTATTGCGAGGTGTGGCAACACTGCAGGCTGCACTGATCTAATATTAACGTGGACTTATTAGACGTACATGCAGAATTAATAATCGTAGCTCTGGAAACTTTACGGTTTTATGCAACGCTAGAATGAAATGTGGCAGCTATTCCGTTTTAATAACACACAATACTTACGTTAGGTACACAATTGTAGTTTATAACATTATCATCTCCCCATGGCCATCTTCAATTCATACAAATCATTTTTCTTCTGTTGACGTAATTACTTTAATAGGTGTGTAGATTTACTTTAAAAAAACATTGATAACATAATTCATATAGATCTTTAATCCAACACCTGAGTTATGTGTATTGATAACATTATATATTCAGAGAAACTCGGGTTTTTTTCTTGCGTTTGAATCGCTATCAAACAATTCTTGCAAAATGTTCAGTGTGTGCGCGCGCGTTGATGTCTTTTGTACGGACGAACAACATTCGTTCGTGGCGTTCATTTAATTTTGAATTAGCAGCTATTTTACTGTTATTTTAATCGCTAGTCATTTATTAATTAATGAGAGGGAGGTTTTATTGTCATATAAGTATAAATTGTCACTCTGGTTTCAGGTCTCGATCGTTGTTCTCTCCGTCGCGCTGGCAGTAGCGTCGGCGGGATACGTCAGGAGAGGGTGGTCTGGTCCGGTGGCCATCTACTCAGGAGGTGGCGGTGGTGGTGGCGGCTGGAGTGGATCCAGCGGCTGGAGAGGCAGCAGTGGCTGGTCTGGCAGTCCCGGTTGGAGCGGCAGCTCTGGATGGTCCGGTAACTCCGGTGGATGGAAAGGAAGGTCATCTGGATGGTCCGGTAGCTCCGGTGGATGGAAAGGAAGGTCGTCTGGATGGAGCGGCGCTTCAGGATGGTCTGGCGGTTCCGGTTGGAGGAAGTCCGGATGGTCTGGTGGATCCGGAGGCTCTGGTTGGTCTGGCGGCTCTGGATGGAAGGGCAAGTCCGGTGGATGGTGGTAGATACATCACCGAAGAACTGAAGTTTTTTTTTTAATATAACTTTGTAATATACTGTGATTTATTTTTGGGAGTATTAAACCAAATGTGTTCAATTAACGGAACTATGTTTTATTATTAACTCATCTTAACATTTATCATAAAGTGTTTTTCAACGTGTGGGCCGCGATCCCCTGGGGGTCGTGTCATGAAAAAGGTTGAAAAACACTGTTAATAAAGAACATCAGAACCTTCTTACAGAAGTTGGCATCAAAAGTTTCATTGGTGTTGAAATAATAATGCCTAATTTAATAATTTTGTCATATCTATGAGACATGTTTTTGGCGAAGCATTTAGTACAGTCTGAGGTAATCTAATCTAAACTTAAATGTCAATTACTTTTAATGATATGTAACAATGTTTCGCAACAACTGCTACTAATATAAATACATGAATAGTTTTGGTTAATTAATAATAGCAATTAATTGATTTGCCACGAAAGTAGTTTTTAACAAATCAGTCTAATTTAGTATTAACAACTTTTACTAAATGATTGGTAAAGCATATACTCTGCAGGTGTACTCGTTTAAAATGTTTTCAGTCAAAAATTGATTGCACTCTCCATTAAGCGCTCTATAATATAATGTCCAAGGCATTAAGTCCGCCTTTGTACATTCCGTGCATAGTTTTAATAAATAAATAAATGTAGTAATGCCTTTCAGCAATCTGCAAGTACTGAAATGTTTCAATATACCTGGTGAACTAGAGTGTACCTGCGTACTTTTAGTTACGTAAACATAAGACACAACGACTCCAAGAATCGTCCATTATGTCTGTATGTACCAAGTGGGGGCAAGCCTATTGCGATTATCGAGACGTAAATACCAATTCCGGAACGCAGCAGTCACGTTTTCGACCACCAGACTTAGAAAAACAGATAAACTAACACGTAATAAAATCAAAATACAATAATTTAATTGGTAGTTATGTGTTTGAGCCGTTTGGGGTTGAAACACTAGGGCCATGGGGTCCGAGTGCCTACCTTGTTTTTCGGGAAATCGCCAAGCGGTTGGTCGACTCTTCACGTGACCAGAGGGCGGGCCTATTTTTTGGCCAAAGAATCATCAGCATTGCCATCCAACGTGGTAATGCTGCCAGCCTTCTGGGCACTTTTCCTGTTGACAGCGATGCGGACGAATTTTTGGATGCCCTGTAACCCTTTTATACCTGTACATATTTATTTCTATTATAGTTTTGTAGTTTGTAAATAATTTATATTTTAGATCATAAATTAAATAGTATTATCTTTGTCATCACAAGTAATTAATTCATATGTTTACTTATTTATTGAAAAACATATGCAGCAGTCAGGTACGCTAATATTTTTCTACTTAAAGTGTCGATAACTTAGTTTGTAACATTTATAGAAGATAGATTGATATCTGTTAATAACCATGAGTCACGTGACCGGCGCGCCTCATCCTGATGTTGCGAAGTCGTTCTCTACAGTTGCAGCCAGTCAGTGGACTCAGTGATCAGTGGCCACTTCTGAGCACTCTCGGATAATTTGATCTTACATTGAATTCGAACGTTTCTCAACTATAAAGGTTTGTACACAACGGTGAGCCGATCAAGCGATTTCCTATAAGCTACTTGCAGCAGTCGGTGCTTAGTGTTGAACACTACCATAGCCCGTTTAACCTATTTGTCTTTATGTACCGCTAGACTATGAACTCATCATTGGCCACTGATTGACCACTAAATTACTTGAAGTATTACAAGAGATATTATCGTATAGTATTTTCCACATTACAATTTATTGAAAGGATTGATTGTCATTCTCTGTTGTCTGGTCACTTCACTTAAAGTTGCGTATATCAAACGTTCGCTTCGATTGACAAGAACATTAAACGCAAATATTACGATATAGAGGCGGGAGCCGCGCCGCGCAGGGGCAGTTAAACTTTGATCAGAACTGTTGCATTAGACCACGGACAGCTTTCACGAGAGTGGTATGTGAATGAGTAGGATTAACACGAAGGAATCTTAATAATATGGTTTGTTTATATTTGAAAGCAGTTTAATAATAATTATCGGAAATTTGAAAAGTTACATTAAAATAATATATATGAATACGACGCCATTATTAAGAACTCATCTCGTAAAGAGTGAATTTATTCAATAATACAAATGCAATTTATTATGTTAGCATTGACACAGAAAGTACCACGAAGATTTTCAACCTGCAAAATTCAGTTAACCTAAAGAAAATTTTATTGTTAGAATCCAATATGGTAAGAATAAGTATCGAATTAAGAAACAAAACACGATATTTTTAAGTTACCGTTGTTTCTTTTATTTCCTTCAAAACTGAAAGGGCACTCATAACATTACACTATCGAGCTTCGAAATTGTTTCAAAACTCAATATTCGAGCCATTTACTGGGCTTTGAGGATAATAACCGCGGGTTTTTGAAACGATTACCTCGCGGTCACGGCTCGGAAGTTGTTTACCAATAGCGCTACAAAAGGACATCCAGCCGTTCTCAGAATCTTATGAACGTTAGTCTCATTGGAATATTGACTCGTTAAAATTTCCCAATCGAACATCCTTGGAACATTAACATATATTTGCAAACCAAAGAACCCAGTACTTTATCCGAACGGACGAAATCTAATCATCATCAATCATGGCGAATTATGTTTATAATCACCTAATTATGCAGTGAATTCAACTCATTGTGTTCATTATGAAACTTCTATTAATAGAGTTATCATTCAGATTAATTGTTGTTCTGCCAGTGTTTATTGCTGTTGAAAGTTAGAAACAGGATCGATTGGCACCCTTTCTTTCTTTTCTTGAAAAAAAATGTACAGTTATGTACATTTTTTTTAAAGTCTTGAATGGTGATCAAAATTTCACGAAAAATCATGGATTACTCCTAAGACCATTTTCGTGTAGCTGCAAAGATTACGGTAGTTCCCCTTACAGCCCCGCTGAAAATTTCCACCCAGTATATGTCCCGCCCACATCGACCCACTTTTGAGTAAATTACGTTCCTATCTGATTGCGGCTGGAGGTGATAGTATTGACTTACATTTCTATTCTACAATAATCTGTGCTCCGTGTCAGTGTTACAACATGTATTTTACCGTCAATTGGTCCGACAGCGTCAAGCGCACCTGTTTAATATGATACCGGAGAAGTGTCTGCTACACTGTGGTGACTGTAATACGACACTATGGAATATTTCGCCAGGCTGTGCTCATTGTAATTAATCATCATGGCCGCTTTACTTTAAGTGTTGCAACATTGCAGCGGATCTAGAAGTATTGAATTAAAAAATTAAATCTTGGTGGTAGAACAGTAAGGTTCCCAACGATGACTCTGTGGTTTTTGGTAATTTAATTTGGTTTGTGGTAATGTATGAATCTTTATAAAGCCGTCTACAGAATACGACTTTGTAATGGTATGGTGAACTTTGAAAGATGTACGGTCCGACTTTAAAATGCGTGGGTGGTGCAAAGTTGTAAACGGTTATCAACTGAGTTCATCGCAGTACCTAATTATAGTTAAATAAACCTAACGAACTTACTTAGAATGAACAGTGCAAAACTTGATTATCGAATAATAAACATCCCGACACAAAGTTTGGGTGATGTGAATCGAGGCTGCGGCTTAATACAAAATAAATAATAGAATAAAACTCGTAATTAAGTGGTGGAGGTCAGCGCACCAACAAGCGAATATAGACACATGTTGAGTTATGTGGCACTTCAGCATCGAATACAAAGTGAGCTTGATAGATTTATGCAGCGATCTGAAACCGCATCGTAGACAAATTGACTCACATGTCTGCTCCGTTAATAACATTCTAGAATGTTAACTGCTTTATGTATTCTTTTCCAATCATGTACCAAATTGGCTTCCAGTTTAGTTAGTTGCAACCAAATATCATTAAAAAGGATCATATTTTTATCTTTTCGTCAAGGCTTAATTATAATATCATTGACCGGGGAGGTATTAACCGCTAATAAGTGACTGGCAGCTAGAATAATAATTCGTACCGGTCAAATGCTCGTTTTATGTCTAATGCAGGATGCATTCCACCAACCAATAAACTGTGGAATGCATACATTTATAAATTAAGTATTTATAAATACAACAAACTTAAGTAGAATAACTATTAAACATTCAAAATTAGCATTAATTAAATAGTAAACAAAGCTTCCGTCATATGTTCCATCTGCACGCACAGTTTCTCATTCTAACTCTCCCTTGGCTCGCCCCCTGGCGATGCTGAGTGCTCTACTGACATCGACACCGAAGAGTGATTTTTTGCCTCGAGATGGGTCGACGTACGTCGAGGATGTTTGAGTTTCTGTTTGAAGATGGTCAAAAGATGTTTTTTTCAACTAATACTCACTATATGGGATCAACTGTATCCTCGGCCTCAACCGGAGCCGTTTTTGATGTTGTCGCTATATGTACCCACTTATAAGCACCGTAACCGCATCGCCTCAGATCAGGATCAACTGGTTAAAATAAAGTAAGATGCGAGTCCGGTGCAGGGCATAAAAGTGTACTGTTACTGACATTATTAGGTACTAGGTAAACTGGGGCTGTCGTCCGTCCGTCCGAGACATGTCCCAGTTTGGGACGTTGTGTCCAGGTCAGGAAGTTGTTTGTCCTGGTTCTGTTGGTTGGTCTAACATAACAGAATCGTGAAACTCCGAGTTCGCTCCGCTCGCGTTAGTGTTGACACGCTGCTGCTTTCATATGTGTCTCGAGAAATGGCTTAATCATTATTACCGCAATTGAAAACGTGGCCGTTTTGCTAGCTAACTAGCCCCAGACTGGCAGTGTTCATTTCTCTCTCCCCGAATTACAAATCCTGGCCAAGTCCCTGCTAAATACAACAATAAACTGACTTGTCGTTTGCGTCAAAAAAGAGGCGATTAAAAATCTCTTTCCAAAACCTCATCTGTACGACAAAATCTCTTCATCCACCCAGAACCCCTTGATCACACGACGATCACAAAATGTATCTTGCTCTCATCGTCATTCATGGTTTACCCTACTTCTATAACAAGTGTCCCGGTCGGCTTTCAGCATTCCTGGCAGCTTTATACTAAACCCGAGATTTATCCTAGAGCATATTCAAACACAACATCATCTACGCACTGTTAACAAAACTTGTCACCACTTAATCATTTAATCACTATGTAAGGAGGCACCTACTCATAATAAAGCGCTCACTAAGTAGTAAGTACTGTTGACAATGCTACTTCAAACAGAATAATTTGTATTACAATAGATACGTAAGTAAACATAGCAAATATTACATAAGTGCCGATAGCATGGCGTCGCGTCGGCGTCGAGTGCGCAGGCGCGACGCGACGCGTGAATGTCGCGAGAGGCGCGCGCTGCCACTGTCAAGGTCATGGCTACATGATGCTGCTGATGTGGAGGGGGGGGGAGAAAGTGAGAGCTGTTACGTGCGCTGCGCTGCGGTGCGTTTATATTCTCTCAACGTATAATTCGTTTGTTTACTTTTTGCGTGTGCTGTAAAAGTCAGTTTCAGATGAAATCACTTCTTAGCTATTAACTGAATACCAACTTACACAATCTCTTGAACACGCTTTAAGTACATACACTGATAGCGTTCAGTTAAATTAGTAAATCCGCTAAAACGTCTACATGATTTATCAACAACACACAATCTGCAAAGAGTAGGTGTAGGAATAACAAGAACAAGAAAAAAGTCTCTGGAGATTCATAAGTAACCCACCAACCTATGTACTGTGATGCCCTCTACATCACAACAATGGCCTACAATCAAATTCTGGTATAATAAGACCCCGTAAGTGTACATGATTAAAGAAACAGATCTGTTATTTAGACCGAAATTAAACCAACACATCCGTCACGCCAAACACATTACAAGCTGCGGTAATAAAATTACCACTTCCGAAACGATCGATCAATCAAAATAATTATCATTTTACAAAGTTTTTAGAATGTTGATATTCTCGAACAAAGTTCCATGTAAGTGCGCAGTGAGTGTGGGACCGCGCTCAGACGCAGCCAGTCGGAACAGGACCAGCGCCCTTGATGCGATGTGCCAATTAGCGCATCCATTTACTAAAATATCAGAACTAGGTGGTGCCATTAATATCACATCGTAAATAAGCCGAGCTCAATCAATGATGATGATAATTGATTGAATGATTCGCTTTAAGCAGTTTAATGCATTTTATGATTTACTAGGTTTTGCCCGCGGCTTCGCCCGCGTTGTTGTCGAAAAATATCCGATGGGAACGTACCACCGGGATTAAAAAGTAACCTATAGGTTAATCCAGGTTACAGTAACAAACATAGTTACATACCTTCATCCCCCTTTTTAACCCTTCTGTGGTAGAATTATCAATAACGCTGAGACACGTATAAATCAATTTTCAATCGTCAGCCTAAACACAAAATTTGAAGATCCTAACTTCAAAACTGACAGACTTTCATATAAACTTCCATAGTGGATACTTACGAGTACTCTCCACAAAGAACACACCCTACAAGTTTCATGTCTCTAGGATCAGCAGTTTGGGCAGTGTGTTGATATATCACTCAGTCAGTCAGTCAGTCAGTCAGTTTAACATTATATATATATATATTTATACATAAAATATAAAAGATTAGCTTAAAATATCTCAATTTATGTTAATTCCTGTAGCAATTCAATTAAAGCCTGTAATGAGAAATGTGCCTTTAAAACCTTGTTTTTTCTTAAATCAATATACAAAGAGATTACAATATTAGAATTGAATTTTACTGCTTGTAACAGGTAAACACATCTTCAAAAACCACCAGTAACAAGAAGTAAAAAAGCCGGGACCTGTCAGTATACGTTGATAAAAGGTAAAGCACAGATAACAACGAATGACGGCACGCTATGGAACACGAAAGCGAGGACCGACGATCTGCTCAATGAAGACGACTTCATTCATGTTCATATAATTTACTATGATGAGTGGTGTTCATACGTACGTACACCCCTCTCACTGGGTCAGTATACAGTACATACTGATTACATTACATAAAACATCGCCGCTGTATTTACCTCACACACACAGTACAGTACGCCGTAAAGGTCAAGTATTTGAACTTTATACAAATTATACCTCTTTGGACTTACTCCAGCGTGCGGCGGTGGAAATCTTAATCTGTTGAATTAATTGATGATGACCGTAAAATGTAATGTGACACGTGTCGTTGTGACATTATTGACATTATTGCTGTTACCATGTATAAATATTTTACGAAACTTTTTACTTTCTTTTAAGCATTTTCAGGTGAAGGGTAAAGGTCCGGTCAACCGACACGAACAGGTTGCGGATCGACTGCGGACCCCGGGCCCTGACAGATGTTTCAGTAAGTTTTTGTATGGAGGAAGCCGACTGCGCAGCCGCGAGTTGTTCCACAATATGACCTGCTTGTCTGTTGCTTATGTGAATTATATTGGAGCTAGTAGATGTCGTCAGCGATGTAGCTGTGTATCTGTTTCATTAAATAACTATCAAAAAAGTGAAAATGTAAATAGTTTCCAACTACATATATAATTGAATATTTTAGAACATGGTACTTATAGAAAATTTTAACTTTGAAAAAAATATTAATTGTTTGTTTACTTTCGGTAACACATGCTTAAAAAGATTCCTGCATAGAATAAGTTATAATCCGAAATATACTCGTAATCATGTTTAAAATAAAATATTATAAAAGTTTCGGTGGCCGACAAAATAATTAATAATTATAAGGTCAGCCTCGCTCCACGCCAGGTCAATGATGAGGTCTTATAGTTCTAAATCTAAATTATTTAATTATGTTTAGTTCTGCCATTGAATACGAAATGAGTACATAATAAGAAGAAAACAAAACACAATCAAAATGAGTAGATCTTGGACCATTTGTTTCAGAGCGACACCAACATTATTGCAAACATAACAAATGACTTATGACCATCAGTGCGACAGTTTATTGTTATTTTAAATTGGTTTCAGGTTTATAACTAGATCTTAGATTTCTCGTTATTTTCAGATTATCTAGAAAAGGCCGCAAGTTTAAAGATAAAATAATATTACTCAAACAAGCGTAAGACCCTTTAGTACCGAGTGTGGAGGCAACGCAAATGGTATTATCTTCGATTGGTATATGATTATGTAAATAGAGTAAATATTAGCAGTCCTAATGTGAGGCGCGGATGAATGTGTAATATGTTGACAATATCTCGCAAGCGCGACCCCGGCCTTGAGCGGAGCCCTGGGATTCGAAGCGCTCCTACAACTGAGCCGAGCCAATCATTAGGCGCATGTTAATGTCTTTTGTGTCAAGTTCAGACAATACATTACCGATTCAATAAATATTTTTACATAATGATTATTTAGTACGAATATTCGGTGGCAAACGAAAGAAAAGAACTGCTACTATCTGGCAGACAAACTGCGCAGACTCCAGAGTGATACTCACTATATTGTCTTTCATTATTTCAGAATCAGAACACACACCCTTCATGGTTAATGAAAGCCGGGCTTTAAAGTACACGGGTAACACCACCACACTATGGACCATGAATGAAAGAATGAAATTTACAGAGCTGGGCTAGATGACGCGATTCTTTACTTATCAAGTCCAACACATCTTGCTGTTCCAAGACCGTGATGTACTGGTTCTTGCCCTGACCTTCACTAAAGGAAGTGGTTGTAAGAATTTGGTAATCACGCTAAATCTTATACGAGAAGTTATGATATCATGGCTGGGTGAGGAAAGCAAAGGATGCAACGTTATTGTGTAACTTCAAAGGGTATGACGCATAGTGAAGTGCAACAAGCCGACTCGTCTGTACGTATGTGTAGGAGGATAATCTTTTGTTATAAGTAAGTACATTAAAAGATTAAGCGTGCGTGAGCATGTTAGTGTCTTTCATAGTTATCGTCCCTTTAGGATCAACTCTTTTGATCCTCTAAAATCTACCTCAGTCACGTTTACATTCCATATCATTCTTGTTAGAGCCATCACAATCGATCCTCCACATTAGTTAGCGCGCTGTAACAAAGTAACACATTAACGAAGTAATCACAGTAATTGACTGGCAATCAACGTGCGCTACAACGACTTGCGATTCGCGACACCGACCGCCAGCGCGGCTGCGACACTGACCAACCTGTAAGCACACTAGGTGTCACATGTCTAGCAACGTGTTGTTATGTGGTTGACAAACAGTACAACAATGTTAGTTACCTAGACATGATACACGGTTCTACAACACCTTGGTACATCCCTTGGTTATATCCTGACCGGCGCGGTTGTGTCAGAAATAAACGTCGCCGTTGTCTTTTAGTCGCCTTTGAGAGATATAAAAAAAAACTTGACGCTGGTATTCAACAGAATCTGGGCATGCGCACTATCCAAATATCCTGTCGGCGGCCGAGTGCTCGAAACTTGGCAATAAGGCATTGTGTCGCCTTTAGCAAACAGTAACACGGGATTTAACGAGCGGCCAATGTTGACAGAACGTTTGCGACGGTCTCGTGGTATTTCCACATAGACGAAGTAAAGTATTTACGACCTGTATTAATAACATAAGACGTGTAATTGACTAAATTAGCTATCCGTTAATTACGACTACGCAGGTACGCTACGATCCATGCAGGTTGCGTAATTCAATACTCCTTGGTAAGACTGGTTGTCAGACTTTCAGGCCTCTAACTGCCTGTAACGACTGTCAAAGATCTACAAATGACAGTGGAGCAACTGACTAAAGAGTCGAAGGAATAGTTGGTTGCAAGCACAGGTCTACTGATTACTATGCTTGTTTTCAATGTTAAACATGACTAACTTAAACCACATTATATCTGCATTAGCTGAACATCGTTTTGTTCACAACTACACACTAATCAAGCTAATTACAGTATCTGTTTAGTATTGAATTTAGTAAAGCCTGCCGATACTCATAAAGCGTAGTTAATTCTGCTATACGCTACCATAATCCTGTAGTACCTACTTAAACCTTTAATATACATGTCTTACGCAAGACTTGGCTTGATTTGGATTGATATTTTAAATCAAATAAAATATCGAATGGAACTCAAAACTGTGTTTTATTGCAGTTTTAAAGATAAAGAATTATTTATAGGTTATACTCAACCAGATTGCAACATACATACGTTAAAGCACATAACATAAAAGTACCCAAAATTATCCTATGGCGGTCAATCTCCTAATTAATGATTTCTTTACAAGACATGTTCTTCATCATTTCCTAACACAATCAGCATACAACACGGTATGTATCCTCTGCTGAACCTTTGCCTCTAATTCTTCAATGAATATTTAAAGAAAAAACTTTTGATGCTCGACAGCACAATTTTCACTTTCAATACCCGTAGTAATTCTGATCACGAAAACAATGAAACAAGAGTCCGGCTAGCAACACTAAAACCTGTCTTCGGAAGCGAACCGGTCTCGCAGTATAGTCTAGATTCTACATAACAGTGGAGGAGTTCAAGCGCATCTGCACGAATTCATTGTGCTGTACTCTTTACAGTGGCTATTGTACAATCTGAGAAAGTTCAAGTAAAAGTCATCAGTGCTGAGTGCTCTAGTGTCTTCGAGGAACGAGTGTTAAAAACAATACTGAAAAAAAATAAAGACCTTATGAAGAAATAAATGAATCTTGGAAAGCAGTCCCTTGAAGCTAGGAATCGTAGTAAGGTCGTGTGAGGAGCCGCAGGCAGCAACATAATAACACGCAGTATTTACACAATTTAAACACAATTGGTAAACAGTGGGATGTACTAATTGCAGAATATTTTGTAACCTGTTCGCCAAGGTGAACACAATATGATAGCTTAGTCGTACCCCGAGACTGTGCCAAATAACATGTACTTCTGCTAAGGAAACAAAAAACTGCAGCATTCCAGAGAGAAAGAGAGGTAAGTACTTCATAATGCACACATTATGTCTGCCAAGCATGTTGCCCTACCTATAAAATCTTTGAAATAGCAATAACTAACGTGGATTCCTCACTATCATCATATTAAAGTTCGATTGATACAAAGTTAGCTAAACAGCACAATTTGTGACATAGCTAGACTTTACAAAAGTCAAAAGTCAAGGAGGCTGTGTGTGAAACTGGTCACAGTAGAGACGTGTCTTGTTTGCAGTCGATGCATCTGCCACGTGGTGGTCACCTAGTCTGTTTCTACTTTAACAATTAATTTGTATTGTCCTAATTACTTTCTTGTGCGCAGGGTGTCGCCGGTGTGACGTCACAGCTCTGCGCTATATATGCCGCGGCGACCTCGACCGCGCACCACAGTACGCGCCGCCATGAGAGTCTTCTCTTATGTGAGTATTACTCATTATCTCTCATCTCACCTTTGTCTAATTTCATCTCTTCACAAAATGTCAAGTCGTTTCATTTTTAATATTTATCATTTAAATGAATTCAGATCAGTTTTATCAAATGAGTTTTGTTAATTGCATTTCAAGGCTTTACTGTCATCTTCAAATAGATAATTATTGTTTACAAAGAAGAAATATAAATAAAATGGATTTTTTAAATATGTTGCATATTTATAACACTCAGCCACCTACCAACTTATTAAAACAATAAAAATGTATATCATTGCAGTGTTCACATTTAAAACTACTTAGTAATAAATTAATTAATTCGTACCTAATGCTAACGATTTTCAATTTTCGCAGCTTCTACTGTGCGCCCTAGTGGCCCTGACATCTGCCACCGAGAAGCGCGTCAAGCGCAGCTTCTTCAAAGGGCTGGGCTTGAACTTCCTAGGTAGCGGCTACACGGGCTACGGCAGCGGCCTCGGCAACAGCTATGGCAGTGGCTACAGCACAGCCTACGGCAACGGCAACAGCGGCTATGGAGTAGCCCATAGCAACGCGTACGGCAGTGGCGGTGGTTACTACAGCAACACCGCGCCGGTCGCCGTAGCCTACACCTACCCTACTGCGTCATCTAATTCGTACTCGTCCACATACGCGTCTCCCGCGGTGTACCCCGCCTCCTCGTACGCCGCGTCGTCCAGCTACGCTGAGCCCGCCACCCGCGTGGTGTCCGTCAGCAAGGTGGTGAACGTACAGCGCGAGGTCACCGTGCCGCAGGTCGTCAACGTGCGCAAGGTCATAAGCGAGCCCAAGGTCATCACTGTCAAACAAGTAGTTCCTTCCACTGGGTACACGGGATATGGCAGTGGAGGAGCCACCGGTTACAGCAGCGGAGCAGTCGCCGGTTACGCCAGCAGGGGAGCCACCGGTTACGGCACGGTGGAATCGACCAGCTACGGTGCCGTGGGGACCGCGTACGGCAGTGCAGGGTCTACCGGCTACTCGAACGGGTACGGGTACGCTAGCCCCAAGGCCGCGACGTACTCGGGCTCATACGCCGGCGCATATTCCGGCGAGTACGCTACAGACTACAGCGGCTCCAGCTCGAGCAGCGACGACAACAGCGGCTGGTGGTGAAGTGATTAAACAAGTGATAGCTATAATAGTTTATTAAATGAACTCTGAACCAAATGTTATTGTTTCTCTTCTAATGTAGTCAGTATGATGTGGCCAGTAACGTACGAACCGATGCTTAAATATGAATTGTATAATTAAATCATTTCTAAAACGAGTGCCGTAACCAAGAGTGAAAATAAAATAAAGAAAAATTATAATAACGCTGTAAAATCTTTTATTTTTTCCGAAATCATTGTTGTACTTACTCATCGAAATCATTTTTTTTTAAACAGAATTATGGATAGTGCATTGATCTCTCTGTTAATAGAATATTCACATCTAAAGTTTACACGAGGTGAGATAATTAATATAAATAAATTGCTACTTAGTTTGTAAGATATTTCGCACTGAATATTTTTTTTTATTTTTGATCAAAAGTTCAACAACTGCCGCATAATACTACGAGTATAGGTAGGTATTATTTCCACTTATGTTTGCTCTATCAATAGTCATGAGTTGTAAGTACAAATATTGGTCCAGAATCTATATTACAGATCCGGTATGTTTCAAAAGAAATCATGACTTAAACTCATTTTGTCATTGATCATCTCTGTCTTGCCTTTTCCCAATTATGTTGTAGTCGGCATCCAGTCTAACCGAATGCAGCTGAAAAAGCTGAAATTATCTTCTTTGATACACATCATCTTATTGAATGTAAATTAGGATCCAATTGCATGAATGCTGTTTTTGGAACGTAGTTCCTTATCGCGCGTTGCGGGGCTAGACGGAAAAAATTCTGACGAAAAGTGTGTACGACACTTTTACCCGACTGCGCGACGCAAAGGAGGGTAATGTGTTTTTGCTATAGTAAGCTATTATTAGCCGTGCGGCGTGCGCATGTTATAGAAAGCAAGCCAGATATTTCCGTTTCGTCTTTGGTCTGTGGATGGGTGATCAAGGTTAAGCAACGACTGCCCAGGTCTGGTGGTGGTTTTTTTGTGCCAATTTTTTTTTACAATTCCTTCACTGTCGAAAGGAACTTCGTTCCATCCGGGTGTCCCTTGACACCTCTCTAGTTTTTTTTTAACCGACTTCAATAAAGTAGGAGGTTTCTCAATTCGACCGTATATATATATATATATATTTTATGTGTGTTCACGGATAACTTCGTCGTTTATGAACCGATTTTGATATTTTTATGGCATCCAAGAGAAATTGAGGGGAGCTTTCAAAAATTGTAGGGGCGACTAGTGCGTTTGTAAATTTTTTGATTAAGTATTTTAAGGCACTACCATTTAAAGAAGGTCTGGAGTCGCTCTGATGATGGAACCGAAAGACAGTCGAGGGAACTCCTCAACGGTTTACAACAGTCACCTTGTGTTTGGGTTTGATTAATTTGTATTGATGAGAAATTTACACCTAGATGGGTTGCGACTGTCATAAGGGGTCTGATGATGAAGACGAAGGACAGTTAAGGGAACTCAACTGATTACAGTAGCTACCTTGCGTTTGGACTTAATTCATGTATATTGATTAAAACTTTGCACCCATCTGGGTTACAAGTGCCATTACAGGTCTGATGATGAAAAATATTTGTAAAGAATATTGCAACTAAAAATAAAAAAAATAAAAAACTTTTTTGCAAAAAATAAAACCGACTCCAAAAACACAAAAAAGTGAAAAAAAATTTTTGCTTCAGAAGTCGGTGACTTTTGTTTGATTCAGTTTTTTGTCACCGACTTCTGAAAGTTTATTTTTATTTTTAGCTACTGAAACATCTTGAATACTCACCGTTAATTTAAAACAAGTTTTAGTAAGTAAGCAGTATAGTATAGTAAAGTAATGATGTTGATGTCTGTCGCAGAGACGCTATGACTTGAATGTAAGTGCAAATAGTGGCCATTAAGTGACTTATGACTAGGCAGTGACGGGGTCTGGGTTTGTGCCCAGTCGATGCCAATAGAAGTACCTCCTGTTACTGGGACCTAGGACTTAGACATGACTGGTGATAATACTATCAGGTAGACGTCTACCTAACGTTTCGAGGATGACAGGCTTGATGGTATGATTAGATTAGCTTCACCTTCGAACATGAAAACGGCGTTGTTCTGCTAACATTCGGCACAGAGAGGACCGAATCATGTTGTCACGCATCGCATTCGGATTGGTCCAGCGCGCCTAACGTAAGAAGCTGACGAAGGAAGACAATGAAGTAATGAATGTATGTTTTATCAGCTTGCAATTAGAAACTATTTCCTTTCAAAAGTAAAAGCGGCAGATGGTAAGCGTATAGTAGGGACTCCCTTACTTAAGGAGACAGCTGTGTCAGCGAAATTCGATTAATTTATTTGGCTAAAGTTGAATGAAACCGTAAATTATAAAAAAATAAAGACAGTTTATTGAATCAAAACATAAATAGTTACAAATAGTTTGACTAGGGTGTGTCATCACCACCACCCGCTGGCGTACCCGGCGCCGTGCGAGGAGGAGGCGGCGGCGGAGTAGTACGCGCCGACAGACGATTGCGCGCTCACCGGCACCAGCTGCTTCACCGTGATGACCTTGGGCTCCGAGATGACCTTGCGCACCTGCACCACCTGCGGCACCGTCACCTCGCGCTGCACGTTCACTACCTTCTTCACCAAGATGACGCGCGTCGCGGGCGCCGAATATGACACGGAAGGTGCAGAGTAGCTGATGGCGGGTGCTGAGTAGCTCACAGCGGGCCTCGAGTAACTTATAGCAGGCGCCGAGTAGCTCACAGCAGGAGCAGAGTAAGAAACGGCGGGCGCTGAATAGGACACAGCGGGTGCCGAGTAGCTGCTAGCGGGTGCCCTGTAGTAGCTGCTAACGGGTGCCGAGTAGCTGAGAGCGGGCGCCGAGTAACTCACGGCCGGGGCGGAGTAGCTCCCAATTGGAGCAACGTAGCTGGTGATGGGTGCCGAGTAAGACACGGCGGGCGCGGAGTAGCTTACAGCCGGAGCTGAGTAACTGGCGGCGGCAGCGTAGCCACTGCTGCCCTGTCCGAGCAAGAAGCCGCGCTTCTCACGCACATTGCCGGCGCTGACTGCACAAAGCAGGGCACACACGTACACCTGGAACATTGCACGACATTACTGCACTGTCGCACATGCATGTTACTGCACTATCACACGCACTCGTCATCGTCGCATACTCACCAGGCTCTTCATGTTGCTGCTAGTCATGATGTTCACACTAAGACTGATGCGTGTCGTCTTCTGCACGCACAATATATACGCACGATGTGTCACCGCGTCCTTGCCTCCTGCCCTACGACAGCTGTGACGGAACTAGACCAATATTACAATATTTATAACTCATCTCCGATTGACGTTCCTTATGTGTTGCGAAAATAGTATCTGCTTACATTTGACGCCTCATTAGTAGTCTTTACTACACCTCCCTACAAAGTTGTCTGCACTGAGTTGCAGCAATTGAGGTTGTTTAAATGTGGTTATTATTACATATTTATTTAACACCAATTTTAGTGTACTTATAGCACTGAACATGTTTTATAACCATTTAGTATGGTTCTTAGGTTGATTATGGCAGAAAGTCATATAGAGTCCCACAGTGCACGTTTGTGTATTAATATCGAACTGTAGATTAAAGCAAGACCATTATAAGTTTACAGTTCAAGAAAAAAAGCATCGATATGTCAATCTTGGTACAATTATTTTAGTTCGGTTTTTCCCGCTTGCACAGATAAGTTAGTTGAAGAGTAACATCGATGTATTGTGAATACACTACACTACACTCACTCTGTGTCCGTGCTCTCCGCAGGCAAAACCGTGAAGGCCGGAAATAGACTACTGGTCAATGGGAATAGTTTTTTGAAACGACAGAAAAACAGGTCATTTTAAAAAAAATAGTGAAAACGTTGGAACTTTTACCACCAATAGGTATCTCCGTAACTAAAAGATTCCCAGGTATGGTGCAGAACAAAAAAATGACGAAAAAGTGCCTTTTGGCTTCTATATGAGATTATATATTCTATATGAGAAACCTTTTTATTTGTAAGACCATGTAACCACCATATTTCATGCAAATAAAGAATCTTGATTCTTTTCGTTAAGGGTACTTTTTCACCCATTACAGTGAATGGCGACGACGCCTTGCCTCGCTCGCGCTATCGATACATTATTATTTATTAAGTATTTTGTAACCCTTGAATTGGCGGTTTGGCAAACTAATTCATTAGTAAAGTTTAAACTTATGAATCAATTTTAAACTTAATGAATATTATAATATTGCTCCAGTTCCAACGCCTAACGTAGGGCAGTAGGAAGGACATGTCGATGTCACATCGTGCGTATATATTGTGCGTGCAAAAGACGACACGCATCAGTCTTAGTGTGAACATCATGACTAGCAGCAACATGAAGAGCCTGGTGAGTATGCGACGATGACGAGTGCGTGTGATAGTGCAGTAACATGCATGTGCGACAGTGCAGTAATGTCGTGCAATGTTCCAGGTGTACGTGTGTGCCCTGCTTTGTGCAGTCAGCGCCGGCAATGTGCGTGAGAAGCGCGGCTTCTTGCTCGGACAGGGCAGCAGTGGCTACGCTGCCGCCGCCAGTTACTCAGCTCCGGCTGTAAGCTACTCCGCGCCCGCCGTGTCTTACTCGGCACCCATCACCAGCTACGTTGCTCCAATTGGGAGCTACTCCGCCCCGGCCGTGAGTTACTCGGCGCCCGCTCTCAGCTACTCGGCACCCGTTAGCAGCTACTACAGGGCACCCGCTAGCAGCTACTCGGCACCCGCTGTGTCCTATTCAGCGCCCGCCGTTTCTTACTCTGCTCCTGCTGTGAGCTACTCGGCGCCTGCTATAAGTTACTCGAGGCCCGCTGTGAGCTACTCAGCACCCGCCATCAGCTACTCTGCACCTTCCGTGTCATATTCGGCGCCCGCGACGCGCGTCATCTTGGTGAAGAAGGTAGTGAACGTGCAGCGCGAGGTGACGGTGCCGCAGGTGGTGCAGGTGCGCAAGGTCATCTCGGAGCCCAAGGTCATCACGGTGAAGCAGCTGGTGCCGGTGAGCGCGCAATCGTCTGTCGGCGCGTACTACTCCGCCGCCGCCTCCTCCTCGCACGGCGCCGGGTACGCCAGCGGGTGGTGGTGATGACACACCCTAGTCAGAATATTTATTGTCATTCATAAATTATTTTATTTTTTATTAAATAAAACATTTTATTTTTTATGATTGTGTTTTAACAATGCCTACTTGATAATAATAATTGCCACGGTATCTCTTTCAAACAGTCCCGCAGCCCTGATCTCTTTGAGGCGCGCGTGGAACACGAACGCGCCGTCGACACGGCCTGTCGTCATAAGACGGACGGACGGCGAGCTAACCCATTACTCACTGCCCACAGGCCCGCGTACACTAACCACCCTACCAATACGTTTTATAATAATAATAATAATTTTAAATTTTTTTATATTTTTAAATGTTTTTTTTATAATTTTTTGTTACTTAAAATATTTAAAAATGTAAATTATATGTAAGAAAGATGAATAAAGAGAATAATAATTGATTCAGAAAGCGGTACTCCTGGACACGGCTCGTATTGTTAGGAGGTTCCTCTCTCTGGAGCCCTGACTGCCGGTAGCTTGGACCCTGTTCCCGATACCGGTGGGCTACTATTTTTTATATTTTTAAATGTTTTTTTATATTGTTTTATATTTAAATATTTAAAAATGTATTAAAATTGTGAAAAAATGAATAAAGGGAATAATAATAATAAACATTTATTTAAGACTAGCTTCTGCCCGCGACTTCGTACGCGGATCCCTTTGCTTACGCCAGCGACAACGGGGTCGTCAAAATCGAAATTTTGAAAAAGTCTGATGTAGAATTCTAAGGCCCGGGGACGGGAAAACAACGGAATGAGCGAGACGATTGGAGTCGTTCCAGATCATTCGGTCGTTCATTTTTGTATATCAACAGGAAATGCCCATCAGACTAAATAACTTTTGCTAAGACGTCATTCCTTAACATGTTATAGCGCTGCCATGGGCTTTGGAGTTCCACAGCAGGTGTTCCAGATCTTCAAATTTATTCTCACAGCAGAAAATGCTCTTCACGTGGAAAATTTTTAGCAATTGCACCATTTTTATATCTCTTATACTGTAGCTGGTCTGTTGCGGTTCTGCATCAGGTGTTAATTTTCTAAAATAAATTATAGCCTTTATGTTGCCCAAACTATACAACAAAAAACTTTTCTTCCCGTTACTCCGCAGCAGATCCCAAGGGTACACTGAATTAACTTCTGTCTCTTCATGCCGTACTCCAGCAATCCATTCTCTCTCACTTTAACTTTTCTCTCTAACTGATCATGAATATTTTGTTGTGTGCGTGTACGGGACAATGTATGATAATCTCGATCAGCAGTTAGTCGCGCATCACGTTCATCACTCGTTTCAAAAGACCTGTTAGTAGATGTGCGAATTCGCTGAGAACTCAAGCGTGATTCTGTATCGGTAAACGTTTCTGACTCGCGAGACAATGCATGTCGCTCACGAACAGCAGACAGTCGCGCATCACGTACTGCACTTGTCTCTAGAGACCTAGCAGCAGATGCGTAGATACGCTGAGAACTCAAGCGCAATTCTCTATCCGTGAACGTCTCCAACTCGCGAGACAATGCGTGACGTTCACGATCAGCGGACAGTCGCGCATCATGTTCCGCACTTGTTTCTAGAGACCCTAGCAGCAGATGCGTAGATACGCTGAGAACTCAAGCGCAATTCTCTATCCGTGAACGTCTCCGACTCGCGAGACAATGCGTGACGTTCACGATCAGCGGACAGTCGCGCATCATGTTCCTCACTTGTCTCTAGAGACCTAGCAGCAGATGCGTAGATACGCTGAGAACTCAAACGCAATTCTCTATCCGTGAACGTCTCTGACTCGCGAGACAATGCGTGACGTTCACGATCAGCGGACAGTCGCGCATCATGTTCCTCACTTGTCTCTAGAGACCTTGAAGCAGATGCGTAGATACGCTGAGAACTCAAGCGCAATTCTCTATCCGTGAACGTCTCCTACTCGCGAGACAATGCATGACGTTCACGATCAACGGAGAGTCGCGCATCATATTCTTCACTGGTCTCTAGAGACCTGGATGTAGATGCATAAATACGCTGAGAACGCCAGCGAGCTTCGCGATCCGAAGAGGTTTCTACAGAGCGAGTTGCAGCCTGATGTTCGCGAACAGCATCAAGTCTATCCTGACGCTCTTATTTAGATTCTTGGGATATTATGATCCTCAATCTTTTAGCTCCTTTGGAACGTTGGGAAAGACTTGACCTATTTCTAGGCATGGTTATAGTTTTATTCTGAAAATACCTGATCAATTAAAATCTAAGTGACTGCTCCCCTGCGTTACCGGGTAGGCTACCGTGTCACGAAGATAAATGGAAAAGGAAATAAATGGGAGTTTCAGCTAGTAGAGTCAAATTTTCAATGATTCATAGAATTTTCATCGAAAATCAGTCCTAAACTGTTACCGCCTTCACCGCGTGGAGGTACTCCCAGCTTATGTTATTTTATAATTATACAATGAACTCTTGGAGTTCTACAACAGGTGTTCCAGATCTACAATCTTTATACGTCAACAGAGAGTGCTCATCAGGCTGAACAACTCTTGCTAAGACGTCATTCCTATATAGGTTATAGTGTAGCTGGGCTCTTGGAGTTCCATATCAGCTGTTCCAGATCTTCAAATTTTATACGACAACAGAGAGTGTTCATCAGGCTGAGCAACTCTTGCTAAGACGTCATCCCTATATATGTTATAGTGTAGCTAGGCTCTTGGAGTTCCACATAAGCTGTTCCAGATCTTCGAATTTTATACGACAACAGAGAGTACTCATCAGGCTGAACAACTCTTGCTAAGACGTCATTCCTATATATGTTATAGTGTAGCTGGGCTCTTGGAGTTCCACATCAGGTGTTCCAGATCTTCAAATTTATTCTCTTAGCAGAAAATGCTCATCACGTGAAACAATTTTTGCTAAGGTACCATTTTTGTATCTCTTATAGTTTAGCTGGTCTGTTGCGGTTCTGCATCAGGTGTTCAAGTTTCCAAGATAAATTATAGCCTATGTGTTGCTCAGACTTTATACCTATACAACAAAACAAAAATCATTCAAATCCGTGAAGTAGTTCCGAAGATTAGCGTGTACAAACAAACAGACAAACAGACAAACAGACAGACTTTTTTTTTTGGTTTCGTGCTCTATTACTGTTTCTAAACCCCCCTCAATTATTATTTTTTTAATATATTCAATGTACAGACACAGTTTTTTTACTGTTTTATTATATGTATGTATATAGATAACTAGGATCCAATTTGTTAGTAGTAAGTATAACGACTTATAACTAGTGTTAGTATTACAAACTTAATCTACTCGCCCCCTACGTGACCCATGAATCGAGGTATCAATACTCATGTGAACATTAATACATCGATTCATGTACAGACAGTCAAGTCTACTGGGTACCTGTTTTGGCGGCCTCGGTGTCCACAAAATGATTAGTGTAAGATTACCGGTGTTCCTGTGCACGGCACTGAGAAGGATAACTTTAACTGTTTTCCTGGTTGAGTCTGAAGTGCTGGATCGGAGGGTGCCTGGAAGGTGTGAAACCGTCTTCACAAAGACAGTGGGATGAGCCGCTCTGCCAACTTGTACGGAATAATCTCCACTAATACTGCTGAGCGTGCAATAGCTTGGCATTCGAAGATGAGTAGAGACCAGAGGTATGCACCATCTCACCTTCCTAGCACAGCGGTTTGTGCTGGTGTGGCTGCTTGAGGTGCTGGAAACCTCAAATGGCGCAAAAACAATTGCCAACGTAAAAGCTATGTTTTTGTGCCATTTGGGGTGGAAACCCTAAGGCCATGGGGTCTGAGTGCCCGCCTAGTCTTTCGGGGTATCACCAAACGGTTGGTCGACTCTTCACGTGACCCTTTGGGGTTGGCCTATTTTTAGCCAAATAATCATAATTTGTGAACACAGATTATATGGTGCGACATAATTATTGTATAAGTATATCTGTGTCTTGCCATAGTAAGTGGTATACAAATATGACATAATAAAGGGGGGTATAAATAAAAAAATAAATCGTTTCAGTTGATTGAAAAACGATCTATAGAATCTCAAATTCAGATGAAATCACACGATCATTTATTTAAAACGCACATTCACTTTCATTTGAAAGCACAATCATAATTCATAGTTAGCGTCTGCCCCGCCCCCCTGCTGGAGGTCAAGCGCGTGAACTTCAACTCTTACGCACGAAATAGATTACAGCCGCGACCGGCACTACCGCGCTGTAGCGACATTGTGAGAGGTCAAGCGATGCGCGCGCGCTTGTGGATGCTACACATTACAGGCATTACATCAGGCTAATGATTTATCTGGTTCACTAAAGTTTCACCAAAACTCCATTGACAAATTTTCATTTTACAACCAACGAAAACAACTTATTCCGCAAATGTATTATTTTATAAACACTCGTTTTACAAACATGTATTTGGCAAACAATTCTTTTTATAAATGCATCAGATGATATTTAATCATTTATACATTTTTCATTTCTCATTTAGATTCATTAGTATAAATCACGTTTCTACTAAATATCATTTTATTACAATACATTTCGAAACCTCGAGGGTTTAAAGAAACCTAACCGAACCTAAATTCCCGTGACGTCGACCGTCTAGGGTTAGCGTTTCCGTCAGCAGGTCGACGGAGCCCCACTGCGCGGGGCTGCTATTTCTGTCTGCAGGGTTTACAGGAACCTAATTAACCGAACCTCGGGGTGCCCCTGACGTCGACCGTCTAGGGTTAGGGTTTCCGTCAGCAGGTCGACGAAGCCCCACTGCGCGGGGCTCCTATTTCTGTCTGCAGGGTTTCCAGGAACCTAACTAACCGAACCTCGGGGTGCCCCTGACGTCGACCGTCTAGGGTTGGGGTTTCTGTCAGCATCTGTTAAATTTCAATTACGTTGTATTATGTCAATTTGTGTAATGTCTTTATTCCAAACGTTATTTATGGAATAAAATTAAAAAATAATTAATTGTTTGTCAAATAATACATTATTAAATAAAAGTTTATCGGATAATTATTTCTTCACGTGACCAGAGGGCGGGCCTATTTTTTGGCCAAAGAATCAGCATTGCCATCCAACGTGGTAATGCTGCCAGCCTTCTGGGCACTTTTCCTGTTGACAGCGATGCGGACGAATTTTTGGATGCCCTGTAACCCTTTTATACTTGTACATATTTATTTCTATTATAGTTTTGCTAAGTGACATATTGGTAAACTTGTTGTTGTAGATCGATTGTCATTTCAGCAAATAATGTTTTTGCCAATTGTTGCTTGTCAAGTAAAAATTTTTGAGTTAATATTTGGTGAACTGACTAGTCACCGATTTATCTAGATTCTACCGGCTGCAAAGATCTCAGCACCCACAGCACGCTTAGCGACAAAAGTCGGTTAACACTGCTACTTTTACACTAACTAAATAGAAACCAAATTATTCGATACATTGTATTGCAACATTTCATAATGGTTACGAGTTAACTGTAACTAGTATAGCTTCGAGAAGCGTCGTATGTGGTTGCACGTGCTTGCGGAAAATAATAAGTCATTTAATGTTGTACACAGAACGGTATTAGAATAAATAGTGCCCAACAGCCGCTCGGGTCGATCTTTAATAATAATAATAATCTACCGGGCTCTTCATGGGCCGGATGTAGATTTCCTAGCATCTGTGTCCTGGCTACGTTTCGGCGACCTCTTTGGGGAAACTGAGGGTTTTGTCTGTGCGATTATGGATGAAGTTATGTTAACGAACAACTACCGGAAACATATTATGAAGGACGGGACGGTTGACGTGTGTCGGGCATGCCACCGTCCGGGTGAGTCCATCAGACATATTATTTCTGGTTGTTCTCGTCTAGCTAACGGCGAGTACTTGCACAGGCACAACCAAGTAACCAGGATTATTCACCAGCAACTTGCCTTGAAATATAAACTTGTGGAATCTGAGGTACCGTACTACAAATATGTGCCCGACCCAGTTCTCGAGAAAGACCATGTCACGCTGTACTGGGATCAGTCTATCATTACTGACAGGACTATTGTCGCCAATAAGCCTGACATAGTGGTGATAGACCGATCAGCGCGCCGCGTAATGATAGTCGATGTTACCATCCCGCATGACGAGAACCTCGTGAAAGCTGAGAAAGAGAAACAAATAAAATATCTCGACTTGGCACACGAGGTTGTCGACATGTGGAATGTGAACTCAGCTATCATTGTGCCGATTGTCGTGACGGCCAATGGCCTTATGGCCAAGAGCCTCGATGACCATCTATCGAGGCTCTCCTTAGGCGGTTGGATCAAGGGCCTGATTCAGAAGGCAGTACTCCTCGATACGGCTCGCATTGTGAGGAGGTTCCTGTCTCTGGAGCCCTAACCACCGGTAGCTTGGACCCTGCTCCCGACACCGGTGGACTGCTATTTTTTGTATTTTTAATTGTTTTTTATATTGTTTTATATTTAAATATTTAAAAATGTAAAGAGTATGTTTAAAAATGAATAAACGGAATAATAATCATTTTACTATCAGGCAGACGAGCCGGCGACGTACTGGCGAGCTTTAGGTTAAGCCGTGCTTACCTAGGTTGGTCCGTGGGTAATGGGTGAACACCCATTACATACCGAGTTTCCTCCGTGCCTTGGAAAGCACGTTAAGCCGTTGGTCCCGGCTGTCATTAAATTTGTAGATCTTTGACAGTCGTTACAGGTAGTCAGTGGCCCGAAAGTCTGACAACCAGTCTTACCAAGGGGTATCGTATTACCTAGCACTAACTGGGTTGTGGAGGTCAGATAGGCAGTCGCTCCATGTAAAATACTGGTATTCAGCTGCATCCGGTTAGACTGGAAGCCGACCCCAATATAGTTGGGAAAAGGCTAGGTAGATGATGATGAAGGCGTGTGATGGTTCACTTTGAAAAAAAAATTGGGTAGCGCCAAAATAAACGGTTTTTAAGCCATATCGTCGCCATTCAACTTTCTTTGGGACTTCTTTTTGTAGTCATCACCCACATTATCACATTTTGATCAGGCAGTCGGTTCTCACACATAGCATAACATCAGACTGGAAGCCGACCCCAAAATAGTTGGGAAAAGGCTAGGCAGATGATGACTGATCTTATTGGAGTTGTTATTCGTACTACTTGCAAACAGCGTGCGTGTAGATGAATAAACGTAATGAAGCAAAAGGTAAGTTGTAAAGACAGGAGTGGCATTCTGCGGTTGTTGTCCTTTATGTTTCTACATAACATAACATAACATCATGCCTATAATCCCCGGCAAATTAACACTGCCCGACCTCCGCATCAATCCCAGGACCTCATACTTAGTAGTCGCTCTTGCGACCACTCGATCAACGAGGCAGTCTCTCACATACACACCAAAATTTCCACGCGAACGAAGTCGCGGGCAACAGCTAGTGCCTTATAATTAGTAAATTGATATTAAAAAATACTAAATACCCAATCAGAATGCGCACAAATAGATGTACTAATGATACACGTGTTAATTCCTACTAAGAATCTAGATGATTGTTTTCTGACACTGAGTACAAGGTTAGTTTTACAAATAGAACATTATTATGGAAAACATAATCGCACAGTAAACTAATATACATCCGACTAACAAAAAGTATTTAATTAAGATGTGCATAAAATAAACATAACACCTTATTTCGAGGAGGATAATACACTTAGTATAATGTCAACTATTAATATATATTTGCATAGATTTAGCTACACGAACTGTTTCCTAAAATATAACATTTTTTAACAGTTCGAGAAATCTTAGTAACAAAAACTTTCAAAGGTGTTCGTGTTTCTGTACAGACCTCCAACAGGTACCACAAAACCTTATTGGATTGCTTACGTGAATCAAACACTGTTTTTCTTTCTGTCTTTGCTGTCGGGACTACATTGTGAACATTATTATATTCAATCAAATCGAATGTAAACCAAGGAAACAGACACCTCGTATCTTGCGCCAGTTCTAGTATTCTCTATTCGCTATTGTGTATACTAATTTACCTGCTGATGCTGCTGTTGTTAACTCTACCGAACCTCCCCCACCGAGTGCTATTTTTTTCATCGATCAGATAACATTCGCACCAGATGAAAAAACTATACCTAATAATGTAAATAGTTTTCGCGTGAAGTACTTAGTTAACTTCGAAAACCCTATAAAAGATATTGATGCAAATGACCTTCCACTGCGGTCTATAAAGGGTGTAAACAGACTCTTAACGAAGCCGAAAGGCACTTGTTCTCCCCATTGCGATCAATATTCTCTTCTGGACCATACCTGGGAACCTTCTAGTTACGGAAGAAGAAAATCAAAGACGAAGATCAAAGTTACAACTTTTTCATAAGCTTTTTTTTTTAAATACTAGTTTTTAGGGTTCCGTAGGACTCCGCTGTCTGTCTGTCCGTCTGTCACCAGTATTTCATGAACCGTGATAGGTAGACAGTTGAATTTTTTACAGATGATAAATTTCTGTTGCCGCTATACCAACAAATACTAAAAAACAGAATAAAATAATATTAAGTGGGGCTCCCATACAGCAGATATGATTATTTTGCCGTTTTTATAGATAATGGTACGGAACCCTTCGTACGCGAGTCCGACTCGCACATGGCCGGCTTTTTAAGATTATAACAGCTTTACTTTAAATACCCCCATCACCCGTTTACTATTTAATGTATCCATCGACACAATGTTTTGAGTGCGCTACATTGAGTCCTACCGTGAAATGTGATTTCTCACTCCAAAAAAAAAGTCGTTTCCCAGCAATAATGTTTGCCTAGAGTTACTTAATCTGATATGCAGAATGCTCGGTTGACGTTTTCGTGAAGGGTCCGTTTACACCTTGTGTGTAGACAGCTGCCCGCGCCCGCGCCCCCCCCCGCGCCCGCACCCGCGCCCGCGCCCGCGCCCGCGCCCGCGCCCGCGCCAATTACAAGCTTGATCAAAATTGGCATCTTTTTTAAGGTCTGATTAAAACGTTAGTTAGACTGAAGGCCACTACGAATAGTAATATGTTAAAATGAAACATTCTTGAATATTAAAGATCTTATCATCGAATACATCTTGTCTAAGAGATAACAATCAACGGTATTAGCATGCAAACCTCCTGGCCACAGTTGTAGCTGACACAGATCAAGGTTCAGCTCGACTGACCCTCTCGCGGTTTAGTGAAACAATATTACGATACACTTGATGTGTTGGAGTGTATGAATGTCAACATTTTGGAGGAGAAACAAAACCGCAATATGTCACGATCGCTATGGCTACGTGTTGCTTTGGGTCTAGGTCAACTGAACAGTTTCTCAGTAAATTGAGGTAGCAAACCTAGAGCTAGAAATAAAGACAGCATAAAAAAATCTCTTTCTATGATAATACTCGTACATCGTACGGCTACTTGATTAAACGAATTCTATAAAATGTTATAAATATTATCGTAACAAAAACACCCATTCGAAAGTAGTTACCTAAATTAAAAAAAAAACAGATTGCATATCTCGAATTCGGAAGACGGTTTACCTGTTCACAATTAGGTGTGAATTTTCAGGATATCTTTGCAACAGCATCCTAAAAACAGTGGCCGAGAGTGTGTTTTCCCTTTTCTGAGGCATTTTGTGGAGAAGATGACCGAGTAAAAAACTTGTTCATAGGTATTCAGTACAAAATGCTTCTCAAACTCACTGTTATTATGTTACTAACACTATGGATTTCTGTTATCCGATTTTTGAAAATAAATAATAATTAAATGCAGTTTGTTTCGAATTAATTATAAAATATTTCACAATTGAATGCAAAAGTGCTGGGCGGTAGATTCCGCGCAATACAATACAGTTGGTCCATTTCTAAATAAGACTACACATTCGCGCATGCGCAATAGAACCTGTAGCCGCTCCTATTGATCAACCGCCTGCGCCTGCGCCTGCGCCGCTCATACGATGTGCTACAAATAAACAACAAACGCTTGCACACTAATTGAGGCTAGTCTAGATTAGTAAATCAGCTTTTAATTGTATAATTACTACACACCAGTGATGGAGATAATTGATATTCTAATAACCAGCTTAATGTTGCGGTAGCTTGTTTCTATTTTAAAAAGCAATTAAGGAATCTTTGATTTGAATTGGACTGAATTGAATTGTACTGAACTGATTTGAATTATTTTGATTTGAAATATACTGAACTCAATATATTTGGATACCCTAGTTTAAGAGACAGAGTTTAATCTATTGTGTACAGATTTCAGAAGCATCCAAATATTTAGTATAGTGTTCTCTACCATGAATTAAAAATTGTAAACTTAAAGTTCAACTATCTGTATTTTTGGGAAATAAAGATATTTATTATTATTCTGTTTATTCATTCTTAAACATATTATTTAAATTTAAAACATAAAAAACATAAATAAACATTTAAACTCATCCGGACGGTGGCCTGCCCGACACATGTCAACCGTCCCGTCCTTTATAATATGTTTCCGATAGTTGTTCTTTAACATAACTTCATCCATAATCGCACAGACAAAACCTTCAGTTTTCCCAAAGAGGTCGCCGAAACGTAGCCAGGACACGGACGCAAAAAAATCTACATCCGGCCATTGAAGAGCCCGGTAGTAGCGCCCGTGAAGCTCTTTGCCTTGCCATACTTCCTTGCGGTCATCATTAGTAAGTACTACAGGTTTGTGACAGTTCTCTTTAGCCATGGACAGCGGGGTGAGTCCCTTGTCCACTGCGACCACATCTCGGTGTATACCCACCTTGGCTTTAAAAAAATATTCTCTGAGACTGCACACCTCGTGGTTGTGGACGGTCTTCGCATTTAAAAAGCCTCGGCCCCCGTACTTCCGCTGGATGTAGATACAGCCTCATCACCGATGATCGTGGGTGATGCATTATTAATATTATGGAACTGAATTGAATCAATAATTTAATGGTATTGAAATAGAATCAGTATCATTTATTCGTAAATATAGGTAATAATTACAAATAAGATCTTAAAAATAAGGTAGTGCGCTATGTTTAAAGAAATTGACATACAAATTGCAAAAAAACCACGATTAAATGAGTGGGTTTACAATAAAATTATAAACGTATTTTAGCACTTTAATAATATTATGATTGTATTAACACATGCAAACAAGTTAAATTTTATTATACATAATCAATTTCATTTTCATTTCATGACAAAATTTAAAGTCAATTCAATTCGAAAGGTTTAAAGATTAATAAGATTAAGATATAAACTCATATTAAAATTCTTGTCAGTTACAGAGATTCGTCATTACGAAATACTTGAAAAATATTTAATACTCTAGACGAGTTTCTTATTGCGTTAACCTAACCCTCTATGCGTGTTTTTAAACTTCTACAATGGCAAAATAATTTGTAATTTGTATTTAATCCAACGAAATTAAGAAAAGTTCAATTGAATTAAATGGGAATAAAATAATTTAATTAATTTGTAATCAAATATTTACGAGTATATTAAATACAGCTGTCACAGAAGGCTCTGTATTCTGATATTGGTGTGGGTTACATGTTTGTGATCTGTAGCTTTTAAGGGTTTTTTTTTTTGTATTTTCTGTAGCATGTAACTGTTTTATGTCCCTAATAAAAAATAAAAAATGCCTACTTGTCAAAAGCTACTCAAATCTTTAGAACGTTGACAATTTATCATTACTGATTCATTTAGTGAAATATTGAAGCAGAACGAACTTAGATCGTCCGCGTCGTACATGCCAGTTATTACGAAGTAAGCTGCTCCGTGGTCATGACTCATAACTAGACCGGAGGGCGTTAGTATAACGCATGTTGTAATACTTAGTACTCACACTTGTGTCTCGTATTCGAGAACTTTACCAACAGTTACATAATGTCTTTAACTAAAAAGTAGCTACATAACCTATTCACTCCCTTTTAAGGAAAGACGATGGGCCACAGAATGTCTAGATTAACCAATACACATTGCTGCTCATGATCTGAGGCGCTTCAAAGTTCAACAAACTCTAACGCTACACCATTTATATTGTAATCCGATCACTAACATATATTAGACCGTAATAGTAATTATTATCGACTTGGCGCACGAATCTTGTCGGCATGTGGAACGTAAGCTCGGCTATAATTGTGTTGATAGTCGTTACTGCCAATGGCCTGATGGCTAAGAGCCACGGCGAACATCACTCGAGGCTCACGATAGGCGGTTCGATCTAGGGCCTGATTCCGAAGTCCGTACTCCTTGATACGGCTCGCAATGTGAGGAGGTGCCTCTCTCTAGAGCCTTAGGGTTAGGGCTCCAGAGAGAAAAATATTAAAAGTAGTGGTCTGCCGGTGTCTGGAGCAGGGTTGCTCCAGATAAATATTAAAGTTTTTTTTTAATTTAAAAAATGTGTAATAAAAATGGATAAAGTAAATTATGACCAACGCAAACAGTTCTTTGCAATGGCTCATCATCTCGGCCTATACCAAACAATACTTATACTGATTTTTCATTGCCCGATCAGGCTAAGACAGGAATTACACTAATAAGAATCTCGTAAAATTGTTTGTCTAAGAGGTTCAGAATCAATGAGAGTATGTCGTTGAACCGCGGTGCGTCCGAGATGCCCTGCATCGCCTGCACCCCTACTGCGACGTCCGTCGAGGACGTGTTGCGTCAGCTGCGCGCGCGCGACGTATATATACGTCTGTCGGCGGCACACGCAGCACACAACAACCACCCACCACAACAACAACATGAAAGCCTTCGTGAGTCCATCTTGTATTTGTAACAAATATCCTGCATGAGTACTAACGCAAAGTTCAGTGACAAGCTCCTCTTGCGGCAGTGCTCTGTTACCAGATCATCCAGCTTCCTACAACGATGACTCGACTTGGTGTAGTAACGCGGTGATGTTATTTCAGATTGTCCTGTGCGCGCTGGTGGCGCTGACGGCGGGCGCGGCGGTGCGCGAGAAGCGCGGCTACAGCAGCGGCTGGAGCGGTGCCAGCTCGCTCGGCTCGGGCTGGAGCGGCGGCTACTCCGGCGGCTTGTCCGGCGGCTACTCCGGCGGCTACTCCGGTGGCTCCTCCGGCGGCTACTCCGGTGGTTCCTCCGGCTGGTCCGCGCCCGCCACGCAGGTGATCGCCGTCAAGAAGGTGGTGAACGTGCAGCGCGAGGTCACCGTGCCGCAGGTCGTCAACGTGCGCAAGGTGGTCTCCGTGCCGCAGGTCATCACAGTCAAGCAAGTCGTGCCCGTCTCCGGCGGCTTCGGCGGCGGCTACGGCGGCGGCTACAGCGGCGGATACGGCGGCGGATCCTCCGGCGGATACTCCGGCGGGTACTCCGGCGGATCCTCCGGTGGGTACTCCGGCGGGTACTCCGGTGGTCACTCCAGCGGCGGTTGGTGGTGAACACTCTAGTCAACAACAGTGAAAAATGTGATTTATTTAAAGTTCGTTTAATAAAATATATTTTAATAACACACAGTGGTATCATTTTGTTTCTACATTTAGCTGGTACTATTATCTCGGCAAAGAGTTCGACTCAGGCGTCTTCTGTGAAGAAGGGTTTCTTTGAATTTATAGGTCGTCTTTGGCATTGATAGGTCACAAAAGCTTTGTAGTAGGTTATTTAACACTGACCTAGTTTACTGCTACTTTAAGAGCGCTCGCCCACCGCGAGTAGTGGTCATATTTTTCTCGAAGCGTCGTAGCATCGGGGGAATGCTCAAGTTAACAGCAGCTATTATTTCTATAATAGTATACTTGTGTTATTATTGCCGTCCTTCACTTTCATTATTACGGTCCCCGACGGGGTGACGACGCTTGGACGGCACAGTTCAAGTCAGTTCATAAAGTTAAAGTCTAAGAATTTATTTCAATTAGGTTATTAAACAGCAATTATTTAACAGAGAATGCTGAAGCTGAAGGGGATGTGTGGTGTTACGAGAATTGATAAAATAAGTAACGAGTACATATGAGGAAATCTGAAAATGGCGCCGGTGACTGAAAAGTTGTGTGTCGTGGTATGACGTGGTATATGAGGCGGAGGATTGAGGAAAATGTTGTGGGGAAAGTTTTGAGTATGAATGTGGATGGGTATAAGAGTAGAGGAAGACCAAAGAAACGATGGACTGTGTAAAGGATGATATGGCAAGAAAAGAGGTGTCTGATGAGATGACGAGTAATAGAGAAGTATGGAAGAAGAAGATATGCTGCGCCGACCCCTAATAAATTGGGATTGGGGCAAGAGAATGATGACGGTTAAACAACAGCACTTTTGATCGTAAATTATAAGAAACTAGCTTGGCCATCCGCTTCGTTCGCACTAATTTTGAATTAGAAAATCAAATCAATCGTGGTTCGAAAGACACGTGGCGCCATCTATTATTATAAGACCGTTATTGTTGTTTTCCTCGTGAACAGTACGTTTTTTCGGGATGAAAGGTAGCCTATGTCCGTTTCTGTACACCTGACAACGTATATGCAAAATTTCAGGATTATCAGTTCAGTGGTTTTGGCGTGACAGCAAACGAACAAACTTACTTTCGCATGTATGATACTAGCTGTACCCGGCATGCGTTGCAATGCAGCTTTTTCTACCTTCTCCTTGTGTTTTACTACCTACCTACTGCCAACCTACTGCCTACCTACTGCCTACCTACTGCCTACCTACTGCCTACCTACTGCCTACCTACTGCCTACCTACTGCCTACCTACTACCCACCTACTACCTACCTACAGCCTACCTACAGCCTACCTACAGCCTACCTACAGCCTACCTACAGCCTACCTACTGCCTACCTACAGCCTACCTACTGCCTACCTACAGCCTACCTACAGCCTACCTACTGCCTACCTACTGCCTACCTACTGCCTACCTACTGCCTACCTACTGCCTACCTACTACCTACCTACTACAGTCTGCAGTCGCGTTTTTGAAGTTATGAGCAAACTAAATTAACCGAAAATTGTTGTTTAGATCTATATCTCACAGATTTGAGGTATAAAAAACCGGCCAAGTGCGAGTCCGACTCGCGCACGAAGGGTTCCGTACCATTATCTATAAAAACGGCAAAAAAATCATATCTGTTGTATGGGAGCCCCCTTAATATTTTTTTGTTTAATTTTTAGTATTTGTTGTTATAGCGGCAATAGTAATACATCATTTATGAAAATTTCAGCTTTCTAGCTATCACGGTTTATGAGATACAGCCTGGAGACAGCCAGACAGACAGACAGACAGCGAAGTCTTAGTAATAGGGTCCCGTTTTACCCTTTGGGTACGGAACCCTAAAAACGAATACGACAAAGCTGAATTCAACGTGATGCTTTTTTAAACTCAATATCACATCTATAGAGATAATAAACAGCTTCTTTGTTTATAAGGCCTAAAGACTTCCATGAACCTTAACGGATAATCAAGTTGAGTAAAACGGAATGTTTGGGGCAAGAAGAAATGGAACGTCCACTTTATGATATCACTCAAAAATATCCATACTTTACCTAATAATAAATAAAAGTCTAAAGTTGTAATAGTCCTCCTGACCGTTGCCAACCTCAGCGAAGACGCTGCAAGTAATACATATATATAGTGCACCAGTGTGTGCCCAAACAGAGGTCCACTCTGAGGTGGTCCCTCTCATAGCCCGATAGGACGGCAATTCAACCATCAGGAAGAGATCGAAAAGATTCCTAATGGAAAAACCCAATAACACCATACTTGGGAAGGTGGAGGTGTCGCGCTTGCTCACCAACAGGGTGATTAGTAGTTATAAGCAGCTGCTTTGAATTACGCCTTGCTTTTGATTGAAGCCTACCTCCTCCTATGGGAACAAGTGAGAACATCAATTGTAGAAAATGAGAATATTTTGCAGTAAGTTTCCAATTCGCAAATATAGAATACCTAAATGCCTAATGCAGCTACAAGACTTTCACAGACACCCGTGTCGGTAGACTACCACCACGGGACCACTTATGTTTTGCACATCAAATAATTCTTTCCAGATCTTTAGGGGACATAATTATAATCAAGGCAGAACATTCTACTACACATCTATGTTCTATGTTAGGGATTTTGGTTTCCGCACTTAGTCCTTAAAGTGGACCATTGTGCGTGTCTACTACACATTATCCAATATTTATATACATATAGCTCCTATGCTGTTTGTTGAGAAATCTCAATGAAAAGCCAATTTGATCATTGCCCTTGACTCTCCAATCATCTAATTCTTATATGTACCTACTCCATAATTTTATCGATGTTTCTCAATTACTATAAATCAAATTAAGTACCGAAATACATATTTTACCTGAATCTTAATTTGTTTTTACACGTCGAAGTTTTACTTAGATCACTAATAAAAAACCGCACGATAAACATAAATGAATATAGATCAGATAGATCGGCGGCGGATTCTTCACTGATATTGCCGAAAGTACAAACTACGGTGAGTCTTGTTTTTACGGTGAGTTTTTTTTAATCAACACACGCATGTTTGACAAATAAATGATTCTTATTCTTATTCTTATCAAATAAAATTACCATGTTTCAAAAGTAGGTAACCCCATGCATATGAATGTATGTACGAAGAGAAAGACATTACGCATCAACTTAAACAGTTGCAATTATTAATTTATACATAAATGAGGATGAGGAAGTGTTATTGAATGGTTTGAGATCTCCTTGCAGAGCGCTTCGACTGTCGAGGACGTGTTGCGTCAGCTGCGCGCGCGCGACGTATATATACGTCTGTCGGCGGCACACGCAGCACACAACAACCACCCACCACAACAACAACATGAAAGCCTTCGTGAGTCCATCTTGTATTTGTAACAAATATCCTGCATGAGTAATAACGCTAAGTTCAGTGACAAGCTCCTCTTGCGGCAGTGCTCTGTTACCAGATCATCCAGCTTCCTACAACGATGACTCGACTTGGTGTAGTAACGCGGTGATGTTATTTCAGATTGTCCTGTGCGCGCTGGTGGCGCTGACGGCGGGCGCGGCGGTGCGCGAGAAGCGCGGCTACAGCAGCGGCTGGAGCGGTGCCAGCTCGCTCGGCTCGGGCTGGAGCGGCGGCTACTCCGGCGGCTTGTCCGGCGGCTACTCCGGCGGCTACTCCGGTGGCTCCTCCGGCGGCTACTCCGGTGGTTCCTCCGGCTGGTCCGCGCCCGCCACGCAGGTGATCGCCGTCAAGAAGGTGGTGAACGTGCAGCGCGAGGTCACCGTGCCGCAGGTCGTCAACGTGCGCAAGGTGGTCTCCGTGCCGCAGGTCATCACAGTCAAGCAAGTCGTGCCCGTCTCCGGCGGCTTCGGCGGCGGCTACGGCGGCGGCTACAGCGGCGGATACGGCGGCGGATCCTCCGGCGGATACTCCGGCGGGTACTCCGGCGGATCCTCCGGCGGGTACTCCGGCGGGTACTCCGGTGGTCACTCCAGCGGCGGTTGGTGGTGAACACTCTAGTCAACGAAGCCAGGCAATGTTATTTATTCAATAAATGTTTTATTAAGAAAAATTTAGTTATTATTATTTATTCAAAATCAAAATCTTTTTATTTCACATAGGCCTACATGGGCACTTATGAAACGTCTACAAAAAGGTGCACGGTTCGGGTTGGTCGTTTCCTATGGAGAAGAACCGGCAAGAAACTCCATGGTTACTCTTTAAAAATGATTAGATTTTACAATATTATCATGTTACAGCATTAGTACTCAAGCATGGGGGGACAGCATAGGCCAGACAATAAGTCGTTGCTTACTACACAAAAAAACGGAAAACAAGATAAGAGATTAACAAAAGTTATCACACCTCTAGGAATCTACAAGGCCTATACTGTATATTCCTGTTTGAATGAAATTCATAATCATTTTAGTAAATTGTATGTTTAAACTAGCTTATGCCCGCGGCCTCTCCCGCGTCTAGTTCGGTAATTGTGTCAGGAGATCCTACTATCGGGATAAAAATAATCATATATGTGTTAATTCAGGTAATAAACTATATGTGTGCCAAACTTCATCTAAATCCGGTAAGTAAGTAGTTTTTGCGTGAAAGAGTAACAAACATCCAGACATCCCGACATCCAAACATGCATCGACTTTCGCATTCATAATATTAGTAGGCTAGGATATACGTAATGATTACAAACCGGATTCATCAAAATTCCAAAAATTGCGCTAAAAAATGATGTAATATACTCAAAATAATAAAAATAAGCACAATCAAATTGCAATCTATATGAGGATTTACTTACTCAAAATATTTACAGGATTAGTTTTCAATGACTAGCCTAATTTTCAGAGCATATGATTCAGAATCGATGATAAAATCATTTTTAAGTTCACTGAAAGTAATAAAAAAACCGGCCAAGTGCGAGTCGGACTCGCGCACGAAGGGTTCCGTACCATTATCTATAAAAACGGAAAAAAAACAATTATCTGTTGTATGGGAGCCCCCCTTAATATATTTTTTTAATTTTTGGTATTTGTTGTTATAGCGGCAATAGTAATACATCATTTGTGAAAATTTCAGCTTTCTAGCTATCACGGTTTATGAGATACAGCCTGGAGACAGACAGACAGACAGACAGCGAAGTCTTAATAATAGGGTCCCGTTTTACCCTTTGAGTACGGAACCCTAAAAACAAGAAAAGTTTCGACTATATTCATTACTTTTTATTTTTATTTGATTCGAATATTTAACACTCAATTACGGTTCAATAAAGAGATCTTAATTTTATAAAATTTGGCTAGTCATTGAAATCTAAGATTTTCTTGTGACAGTACACGATCAAATGTTTTGCTAATTTTTTCCAGAGCATACTTGTGATGTTTGTCACTTAATATTAATTTGTAGGCTGTATATGACCTCTCTGTCTCAACTGACGTACCTGGACAGAACATGGAAGCGCCGTCGAAGCCGGTACCGTTGATATTATGCGTAAGCTTTCTGTATTCCTTCGAGACCCAGTTTTTTTTTTTTATAGAGATAAGCCTAATGCACGCGTCTAACACATTTATATACTAAAATGAGCACTATCGATGAAAAAGTAGGTCCTGTACTACAATATGCAATAACTCTGCAGGGTATAAACGGACCCTTCACGATGGCGTCAACCAAGCATTATGTATATCAAACTAAACAACTTTACGCAAAAATTATTGCTGGAAAACGACTTATTTTTTTCGATGAAAACTCACGTTTTGCGGTAGGACTCAATGTAACGCACTCAAAACATTGTGCTGATGGATGGATTGAATAGTACGGGGGTAAAAATCTTACATTAACATCTTACAGTACAACCAACCTACCGCCATATCATAATAATCAATGTACCCACATATTTCCATACGTAATAAATATAATAAACGTATAATCGTACTTAACTAAATAATCTACTTAATCTATTTCGAATCGGACCACCGGTCTACGGATTCGATGAGAGCGTTCCACTGGCGGCGTCGGTTTAGCGTTGGAGCTAGCTGGCTCCACAGGTGGAGAATTCGGAGGCACAACATTGCTTCACGAATCACACACACTTTTACCTAATGGTGCTTCCTCCTCTGCCACCTCTGGCTGATCTTTACTCTGACATCTAGCCTCCGATGTCACTATCGACCCATCTGCTGGCGACGGAACAGCAGTCTCACTCGGGACGCCCGGTTTATTATTATCGTCAGTTCCTTGACAAGGAACATCAGATAGCAGAGACCGGCGCTTAATTTGATCAATGTGCCTCTTGCGAACCCGGCCATCTCCGCTATCCACCACATACCTACGAGTACCTTCTACCTCTCTCACAGTTCCTTTCACCCACTTATCTGACGCTTTTTATCTTTTGGCGTTTAGGTAAGTCTTACATCAAGACTTAAATACAACAAAAAAACCGCAATATTTTGGATATACGCTTAATCAAACATACCTTGTTACTTTTTATACACCTATTACATGTCAGCTGAACTTTACCTTTACAATTGAAATAGGTCACACAAATAATGTTTATAATTTGTGTGATCTCGACGCATAAAGAACTTTCACCGGATTGCTGTCGAGGTTGTATCTGACATTAGTCGATCATTCTTCAAATAGATCAGGCGTTGAACCATAGTACATACCATACCTACACAAATCACACCGACATAGGCATAATAAATTATTTGTCATCTTCAATTCAGTAGAATATCATTAACTTCATTCATTGCAAATTGAATTTTATTGACACTTGAACTCTGCACGTCCGGCTGACCAGTAGTAAGTAGTTGTTTCAAAATTTTTGTTCGTCATTTATCATGCAACAGACGTTATTTTCAATACCTACCTATTTAGGTTGTGTTATGTTGAATTGTTTTAAGAGCCCAGTGGTCGCGACCCCGACTTACGTGCAGTAAGTCGTGGGTTCGAACCCAGGCAGGTGCATTACTTTGTGTAATTTATTTCATCACCACTGCTCTCAAAACGGTAAAGGAAAACATCGTGAGGAAACCGGCGCGGAATGTCCTAGAATCCGCACTGGGCCCGTGTGGTGGGTTATGGCCCATTCCCTCTCATAGAGAGGAGGCCGTGTGTCCCAGCAGTGGAAACATTATGCTTTGTTGAATTGAAATTCAAAGTAATGTGAGAGATTTAAAGGTAAAATAGCTCGACGTGAAGAAAATAGGCGACTATAATATAATGTAAACACTTAAAGAGACTAGCATCATCATCTGCACAGCCTTTTACCAACTATGTTGGGGTTGGCTTCCAGTCTAACTGGATGACGACGATCGATGTCGCTGCAAGGGGGTGCGGCTTGCAGACCTAACCGGAGGCAGCTGAATACCAGTATTTTACATGGAGCGACTGTCTATCTGACCTCCACAACCCTGTTAGTAAAATTAACAGACAATAAATAACTATAATACAGGGTGTAAGGGACAGCCCTCCGCAAACTGACAGGGTACATTCAGCTCCCTATTTTGAATCATATTCCACCGGAATTTTCATAATCGTTATTTCAGTTACTATTCCTTTATTTCAATGTAAAATTACATTACCTGTAAGCAGCAGTCCATTAATGTAAATAATACAGCTAAAATCTAAAAACCAACAATGGATGTTGAAATACTCTAACGAACGACACGTGAAGTCAGCTGTTCACTTCCTGCTTAGCTACAGAATTCATCGAACTTTTCGTCGCGCTTGCCGTTCGCTACGTGCGTTTTGCCATGGTAACGCTACATTGCGTATAAGTAGTAAGGTAGGTAATAAAACAAATCAAATTTATTGGATTTCCATAATGTTTCTGAAATAATTTCTTGTATCTCCGGTACATCTTATTATGAAATACCAGTCTGCAGAACAATGGAAAAGAAGTATCACAAAGAATGGATGGTATTCTATGGGTGATTTGTCCTGGTATGCTGCTCAAATCGAGACATCCCCTTGGTCAAATCTATTCAAAATCTTCTATATACATAATAAAATTCAAAGTCCTGACTGACTGACTGATATATCAACGCACAGCCCAAACCGCTGGTCCTAGAGACATGAAATTTGGAGGGTGTATTCTTTGTGAAGAGTAAGTATCCACTAAGAAATGGTTTTCGAAATTATTTTACATCCCTAATAGGGTAAAATGGGGTGTTGAAGTTTATGTGAAACTTTTTACTCTCGAAGTCGAAGATTGTCTTGAAAATTTGTGTACATACTCGGCAGTTAAAATTATGAGAAACGTGTATCACAGTTTTTCCAAAATCATCCCCCAAAATAAAATTCAGTCCTGACTGACTCATATATCAACGCACAGCCCAAACCGCTGGCCCTAGAGAAATGAAATTTGGAGGGTGTATTTTTGTGAAGAGTAGGTATCCACTAAGAAAGGGTTTTTCGAAATTTCACCCCTAAAGGGGTGAAATGGGTGGTTGAATTTTCTGTGAAACTTTATATTCTCTGACCGTCCGTTGTCTCAAAAATTGGTGTACACACTCTTCAATTAAAGTTATGAGAAACGTGTATCACAGTTCTTTCAAAATCATCCCCCAAAATAAAATGCAAAGTCTTGACTGACTGATATATCAACGCACAGCCCAAACAGCTAGTCCTAGAGACATGAAATTTGGAATATTTACTCTTCACAAAGAATAGTAAATATTCACTAAGAAATGTTCTTTCGAAATTTTACCCCTAAGAGGGTGAAATGGGGGGTTGAATTTTCTGTGAAACTTTATATTCTCTGACCGTCCGTTGACTCGAAAATTGGTGTACACACTCTTCAATTAAAGTTATGAGACACGTATATAAAAGTTTTTAAAAAATCATCCCCCAACAGAGTCAAATAGGGATTATCACGTAAACAGGCGCATGGCGCGCAGTGTTGCAAAGGACGTGTGTAAGTAGTTAGGATTTTTCTGAGGTAGACGTGTGTGTAATATATGTGAAATCCCGATTTTCGCGTTGGCTCGTGATACGCGAAATTGAAATTAAATATTATGTGAAAGTATTATGTCTATCAATTGATTCCTTATAAATCATTTGATCGTCGTCACCGGTGTCCAATCTATTATTATGAACTAATATTTACAAGTTATAAGTAAGTAGCTGCATGTAAAACGACGATCAAATGATTTTGACGACACGGTTGGCGCAGTGGTCAAGCGATTGACTGCTGCGCTGCATGTCGCGGGTTCGATTCCCGTACGGAACAAATATTTGTATGACCTACAAGTAGTTGTTCCGGGTCTGGGTGTTTTTCTATCTGTAATATGTATGTATTTACAAAAAAAAAAAAATGTATATATGTAACACAAGCATTAGGTTGCTTAGCTTGGGACTAGATGGTGCTGTGTGAAATGTCCAGGGATATTTATTTATTTATTTATTACCTATTCAACTTTAAAATTAAAAACTAATATTACAAATATATCTTAAATAAACTATTATAAATGCGACAGTTTGGATGGATGGTTTGTTACTCAATAACGCCAAAACGGCTGAACAGATCTGGATGAAACTTGGCACAGATATAGATTATAGTCAGATAACTTATTATCCCAGAAGTAAGATCCCGTGGGCCATTCCCGAACTCCACGATGGCGAAGCCGCGGGTATAAGCTAGTATTTATATACCGCTGTGTCCGGTTGATAGTAATAGGATCACCTATTAAAAAATATAAGTACTAGGTGGTGGTAAGTCCCTTACATGTGTAGGGTTTTAAAGATTTTAATAGTTCATATTTATTTTTGGGAAATGGCAACACTGCCCAACCGTCAACGTAGTAGCGGGGGGGGTAGTTTATAAAGGATGGCACTTGGCCGAGAGGGCTCAATTTTGGTGTAAGCAACTGTGTTGACTGTATCTCTGAAGAAGTGAATAGAAATATAAAGTATTAGTCTACATTTAGTGAGTTTTATTACACTTCAGAAGTGGGATCGAAAGGTGAGTTATTTGAGTTTCTTTACGCTAAGATTAACATGTGGTAGCCTTAGGCTCGCTGTCCTATTTGGTCGGGGTACTCCCCGATAATAAGACATTAAAGACTGGGTTTCTAACATGTTCTATAGCCTTGTGGTGTGATTTTATTTGATCGGGTACTCCGTGATAATACGATTTCAAAATAAGGTTATGATTAAATGATTATCGTGTATTTTTTTTTAAAACTAACGTGTTTATAAACCTGAAGCTGTCTGTCACACTTATTTGGGATATTCCCCGATAATGTGACAAGGCATATTGGGTTTCTAACATGTATGATGGCCTTATCGTGTGATTTTATTTGGTCAGGGTACCCCCTGATAATATGATTGCAGAATAAGGTTATGAATAGTGTAAATCTTTTTATATTTGAGCTGGAAATTAAAGTTAATTTGTTACTGCTTGGTTAGGGTGCTCCTTAATAGTGGTAGCATACATTTATGGCAGCCTTAGGTCGCAGTTTTATTCGATCGGGGCACTCCCCGATAATACGGCTGTGATATGAGGTTGTGATTTATTGAGTTTGCTTGGAGCACTTACCGGCAGTGATAACATGCTTCGCTGGTAACCTTTGGTTGCAGTTTTATTTGGTTAGGGCACACCCTAATAATACAACTGTATATTGAAGGATTACCTTTAATATTTTATAGAGAACAGTTACAAAGTGCATAATTTGCTAACATTTGATCGGGGTAGGTACCTACTCCGTGATAATTATGCTAGATAGCTCGAAAGCCTGGTTGTATGTTGATGCTTGGTCGGGACACGCTGATAGTGTTGATAAACAGCTGGGTGTTCTCTGCTTTACATTTTCAATTTGTTTTATCGAACATTTATGTCCTTTAATGTGGTCAATTCCAGATACACAATGGAAAAAGATAAAGGCAACGCCCGGTCGTTGGATGTTTCTCCTTGTGGTCGCCAAGAGAGCCGACGGCGCCTACTAACTCCAGTAAGGTGCTCGTCACATCATCGACGTGATGTTTCCAGTGCTCGCTGCGATGGCACTCGAAATCGCAGCAAGTCGCGGAGGCAAAGTTTTCGTGAGAAAGAGTTGGAGTTTGAGCAGGAACGAGAGCGGCTACGTGTTCTCGAACAGGAGCTATGCAGAGAACGTGAGAAGATAACAGAGGCGCATGGAAATCGATCTGGAAGAAGCTACATGAGGAGTACGAGCCGCCATCACTCCAAGAGCCGGCAACAAAGCCGCAGCCCAAGTCGGCTGCGTCAACGTGAGCATCAAACTACAACAGCCAAGCGGAGAAGAGGTTCACGTGAGCAGAGCAACGATAGTCTACGTGGCGACGGCGCATCACAGGATAAAAGGTCACGTACCCCTTCTTTTACTGTTAAAGATGTTATAGACTTGGTGCATTCTATTAAACATGGTTTTGCATCTCAGCCGTCTACCAGTGCATCAATTTCGAAGAATATTGATTATAAAAATATTCTCCCTAATTTTGACCCTTCAGCGAAAAACCAGCGTATTGACATTTGGCTGCGTAAAGTGAATGAATGCGCTACTGTATACGGCTGGGATGACATTACAACAACACATTTTGCAATGCAAAAACTTCAGGGTTTGGCCAAAGTTTGGTATGAGGGTCTGAACACAATTTTACATACTTGGAAAGAATGGCAAGAGAAATTAATGAGTGCTTTTCCTTGCGAGCAAAACTATGGCCAAATCCTGGAAGATATGCTTAGGAGAAAAAGTAAGTTTGGCGAACCAATTGAAGTATATTATTATGAGAAACTTGCGTTGTTAACTCAGTGTGACGTTTCGGGTAAACGCGCAGTAGATTGTATTATCCACGGTATTTCTGATAGGACTATGAAATCGAGTGCGTTGGCGCTTTGTTGTTCTCAACCTGATCAGCTTCTCCAATTCTTAATGAGCAACATGAATAGCCAAAATTCAGATCGTAGTTTTGGTAAAAACAATTTTAACCAATCCAGTTCTAAAACAAATCAGAATAAATCCAATCAGCCTCAGGGTTCCGTGTTCTGCTTTAATTGTAAGGAGCGAGGTCACCCTTACTTGCGTTGTCCGAAGCCACTAATCAAATGCAATAAATGCAACAAGATCGGTCATAAGTTCGATAATTGTCCGCAATATAATAAAACTGACATTATAGAAGGTAAAACTGAAGTACCATCCAAAACAATGTGCATTTCAAGCTCCAGTCCCAACTCGAAATTTATAAAGCTGGTCGTAGTGAATGATAGGACCATAGAAGCATTTATTGATTTCGGTAGCGAAGTGACGTTGGTTAGGGAGTCAATAATTTTGAGCCTTAATCTAGTACATGATCAGGTTCCATCAGTTATGAAAGGATTCGGGAATGGGACGGTTCGATCGTTAGGAAATATTCTACTCGATATAGTGGTAGATGGAGTTGATGCGAGGGTAGCTTCTAGAGTTGTCGAAGATAATCTGTTGGATAAGCCTATATTAATAGGCCAGTCATACACGGAGCAACCGCATATTCTGGTGTTCAAAACTTCCCACACATTGCAATTTCATAAATTGTACACTGAAATCCCAATGGTTTATCCCGGTGCTAATAACATTCAACTTGCTGAAGTTAGGATCGCTGCTGATGTCGAGCTTCATGGACCTGCATCCATAAGGGCTCGTGTAGATTCCGAATTTAGTGGTTGTTTAATGCTGAGCAACAAAATCGTGGGTGGTCCAAATCAAGAGGTTGTTGTTTATGGTGGTGTTTATCAAGTCCAGCGTGGAAATTTAGACATTCTTGTTTACCCATTTTCCATCCCCTGTAGGCTACGAAAACATTTTGTTGCTAGTAGAGGAGAAAAGGTATATTTTGTCCAGAGGATAGTAATACAGTCTCCAGGAATTGCAGAGTGTGCCGGTATTCAAGATACTGATCATGAACATGACATTCAGGAGAAAGACGTACGCATAGGTGATACCGTATCAAAGGACGATAGACAACGGCTCATGAACATACTTAAGCAATATAAACATTGTTTCGCCTCAAGTTTGAAAAATTTGGGTTGTACAGATGTTACGCAGATGACAATTGAGTTGAATAGTCAACGTCCTATTGTCTATCGCCCTTACAGGTTGTCACATCATGAACGTGAGAAGGTGCAGTCTATGTTAGGTGAAATGTTGGAAGCAGGGATCGTTAGAGAATCGGTATCAGAGTACGCCAGTCCTATTATTTTGGTTCGTAAAAAAGATGGAAGCTTTCGTATGTGCATTGATTATAGAATGTTGAACTCGGTAACAGTGAAGGAAAGATACCCAATGCCAATTATAGACGATGAAATAGCAAGGTTGTCTGGTCAAGCGTGTTTCATAACGCTTGATTTGGCATCTGGCTATTATCAGGTGCCAATTTCGGAACCATGCAAACATCTAACTGCGTTTGTTACTCCAGATGGATTGTACGAATTTAACCGTATGCCGTTTGGCTTAGCCAACGCACCAGCAATTTTTCAGAGGATGATTAATAAGGTCTTAGGGTCAGCTAGATTCACTCATGCTACAGCATACATGGATGACGTGCTTGTTTTTGGCAGAAATGCTGCTGAATGTCTTGATAGGCTCGAACAAATTCTCAAGCTGTTAGAAAATGCAAATCTTACGCTAAATTTGTCGAAATGCAATTTTTTGCACGATAATATTGATTATCTTGGCTATGAGATTAGCTCATCAGGAATTCGGCCAGGTGAAAAGAAAATTCAGTCAGTTATGAATTTTCCACGGCCACTTAACATTCATGGTGTTAGGCAATTCCTTGGGCTTGCTAGCTATTTTCGAAAATTTATCAAAAATTTTGCTCAATTAGCGTCGCCAATTATGCAGTTATTAAAGAAGGATTCTACATGGGTTTGGGGCCAAGAACAAGACAATGCATTCGAACTGCTTAAATCACAATTAATAGACCGACCAGTTTTAGCTATTTATGACATCGACGCGGAGACTGAATTGCATACTGACGCCAGCAAAGATGGCGTTGGAGGCATACTCTTACAGCGGTGTAAGGATAGTGGATTTCTTCGGCCAATCGCTTATTGTAGTAGGCGAACGTCACCGGAGGAAAAACATTATCACTCTTACGAATTAGAAACGCTGGCCGTTATTCGTTCATTAGAGAAATTTCGGGTTTATTTATTAGGTAAGGAATTCAAAATAGTCACCGATTGTAGTGCTCTTCGTTCCACTTTCTTGAAACGTGATCTCATACCTAGAATAGCGCGCTGGTGGCTTTTATTGCAAGAATTTAATTGTTCAATTGAATATCGATCAGGCACTAAAATGGCCCATGTGGATGCGTTATCTCGCAATCCTATTTCAAATGATTCTTTGACCGATTCTTCTAGTTTGTGTCCTCAAGTAATGGTTATTAGTAGCGAAGACTGGTTACATACTCTTCAGCTGGGGGATTCGGAGTTGGAACGTGTTAAACAAGTTCTAGAAAAGGATTTAGACCCCAAGAATCTCCAATATATCAAAGATAATTATGTTGTTCGAGATAATAAGTTATATAGGTACGTTAACGGCGATAAGGATAATGTTCGCTGGGCAGTCCCGAAGGGGGCCAGGTGGCAAATATGTAGGATGAATCACGACGATATTGGTCATCTAGGATTAGAAAAAACTTTGGAAAGGATTAAAAGTAAATATTGGTTTCCAAAAATGTCACGGTTTATCAAAAAGTATGTGTCAGCCTGCATTGATTGTGCTTACGCTAAGAAATCTACGTGTACGAACGAAGGCTTATTACATCCAATCGAAAAAGTAGAGTCACCGTTTCACACCCTGCATGTTGACCACCTGGGCCCTTTTGTTAGATCTAAACGAGGATACTCTTACCTTCTAGTAGTGGTAGACTCGTTTACTAAGTTTGTGTTCATAAAGCCAGTCCGAAACACTAATACACAAAATGTAATTCGTGCCCTGGATGACATATTCTATACATTTAGAATACCTGACCGTTTGATCAGTGATCGTGGCAGTTGCTTCACGTCTAACTTATTTAAAAGATACTGTTATGATAAAGGCATAAAACACATCTTGAATGCTGTCGCGAGTCCCAAATCAAACGGCCAGGTAGAACGATATAACCGGACAATCTTAAATTCACTGAAAGCACTAAACCTGAGACATGATGAGAGGGATTGGGACAATCAGTTAGGGAAAATACAATGGGGGCTGAATAACACTGTCCAAAAGACTACCGGTAGGAGACCATCTGAAGTCATGTTCGGTACGTCCATGAACAGTGAAATCAATCCAAATTTAAATGAGATAGTAGACATGACTAGAGAAAATATAGATGTGACCACGATCCGTAATCAGGTTAAAGAGAGAATAGACACGGAACAAGCGAAGCAGAAGCTACGTTACGATCAGAACAGACGCCCTGCTAAGATATACAATACGGGCGATCTAGTCAAAATTACTAAAGTTACTTTTAATAATGATGGGAAGAGTAAGGAACTTCTCCCGTCCTACATGGGACCATACAGAGTCACTAAAGTTTTAGGTCAAGATAGATATAAGATAGCGTCTATTCCCGGTTTCAGTAATAGTACAAATAAACGCACTACCACTGTAGCAGCTGATCGAATGCTGCCGTGGGTACATGTAGCTGCGTTACAACTAAATAAATCTGATTCTAGCGAATCTAGTGATGATAGCGAACATAGTGTTGCATAGTGGTCATCAATTTACGATTCTACAGAGCAATTATTACAGAATGTATTTTGTTGTTTCAGACCGAACGTGAGAATTGATTGGTTCACGTCATCGGTTATTACGCAACTGGAGGCAAGAATTGATTGGTTTGCCTAGAGTTTTTGGAGTCTCTGATCAGGTGTGAGAATTGAGTGGTTCACAACCTAATAGAGTCTCGCAAGTTCACGAGCGAGAATTGATTGGTTCGCAGTAGCATAAGCTCAAATTTAAACGTTCTGAATGATTGATAATTATATGTAGTTTATAACCGGAAAATTAAAGTAATCCATTAAATTTAGATATTTTTGGCAAGAATTGATTGGTTTGCCTAGAGTTTTGGAGTCTCTGATCAGGTGTGAGAATTGATTGGTTCACAACCTAATAGAGTCTCGCAAGTTCATGAGCGAGAATTGATTGGTTCGCAGTAGCATAAGCTCAAATTTAAACGTTCTGAATGATTGATAGATGACGATAGATGTAGTTTAGAACCGGAAAATAAAACTAGTCCTTTAAATTTAGATATTTTTGGTAAGAATTGATTGGTTTGCCAAATCTGTTGAAAATTCATTTTTGAAGTGGAAAAGTGATAGTCCTACTTACATATTATTATAGTTGTACTTTTATTTAATTATGGTAGTACTATGGATTTCATAAATGTATTAATTTTGTAGAATAAAATTTATATTGTTTGTAGATTAAGGACAACTGTTGTAACAAAGTAACCAGCTTAGTTATTAAGTTTTAGTTTGTTTTTTTTTTCTCTTGTTTTGTTTGTTTTTGAATTGATAAGCTATAAAGTGTTTTAAGGATGTGGTCTAATTGTTGTTAAATACTTTTTACTGTTATTGTCTAGAACAAATTTAATACCAAAATCACTTGGATGTTTTATAATTTTGTTCATCATGAGTCCTCTCAGCCAAGAGTGTAGGGTATTTAGTTACCACATGAGGCGTGTATGAGGGCATACACGTCGTCAGGACGGTCGAGTGTAGGGTTTTAAAGATTTTAATAGTTCATATTTATTTTTGGGAAATGGCAACACTGCCCAACCGTCAACGTAGTAGCGGGGGGGTAGTTTATAAAGGATGGCACTTGGCCGAGAGGGCTCAATTTTGGTGTAAGCAACTGTGTTGACTGTATCTCTGAAGAAGTGAATAGAAGTCTACATTTAGTGAGTTTTATTACACATGGGACTTAAACATATTACCTACATAACTAGCGAAATGCGGGTGTATTATTAGATATACCTCTGCTTAACCCTTTTTTTTTTTCGGGTGCGAAATCATCAAATGACTCCTCCCGCTCTGGGCGGAGCGGAAGGGAGTGTCAGACTTTTACTGACTAAAAACCACCCATGTTCCTTCTTTTGCCCTTTATGTTCCAGGGCCGCGGTATCTCTTTCGAACAGTCCCACAGCCCTGGCAGGCATCGGCCCTTGCGCGCGCGTGGAACACGAACGCGCCGTCGACACGGCCTGTCGTCATAAGACGGACCTCTGCTTAACCCTTCGGGGATTAGATGCGAGATGTTATATAATGTTGAACATCAACATCTGTGACCATTGTACCTACTCACTGATAAAAAGTTTTAGACTTTCACCCTCTAACAATTCCTACAGGAACGCAAATGTTAAAGTTGTGTGTGAAACTGAGAAGATCAACGAAGCCTTGTCGATTTCCTTGATATCCTAGCCGGATACACATTCATTAGAGATTATGAATCGCTCACAATCAATTCTAGCAAATGATAATATTTAGAAAGTGAAAACGCATTATATAATGAATGGTTCAAGAAGATTGGATGGATAGTCCGCAAACTCCAAAAGGAACTGCCGATATCAGCCTCGTGTAAATTTTCGTGATCATAACTGAACTTGACCTTTGATAGTATATAGCATATCGTTAAAAATAAAAACCTTTCTTTGACGACTCGACATCAACAAGGAAGTGTCATTGAACCTACTCGCTCTCTGCCTCGCGCTGCGTCTGTCGAGGACGTGTTGCGTCAGCTGCGCGCGCGCGACGTATATATACGTCTGTCGGCGGCACACGCAGCACACAACAACCACCCACCACAACAACAACATGAAAGCCTTCGTGAGTCCATCTTGTATTTGTAACAAATATCCTGCATGAGTAATAACGCTAAGTTCAGTGACAAGCTCCTCTTGCGGCAGTGCTCTGTTACCAGATCATCCAGCTTCCTACAACGATGACTCGACTTGGTGTAGTAACGCGGTGATGTTATTTCAGATTGTCCTGTGCGCGCTGGTGGCGCTGACGGCGGGCGCGGCGGTGCGTGAGAAGCGCGGCTACAGCAGCGGCTGGAGCGGTGCCAGCTCGCTCGGCTCGGGCTGGAGCGGCGGCTACTCCGGCGGCTTGTCCGGCGGCTACTCCGGCGGCTACTCCGGTGGCTCCTCCGGCGGCTACTCCGGTGGTTCCTCCGGCTGGTCCGCGCCCGCCACGCAGGTGATCGCCGTCAAGAAGGTGGTGAACGTGCAGCGCGAGGTCACCGTGCCGCAGGTCGTCAACGTGCGCAAGGTGGTCTCCGTGCCGCAGGTCATCACAGTCAAGCAAGTCGTGCCCGTCTCCGGCGGCTTCGGCGGCGGCTACGGCGGCGGCTACAGCGGCGGATACGGCGGCGGATCCTCCGGCGGGTACTCCGGCGGGTACTCCGGCGGATCCTCCGGCGGGTACTCCGGCGGGTACTCCGGCGGTCACTCCAGCGGCGGTTGGTGGTGAACACTCTAGTCAACAACAGTGAAAAATGTGATTTATTTAATAAATATTTAATAGTTTTAACAGAGTTATTCATTTTATTCAACGACTTTCCTTCTCGTGAAATACGAAAACTAACCCTTATTAAAACCATTTTTTTGTAATGTTTACCGACATTGATCTACGTGATAAAAATACAGGCCACCAAATCTCACCTAATTCCAGATGTACAGGAAGGTGGGAGAAATAAGTAATAGAATCCGGTTAGACTGGAAGCCGACCCCAATGTAGTTTGGAAAAGGCTAGGCAGATTATGATGAGTCAGAATAGCTGAAAATTAATTTTGTTTTATTTTTTCTTTTTGCATGGAAGTAATAAGTACTACAGCTTACTTGCACCAATTTGGCACCGAAAGAGAGGATCTGCGAATTTAGTCCCATTCTAATAAGGTCACCATTAATTTTATGTAAAAAGTAGAACATGATGAAAAGGCTGAGAAAACAACATTAACAAAATAAAATTAAAAAATGATTTTGAATTTTCTTTTCCGAGGCAATTAAATAAAAACCGGCCAAGTGCGAGTTGCACTCGCGCATGTAGGGTTCCATTCCATCGTAGTAGGAAAACCCACTTTAATTTAGTTTTATTATTTGTTACAAAAAATAATAAAACTAAATTAAAGTGGGTTAAATAAAAGCGGCAACAGAAGTACATAATCTGTGAAAATTTCAACTATCTACCTATTACGGATCATGAGATAAAGCCCACTGACAGACAGACGGACGGACGGACTGTCGGACGGACAGCGGAGGCTTAGTAATAGGGTCCCGTTAGTTACCCTTCGGGTACGGAACCCTAAAAAAACAATGTAGTAATAAGATGAAGATATTAGGCGTCGGTGGATAAGTATTAAAAACATCAACCTGACCAATTCAATATTAGACGGCGGAAGATAGGTATTTACATAAGGTTTCACATGAGGTTCGAGGACTAACTCCTTTTGCCGAACTGCGAAAGGTTGATGGTATCCTATATCCCACTTACCAAGCAGCCTGCAATGCGCCACATTTGCTTGATGGAGATCAACACTGGGATAACGCAATGGCCGAAGCATGTATCAGCGACAGTCCCTAACGATTGCGGCATTTGATTGCAATTTTATTGGTATTTTGCGGTATTTCTGATGCTGCACCAGTGCACAGAAATTAAGAAAAATTGTCGGAAGACTTTTTCAGAAATATGCAGCTACACAATGAAAGCGAGCTCAACGATGGATTACGTGAGAGTAACTTGAATCGATGCTTGCTGGATATCCAAGACATATAGTTCCATCTATGGGGGAACCCTCTGTCGCAGTGTGGCATGCCCTCTCCAAGTTTAAATTACGAAGGCAATAACAGAGGGAATGCATTGGAACTAGCTGAAATATTGCAGAATGATCTCAGAGATTTGACGACGGAGCAACGTACAACATTCGAGCGAGCATGTCAAAGCGTAGCTGTTGATTTGGGGGAAATCCTGTTTTAATATGCACCCGGTGGTACAGGAAAAACATTTCTCACCTAACACATCTCGGCCCAAATACGCAATCAATTCAAAATTGCTGCAAAATTACAAAATTGCTGCTTGGCTCATCGAGTATAGTATAGCAGCTACATTGTTACCCGGAGGGAAAACCGCCCATTCCATGTTCAAAATACCAATTAACTTGGATTATAATACAGAAAGCCCAGTTTGCAACATTTCCAGAAAACAGAGGTTATTGCTGATTGATTGCTGCTTAGTAATATGGGATTTTTTTTTTTTTTTTTTTGGAGGGTGAGAAATCATCAAATGACTCCTCCCGCCCTGGGCAGAGCGGAAGGGAGTGTCAGACTCTTACTGACTAAAAAACACCCATGTTCCTTCATTGGCCCTTTATGTTCCAGGGCCGCGGTATCTCTTTCGAACAGTAGTAATATGGGATGAGTGCACAATGCAAAACCGTAAAGCAATTGACGCGGTGGACAGTACTTTGCGAGATATAAGACAAGACGATCGGCCCATGGGTGGTGTCACAATGCTCTTCTGTGGTGATTTTAAACCGACACTACTAGTAAGAGCTCGAGCCTATGCCGTAACGTTACTTATACCACCGCATTTAACAATAAATATGTGGTAACCCAAAAGCACAAGAGTTTTCAGACTTTTTATTAAAAATTGGTAACGGAACATATACCCCCACAATAAACAGGAAAAGTTATCTTACCTCAAAATTTATGCAATATTGTCATCACTGCAGGACCTTATTTCATATGACGTGTATGGTGAGCCAACATCATTGACAAATCAAACAAAATCATGGCTATATGAAAGTGTATTCTGACACCGCGCAACGATCAAGCCACAGCAATTAATGATAGAATATCGACGAGTGTCCCGGGGGAAAGCACTGAATATTACTCTATTAACAGAGTAATGGAACAAGAAGATGCTAATTATCCCATAGAATTATTGGAATATCTGAGTTCACCCGGTCTACCATCACACACTATCAAATTTAAAGTAGGAGTATTTTAAGAAATAAATGTCCTCCTAAATTATGTTACGGCACCAGATTGAAAGTCAAGAGTTTACAACCAAAAGTTATTGAAGCAGATTTTTTTTTGACATGTTGTGGGTACAGGAGATACCGTTGTCATACCTCGAATTCCTCTAATTCCTAATAATTTCCCATTAAAGAAGAACGGTCACGTCCCATATAAAAAAAACCCAGACCCGACAGAAAAGTGACGTATCTCAGTTTTTTTGTTATTATTTATATAATCATATTATATAGTTTTTATATTCGAAATCAATGGCTAACACCAAAATATTGCCTTTTTTTTTTTTTTTTTTGGGGGTGGGAAATCATCAAATGACTCCTCCCGCTCTGGGCGGAGCGGAAGGGAGTGTCAGACTCTTACTGACCAAAAAACCACCCATGTTCCTTCATTGGCCCTTTATGTTCCAGGGCCGCGGTATCTCTTTCGAACAGTCCCGCAGCCCTGGCAGACCAAAATATTGCCTTATGTTTTTGTTCAGGGTTTACACTAAAAAAATACAAAATGCCTACTTATCTACACAATTCGTAATGTATGTAACTAAATGACGATAAATAGTTATGGGATGTATCCAGGAGACCTGGAGATACAGCTGTATTATATAATTTTTGAACTCCTAGTACAACATTCAACTTAGGATTTTTTTTTTAAGGTGGTTTAAAATCATCTAATGACATCTCTCGCCCTTGGGTGGAGCGAGAGGGCGTGTCAGACTCTTACTGACTAAAAAATTCCACCCCGTTCCTTTTTGCCTCTGGTACTGGGGTCAGAGCATGCCCTTCTGGATTCGCCTTCAACTTAGGATTAATTAAAATCGTCATATTCGATGATTGGAGGAGCTCGTGGCTAAATAAGAACAGCCGCTCGGATCGATCTTTAGGTTAAGCCGTGCTTACCTAGGTTGGTCCGTGGATGGGTGACCACCCATTACATACCGAGTTTCCTCCGTGCCTCGGAAAGCACGTTAAGCCGTTGGTCCCGGCTGTCATTTGTAGATCTTTGACAGTCGTTACAGGTAGTCAGTGGCCCGAAAGTCTGACAACCAGTCTTACCAAGGGGTATCGTATTACCTAGCACTAACTGGGTTGTGGAGGTCCGACAGGCAGTGGCTCCATGTAAAATACTGGTATTCAGCTGCATCCGGTTAGACTGGAAGCCGACCCCAACATAGTTGGGAAAAGGCTAGGCAGATGATGATGATGATGATATTCGATGATTCAGATCGGATTATTCCACTAATTCGTTGACGCCAGTTCGAGCTTATATCGGTGATTAGAGAACTAAAAAGTTCATTAATCACCGTTACGATAACAGGTAGGGGAGGCCGGGGCTTCAATTAACAGAGGTAAGTATTAACAAGCGAATTTCTAATAAACTATAAACAGCACGTCACTAGTGATTCCTAAAATTTGTCCCTGTGACAGTGGTCTACAGGTTGAAACTCGTCAGTGCAACTCAGTGCGCCGTGGGAGTGTGTTGTGTGATGTGCGTCTATTTTGGCCAGGTAACGAACTTTTTTCACTTTACGATTTTTTGATTTACGTGTTAAATATTTAATTTCACCGTAATATTTATTTTTTTCACAGTAGCTTGTTTTATTCATAATAATCTTACATAAATTTACTAACGCTAATGTACACTATTTCTTAATTATATTTTTTTTTATTGAAAAGGTACCCATGGGGCTAAAACTAACAAAACATACGGGGTAAGAATTAACATGTTAATTCTTACCCCATATGTGGGGTTAGCATTAACAGTATATACCTTTGGATTCTATTTTTGGTTCCATACCCGAAGGGTGCCCAACAGGACCCTATTACTAAGCCTACGCTGTCCGTCCGTCTGTCCGTCCATCTGTCCTAACTTTATAGAGCTTAAACGTTACAGCATGAGGACTTACAAAAGGAAAACGACTCGAGGCATGACTTCGCTGGCAACCTACGAGTCAGCTGCTTTAGAAGTAATGGAGAAAAAAAGGAACTACAGAGAAGTAACCACAGAATTTCAAATTTGTCACGTTTCGCTGTTCAATTTTGTGAAAAAGAAGAAAGCAGGAGTTCCAGTAGAATTAGGCTACAAAAAGACCCGGTTAGTATTCACTTCTGAGCAGGAGAACAAATTGCAGACTATTTATTAAAGTGCTCCAGTATTTATTTCGGGTTGCTACCTGCGGAAGTAAAAAAAATAGCCTACCAGTGTGCTGTTTATGAAAATGATTTCTAGTAGATATAATTATTGTTAAGATGTTGATTTTATAATGAAACTAAGCATTATTGAGACTGCTTTAGTCTATATAGGTAGGTTTTAAAAAGACTGCTACGTTTAAGAATAAGCTGTTTACTACCTCATTTAATTTTAAAGTGATTATATTGTTATTCGATAACACACATAAGTCTGATTAAACTACATAGAAAACTTAACTTAATAATAACAGTAAAAATGGTTTTTATTTAGATTTTTTTAAAGATTTGTTGATTTTTGTTCTTTTACGAAGAGGTTTTCTTTGAGTTTTTGTTTCTATTCATTGATATAGCTGAAATCGGAGTGTTACAACTTTTAAGCATAATGTTAATTATTGTTCCACTAAGTGAAGATTGTGATTATTAAAAACTAACTTTTCCTTCAATAAAATAACAGTAAAAGTAACTGTTAATAAGAAATCATTCAGATATTTGTTGAATTTTGTTATTATATAGAGAGGTTTTGTTTAGGTTACTTCATCTATATACTTATATCGCTGTTGCAGGGACAAAGTGCTATATTGTTTAAGCCTAATGTTAATTGTATTTTTTAATAAAAAAATATCATTGTAATTTTGCGTTTTCTTTATTCATAGAGGAAAATACTTACAATGTTAATTGTTGCCCCTTTTGTTAAAACTTACCTCGGAACCGTTAATTGTAGCCCCGATCGCGGGGTAAGTATTAATTTCTGACTTTTCTGAGTAAAATCGACTTTTTTTAAAAGGTACCAATTTATTGTCAAATTAAAACCAACGATATGGTTATTGAATAGTTTGGACATCATTTGACACAAAAATCATTTCAAAATGTTTAGGGGTTTTGAAGCTACAACTGAAAATATAAATTTTGTTAAGTCGCGCCCCGGTCTCCCCTATTCAGTAGATATGCACACAGTACGTGACCGTTTTTATACATACACACAAATAACTTCCTATACGAACTTTTTTTTTTTTTAATACATCCCATAACTACTTACTTTTCTACGTCATTTAGTTACATATATTTACGAATTGTGTAGATACGTAGGCATTTTGTACTTTTTTAGTGTAAAGCCTGAACAAAAACATAAGGCAATATTTTGGTGTTAGCCATTGATTTCGAATATAAAAACTATATAATATCTATATATATATAAAAGAAAGTCGTGTTAGTTACTTCACTTATAACTCAAGAACGGCTGAACCGATTTAGCTGAAAATTGGCAGGGAGGTAGTTTAGAGCCCGGAGAAGGACATAGGATACTTTTTATCCCGTTCGACAGCATTCCCGTGTGACTTGACATGTAACGTCAGTCACTATAAAACGTGGTATAACAAAAAAGAATCAGACTTGGAGTAACAAAATTGCCGTATAATGACAGCTATGTAATGACGTATGGATGACAATTTGATATTTGTAAGAAATCAATAATAAAACTATTTCTATTAAATAGTAGGGTAGGTAGGTAGGTAGGGTAGGTAGGTAGGTAGTTAGGTAGGTAGGGTAGGTAGGTAGGGTAGGTAGGTAGGGTAGGTAGGTAGGGTAGGTAGGTAGGTAGGTAGGGTAGGTAGGTAGGGTAGGTAGGTAGGTAGGGTAGGTAGGTAGGGTAGGTAGGTAGGTAGGGTAGGTAGGTAGGTAGGTAGGGTAGGTAGGTAGGTAGGGTAGGTAGGTAGGTAGGTAGGGTAGGTAGGTAGGGTAGGTAGGTAGGTAGGGTAGGTAGGTAGGTAGGGTAGGTAGGTAGGTAGGGTAGGTAGGTAGGTAGGTAGGGTAGGTAGGTAGGGTAGGTAGGTAGGCAGGTAGGGTAGGTAGGTAGGGTAGGTAGGTAGGGTAGGTAGGTAGGTAGGGTAGGTAGGGTAGCTAGGTAGGGTAGGTAGGTAGGGTAGGTAGGTAGGGTAGGTAGGGTAGGTAGGTAGGGTAGGTAGGTAGGGTAGGTAGGTAGGGTAGGTAGGTAGGGTAGTTTATATTATGTTCTCTTTCTTATGTGACGCAGACGAAGTTGCGCGGGTCAGCTAGTGATTAGATAAATAATAACAAAAAAACTGAGGTATGTTACTTTTCTGTCGGGTCTGGGTTTTTTTTGCCTGTTCTTCTTTCAAACGTGTACTTTTTCCAGGGAACTTTTGTTAAACAATGACCATTAACAAAGCACAAGGGCAAACTCTTTCGGTAGCAGACGTAGATTCGAGTGTGAGTTACTTTTCGCACGGTCGGTCGGTGGACGGTATGTGGCTCTTTCCCGTATTAGTAATTTAAATAATTTACATCCGCACATTTCTGAAAATTTTACTTCTAATATAGTTTACAAAAAAGCATTACTGTAGATTACAGAGGTACATTAGCACTGTTTGCGGCTTCACTTACGTAGGTCATTATTTTTTATTTAATTGAGAAAACAATCGTCATTAATGAATCGTTATTGTATTAATTAGAAGCAGAATTATCTTTGCATGCAAAGAAGCATCATAAATCCTCGATAGATGCAACGAAATCGCAAAAAAAGTACAAACTAAATAGATAAATAAGTAGGTACTCATTCGATATATAACTAAAAACAAATCATGACTGTAAAGCTAAAAACTTTTTTAACTTAGTTTCAAAGTGACGTTAACGTCAACCTTTTCGAAATCGGTGTCTTTTAACCGACTTCCGAAACTAAGGTTATTTTACAATTTTTGGAGGACTTTTGGGTATCGGTTGTATTTTTTTAAAAATAAAGGGTTTTGGTTTTTGCATTTTTATTTATTTCAAAGACGCTTGATGATCTAGAGCCCAATAAACTTAAAACCTCCGCATGACCCACACGCCAAGAATGTTTCATTTACGAAATTAGTCCGTACCATGAAAAATACTGAACTGGTTTTGATGAAACTTGCACTAATTCCTAAATTGAAAGATTTCTTTAAAATAAATCATCAGACCCCAACATGATTGATGATTTACATTATATGGCTTGGCAATGTAACTGATAGCAATAGCAAATTAACTCAAAACACGGCGGGATTATTCTAATCAATTGGGGAGTTGCATTTTTTGCGTCCAAGACGCATAGGTCAGACCCTCAAATGGTCAATGATGGTCTGGTTTAGGAATGTTGAAGACGTTGAAGATTTCCACTTGTCATGTCTGGAATCCAGCATCAGATCATCACCATATTTAAATGTGATAAACTTGGAGAAATCCCTTATACACTTAAAAAAGAATCATCATAATCGGTTGCTAGTGTCGTAGGAAGACGGCGAACTGTAAGAGCATGTAGGAAGACGGCGAACTGCTCGAATTATTATTACTAGTAAAGAAAGCAGAGTAGGGACATTGCGTGACACACTCGCGCTTATTCTCATTTTGACAATCCATTATTACAGATTGCGTGATTACGTCGTTCAACACGAATTTAGCCAACAAACGAAACTATGGATTACAGGACCAACATTCCTTCAAAATCAGTCGGATTGTGATAGAAAAGCGTGTTACACTATTCGGGTGCACATGAATACAGAAACAAAAGAGAATGGTATGTACCACTGGGGAGTGGAGCAAAGTTGACTTTTATAAGGAAAAAAAACGAAGTGCTACCGAATGTCAAAAATTGTGATAGTCACATGATAGTCACATAGTATTTAATCAAGAGAATTAGAATTCATGAAGGCTACAATGGGGTCCGCATATAACTTCTCTTGCAGGACGGCTGAGTTCAGCAGCGAATGCTGTTAGAAAAATCCGTCAATTTACTGATGTAGATACCGCGAGGTTAGTCTACTCGTATTTTAGTTATTTTCATAATATGTCATACGGTATTTTACTATGGGGACGGGCTGCAGACATTGAGTCTATATTTATTCTGCAGAAAAGTGCTATCAGAGCCTTATATGATCTACGTAGACGCGATTCTCTAAGAGAACTGTTTAAGGAAATTAACATCATGACAGTACCTTGCCAATACATCTATGAAAACATCATGTACGTTAGGAAAAATCTGCATTTATTTAGTAAAAGAAGTGACAGACACCACTATAATACTAGAAACAGGGACCAACTAGTACAGCCAGGTTTCAGGCTAGCTAAAGTAGAGTCATCTTTCATGGAGTACTGTTTAAAATGTTACAATAAAATACCTCCCCACATTCTACAACTGAATGAGAAGAAATTTAAATCTTGTATAAAACGCACACTATGTAGGCAAGCATATTATAAGTTTGGGGACTACATTGATGATAAAAATGCTTGGCTCAATGCTGGTCCTGCTCCACTACCATATGGGCAAAGTAATTGATTACCGAGTGAAGTTATTGTGGAAGCTGCAGAAGATTGTAATATCTTTGCATTTTATAGATTCAATCCCTTAGTATTATATAATTGCATAGCACATGTGTGAGTACTATGTACTGTAAAGCTACCATTTACATTTTTACCTCTTTCCATTTACATCTTTCATTGACTTGAATGTGTCCTGGTGGCTGAGAGAATGTCATGCTCACTCAAATGTCTTGCTGATGGTGGCGGGTGTGTCGGGTCATTTAGTTCCCTTCAATATGGTTGAGTTGAATGGCGCTGATCCATGCGTCATGTTCGTGGACGGGCGCTGTCAGTTGGGACTGGTCATCTCTTAGCTGCCACGGTTTATTTTCATAATAATAATAATATCTTGGGACATCGTTCTCACATATATGTATAATCTCAACATGAATGATGTAACCAAGATCTTGTAACAATATATTGATTTAAAAGAGTGTCCATGGAGTTTCTTGCCCATCCTTCTCCATAGAGATCTACGATTTGGAATTTGCAACTACAGTACTTTCGCAAGTTATTATGCCTGGTGTCTGTGACTGTAACTTCACCTTCTTTGTTTTTCTGACATTCAAAAGTGCCTGTTATGGTCTAATTGAAATAAATGTTTTTAATTTGAGTTTGATCTGACGTCACCCTCATCTTGCATAGCACAAGTAGTTGTTGAAACAAACATTCAGAAACCCGACAACATCCAAAGTCAAAATCTTATACTGTCACTTACGGGGTATCTTCCGTGATTGTTCATAATTTTGAGCTCCCGATCAAGCACGGAAGATACCCTGTAAGCGACAATATAAGTATAGTTTTAAACCGTGAAAGCTTAAAACAGTGATCCAAAGTCAAGTTTAAGATGCTGTTTAACGTTACCAATGAAGAACCAAAATGTATTATGAACATTCACACACAGCTCATATTAAAATAGTATACGCAATAAAATAGCTTTACAAGAAGTACCTTTAACGACGCCGACATGCACTTGTTTTTTCTCGATCGAACGTCATACGTGAGAACCTTCTAGTTACGGAGATATTTGGGGTCAAAGTTATCACTTTTTTTAAAAACAAGTTTTAATATTTTAACTTTACTTTAAATACCTCCACAACCACTGTACTATTCAATGCATCCATCAGCACAATGTTTTGAGTGCTTTACATTGTGCTTACCGTAATACGTGATTTTTCACGATAAAAATGTCTCCCAGCAATAATTTTTGCGTTGAGTTACTTAGTTTGATGCTCAGAGTGCTTGGTTGCAGGCTTCGCGAAGGGTCCGTTTACACCTAGTATAGCGAAAAAGTAATGCAAAGCGAAGGACGCGCAATCGCTCATCTTGAAAATACTAAAAAATATTATGCATACTAATAGGACTAATAATGATGTGACGTGGATGATTTACAAGCGAGCATCACAAGGCATTCGCATTGTACAAGGTTCTTCACAAGGTTTACACAAAACGGCTGGAAGAAATTACGCAGGTTACGAACAGGGCTATATATGATTATACTCGAACACTGATGCAGAGGGGCGCGGTTCTCAACTTTTCAAACTGAACAAAAGGGATCAGAAAAGCGGGCTGTGACAAAGCTCTTCACAACTGACTAAAATTTGGAGCAACTCTTATTTCCGTGGAAAACTGGAATACTAAATGTTAAAGAACTGGTTAATTTGTGAAAGACAACGGTGGTATCGTGTATCGAAATCCTTTATTGAAATCTGCATTTTGCAACCAACAATTTTATTTGATAAGACTCTAGCTTGTCTAATACTATTAAATGACCCAGGAAGGGATTCAGAGTGATATATGTATATAGCTTTATACATCTAGATTATCTCGACATCATCAATTATATATGATAGACCGCGCCGCGCATTCGTCGCTCTCTGCCTCGCGCTGCGTCTGTCGAGGACGTGTTGCGTCAGCTGCGCGCGCGCCACGTATATATACGTCTGTCGGCGGCACACGCAGCACACAACAACCACCCACCACAACAACAACATGAAAGCCTTCGTGAGTCCATCTTGTATTTGTAACAAATATCCTGCATGAGTACTAACGCAAAGTTCAGTGACAAGCTCCTCTTGCGGCAGTGCTCTGTTACCAGATCATCCAGCTTCCTACAACGATGACTCGACTTGGTGTAGTAACGCGGTGATGTTATTTCAGATTGTCCTGTGCGCGCTGGTGGCGCTGACGGCGGGCGCGGCGGTGCGCGAGAAGCGCGGCTACAGCAGCGGCTGGAGCGGTGCCAGCTCGCTCGGCTCGGGCTGGAGCGGCGGCTACTCCGGCGGCTTGTCCGGCGGCTACTCCGGCGGCTACTCCGGTGGCTCCTCCGGCGGCTACTCCGGTGGTTCCTCCGGCTGGTCCGCGCCCGCCACGCAGGTGATCGCCGTCAAGAAGGTGGTGAACGTGCAGCGCGAGGTCACCGTGCCGCAGGTCGTCAACGTGCGCAAGGTGGTCTCCGTGCCGCAGGTCATCACAGTCAAGCAAGTCGTGCCCGTCTCCGGCGGCTTCGGCGGCGGCTACGGCGGCGGCTACAGCGGCGGATACGGCGGCGGATCCTCCGGCGGGTACTCCGGCGGGTACTCCGGCGGATCCTCCGGCGGGTACTCCGGCGGGTACTCCGGCGGTCACTCCAGCGGCGGTTGGTGGTGAACACTCTAGTCAACAAAGCCGGGCAATGTTATTTATTCAATAAATATTTTTTTTGGAATCAGACTTTATCATTCTCCTTACTTTACGATTTTCCTCCTTATGATATCCAACAACGAACCTGTGAGCTAACTTGTCAAACATAGACATCATTAAAAGAAATTACATGTTTATATAGACACTGATCATCGTATTAAAACTGCAGGTCACTTGACCGAAGATGTCAAATTAACCCGAATTCCCGATATAACCTACCTTTGAGTTGAATCCAAAACACTGCTACAATATAAAGACAGACACACTCTACAATTTTATTTGTTTTTTATTCTATTTATTTATTTTGGATTACCAACAAGTCGCATTACAATAATATCTTTTACAAAATGAAAACTATTACAAAATACATTCATGGTCTTGTAACGCACACTCAATTACAGGTAACCACAGCTTACACATTATCGAGTAAACATGCTCTATTCTATCTAACATGCTTCATTCTTCATTTTTTTTCTTCATTTCATGCTTCTTTTTTTTAAATAGTTACGTGCGAAATATTTATCATGTACCTTCATTTTTACCTATATTTGTTAAATAGTTATTAAGCAGTGTTGTTTTAGCGAATGTGAGTACCTACCAATACAAACCATCTCTAATTTAATGGTACAAAACAAACATGAACCTGTATTAAAGCTGTATGTTTAAATAAATAAATAACATAACAGAAATTAAAATTCGGAATAAGTACAATTAAACAATTCATTCATTCTCTCTTGCCCTTGTCCTAATAATTGGGGTCGGCGCAGCATGTCTTCTTCTTCCATACTTCTCTTTTACTCGTCATCTCATCAAACACCACTTTTCGTGCCATATTATTCTTCACAAAGTCCATCCATCGTTTCTTTGGTCTTCCTCTACTCTTATACCCATCCACAGTCATACTCAAAACTTTCCTCACAACATTTTTCACATTTTTCATATTATTAATATCAGAATACAGTCAGATCAAATCAAATTTAATTACATAGTAGTGTGATGAATTAGTAATGGCTAGAATTGAGATTAAAGAATAGAATAGAAATACAAATGTAAATTAAAATACAAATCAAATTAAATTAAAATATAAATTAAATTAAAATACAAATTAAATTAAACTAAAATTGTGATGATAATATATTATTTGATTAATAAATAAATTATAGGAATGATAATTAAAATGTCCTCTAACTCAAAGTGGTTATATAATTTCCTTTTAAATTCATTAAGACTATCGTGATTGACGTCGAGTTCAGCTTTGCGCCTTAAAGCATTATACAATTTGGTTGCTCTCGTAAGGTGGTCACTTAAGTTGGTTTTGCGCATGGATTGTCTGAACAGATTATAGGTATGTGACCGGGGTCTGCTAGGAACATTGGTCGATATTTTTGACATGAGGTCAGTATTTATTTTAGATGTTATTAATTTGTGAAGAAAGCATAAATCCAGTACTTTTATGCGATTGTTTAGACTTTGTAGTTTAAAGAGAAGATCACGGTCCTTATATGATTTTAATTGTTGCGCGGTTTTGTTTTTTAAAGATAAATGATACAAAAACCTCCTTTGGACTCGCTCAATACACTGCTTATGAACGTTGTAATGAGGTGATCATACCTGTGAACAGTAGGTACTCCAGATTACTGCGAACCAACGTCTCATATAGAATAATTTTAGTCTGAGAGTTGTTGAATGGTTTTGAGGTCCTTAATACAAAACCTAGCATTTTGTTTGTATTTGATATAATCTTATCAATATGGTTATTGTACGTCAATTTGCTGACCACCTTGAGAGTGTTGCCCAAAATTGAGTACTTCGTGCTATAAACGTTTTTATTGCGACAAAATTTTATATGCAAACATTTTTCAATGTTTAAACTCATCCTATTTTGTTTGCACCACTCAACTAATCTGTCTAAGTCAGCCTGTAGTAAATAATAATGTTGCATAGATTCATTTTTGCGCCCATTTTAAAAAATAGGGACTATTTTAACCCTTTTCCACGCGGTGTGAAAATGACCTGATTGAAGTGAGCGGTTAAAAAGATAGGTTAAGGGAGTAGCGAATGACTTCGCAAGAAGAATTGGGGGAAGCTCATCAGGACCTGGTCCTTTACGTACGTCCAGACATTACAGTTTGCTAGCAACCATATCCTCTGTAAGTGTAATTAATGTGACTCAAAACATTCATGCTTCCACAATACAATAAACTGTTCGACGCATTAGTTTGCTGCCTGGGGTGGTTCTGATTATACACCGATGAAAAGTTCTACTGGTGTCAGCTACTTCATTGTTTAAAATCATTTTTTCCGGGATATTACTTTTATTTTTACGCTTATGTTTAATGTATGTCCAAAAGTATTTAGAATTAGTTCTTATTCTAGCCTCTATTGTTTTAATATAATTCATGTAAGTTGATTTGTTTAATAACCGGCGCCTCTCCTTCAACAACCCTAAACTAACCTTATCCATAGCGTTATTATATTTTTAACTCGTATTCTTAAATTTTATGTTTGCTTGAGTAGTTTAATGAGATCTTTCGTAAACCACGGTGGATGTTTGTTGTTATTTAGTTTATATGAAAAAGGAACGTGGTTGCCTATAGCACTCATGATCTTTTCGTAAAATGTATCAACCATATCGTAGTATATTACAACTTTCTAATGTTGTAGTCCAGTTAAGAGAATCCAGATTTTGTGTTATGGCTTCGTAATCAGCCTTGTAGGTAGGGGCACTTACGGGTAGGCAACATATTACAGTTCAGAGTTCTCTCAGGTTGTATATCTAAATTGATCATTAGAGGAGGGTGATGTATGTCAACTTATATAGAGGATCGTTGCATTCGTTCACCTTAACATTTGCCATATTGGCAAAAACTAACCCTTGATTTATCATTCCTGACACAATTAAACTGTTCTAAACCATTCAACACAACGAACTTAGTGAAAAAGGTGGTTGATTAAACAATTAGTGGTGTTAGGGAGTAGCTAGCTACTGTCATCGCTATTGAGTCAGTTGATGTTAGTCAGATTAAAGTCTCCAGCAATGAAAGTATTACCTTCGGTAGTAATGACTTTGCCTGCATTCTCAAGGACATTGCTATTAACTGGCGATGGGATATAGACCGCGCCAAAACAAAGACTGATTGTTTTGTGTTTAGTTTTAACTTGAACTTTAACCCACAGATCTTCACACAAGCTATTATGAATCGACATGTCGATAGAATTATGTTTTTTTTTTTAAACAGCGATTAGTAACCCACCCCCAGCCCTCTTCCTACAGAGCTCGTTAAGTTTACGGTCTCTTCTATATACATCTTAACGGTCATCAAATAATTCTGTACTGGATATATCCTCATTGAGACAAGTTTCCGTAAGAATTATAATATCGTAATCATTCATTAAAACATTATGATACAAATCATGCGTTTTTGTCTTCAAACCTCTGGTATTTTGGTAATAAATTTGGAAATCTGCGAATTTTATATTATTTGTTCATTAAAGATTCAAAGATAATAAGTCAACAGTATTAAATTATGTTCTGTTAGGTTTTGGTTTCCGCGCTTAGTCCTTAAAGTGGACCATTGTGCGTGAGCCATGGTGGCCGTTACTCCATCCAGCCCACCTCCCTCCAGAAGTAGATCAGACTTCCCGGTCTTCTCAGGGCTTCCGCAAGAGATCTTGGTGTTCCAAGAGTCTCATTGCGTATCTGGGTGACGCCAGTACACTCAAGGAGTACGTGCGCTATCGTTTCCTCCACCTCCATGCACGCCCTGCACAGGGGACTGTCAGTGATACCTAGGGTGTGAAAGTGTTTGTTTAGTGAGCAGTGTCCAGTGATGGTCCCCGCCACCAGTCGCAGGCTATCTCTATCCAGGCGCAGAAGCCGCTTGGTCAGTTTTTTATGCAGGAATGGCATATCCTCCTTTGATTGCCTGCACCCTGGTGTCCAGGTCCACCACTTCTCCGCTTGTGTTTGAGTGTGATTCTTTAGCCAACTTCTTAGCTGCTTGAAGGGTATGGGCACAATGGGTTCGGGTCCGAAGGCTTTTGTGCTGGATCCTCTTCTGACAAGTTCAGCAGCTGCATCGTTTCCAAGTAATCCTGATCACTGTGTCTTTTGATCCATTGTAATGTCACCGTGTTGCGGTTTAATACCGTAACCGGTAATCCTTAGCTCTTTTGGACCTGAGTAGTCACACGTCTCAGCTGTGAGCTCTATGTTGTAGTGCTTTTGGAAGCTGTGGGTCTTCAGGGTTCTGTCGCAGGGTGATGCCATCATGGGCTGTTGTTTGATTGAATCGTCTTTTATGCGCGTATGTTTGATTCTGGAATCCTTACTTAGGGTGCCGGATACTTCGAGCCTGAAGGTCGCTAGGGCCGCCTCCTCTCTTACGACGAGGTGTAGAGGTGGTAACCCCAGCATTACCTGTAACGCGGCAGTGGGTGATGTTCTCATGCTGCCGGTGATTGCTACACAGGCAAATCTTTGTACCTTCTCGAGGTCCTTCTGGGCTGTGCTCAGATTGGTCCTGGGCCACCAAACTATGGAGCTGTATGTAATGATTGGTCGGATGACGGTGGTGTATAGCCAGTAGCGATAGCGATTTTAGGGCCGTGTCCACAATCTATTTTGAGGGCTGGATCTGCACCTGCCCGTCCGTCTGGTTAGAGAATCCTTTCATTTCACGGAGGATGACAAACTTTACACGCTGTTCCTCATATTCTGCACCTCTGTAAATCCATTTAAATATGAAAGCTCCGAAAGTTAATAGACAACTCTCAGTCGACATGATCAATGCATCTACAAATATTATGAAGGTTAGCAACTTTAACAAAAACTAATAATCAGATACATTAAAAATATTTTTTGCGAAACAGCATCCAAAGTCAAGTTTATGATGTTATTCAACACTAATGAAGATTCATAATTTATTATGTAACACTAATGGCAGTGTTCATGATATACATAATCAAAACATAATCCGGAATAATTATAATATACTGTAACAAAACCATAACTGACAGCGAAGTGAAGGATATTGCTCATACATAAAATACCTAGTAGGTGCTACCAAATATACGATATAGAGTTGTTAGGGAACTAGTGACACCAGACACCCTGCCTTCGCAATGAACGTGCTACAATACAAAATAAAAGTCACTTATTCAAAAAAGGCTGAAACTCTAATCTTTTTGAACGTCGTACATCGCAATGATAAGAAATGTTGTTTACAGATTATCCCGATGTAACAAGGCAGAAAAAAATTGAACAAAATTTCAGGGAAAAATGATGATTCACTAAAGTGGGGCGAAAAAGGACTGTGAATGATGATCAAAGCGGAACAAAGAGGGTTGTGTGTTGGGTGCGGGCCCGAGCCCCCGAGCTCTTCACAACCAACTGAACAAACTTACTACTAATTGAGACCTTGCGATCTGCATTTGGAGCGGAGACCACGGACGGGTCGGAGGGATGTGGGAAGACAACCGATTAGGTGGACCGACGATTAAAGTGGCCGGAAGCGGATAGCCATGGCACAAAACCGCCAAAAGTGGAGAGATTTGGAAGAGACCTACACTCAGCATTGGGTGGCCAACGGTTGGAGAAGACGATGTGCATTTCGCAAAAATCAATTTTACTCATTAAGACTCGCGCCATCATGACCTGAGGGAAGTGATTCTTAGTGTCGTATATAGTTTTACTTGGTGCTTTGTTTTGTGTAGTTTCGTAAGTCGTATACATATAGTTCACCTAGACATCAACAAGGAAGTGTCATTGAACCTACTCGTCGCTCTCTGTCTCGCGCTGCGTCTGTCGAGGACGTGTTGCGTCAGCTGCGCGCGCGCGACGTATATATACGTCTGTCGGCGGCACACGCAGCACACAACAACCACCCACCACAACAACAACATGAAAGCCTTCGTGAGTCCATCTTGTATTTGTAACAAATATCCTGCATGAGTAATAACGCTAAGTTCAGTGACAAGCTCCTCTTGCGGCAGTGCTCTGTTACCAGATCATCCAGCTTCCTACAACGATGACTCGACTTGGTGTAGTAACGCGGTGATGTTATTTCAGATTGTCCTGTGCGCGCTGGTGGCGCTGACGGCGGGCGCGGCGGTGCGCGAGAAGCGCGGCTACAGCAGCGGCTGGAGCGGTGCCAGCTCGCTCGGCTCGGGCTGGAGCGGCGGCTACTCCGGCGGCTTGTCCGGCGGCTACTCCGGCGGCTACTCCGGTGGCTCCTCCGGCGGCTACTCCGGTGGTTCCTCCGGCTGGTCCGCGCCCGCCACGCAGGTGATCGCCGTCAAGAAGGTGGTGAACGTGCAGCGCGAGGTCACCGTGCCGCAGGTCGTCAACGTGCGCAAGGTGGTCTCCGTGCCGCAGGTCATCACAGTCAAGCAAGTCGTGCCCGTCTCCGGCGGCTTCGGCGGCGGCTACGGCGGCGGCTACAGCGGCGGATACGGCGGCGGATCCTCCGGCGGATACTCCGGCGGGTACTCCGGCGGATCCTCCGGCGGGTACTCCGGCGGGTACTCCGGTGGTCACTCCGGCGGCGGTTGGTGGTGAACACTCTAGTCAACGAAGCTAGGCAATGTTATTTATTCAATAAATGTTTTAATATAATTTATGTTTTCTTTATTTATCTCTGTACAAATTGTTTACATTTTAAATATTCCTAAAAAAATAGAAAACATCTTCTTCTTCCTCTTCTCTTCTTCTTCCTCTTCTAGACTATGCTGATGTCTGTTTTCTTGATGCGACTGAAGAACTTCTTGATAAGCTCGAACGTCTGCAGAACCTGTGTATCCGCTTCATTTTCGGGCTTCGTAAGTACGACCATGTGTCGGAATTTCGGAAGCAGCTGAAGTGGCTACCTATTCGGCAGCGTCGAGATTCACACACTCTCTCTTTTCTCTTTTCTGTTCTCCACAATCCTAAAGCCCCTTCGTATCTTCGTGAACGCTTCGAGTATCTGGTTCCTAGAGGTAAACCTTGTCGCTCATCATCATCTCTTCTCCTTCGTTTCCCTTCCCACTCCTCAAGTCGGTATGATGGTTCATTTACTGTTCGTGCAGTGCGTCTTTGGAATTCGCTTCCACACTCCTTGCGGGATAGCCCTTCGTTAGATGTGTTCAAGAGGGGAATTAGAGAACATTTCCTGTCAACATGATGATAGTATGTATATATATATAGTATATGTAATAGTAGTAGTATATAAATATATATATATATATAGTGTAATATTGTATAGTTTTATATATAGGTATTGTATGTATTAGTTTAGTTTATAAAATAAGTTAGTTTAAGTTTTAAATTTACTGATTGTGCACGTAGGTTATCCTCTATCGCTAATCTCGCAATCAAACTAAGGTTTGCTGTAAGAAAACCCAATTTTGGGTTAAGCTCGCCGTTGTACATAAGCTATATATTGTAATGTTGTGTGTATATCTTTTAATTTTGTGTGCAATAAAGAATAAGAACATTTAAAAATATAAAAAAAATTGTAGCCCACCGGTATCGTGAACAGGGTCCAAGACGCAGGTAGGTCAGGGCTTCAGAGAGAAGAACCTCCTAACAATACGAGCCGTGTCCAGGAGTACCGCTATCTGAATCAAGCCCTTATAAATATGAAATACAGAAGATAATTATAGCTCTATGTTATCATTGTCACATAATTAATATAATAGTATTAATGTTTTTGGTTTTAATAATCTCGACGTTTTAAGTAATAAACTTTGAACTATTAGCCAAACAATGTGCAAAATCGTTAAACCAGATGACGAGAAAACGACAAGAACATTTTAAAAATAGCCAATAAGCTAAACCTGCTAGTGAAGCCCTTGGATTGTAGCTGTATATATCATCCTCCTGGATTTAACCGATTGCTGATGAACACTTCTACCGTTGATTTGTGGTGTTGTAGTTATGTGATTGGTGTGGTGTACATACTGATAGTATAACTCCCATAATACGAAAACTAATAAATTAGTATTAAAAACGACATACTTTCTAGATTGCGACTAGTCCATAGACTAATATATTATAATATGAGAGACTAGTCACTTGTATTCGTCGAGACGGTAATTCTACCCGATATACAGTACTAGGTAATCTACTTTCATTATTTTCCACTGAATGACAAACAGCCCGTTTACGATTCATAAAATAACTCAAATTCAAGTTATTTAGTATGGCAGGTGGAATCAACCCTGGACATCCGTCAACCACAGGTTACTATGGCCACCCTGTATTTTATGTAGCAGCTGAAATATGAGGCAACGTCTGAAGTGTTGCAACAATAATTCCTACTAAGACTGAATTTCATTAGGTGCGTTGGTGAGAATACATTGTATGTTACGTGTGAGTATTTTTTCAGTAACTGTTAGTCATTGTAAGAAATCCCGAAAATGAACAGCAAATGATTGGAAGGTGAGAGAACGTTTTCGTTATCTGGACTAGAGTTTTATTGATTTGGAAAGCTTGAGAATCGTATTGGAGAGTGTTATGAAATACAAATATGACAGCGAGACGCTGAATAGAATGGATGGTGTTACAATTATGAATGATCCTGCTCTCGCATGTTGTCATGGAACAGGTTAAAGAGTGAACAAATAAAATCTTGTTTCGGTTAGTTTTGAAGTTTAGCAGTACAACAACAAGCACGTAGCACTTGCAACATAACTACACGTTGTCAACCCCTCACTACTGAGCTGGAGTGTCGCAACATGAGTCATACACACTCTGGGCAATTCGACTCCGCGCACTAATAAGTTTGATAGTAATGAAACATTATACGACATTACTACATTTGAGAGGAGCTTCATTGCGAGATGTTACTCCACATAACACGCCGGTGTCAGATAATCAGTAGGTATTCTAAGACAAACGGACCTACAGATGCTTTATCATTTAAGTAGTGTAGTCGCAGGTTGCACTGATAGTCGTCGTGCGTTAGTGTTAGCCGTCATCTAAACGGTGCGAGGTCAGTTTCGACACATTTGCCTAAAACTATTGTTCCTTTTTAATAGTACTATGATGGAATGGGCCGGTTTTAAGATTATTATTTTTCGTTTTATTGTGCGATGAGATCGTTGTGATATCGCCGCGATGTGACTCACTGAACTGGCCCACTCTAACATAACTGAAGATCGGTATCTCCACCGGTTTACTATAATATAAATTACTATTTGATTACCAAAGCAATTAAAGCTTGCTAAGCTCTTGATTAAACGATATGGATCAATAATAACATAATAAAAATATTTAAGAATAAACTTTTTTATAAAGAAAAAAGACCAGAACACTTAGGAAGTCAATGCTTTGAAAAAATCTGGTATGATTGTGGGTTACGACAAATAATTATATACTGTACTGTAGGTTGTAGGTACTGTACTGCATATACTGTATCTAATTGACTTTGAATAACTTGAGTACTTAGTAGCTAGTAAAACATACTAACGAGCTGAAGAGCGTGGGGCATTCCCAAATGCTTAGTAAGTGGAACAAATGAGGATCGTCTGATGGCACTGGGACGAGGATGAAATAGCCGAGATCTCCCGCGCATGCGACTGCAGTTACATAATATTTTTGTTTCACAAATTCCTATCCCATTCATTTGTTCATGATAACTGGTTGCTGAAGCAAGTGCAGTTTTATTTTATTTTACAGCACCTTGAGCCACATTCACCGCCAACACATGGATTACATGCAAGTCTCGGATTCGTTGGTCTGACAGGAAATATGCAATACTCAACTAGATCCAGTTCTTAGACTGATCTTCGCAGATATTGCTATGTAAAAATAATCCAAAACATTTAAATACCTACCAGAAACTAGGTTGTTTAATTGACCCGCCCCCTACTACATGAGCATACTGAGAGAATACTGTGGCTACATACCCTTCGGGGATGGCAGGTGTGTGTTTATGTAAGAATTATCGATTATCTTATCGGTCATATTTGGGTTTATTATTTAAAAATGGTTCGCACAGGGTGACTCGGTCCTAGCCCTGGATCGACAACATAACACTTCATAAACAACATAATGTCACAGGTTAATCTCCTCACAAGTTTTAATCGCGGCCTTGCTCGACCGCGCCTCGGACATAGCGCAAAATAAAAATAAAAACATTTAGAGATTTACATTATTAGAAGATAAATCATTTTAACCGGCGAGCATTGCACGCCCCTCATTAACTGCGTTGCTACACTAACTACTAACGGGCTACTTGTTAAATGATGGTTATATGTAATTACACACTGACAGCAATTACACCTGCTTACAAAATGTCTACTGCTTCCACTGGAGTTTACCAACCACCAGTCACATTCTGCCTACAACTACTTATATCAGGATCTTCTGCGCGCGCCCAGTAACGGTACTAACGCTTTCATCTTGTTGCAGTACAATCCCACAGATGTTTACCGACATTAACATTGCCAGGTGGACCCTGTTTATCTCATTCAGGCTCCAAAAGATCCTTGCATCAGTGAGCTTCCGTCGCGTTGACAAACTAACTAAGATAGCTACAGTCCTGTCACAGTTGTTTGCCCACTGACAGTTGACAGCTGCAGTCCAACAGCAACCTAATTGTTACGACAATATCAGCGCTCGTTGGTCAAACGTTCGCAACCGTGACTGCTGCGTATGACGTCTTGGGTTCAATTCTCAGGCCGGGCAAAGCAGTATTGGATTTTTCCATCAGGAATTCCACAGTTGAAGTCCGGAGTCTGGATTTGTGCCCGGTAGATGGCCGTCTACTACATGGGACTTGAGCATAACTGGCAAAGCTTGAGTGTTCTATTAGGTATACCTCTGCCTAACCCTTCGGCAATTACACGCGTGATGTTATGCATAACGATCTCTATAATTTTCACAGACTTTTCATTGACTGCAACCTAACAGCATCTTTATTTTTAACGAAGTAAAGATCACTCTGTTTTTGACACTAACGCAAACTCACTGTGAAAGGACTGTACGTAAGTATGTCTGGTAATTGTCTTCTGAACTATGATGAGTCACGGTTTTATTCGTTCTGAACTGAATTTAAGAAAACGATGTTTCTTTTTTGGTAAATTCTTAAAGGTGTGGTGACCCTGAACACTCATTCTGACATTTCAACAATGACTTGTGTCAACGTCGTTACAGCAAAAATGTAAAATAGATTATTGAGATTATTTAAGGTTTTTCTGTGCCTAAAAGTACCGGCATTAGTGTACAACTATCACTAAAAAGGTAAAATCTTCTGCTAAATCTAATGTATGAGCTATTAGTTTTATACTTATAGATGTTTTGTGGGGGTAGTGACAATAATTGTGTAATCATAAAACTTGAACTTGGGCAGGGGGAAAATTAAAGGACATACATTGTGGAACCTAGAAGCGGGCTTGGAAGATGTACATTGGAGAAGATGTAAATGGGACCAATTTTCCTTATCTGACCGATCTGATCAATTTTTAGTTAAAAACACAGTTTTTTTATGTCGTGTCTCAGCAGGTTTAATTTCCGGGTCAGGCAAGCAACTTTTCAAAAAGTATGAATGCAGATTTACTACTTTTAAAATTAATCTTTGCTTCAATATTTAGGCCATTGCCCCTTCAGGACGCGACTCGACTTTCCTCCTTGTATTATATTACAAGTTGACAAAGGCTCGTGTGATCGAGGACTCAATATTTTCACCTAACCTTCTTTGGAAAACAAGAAGTATCTTCTATGTAAACACTCGTTACGATCACAAGGTAACGGGAACTGCTTGAGAAAAAAATAGAACTGGTAAAAATAAACTTTTATTTAAAATGTTTTAAAAGATGAAAATAAACTTTAAATTAAATCAAACCCAACATTTTATTACATTATACAATTTATATATACGGTTAACGGAGATTTAACCGTGTGTATGTCGCGACAAGCTTTCATGAGAAAAATACGAAGAAGAATAGCAAACAATTTAAATTCATTAATAATATAAAACCATTTTTAACTTATATTTTGCTCATCAAACCCTTTTAAATACCCATACCACGGGGGTGCTTAAAAAGTTTCTTGTGAGTCCGCCATATTCGATTTAGAATGACGTATCTTAGCCAACCATGCATTATCGAAACTAAACATTATGCAAAATTTCAGCTCAATCGCTTGGGGACAACTGTTTTAAAATTCAGTTGCAAGTTATGACCTAAACAAACATACAACCATAAAAAATATACAACTAACTGTGGTGTAAAACCAAAAACATTTGAATACTAAAAGGCGTGGAATCAAGAACAGCTGTTGTCGCAGAATGACGTCATCCGGGTTGTCCGACGAGCACATTGTTTTGAGAGTTTTTGATTTGTTGTTATGGTTCCACCCCGGAATGCTACCTATTACCCTAATATTTAAATAAAGTTCTTTTATTACTTGTGTTGTACGGAATAATAAGGTAACATACATATTTTAGAAAAATGTCACGTCGCGCGTCGTTTGGAATCTTGATTTTAAAAGCTGTTGAAACTCAGTTCGAATGTTTCATCGTCACACCAATTTTTCGAGTTATGACATTTTGGAAATATCATTATGCTTTGTTATGCAACACAATCCGGCTACGAATGTCATTTAAACTCGAAATGTAGGCGCAGGCACAAAGTACGCTTCCCACTTGACCGCATTGCATCGGCGCACATCGGAATGCATTTAGAGCGATTCACACACTACACTGCCCGTCCGCGCGGTCTGGTGGAGGCGGCGAAGCGGATGCGCGGAGAGGGGTAAACGCCGCTCGTGCGCGGGTTCGCCGGGCGGTGTCGTGTGTTAGGCATCAACAGATTTCATACGAGCCAATGCGACGTGAGATCCGCTTTACCGCTCGACCGCGTGGACGAGCGGTGTCGTGTCATGCATGACAGGCTTACAAGAGGCATGGGTAGTATATACCCATTATGTAGGTGCACGCAGGTCTCATGTACCATCATCTTTCTGCCCTTGCCCCATGTTATTTGGGGTTACTTCCATTCTCCCCTGTCAACTGTCAACCTCACACAATCCATCCATCGTTTCCTTGGTCTTCCTCACGCAGGTCTCATATTATGTACATTTATATTATCTTCATTAGGTAACATTTTATGATAGGTCAGCGCAGTATTGCCCAAGCGCTGCCCTGTCTGACGCCGGTAATCCCCGACGTGTACCTATAGTTCACACACATTCTGCCTTATCTTTAAATCCCATGTAATCAGTTGTCGAGCCGAAGTAAATCAACCGGGCTCAAACTCAATAACACTTTGGGTGATCTAGGAATCGAACCTAGGATCTCAGCTCAGCAGAAGCGCTTGCGACCACTGGATTACGAGGCAGTCCAGATCATGTGTGAATGGTCCTTAATAATTCAGTTAACCTAAAATCAAGTTTGTCGGGTTTTCAAACACTGTACGTTAAGATACGTCCAACAACCTTGAGATACAGTGTTTTCCTGAAAATAAACAGGAATACCTATACACTACACAAATGGTGTTGTTTGCTGACGATATCTCTTTAATATTTAAGATAAACAGACGTGCCACAAACCTGGACGACGTAAATAACGCCCTACTGCTGGTCCAAAATTGGTTCACCGCTAATAATTTAGTATTTAATGGAAAAAAAACGAAGTGCACGATTTGCTCTACCGAATCTCAAAAGTAGTGATAGTGACATAGTATTGAATCAAGAGAAACTATAATTCGTCGAAAAAACTGTTTTCTAACTTCTCTTGCACGACGGCCGAGTTCAGCAGCATATGCTGTTAGAAAAATCCGTCAACTTACTGATGAGATACCGCGAAGCTAGTCTATTTTAGTTATTTTCATAGTATTATGTCATACAGTATTTTATTATGGGGACGGGCTGCAGACATCGAGTCTATATATATTCTGCAGAAAAGAGCTATTAGAGCCTTATATGATCTACTTAGGCGCGATTTTCAAGAGGAATGATAAAGGAAATTAACATCATAACAATACCTTGTCAATACATCTACGAAAACATCATGTACGTGCGGAAAAATCTGCATTTATTTAGTAAAAAGAAGTGACAGACACCACTATAATACTAGATACAGGGACCAACTAGTGAAGCCAGGTTTCAGGCTAGCTAAAGTAGACTCATTTTTCATGGGCTACTTTAAAATGTTACAGAAAATACCTCCTCACATTCTACAACTGAATGAATCGAAATTTATAAAACGCACACTATGTAAGCAAGCATATTATAAATTGGGGGATTACATTGATAGTAAAAATGCTTGGCTAAATGCTGGTCCTGTTCCACAACCATAGGGCAAACTAATTGATTACATGTGAAGTTATTGTGGAAGCTGCAGAAGATTGTAAAAATATCCTTGTATTGTGAGATACCAACCTCTTTGTATTATATAATTGCATAGTACATGTGTGAGGACTAATTACTATGCACTGTAAAGCTACCATTTACATTTATTTATTTTTCACACATTCAAGTCAATTTGAGTGAGCACGACATGTTTTCAGCCGAAAGAATGTCATGCTCACTCAAATGTCTCGCTGATGGTGGCGGGTGTATCAGGTCATTTAGTTCCTTTTAATATGGTTGAGTTGAATGGCGTTGAACCATGTGTCATGTGGACGGGCGCTGTCAGTTGGGACTGGTCATCTCTTAGCTGTCACGGTTTATTTTAATTACTTTATTTTTAAATTGTTGATTTAATCTTTTACTCTGGACGCTCTTGCTGTGCACGTCTTTCTATATCGTTTTCACATGTATGTATAATCTCAACATGAATGATATAACCAAGGTTTTTTAACAATATTTTGATTTAAAAGAGTGACCATGGAGTTTCTTGCCCATTCTTCTCCATAGAGATCTACGCTTTGGAATGTGCAACTATAGTACTTTCTCAAGATATTATGCTTTGTGGCTGGGACTGTAGCTTCACTTCTTTTTGTTTTTTTTTACATTCAAAAGTGCCGTAATGGCCTAATTGAAATAAATGCTTTGAGTTTGAGTTTGATGGTGTAACAACAGAAGCCCTTAAACTTGTTTCTCCCACATTTCTCCCTCATATCACCAAAATGTTTAATTCCATCCTTCAAACCGGAAAGATGCCAGCAAAGATGTGCCACTCAAACATCATCCTACTTCACAAGAAGGGGGATAAAAGCGATATCAATAACAACAGACCAATAAGCTTAGTGTCACATCTCTACAAGGCTTTCATCAAAGTTAAGTTTACATAACCGTATTGATACAATATTAGATTCCCACCAACCACCAACCATCCGAACAAGCTGGTTTCCGCCCAAGTTTCTCCACCACAGATCACCTTCATGCTTTAAACCAAATCATGGAAATACACATAGAAATTGTAAAACCTTTATATTTGGCCTTCGTGGACTATACGAAAGCATTTGACAGCGTTAAACATTCAGCCATATTTTCGTCTTTACAAAATCAACAGTTGGACCAAACCTACATCAATATCAGTAAACATTAAACTCAACTCTCCCGGTCAAAATTTCAAAATAAACAAAGGCGTGAAACAGGGTGACCCCCTCTCTCCCAAATTATTTACTAGCACCCTTGAGGTATTCAAGAATCTAACAGACCTATGGTCCAGTAAAGGTATACCAGTCGGTTGCAAGAAACTCACCAACCTTCGTTTCGCTGATGACATCATCATATTTGCACCGACTGCCGCCGAGTTACAACAGAAGCTCCAAGATCTGAGCACAGCAAGCCTCGAGGTTGGACTAATGATGAATTGGTCAAAGTGATGACTAATAGCACAAAAAGTAGGGTTGAGGTAGATGGGCAAGAAATCCACTACGTCGTTGAGTACTTATTTGGGCCAGCTAGTTTCCTTCGAAAACTTGCAAGACTGAGAAATTGACCGCCGAGTCGAGAACGCCTGAAAGAGCTACTGGTCCATGAAGTCGCTGATGATGGGTGACTTACTTTTATCCCTGAAGCAAAAGTGGAAGGTAATGGGGGAGGCCTATGCCCTACAGTGGGATAATAGAGGCAAAGGAAAAGAAAAAGTATTTAATTGAATATTTGCGCTTAATTTACTAAGAGCTTATTTTCTGAATTTAATGTTTTGTGCATGTAGGGTTTACCTGTAAGTAATTGTTGCGCTGTAATTTAATTTTAAGAATGAATCATGTCGCTGTATCCAGTGTGAACAATTGTTGGTAGATCTAATATAATAAATAAATAAGATATTATTATGTATAAATGTGTGTCATTTCCAATCCAAAATATGAATATGTCGGATCCTGATGAATATGTACTTAAAATTAAACACAAGCGCCTCTGCTAGGCGTTGTGTGGGGCTTTAGAGGTATGGTGTCCGATACGGACCAAGTAGTCCCATGATATCGACAGTGATCGTTCGGGCGTGGCCGCGACACATACTGGTCTAGGAACTGCCCTGTGTTTCCTTTTAAATCCAGAGTATTTAGTTAGTACAGTAGTGCTAGTAACTGACTCCGTAACAATAAACCGTGTAAAAGTTAAAGGAGCTATTTCTCTAGTTTACCCGTATCCCATTCTGCGCCCGTAACTGTTAGACACTATGTGTGTCACTTAGAACGTCCTGGCCAAGGTCCTAAGTACCAGGATGCGACAAATATTTCATGAGTAATCGTCTCTTTCGATCTCTGTCATCAAGTAACGATGCGTCTTAATATTTGTTTAAGGTTGCAGTGTGCATGTGTGTGTCCCATGTGTGGAGGACGCGTCGAGTGTCCTATATAACGCGGGGCGCAGCACGTACTCGTAGCAGCACTAAACAACTGCTAACTACAACATGAAAACCTTTGTGAGTATCAAACATACAATAATATCTAGATTGACCATCTATTGACTGCATCGTAGGTTAACTCTTTATGTTATACCTGATCTGAACCAGAATATCTATTTGATAAATTTGCTTTTAATCTTCTCATTCTCATTCCTCGGGTATCACGACCCATTTGCTCAAAAGTAACAAGTTATGTTCCTATGTTCTGCTAGACAAACTATTCAGTTTTTGGTGATTTGCTTGCGCGCCTGATGTCTGTTCTGGCGACAGAACTTACTTTTTGTTAAATCTACATTCTGTATTCTCAACTTGTTACTTTTCTGTCATTCTCTCTCACCAGTATTAAATAGTTAGTTTTCTGTATGGTGCAAAACAATCATTTATTTTTATTTTCAATATTTATTAACCTGTTATATCTTTTCCGAGTCTCATCGGTCCTTCCCTCTCCAAAGTAAAGCTCTCCATTTCTGGCATGCTCACGTCTGGTCCTAGTAAAGTGTACAGTTCTGAAAACAATTTAATTACTATCTAAGTACCATGTTTTCACTTGCAGCTAGGGTTGCCATACGTACGGTATTTTCCGGATATGTCCGGACATTTATCTCAGAGAAGCGCGGCTGGCAGGCGGCTGGCAGGCTGGCGGACTGGCACTAGCCCAAGACGAAGGTCGTCCTCGTGAAGAAGGTGATGCACGTACCGCGCGAGGTCTCCGTGCTGCAGGTGGTGCACGTGCGCAAGGTGGTCAGCGAGCCCAGAGTCGTCGTCGTGAAGTGCCGCTCGCGCACGAACACCACGGCTGGTGGTGAGCGCGATACTCGACTCCGTGCTAAAGCTGTTTATACTGTGATTATTTTATTTTATTGTTTTAGTAAATAAATACCCTATTCTTTTACAAAACATGTTTTTTTTTTGTTAAAAATAAAGAAATAAAAATTTTTATTCACTTATGTGACTAACAAATATTTCAATTAAATTGAAGTAGCTCGTCAACGTGAGAATGCATTTTTATTAATATTTAATTTCTAAAGAACGCATAGTAAAGTGGATGTCTGGTCTGCTTGAGATACGATTTCATCCTTTCGACTGTAAAGTATTATACGAATTTGCTACGGTCTACGAGTGCTACGAGTGCTATGAGTGCTACGGTTGTACTACGACGTAGCAGGACCTGCTGGAATACATTTTGTTGTTAGAAAAACTAAGAAGTAGAGACGAAAAGCGATTTTTAAACTGTGTATATGTTACGAGCAATTTGATAAGTCCGGGCACTATTAATAATGGCCGGTCTGTATTCATAATGCCCGGCTCAATTGGGCAATGTGATTAAAACAGCATGATTAATAATACTTTTCCCGGCCATTATGAATAATGCCCACCCTATAGATTCCTAGATGTGTGTTAACTTTTGTTAACCTCTTATCTTGTTTTCCGTTTTTCTTGTGTAGTAAGCAACGACTTATTGTCGGGCCTATGCTGTCCCCCCATACTTGAGTACTAATGCTGTAACATGATAATATTGTAAAACTAATCATTTTAAAAGAGTAACCATGGAGTTTCTGGCCGGTTCTTCTCCATAGGAAACAACCAACCCGAACCGTGCACCTTTTTGTCGACGTTTCATAAGTGCCCATGTAGGCCTATGTGAAATAAAAATATTTTGATTTTGATTTTGATTTTATCTTGGGCAAAGTAATAAAATAGGTGAGCTGTAGTGTTTTTGTTTATTAAATGAAATTAAACTTACAAAATTAAAAGTTAACAAAAAATAAACTATTGAACATAGTAGTTAAAAAATAAACAGTTAAAAATATAATAACACAAAATTAAAAGTTAACAAAAAATAAACTATTGAACATAGTAATTAAAAAATAAACAGTTAAAAATATAATAACATCAGTAGTTACCTACTTTTATTTTGATAAAAATATTACTTAAAAACAATAGTTTAAAAATTAGCAAACTGAGAAAAATCAACAGAAATCTTACTATATTATATATATTATTATTATATAATATTATAAATGCGAAAGTTACGATGGATGTTTGTTACTCAATCACGCCAGAACGGCTTAACCGATCTAGATGAAATTTGGAACAGAGATAGATTATAATCTGGAATAACACATAGGCTATATATTATCGCGCTATTAACTTAGGGGGATGAGCAATAGAGCATTACAACCATATTCTTGGCCACTGTTTGACAATTCTTGGCTACCGCCGACAACTGACAACTGTCAATGCATGCTCATTAGAATAGAACGGCTATTTCAAACAATTTGTCACGGGTACAAGTGGCCTACCGGTTCAGCGACCGCCCTGTAAACCAGGGTTCGCAGGTTCGAATCGCAGCCAGTATTCACTTTTTGTGATTTTTTTTAATGCTATTAGATTTTCAAAAATAATAAACATGGTTCGCAAGTTCGATCCCCAACCGGGTTTCACCTTTTGTAAGTTTTAGGAATTTTGTTTTATTTTAATGCTTTTTGATTTTCAAACCATTACAAAATAGTTTTTTTTTACCATTCAAAAGACAGGTAATCATAAATTAATAAATACAAATTGACCAATTCTCTCAAATCTCTAAAAAGTTTAAAAATGAAAACAAAATTAAAATTTGATAATATCCACGACGTAGTAAATATGTTCCGTGCGGGAATCAAATTCGCGACATGCAGCGCCGCAGTCAACTGCTCAGCCAGTGCGCCACCTGTGCCGTAGCATAACATTTGTTCTGAACATCAGCTGGCCCAACTCCGCAAAGATCGCAATGTACTTACAGCATGAAAGTTTTTTTTTAAAGTTGTTTCACATTAGAAATTTCTCCTGTATCGTGGGTGTGTTTACAAACATTTAAAACTCACAAACACATGCAGCCAGACCCGGAAGAACTACCTGTAGGCCACACAAAAATTGGTTCGGTGCGAGCATGAAACCCGTTTGGGGGTATGAAGAACAGGGTGTAAAGTTCTTCATCCCCCATAAAAAGGGAGGATCCTCCGATCAGATGAGTGTTATGTCTGGTGACTTGAGTATGACTTTAAACGACTCATTCTACTACCGGAGGGGAGTGATGTAGCGGCACTACAAAAAAGTACTTCAGCAACATAGAACAAAAAGTACTACAGTGCCATCTATGACGCAGAGGACAAACTAAACATCGAAATAAAGTAAAAGAAAGTAAAATTATTCGCGACTTAAGACTATATAGAAGAACCCGACAACAACTGTTGAGCAGTAGCCCACCAGACATAACAGCCGTCTGGTCGGAGGATCCTCCCTTTTCTATGGGGGATGAAGAACTTTACACCCTGTTCTTCATACCCCCAAAAGTACTTTTTGTTCTATGTTGCTGTAGTACTTTTTGTAGTGCCGCTACATCACTCCCCCCCGGAGACCAGGGTCGATAGTAGAATGAGTCGTCGTTTATTGCCAGGCCAGTGGAAAGTTGTTGCCGCATTGTTCACGGTGAGTCGGAACTGTCTGCGGCGGTAGTGCGAACCCCAGTGCGTCGGGGTCGGCGCTGCATGTGCTCCGTTGCGTCGGACGTGGTACAGCACCGCGATGTGGCTGACTGCTCCCGTCGACTGGGAGATAGAGCTCTCAACCGGCCGAAAGTGCAGAGCCAAGGTAGCTTAATGAGGCTGAGGGTGCTGACCAGGAATGTGCTTCCGCTGCATGCTGGTGGTCAAGAATACCCATTTGAAGCTGGCTGGCTATATGACTCGCTGCTCGAAAGCTTGAGGAAGTGATGTTGATGACGTCACGTTGCTCGAAGGCTGCGCTGACGTCCATTTCGGGGTCACCAGTTTTGGGGCATGAAGAACAGGGTGTAAAGCTCTAGTTCTTCATCCCCCATAGAAAAGGGAGGATCCTCCGAACAGACGGGTGTTACGTCTGGTGGGCTACTGCCCGACAGTTGTTGTCGGGTTCTTCTATATAGTCTTAAGTCGCGAATAACTTTACTTACGCGATGCAAAATTTAGACGTATTTCGATGTTTAGTTTATCCTCTGCGTCATAGATGGCGCTGTAGTACTTTTTGTTCTATGTTGCTGTAGTACTTTTTGTACGTTGTAGTACGCTACACCCGATACAAGCAGCGCAGCAGCCATTCACTCAGCCACTGCGCCAACCGTGTCGTCATATAACTGTGGTTGTGGCTTCCTCAGGCATTACTGCAACTTTGCTTATGGGTGGTCGGACTGCACATTCCATTTTCAAATTGCCGCTGAATCTTGCAAGCCAAGATACGTCCGAACATGCAATATTACCAAAAACGGGGGAGTCCTTTTGCAGCAATGGAAGTAGTTTGGGACGAGTGCACAATGTCGCACAAGCATGCATTAGAGACGTTAAACCGCAGTTTGCAGGACATCCGCGGCAACCAGATGCTGATGGGTGGCGTCATCATTTGTTTGCAGCTACTTTAGACCCTGTGGACGGTGAGTAATTAGCTAGCTCGCCGTCCAACCGTCTTATGACGACAGGCCATATCGAAAGCGCGTTCGTGTTAACTAACTGATATCAGCAAACCGGAAGGAGTCCGCAAGGGCCGATGCCTGCCGGAGCTGCGGGACTGTTCGAAAGAGACACTGCGGCTCTGGATCACAAAGAAGGAACATGGATGACACTCCCTTCCGTTCCACCCAGCGTGGGAGGAGGGGTCATTTGAAAAGGCGACTTTAGACAAACACTGCCAATTATTAAGCGGGGCCACTTTGTAATAAAAAAGGGGCACACCGGTGGATGAAACGCATGTCTCATGGCGTCGCCACTGTGAAAACCTCCTGGATTGAAAAGCTCCATAATACGTGCAACATACGCGTCCAACTGTACAACGACCACGAAGCAGGTGTCTTTGCGAATAAGCTGCTGCAAATGGGAGAGGGTCGTCTGGAATCGGACGGAGATGGGAAAATTCTATTTTCCGAAGAATTTTCCCCTCCAATGCTGTGCTGTCACCAAAGAACGAGGGGGTCAGTAAAATAAACAAAAAAAAAACAAAAGTATACACATCCATAGACACTGTGATGGCTAATGACGATAGTACTGCCTACCCCGTTGAATTTCTCAACTCCCTGGAGTTAATGGGCGTGCCGTCCCATCAGCTGGAGCTTAAATTTGGCGTTCCAGTTCTGATGCGATACCTTGATGCAACCAGACTGTGCAACGGCACCAGGCTTCGTATCACAGAGCTGAGCTGCTAAAGGAGAGAGCGTTTTAAGTTCCCTCATATTCATTATTCCAAATAACTTACCATTTCAATTTAAGAGGTTACAATTTCCCTTAAAATTGGCTTTCACAATGACGATCAACAGATCCCAGGGCCAAACCATAAAAGTGACAGCTATTCAATTGTGCACTCCATGCTTCTCACACAGTCAATTTAATATGTTGTTTGTTCAGTGCCCAAAAATTCACGTGCTTGCGGAAAATAATAAGTCATTTAATGTTGTATACAGAATGGTATTAGAATAAATAGTGCCCAACAAGGCGTGTGATGGTTTACTTTGAAAAGAAGGTTGTATAGCACCAAAATAAACGGTTTTAAGCCATATGTTCGCCTCATTTAATTTTGTTTCGGATCTCTGCGCCCAGAATTACAGTACTCAAAAGGACGCATTTTGAAGTCATCACCCATATTATCACATTTTGATCAGCCAGTCAGTTCTCACACATAGCATAACATCACACCTGTAATCCCCGACGGGTTAGGCGGAGGTGTACCTTACCGTTTACCCACATTTCGCCGTTCGTTATGTTGAAGTGCCATGTGACAGGAGGCGAGCCTATTCAATTCTATTCCACCAACCGGACACAAATCCAGATTCCGTGGCTGCTACTGAGAAATTCCTGATGGAATACCCCAATAATACTATTATTTATAGTATTTTTTCAATTGCATACATTGTTCAATGTTAAGTGGAAGAGCGGAGTCACCTAACACAAGCATCTTCTTGCTTAAAAGGTGATCTCCAAATCATGTGCGTTATAACTTTATGTAATTTAAATAAACATTTTTTTTAACACTGCCCGACCCGGCAATCGATCCCAGGACCTCATGCTTAGTAGTCGCACTTGCGACCACTCGACCAACGAGGCAGTCTCTTACATACACACCAAAATTTCCACGCGAACGAAGTCGCGGGCAACAGCTAGTATATAATAATTAAGGACTGTGCAAGAAATTATTAAGTTTAGAATTATTTATTCTTGCAAGATGAGCTTTTGTGACATTTGGAATTGCAAAGAATGTTTGATTTCTTGCATTTGGGTGAATTTCCCAAATGACTTATTTTTTTGTCTTCGCTGAAATTAGTATTTGAAAAAAGGAATATTGTTCTTAATTATTTTTTTTAGTATTCAATAGGTAGTTATTGGGTTGTGGCAAAAATATAATTTGCCCAGGACTATTACAAAGGTAAGAAATAAATTGATAAACCTGTATTTTTTTCAAATCGGTGGTGTCCCTCTACTTTTTTTACAAACAAAAAAGCTCATACACTAATAAAAATAAGTAAGTTAAGTATATAACTTATTCTATATAATAGAGTATTAGTTTTGTTATTATTATATAGCATATTTTATTACATAATTAACGATTATTATTACTGAGAGGCACAAACGTACTTGTCCTGCAAAATGTTCTCATATCGCTGGACAAAAGTAATTTAAACCTAACTTTACCTCGACGAGTCCGACAGCGTCCCCACCCCAATTTTATTTCCCTCGTTAGTGTGTGCTAGTGCGCTGTCAGGACGGGCATGTGTCAAATCGCTGCATATTCCCGCCAATAACATAAATACGCCATGTCAGTTGCTCCCGGACAATTATTTTATATCATCGGTGGTTGCATTTTTCTAGTGTAATGAGGAGTTTTATTATTGTTTTTTGGTTCTAACAGAGGTAGTAAGTGAATTAGCTTCATTGACTGTTATTGAATTTGTCCTAGATATTATGCTATTTTTTTAATTTTCTAAAAAGTGTGTTATTCCTCACGTCGCTGTTCTCATATCGCTGTAATCGGTGGTCTTTATTACCACGGATGTGATAATTTACACCGAAATGATAAGAAAAAATCAATCGGTGTCTTATATCTAATATCGGTGTTTTGATTCATGATCAACGCACAGTTTTGTCACATCGGTGGATTGCTTTATCATATCGGTAGATCATTTTATCATCTCGGTGAGTCGTTTTATCATATCGGTAGATCCCGTGTCATTTCGTTAAGTATACAAAGAAACAATGGAACATACATACAACACATACATTATATACATGCATAAAAACATTCATACGTACATACTTACCTACATAGACTGCCAAAATCATTACCACGATACCAGTGGGTAGTAGAAGATGTATGAATGTATCATTAGGGGGGTCTGTATTCGGTAATGTACGTCTATAGGCTGAGATGATGATGGTGAGGTGGAGCAATTGAACGTATTAATAAAGACAATGATATTAAAAATAAACATTATTTTTTTAAATTCTAAGTACATACCTATAGTAAATATAATAAGATAGGTACATCATCAAAAAAAAAATATTTTAATTGGATTTCTAAGAACTCAGTTCTCTTTGGATGTGATATACTTACATAAGACCCTTAGATCAGGTCTTCAGTTCTAAGTCACCCTTGTAAAAATATATAGGTACCTACTAACTATTTCATTTTTGATGTTCAAAGGTGGATAGGTTTTCATATCGCTGGATATGTACATCATTTCGGTGGATAAACTTATCATATCGGTGTACAGAAAAAATAATCGGTGCCGGTTTGTCATAACGGTGGAAACCAGAATTCAAACTGAATTTTCTCCTTAGTCTTAAATGATACGTTGATGATATTAAATTTGGGGATATTGATATCCTAAAGATTACATACAACCTGAAAAATATACAAAAAAAGTATAAATGAAAAAGTTCACCGATATGATAAAAAAATGGCATTTGTTGAAATTTAGCCATTTACAACGTTTTGAATTGCAGTCACCACTACAGTTACAATGCTGGAAGTCTTGTCCATCAAAATGAGAGTCTCTTGCGGGGCTCCGTCGACCTGCTGACGGAAACGCTAACCCTAGACGGTCGACGTCAGGGGCACCCCGAGGTTTGGTTAGTTAGGTTCCTGTAAACCCTGCAGACACTTCAGCTGCTTCCGAAATTCCTACACATGGTCGTATTTACGAAGCGCATGCAAAAGTTCTGCAGACGTTCGAGTTTATTAAGAAGTTCCTTCGTTGCATCAAGAAAACAAACATCAGCATAGTCTAGAAGAGGTAGAAGGAGACACTGAGCAAGAGTAATTTTTGTTTCAAATGGCAGGAACTTCTGAAGACCCTGATACGAAGAAAACACCCTCCTGCTTACTTCAGCAATGTGAACCTGCCAAGATAGGTTATAAAACAAAAAAGAAAAGCAAAGCATCTTACAAAATTATAATTAATTATATATTAATAATTAATTGAAACATCTGATTTGTAATTCCTACATTCTTTGCAAAGAAAACATTATATTCTACTCATGACGTGTCCCTCGTTTGGGCAAGTTTATCCACAACCAGTAAGACCGTAACTTTGTTCAGATTCGCTTTCGAATTACAGAGACACTAGGCTGGCATTTGTAGCACTAACGAGCTGGCTGGCAGTGTCAATGTTAGCGCTTTCTACATGGCCTGCATCACTGGGGACCTCCAGTTTTGTACAACTTCTAGAATTAGTATCAATCTCGGTATGTCTAGAATCTTTCATATCTGAATGCGTAAAGGACTCAACATAAATACATTTGGATTTGTGCAGAAGTTGTGATATTATAGCCCTATGTGTGTGTTTATTGTTTTGTGTTCTATTAGTATGTTTAATGTATTGTGTTGAATTTTGTGTGTATTAATGAGTCCTTGTTACTTGAATAAATAAATGAATTATTATTATTATAAATACAAAAAAAGGAAACCTAAAAAAATAAACTTTAAAACTGTTCCTATCAAACGCAAGGAGCAACCGGTCGTCACGTAGTTCAGTTCAAACTTAGTTCTACTAGGCACTGCGTTACATAGATGATGATTTTTAGTTAATTAGACGTGTACTGTCTATCATTTATAGCAGACATCGTAAAAGTACGAGTAGTTGCGCATTGGGACCTGAGACCGCTAAATTTTACATTTGGCTAGGAAACTCCGCAATAAATACCGACCTGAGTAGGTGAGTAGGTGAAACAGCCGGCAACGCGTCGCATGGTTAGCTGTTGAGCACACGACGCTCACAGGCGCTCGGCTGACTTGTACACCGTTCGAGCATTACCAGATGCACACTCAACTTGATCTAGTTCCTAAGTGGCGATGCAAAGAAATGAGTTAGAAACTCCAAGTAAAATCCCAAGCTACAGCTAGCTATAATTTGAATCTTTGACACATTCAAGTACGACAGATCCAAATTTGGTAAACCGAGATTAGTTCGAGATTAATATTAAATAAAGAAGTTTTACAGAACTGGAGCTCATCGTGGTGCGGCGCCACGTAGCCACAGACAGTGTTATAAGGATACTATTGCTTAATTTGTTTCCTGCACATTCTAGTATTAGCTGAGCCTGGCTACGTTTTAGGGCAGACTGGTTGAACCTGTTCAAAGAAGTTCCTCCTTTGAACACGGTTTCATGAGTTCCTAACACCCGCTGTCAACAGAGGCCTAGTGTACAAATTTGACAACTATTAATGAAAACAGAAGAACCTAGGGACACAGTGTATATCCTTCATATTCAGATTATGCAATATCTTTTAAATTGGTCGAATTATGGAAGAGGCAATAGTCGAGAGCCAAACCTCGAATTATGACTTTTTACTTCGGCTATTCAGTCGGATCTGCAGTTGTCCGTATCGCAAATGTCGAAATCTTCAAATGCCTAATTTTCAAATGTTTCTCCTCCCGCATTTCCTCTTATAAAACGCATCATCACTTGACCACAGGGAGAGAGGGAACGTCGCAATATGCATTTTTGGATTTTTAATAATATGTTTTACTTAAATATTATTAACACATTATTTTTTTTGAAAATAATAATTTATTTACAAGAAAAACAATGTGCTTCGATTGCAGGATAGTGTTGGGAATGCCAAGCATCTTGCGCAGTAGCGAGGCAAATTGCTTACGCTACATTTCATCAAAACTGTCAGTGCTTGTAAGACCAGTCAAAACTGATTTGAAGTAGTTACTAAATGTTTATAAATTATTAAGTACCATTCAAAGTGTCGGAGCTTAGAATAAAACGATACCTATGTTCGATGTCGGTGTTGGTGCCTGTTGATTTTGTGTACTTAACAGTTAGCGTTGCGACGCAATGTCCCAAGTTACTGCGACCAAGCCTTCTTTTGGCGGCACTCATTATGGAGTTTCCTAACCAAATGTAAAAGTCGTGGTGAATGCTCCGAATGTTCAATTGACTCTATTCTCTCCTGGGTGACGTTTGCTGGAATTGTGTACAATGGATGTTATTTATTATTTAAAGACATTATCTATGCAACGAAGTGCCCGCTAGAATTTCTTTGAGCTCAACTTTGTAGCGACTTTTTGCTCTAGACATACGAATAGGTTTTTTATAATAATAGCGCTGATCGTCATCATAAAACTCGAGCTCGATATTCATCATCAATACCTACTGTTTAAATAATCTTTTTAGTGTTGCTTCTCTGTCATCTAAACTGAACGAATTGATTCCTTTTCTCAACGAATAAATCGTAAGTTTATGACTTTTTCACTCAGACACTTTAAAATGATCGCCTGTACGGGTTTTGAACCAAAATTGTGATTGATTTTAAAACAAGTCACTTATGGTACTTATTGAACTGAAAATCATGGCAAGTTACGGCGTTGCGTGGTTTGTCGGTGGAACAGGGAGAGGAGAGGTTTGAGTGTGAATCTGACCACTTATCACCACTTCGTGTTCGTAACTTCGTTGCACCAATCGTCTGTAGTTCGCGCTTCTCGCAATAGATGGCGCTGTTGAGCAGGGGCTTGCAGCTTCATTATTTTTTGATAATATCGCACTTTTGTCACATTTTATTTCATTCGATATTTGTTCCTTTTTTATTTGACATCCCACTCAAAAGGGCAACAACAAAAAAATCCAGAGGCCCACACTTTTTGAATGCTGACGTCTGTCATATTGAGTTTTTTCGCATACAATGAAGCGAGTGTCACCCGGGCCATATTAATGCAAAGACATTCAAATATTACGAGCAAGTATTTTTAATCTCTTTGTATTAATGAATCGATTTATCAAAATTGACTCAGTAGTATATTCGCTACGGTGGAACATAAAATGTTACAATTATACATAGACTGCATTAAAACCTTTCCTTTTGGCTATGCCGAATTCAGAGACAATAAGTACAAGAAAAACACATCAGATCAAAAAAACCGGCCAAGTGCGAATTGGGCTCGCGCACCGAGGGTTCCGTATAAACTTGTAAATATTTTGTTATTAAGCTTCATATTTACGGTTTTCAGATTTTTTCCTTTACTGCTATAAGACAATGCTTCTTGTCAAATTTTATGATTCTAGGTCAACGGAAACTACCATAGGTTTTCGACCCTCGAAAATAAAGGTAAATTTTGGTACTTACAAGTTTTCGCGAAAATATAAATTTGCCTATATATTTTTATCGTGTTGACTCAGGACCTTGATTTTATATACACCTAATAGGGACTATAGACCTCAGTATCTGGTACAAATTTCAACTTGCTAGGCCCACCCGTTCCTGATAAAATCGGTGGTGACACACGGACAGACGGACAAGAGAGTGATATTATAAGGGTTCCTTTTTTAACTTTTGAGGTACGGAACCCTAAAAAGCAGAAATCGTTTCCTATTCTGCGAAGGATCCGTCGCCTTAGGTAACATAGAGTTAGCGCGCAGCATCCGATCAGCAGACCACTGCTCACATAGATGTATTGATATCACAATAGTACGACATCGACAGGACGATCGATTTTTCCATAGAAAATTCTTATACATGTATAATCTTGTTTTTTATGTAATACGCAATTGCAGGTAGCCCATATTATAACGTCAACGTCGTTACGTAACGTTGTTATTGTAACGTCTCCAAACTAAATAAATAATACGTGAAAAACGAGTATTGCTAAATCGAAGTTCGTTGGAATGGTTCGCGCGTGCGTGCTAGGCCCACAGCCTCGGTTCGATGAAGATCGCGACTGACTAGAGTTCTAGAGCATTGTGACCTAGGCCTGACATGTGCGTTTCTGCAGCCCATCTGTCACATGACGCACTCATTTACATACTTACACATTTTTTATCGAATCATTCATTTAAATAATTCAGTAATTCTAACGCATTTAGGCAATTTATTATTAGGTACAGTTTACAGTAGGGCTGCCATAAGTCCCGCGTACACTGGTACACCTTGGCAAGTCAAGTTTACAGTAGGGCTGCCATAAGTCACGCGTACACTGGTACACCTTGGCAAGTCAAGTTTACAGTAGGGCTGCCATAAGTCACGCGTACACTGGTACACCTTGGCAAGTCAAGTTTACAGTAGGGCTGCCATAAGTCCCGCGTACACTGGTACACCTGGACAGGTCAAGTTTACAGTAGGGCTGCCATAAGTCCCGCGTACACCGGTACAGCTGGACAAGTCGAAGTTTACAGTAGGGCTGCCATAAGTGCCGCGTACACCGGTACAGCTGGACAAGTCAAGTTAACAGTAGGGCTGCCATAAGTCACGCGTACACCGGTACACCTGGACAAGTCAAGTTTACAGTAGGGCTGCCATAAGTCATGCGTACACCGGCACACCTGGACGTGTCAAGTTTACAGTAGGGTTGCCATAAGTCCCGCGTACACCGGTACACCTGGACAAGTCAAGTTTACAGTAGGGCTGCCATAAGTCATGCGTACACCGGCACACCTGGACGTGTCAAGTTTACAGTAGGGTTGCCATAAGTCCCGCGTACACCGGTACACCTGGACAAGTCAAGTTTACAGTAGGGCTGCCATAAGTCCCGCGTACACCGGCACACCTGGACAAGTCAAGTTTACAGTAGGACTGTCATAAGTCCCGCGTACACCGGTACACCTGGACAAGTCAAGTTTACAGTAGGGCTGCCATAAGTCCCGCGTACACCGGCACACCTGGACAAGTCAAGTTTACAGTAGGGCTGCCATAAGTCACGCGTACACCGGTACACCTGGACAAGTCAAGTTTGTTTGACCACAAAATTATTCTTTGCGTTTTCACACAGGGTTGAAGCTTGCACTGTATTTAAATCCCGAATTCCAAAAAAGTCTGCACACAGACGCAAACAGTCTCGCCAAATATTGTATCTCGCCCCCATAACATTACTCCTGTTTCCCTGAAGGGTTAGGCAGAGGTGACCTATAATTGCCATCAACCGAGAATAAATTTATACTTCGAGCTCTTACTGAGGTATTCCTGATCGAAAACCCAATAACGCTTTGCCCAACCCTGGAATCGAATCCACTACGTCATGCTGAACAGTAGCGCTTGCGGTAACTAGGCCAACGAGGAACATTTTAAATCATAATTGGTTTACCATATTTCTACACCTAATGTCCCGGTCTGTTACAGTTTAAGGACCTAGTCTAGAGACATCTTGAATCGGCGGTATTGATGACAACACCCTATCCGTGGGACCTAGACGGACGAGGGCATTGGCTACTTTTACTCCTGGTTATAAACTGATGAAATATTAAATATGCGCAGGTAGGTAAGGCCCCGAACAACAACTACTCTCAATATATATTTAAATAAACAAATCGTTAAGATAAGATAAGTACAACTTTACACATACTACTTAATCTTTGCATTTTTACGTAATATTAGGCCTGGCTAGTTAATCTACATACATAAATGATAACGAATAAAATCAAACGGGAACTAGATCACCTTGATACAGTGCTCCACTGCCTGCAGCTATTTGCTAAACGACAGCAAACTAGTTTTTAGATAATCCATGAAAATTAATTAGCGCCTCACTAGCGCTAACTGCGCCAACTGCGCTGTCAAGAGCTGTACCATCACGTGGTATACGGAATGCGTCCATCAGAGCCAGGTGAACGCCTACAGAAATAGATGTAAAGAAAATATATTTCCTTTAATTAAAATTAAGCACTACTAGCGCCATTAACACGGCAGACCGAAATGTCGACAGCCGTTACTTAATCTGTGGTCGAACTTACCATGAAAACTAATAAAATTAAAAACTGGTTTGCTAAGAATTGATATCGTAATTAATAGCATTAAATGTCGTTTCTTTTATTACAGGTAAGGTTCTTTTTGTTAATTGAGAGTTAAATTTTGTATTTAGTGTATAACAAACATGTAAAATAACAAACATAAATCTTTTATTACAGAAACTCAATTGTGTTTGATTGACGGTATCACCTCACTTAGCTACTGAAGAAATACTCTTATATAGATATGAAAGGTATAAGAAAGGGCCGTAGCTGACCAGTGGAACATCAAAAGCTATACAATCCTGAAATGAGCATAATAAAGGAAACTTAAGCGACCTCTGAGATGCAAAACTTCATCTGCAAAAATCCCAGCAGACTGTGGCAGACCCACCACCGTACTACATCGTACACGCGGTTGTTCAAAAACAGTCAAGTCATATAGTATTAACGACTGTTCAGCTTACAATCAAGTGTGACGTTCTCAAGCACCTGACAGCAACCACGATCATCGCGGAACGTAATGCACGCAGCAGTTCCGTTCTCGATATTGGCTCGTAGTCACGGAGCAGGTAACTGCGCTAATCGCTGTAGGTACTTCACTATTCATTACTGCACGTAGGTACACTACACATTCAACTTGTTCATACTTCAAGAACGCCTCCACTTAGAAAGTGTTGTATTTATACATTTATTTTCCTAATAATTCGATTCATAACATTCCTACATAATTAGTACCCTTTGGTCTAGTGGTCGCAAGCATGACTGCTGAGCATGAGGTTCTGGGTTCGGTTCCCAAAACGGGCAGTGCTATTGGAGTTTTTCACATGGAATGCCGCTGTAGCAATCCGGAATCTGGATTCGTGCCCGGTGGATGGCAATAGGCTAGCCCGCTATTACATGGGACTTAAACAATAAACATAAATGGCGTAATGTGAATGTGGTGAACCTCTGCCTAGCCCTTTGGGAAACTACGGCGTGATGTTATGTTATTAATTAAGGGTAAGTATCTGAAGTAACAAGCGCAACTGATGCGGAAGTACAGCAGAGCCAGCTCCTTCTGCCATCTTATCAGAAACACCTCCAACTTGCAGTCTCATAAAACCCCATATCCACACTTATGTCTTAAAATCTTCAGAGACCGCAGTGGGGATGCTCCGTAGGTGACGTTGTGCTGAGAAGATACCTCCCCCATCCTGTGAGCACACGCCACCAAGTGAGTTCCTGCCGCGATTGGCAGGCAGAAGTACCTTCTCAAATAACTTTCCGACTTGCTAACAGTTCACTTTACTCGTGACTATAAAGTAGTACTGCTTGACTGAATACTCGCCAGCTCACTCATGAATAGCACTCAGTCAGTATCAGTTCCCCGTGCCATTAATACGGCACTGACGGACTTTTTGCCCGAGCTGTCACTCTCACTGTAACCGCGCAGGCGCAGGTAGCGGGTGCGTCGGCGCGTGCGCGGCTGCTCTAATTAATGGCTCCTCGCGACGTTTCCTACTTCCACACGCACGCGCGCGATGCTTGTGACTCAGGCACATGCTCTCATTAACAATACTTCGATTGTTATCATATCAACCACTAAACGACTTACCTAATTCGACCTAGCTTATTGTAGCGGCCGGCCGGCCGTGAGGCACACATAATTCATTATTTTACTGCAGGGAAAAAACGAAACCCTTATGGGATAACTTTGTTGTCCGTCTGTCTGTCAAGACCCTTTATCTCGGGAACGCGTGGAGGTATCGAGTTGAAATGAACCATATACTGAAGTCTGCAGTCCCTTGAAGCTGTGAAAAAATCAAACATTTAACTAACGTAAAAAAAAGATACGGCCGTTTATGCCGCAAAAAACGTATATATTTCGACACTCAAGAGAATTTAAATTTATAGGGTACTTCCCGTTGACCTAGAAGTAATGTCTTACAGCACATGTAAAAGAAAAAACCTGAAAACCGTAAATATGTAGTTTAATAACAGAATACCTACTAGTTTATACGGAACCCTCGATTCAAGAATCCAACTCGCCCTTTTTTTTCAAATGTGTTCATTTTCTTTCATGTGTGAAATTAATTGATGCCGATTCAATTTGAAAACGTCGTCACATCGACAAATGTATGAATAAAGAGATGTTTATCATTACTTAATTTTTATAGCTGTTACTGAACTATACAGAGTGGAAGGTTTTAATCAGTAGGTAGTAGGTAGTCTGTAATGTTCCCACTGCTGGGACTCAGCCGCCTCTCTGTGAGAGGGAGTGGGCTGCACGCCACGCTGCGCGCGGGCCCAGTGCGGGTTGGTAAATGTCACATGTCTTCGAATGCTTGGTTCCAGGACGCACCAGTATCCTCATGATGTTTCCTTCTTCGTTTTGAGAGCAGAGGTGATGAAATAAATTATACAAAGTAAGTAACGCGACTTCCGTGGTTTAAAGCCACGACTTACAACTCGAAAGTCGCTGCCGTTACCTCTGGGCTACCACTGCTCTACAGGACTAGGGGTACTGGGTAGGTAGCTATTATATCGTAACTAATGCTACACATCCATTTCACTGGCAATGTTACAAGGACAGTTTATAAATCGTACTTTACTATTATAAATGCGAAAGTTTGGATGGATGTTTGTTACTCAATCACGCCAGAACGGCTGAACGGATCTAGATGAAATTTGTAACAGAGATAGATTTTAGTCTGGAATAGCACATAGGCTATTATATATTATCGCGCTAATAACTTAGGGGGAGGCGAGCTTATCCTATAATTGGTTTTTTCAGCAAATCTGAAGGATATAATTATAGTAGGTACACAATATCCAAAAAAATACGCTACATAAAAACAAGATAAATACTCACACTCATACACACTCATCTCATGTGATCATCATCTGCCTGCCCTTCCCAACTATGTCGGGGTCGGCTGCCGGTCTAACCGGATGCAGCTGAGTACCAGTACTTTACATGGAGCGACTGCCTATCTGTCCTCCACAACCCATTTAATGCTAGGTAATACGATACCGCTTGTCAAACTTTCGGGCCACTGACTACCTGTAACTTTGTCAAAGATCTATAAGTATAAATGACAGCCGGGAACAACAGCTTAACGTGCTTTCCGAGGCACGGAGGAAACTTAGTATGTAATGGGTGGTCACCCATCCACGGACCAACCTAGGTAAGCACGGCTTAACCTAAAGATCGACCCGAGCGGCTGTTCTTATTTAGCCACGAGCTCCTCTCATCTCATGTACCTACTCATATATTATAATGTTATTTTCCTGTGTTGTCTACTGTGTGTACATAAATAGTAAAATAAATAAATATAATTTATGGAAATGTATAACTCCGATCGTTAACTCACTCAACGCACTATTATCATACAAACTTGACATCTTTATTTAACCCAATCATTAATTATTTTAGAATGTCAACAAAAGGCCGATTCGTATTATGCATTGGCTCATCTATCACTAAAATAGACAGATCTTTAATATTTAAATTCTGGCGAACTTGATCAACTAGGAATAATCGATAGTTTCAGCAGAGTGGGAATTCGATTTTCTTGGGTATTTTTATCGATAACCATCAGTATGTCAGTGTGTTTTCTGTTTGGGAGGGGCTTGCTTACCTACTGCTAATAACAATTGAGACGTTACTTTTTCTCCGAAGCTCCTTCCTAACAGAAGAGTTATTTCTTCCTCAGAATCATGATAGAGGATGAGCAAGTCACTACTGAAAACACGAGAAACCGCATTATTGAGATCAGATTCGTTAGCTGAAAAAACATAATAAGCAGTTTAATATGGCATCAGAAGAGGCGTATCCAGGGGCTCAAGAACGAGTGTGCTTGGCCCCTAGATCCGCTACTTCTATCTATAATTAACTAGCTGTGCCCGGCATGCGTTGCAATGTATCTTTTCCCACCTGCTACCTTCACTACTCTAACGTACCTACCCTACCCTTCCTACCTACCTATCTACCTTACCCTACCCTATTTACCTACCTACCCTACCCTACCTACCTACCTACCTACCCTACTCTACCTACCTACCTACCCTACTCTACCTACCCTACTCTACCTACCCACCCTACCTACCTACCTACCCTACTATAACTACCTTACCCTACCCTATCTACCTACTTACCTACCTTATCCTACCTACCTTTTTTTTTTGTCCTCTATGTGGAAATCCTCAATGGATGTCCTCCGTCCTGGGGAGAGCGGAGGGGTGAGTTTTTAGGTTCTAGTTGAACCTAAAAAACTTGATGAAATAAAAAGATTAATAAAAAATACCAAATACCTGTTTCGCTCAAATCGACAGAAGTTTCGTCAAAGATTTGAATAACTGAACAAAAGCAAATAGGTCATGGTCGGGAGGAGATGCGTGTGTCTAGAGAGTTAGCAGAAGTCCGCACAAGAATAGTAACTACATATAATGTAAGACTTGAGTTCGTAAGACTGCGATAGACACGCGCGACGACGGTGCGCCGCGTGCGCTGCGACCCGCGACACCGCAACATCAGATATTCGTCTCATCGAGGGTGATGTCACGCACTACACACTACACCGAATGGGTCTATTTAATTATAATAAAACATGAGTTTTCGCAACAATGGCGGCGTTTTTGCGGAATTTTGAAACTTGCCACAGTGCGGACTTATAAAACGGCAGTGCGGCTCCGGTGGACGCATCAGTCACAACAGTTCCTCCACAAACCATACTATCACTATGAAGACTTTTGTGAGTATCTCATTATTTGTCTTCATAGTAAAAGCGCTAAGTATTTCAAAAGATTTCAAGATTCAATTATTGGATAATAATGAATATTAAAAAAAATTGAAATAATCAGTTACTTGATGTATTTTACTTTAAATTGCAATAGAACTTAAACGGTTTCAGGAAAAGTAGAAACGACTAAGTACACGACAACTTTCCAGGACTTCGCTAGTCCTGGAAAGTTAAAGCTTGCAGGATTTAGCCATAGTCGCGTGTCAAGTTTGAAATTCCAAGTCGAACATTCACATTGTCATCCCGTGCCAGCTGCCTATATCTCATATGTTCCAGGTTTGCATCGCTTTGCTGGCGGCGTGCGCGGTGGCGGCGCCCGCACCGGAGGAGGGCAAGCGCGACAAGCGCTCGTACTGGGGGCACAGCCTGGGGTACTCCTCCTACAGCCTGGACGCGCCGTTCATCAGCCACGAGCCCCTAGTGTACTCCGCGCCCGCCGCCATCATCCACGAGCCTGCCATCGTCTCCGTCAAGAAGATCGTCAGCGTACCTCGAGTAAGGCGAATTTCCTGCTTTGTTTTAGATTTTGCTCATTAGATGCTTGACTTGACCCATTAGATGCTAGACCCATTCCTTTGTCTTTGTTTTTTTTATGTCACGCAGTAGATGATTCAGTATTATTCGGGGATCACATCATGTCATGTTCGTGTTCCCTTTTACAATGGACAGAGAAAACTACATAGATTGCTCAAAGAACTTAATGTTTGTCTCAATTTGCAGGTCGTGTCGGTGAGGAAGGTGGTGTCGTACCCGGCCGTGGCGCGCTATGTGGCGCCGCGCGTCTCCTACTCGTACGCGCCCTCCTACTCCTCGGGCTGGTGGTGACCGCCTAGAACTTAGGATAATTTGTTAACAATAAACAATCTAATGTTACACCAACCTTTTATTAACTAGACCCTCGTTCTGCGTTTCTGATGATTATTATTCTTAGAATTTCTGTACCTGATGATACTATTAAGTGTCCCATGTTCGGAAAAGGAAATATTTATATTCCAGTGTCGGGTCGCATATGAATCTCCACCTGAGCTGGTTGTACTTGCCCAAAGTACAACCAGCTGTTGTGAGCTGGTTGTACTTGCCCGGGCACGGTTGGATGCCCGGAGTTTGTTTAAAGACTTCCAGGAAGCTATAGCAACTCATGTCCAGATGTACAACCAGCTGTTGTGAGCTGGTTGTACTTGCCCGGGCACGGTTGGATGCCCGGAGTTTGTTTAAAGACTTCCAGGAAGCTATAGCAACTCATGTCCAGATGTGAGGTTTTCAACAGGTGGGAACATTTTTGTTCTTATAGAGCGTTCGAGTGCGAGTGCAACGACGAACTTTACGAAACTCTTTCAGCTTTTCAGCCGTTGCATATCGTGCAAAGGGCGTCCTGTTGTCTAACGAAAGAGCAAACAAACCCGCACGAAATATAACATTTACAATCTTAGACCCAATAGAAATAGTGTCATAATACTTTGATCGAGATTTTAATAACGCAAATCGGCAAATTGCCTGGGGCTATTATTATCGGAAAACGTCAACTCCTGTGCTTACAGAAATTTAACAAATAGCTACAGAGGTACACTCGTAGCACGTGCTCAGTTTAAGAAAACGAAAGATTTAGGCAATAAATACATTAATCAGATGCACGTCGCGTAGCCTGAGTAAGTGTTACGCATGCGTAGTGCTGATCTCGCGTGCGAACTGGTCACTGGGCCGCGGGTGACGCGGTCAGTGTACCACTAGTGCGGAGGGAACTGGACAACTAGATCAAGACCTTGCATGCTCTTACGCCATCGAACACAACACACGTGCAAATTCGCACTTTTACAAAATGTACACATTTGAAGTGGACGTCGTTCTGTCAAACGTTCAGAATATTTGTAATTTGATTTAGGAAATGCAGTCAATTATGAAACTAATCGTATCGAACAAAAAACATAATTGGTTTTTAGCGCATAGCTTAGTGTATACTCGTAATTACACGTCTGTGTCGCACGCACCACCGCGGAAGGAAGCGCCGCGCCACCGCCAGCGCCGCGCCGCCCGCGCCCCGCACGGAGCTGCTAAAACCTATTTTGTGTACCTTACATAAATAATAAACAGTTCGAACAGCCAAGTATCAAGTCAAGCAATCATACATTTAGGTTATGTAGGTAAGTGATGTTACATCATTCTTTCACAGTACCCCATAAAATGCAAATCTCGAACACCAGTAATGACCTTGATGTTGTCGGTAGTTAATTGGTATGTAAGTTTACTCCTCGGCAAACACCTACTTTAACTAAAACGCCGTTTTGCCTACAAATGAGAGTTGAGCCAGACGGTCAACCGATTCTGATCACGCATAGTATTCATGACTACGAAAAGCAGCTGTCCCGAGATTGCACTCTGTGCATCGTACCACCTGCAGCTTGTCACAGGAAGTGAGCGTGGAGTCACAGCACAGCAACCCCACGCAGGAGGCGCCTCCCGCTGAAGCTGTAGCGAGGTGCGCCGGTGCAGTGTGCGCACACCTCGCCGCCGACATGGACGCGCTCGTGAGTCATACTTACATTTTTTTTACTATAACTAGTGCACGGTGCCGATTCAATAATACACTTAATATTTTTTCGATTCTAGTTTTTGTACAACAGGAAGTGGGTCAGTTCTACAGGGCATAGTATAGGAAAAGTGTGGGGGTGTAAGTGACCAATGTGTCGGCGATATACGCGTGTACGTAGGCCAGGCTTTGGAGGCTGACAAACCAACTTACATACTAATTGACTTAAATATAAGGAGAGGCCTCTCAGCTCGATAAGTCCCCTCTTTGAGGAGTGGCTAGAGAGGCGCCACGGCGCCCTCACCTTCCGCCTGACGCAGGTCCTCACCGGACACGGATGTTTCGGGAGGTACCTGCACCGAATCGGGGGGGAGGAAACGCCCGGGTGCTATCATTGCGAGGATCGCCCGGAGGACACGGTGGAGCACACCGTGGAGGTCTGCTCCGCTTTTGCGGAGCACCGCCGTGTCCTCGTAGCGGCGATTGGCGGCGGCGACCTCTCGCGTCCGGCCCTGGTTCAAGCCATGGTCCGGGGCGAGAGGGAATGGGAAGCCGTCGCGTCCTTCTGCGAAGCAGTCATGCTAGCGAAGGAGGCGGCGGAACGTGAGAGGGAGAGAGCCTCACGTCCCAGCCGCCGCGGGGGGAGAAGCACCGGGCGTCGGGGGCCACGCCGTGATGGCTCTCGGCCACCGTAGGCGCGGGCCTGTGGACGGTGAGTAATGGGCTAGCTCGCTGTCCGTCCGTCGTATGACGACAGGCCGTGTCGACGGCGCGTTCGTGTTCCACGCGCGCCTCAAAGAGATGTCAGCAAACGGGAGGGGCCCGCAAGGGCCGATGCCTGCCAGGGCTGCGGGACTGTTCGAAAGAGATGCCGCGGCCCGGGAACATAAAGGGCCAAAGAAGGAACATGGGTGGTTTTTAGTCAGTAAGAGTTCTGACACTCCCTTCCGCTCCGCCCAGAGCGGGAGGGGTCATTTGATGATTTCCCACCCTCCAAAAAAAAAAAAAAGACCTCTCAGCTCAGCTCAGCTGTTTGAACAGTTTAATAAGTGTGATGTTGATGGTGCCGTTACTTTCAGACGCAACTGATGGTGCTATGTGTGTGCGGGGCGGCGCTGGGCGAGCCTCTGGGCGAGGCACTACGCCGGCACAGCCGATACGGCGTGTACGCGGGCGACTACGCGCAGTACGCCCAGTACACGCAGCCCTCGCGCGACTACGAGCCCTATGTGTACGCGGCCATCCCGCTGCACGCGCCTGTACCCGTGCTGCGCGTGTTGTCGCCGGCGCCGCTCGGCCGTGACCGAAAGCATGCGCCCGCACCCTCTGCACACCACCCGGTGTACGCGCGCGCGCCCTACGCCGACAACTACGCGCCAGCCGCGCACGCCGATTACGACGAGCCGCAGTACGCGTCGTACGCGTCCCACTATCAGGCGCCGCAGCTGTACGCAGCGGCGTCCAACACGCCTGAGGAGCCCGCCATTCTATACGCACGCCCCAACGCCGCCGGCGGCTACACCTACCACAGCGCGCCCCACAAGCAGGCCGACAAGCGCGCGCCCGTCGCCTCCGACCTGCCCTACATCATACGAGTGCACAAGTATAGAATCTATAAGGAACGGTAGGCAATGCAATGGACTTCAAAAATTATATTACATATTTGCCAGTTTCTGAATTGAGTATTTAAAGTTTAGATAGAACTTGTCAAATTTAACTTATGTATTGAATTTCGTGGCCCACATTACATTGAAGAGATCCCCGTAAGTATAGAGTGGCTAGTTCTCAATCTAATTCCCAAATCTGAAACTGGGTGTATGTTTCCCAAACGTTAATAACCATGTAAATATATGATTAATTACTTACCTATTTATTCGTGATAGACCTACTATATTAATTTAAGCCTACATTTAGTTTCGTTTGTAAAACTAATTCTTAGTAGAGTGTAAGTTATGTTAATAGTATAAGTTATAAGTTTTGGTCTATTTCTGCGCTTTCTCTGACTGCAGTACTTGTATATTTATGGTATTAAGGATTTATAGGAAAGGAAGATGGTTATTAATAAAAGCAATCACATTGTACATACTTCCAACCTTTTCGTGCATATCGACGGTCCTCTTTAGGCTTAAGTTTAGAAAAGCTTCACTTGTTCGATACATAGTTAACATTACAGCACCATTATAAAGTACCGAGTTCCTAGAAAGCGCAGTTTCAATACAGATATTAATTTTATTACCTGCTTCTGGTTTTTTATGAATTTGCCATTTTCCTCAATACACCTGACAGCGCCTATTAAATCATCATCATTCATCATTCCTGGAAGTCTCTGAATATACTCCGGACCCAGGTTGGTCGTAGTAAGGAAAACCTGCTCAGGTGGGGATTCATTAATGACTCTGCCCTGGAGTGTAAATGTGGTGCTGTTCTACAAACGATGGGGCACTTAATATCGTGTCCTGCGTGTCCTGTTGTTTGTTCGCTACAGGAACTGATGGACACTACTGAAAGCGCCAAACTAGTAGCTCAGTTTTGGGCTGATACAATTTAGATTGCCATCGATACGCTAAGAAGAAGATTCATCATTCCCTTGCCCTTATCCCCATTCATTTGGGGTCGGCGCAGCAAGTCTTCTTCTTCCATTTTCTCTATCACTCGTCCCTATTAAATATAACAGGATTAATAATTACAGCCGCACGGGTCGATGTTGAAGGTCAGCGCTTGCCAAAGTTTGCTGTGGATTTGTGACCCTTGACCAGCCATTAGATAGGTACATAACGAGTTTTCTCCGTGCCTGGGAAAGCACGATAGCTCGTTGGTCCTTGCTGTCAGTGGCCCAAGGGGTATCGGATATTCAGTAGGTACTAACTGGCAGAGGCGAAGGGTCAAAAATGTGTCAGGGGAAGCCGGAGAAAACAAATGAGAATTGTAATTTTTGTTTTTTTTTCTGTTTATTTTGACCTCATTTTCGTTATCAGTGACCCGAAAACCACGAAAATGACAGCTATGACATAAAAGCCGAAAAGAGGTTTTAATTAAATGGCCGGCCTAACTTCCGCCATTTAAATTTTTTTTCAAAGTAGTGGCCAGGCATACAACCTATATTAATCGATAGCTGGTATCAATACAAACAAGTTTTGGATGAGACAAAATGTTCTAAATTGTCACGTTTCCGAGATATAAGCTATCAAAGTTATACCAACTCACTCATGGCATCTTTAACACAACTTTGATTTGATTAATTCAAATTCATTTATTTTAGGACAACTAGATCCAAAGGTTAGTATACACAACTTTTGTTAGTACTTAAATAAAATTAAAAAGGACAACGCTCATCATAATAATATCATCTAAATTCCAATCATACACAAAAATGCACAGAAATACCCCCGTGCCGAGACACCTCCCTAAAAATCACTAGACGAACGAAATGCCTCAACACAGGAGCACGTAGGTACATCTTCAGCAACAGTTTTCAGGATGCTGTTGTGACTTCTCCGCACCCTTCTCATGCCCTTCTCATGATTAGTCACGCATAAATGCTGTATCAATCAATAGCTTTTATCAATGCAAACAAGTATTGTATAAGACATAATCTTCTAAAGCGTCACGTTTCCGAGATTTAAGCTATCAAAGTTGTGCTGGTAGCGACCACAGCGATGGCAATGAATAGACTTAAGAGCCTATACCTCAAAAATTGCTTAGCAAGATCCTCCGTTATGTCGAAAATAGTGAAGCACAAATTTTGAAAAAAATATATGTTTAAGTTGAGGAATAATGTTAAGTACTATGTTTGACGAAAACACGATTCTGTAGGTTGTGGTGACTAATGTGTGAAGATAACGAAGGGGCGAAGAAAAGTCCGAAGTACACAAGAAGAAAGTTTATTGCACAGACACAGGTTACCGTTCCACACGCACAAGAGTTACACTAAGAAGAAGCAGTGGCAGAAATAGAATAGATAGCACGGAAATAAGCGAAGAACAGTCAATCTTAAGCGCGGCGAAGGGGTGCGTACCATTTGACATAATAACAAAAGTTCTAACGATCACATGACCTAATTTCATTTAGTATAATTTTTTGTTAGTATAACGATGAAATTATATGATTAATAATTATTGATATAATTTCAGTTTACCTAGTTTTATATGGTTTAATAAACATCCATATCCATACTTCCATACTAATATTATAAATGCGAAAGTAAGTTTGTTTGTTTGCTTGTTACCTTTTCACGTCTAAACCATTGAACCGATCATCCTGAGCATATACATTCTCAGGTATACAGAAACGGACATAGGGTACCTTTCATCCCGAAAAAAGTACTGTTCCCGAGAAAAACAACAATAACGTTCTTTTTGTAATAGATGGCGCCACGTGTCTTTCAAATCAAGATTGAATTATGTTATTATAGAGTAGTGTGACAAGAGTTTTTTTTTAATTTATTTAAGTACCTCATACATTTTGCGAGTCTAGAGTGTCGATAGACCGGTTTTTCATCTTCCTAACTATAATATTGTAGATGCGAAAGTAAGTTAGGTACTTTGCTTGATGCCTTTTCACGCCCTAAACCCCTGAACCAATCATCATGACATTTTGCATATACGATATCAGGGATACTGAAAAAAAATTCTACCCTTCATCCAGGAAAAAACACTGTCCCCGAGGAATGAAATAATAAAACAAACTCATTTTCGAATTTATAATATTAGCTAGGATAACAAATACATTTTGTGAGTCGAGTATTAATAGAATACAGCTTTTTTGTAGCTTAATTTCAACAGTTTCACAATTTGCTTGATAGATGGCGTTGTACTGATGACGCCGTTTTCTGAATCGTGGTGTTAAGATTTTCTGTAGAGGAATGACCATCGAAGGTTTTTTTGTTCATAATTATTGCCGTTAGTTATGGTTTTGAAATTGTCGTTAGTTATTAAAATTGCTTATGCTTATTTGTAAAAATTATTTACTAGGATTGGTTGTCTAAGTCTGTCTGCGGTACTTAATTCTCAATTAAGCGTTGTCGATGACTCGATCATTAATAATTGGTTGTTTGAAAATAAAAAATGTCTTTTAATATTGTCTTTTTTTATTTTTCAGTTAGTTTGTTAGCTTAACCGTTTTTATTAGGTTAGGGTTTCTTTGTGTGTTTCTATTAAGTTAGGTTTCTTTGTCTTTTTCTATATTAAAATGACTCGCAAACGTGGTTCCAACTTAGGTAGGAGCTCATCGCAAGCCCGAGCAGCGGAAATTGCTCGATCCCAAGAAGAAGAAGAACAATTAAGAAGGCAAGAACAAGCGGAGCGACAAGCAACTTTGAGAACTGATGAGACATCTTCTCAATTTTTATGCGTCACAGTCAAAATCAAAATCAAATCATTACAGGCACTTTTGAACTGTCGAAACAAAGACTACAATGAAATGTAGCTACAGTAATAGTAATAGTAATAGTATAGTAATAGTAATAGTATATTTATTTGCGTAAAACATGGTATACAAAGGTGTTCACAACAAATTTAAATGGCACAAACATGTTTAGCTAGGATTAGACCAAGCATGCAAAACTTTAAAGACAGGGAAATATATAAGGAGGCATCAACAATGAACAAAGGACATCAAATTTTTTTATCTATAAATTCTTTCCCACACAGTCCCAGTCAGAAGGCATAAAAACTGTGAAAGTACTGTAGTTGCCCATTCCCTAACGTAGATCTCCATGGAGAAGAACGGGCAAGAAACTCCATGGACACTCTTTTAAATCAGAATATTTTTACAAAACCTTGGTTACATCATTCATGTTGAGATGGTACATTATGTGAGAACGATGTAGCAAGATGTGCACGTTAAAAGTGTCCATAGTTAAAACAAAGAAAAGAACAATTCAAAAAATAAAATAATTAATTCAAATAAGCCGTGGCAACCAAGAGATGATCAGTCACAACTGACAGCGCCCGTTCACGAACATGACGCATGTATCAGCACCATTCAACTCAACCATTTTGAACCATCAGCGAGACATTTGAGTGAGCATGACATACACTTAACCGCCAGGGCACATTCAAGTCAATAAAAAGACGTAGGTTTCCAGCGAATGATAACAATACTATTTAATGCTATCCACTAATCCGTTTATGCGCCCCTGTCCATGTGGAGCAGGACCGGCATTGAGCCAAGCATTTTTATCAGAGATATAATCGTCCAACTTGTATGTAATATGCTTGCTTACATAGTGTGCGTTTAATGCATGTTTTAAATTGCGTCTCATTCAGTTCAACAATACTTTGTAGAATTTTATTATAGCATCTCAAACAGTACCCCATGAAAGATGAGTCTACTTTAGCGAGTCTGAAGCCCGGCTGAACTAATTGGTCTCTAGTTCTCGTACTGTAATTGTGTCTGTCACCTCTTTTATTAAAAATATGTAGATTTTTTCTAACGTACATTATGTTTTCGTAGATGTATTGACAATGTACCGTCATGATTTTGATTTCCTTAAACAGTTCCCTTTGAGAATCGCGCCTACAAAGATTATATATGGCTCTGATGGCTCTTTTTTGCAGAATAAATATAGACTCAATGTCTGCAGCCCGTCCCCATAACAGAATGCCATAAAACATGATACTATGAAAGTAACTAAAATAGACCAATCTAGCGGTATCTACAGCAGTAAATTGACGGATTTTTCTAACAGCATATGCTGCTGAACTTAGGCGCCCCGCAAGAGATTTCAAATGAGAACCCCATTGTAGCCTTGAATCAAGTGTAAGCCCCAGGAAAACGGTTTTATCTACGAATTCTAGTTTCTCTTTATTCAATACTATATCACACTCGTTACTTTTAATATTTCGTAAACCAAATCTTAAGCATTTCGTTTTTTTTTTCATTTAATACTAAATTGTTTGCTGTGAACCAATATTTGACCTGAAGTAGGACATTATTTACGTCATCTAGATTTTGGGCCCGTCTATTTATCTTAAAAATTAGGGAAGTGTCATCAGCAAATAACACCATATTTTGAGGTTGGTTTTTCAATAAATAGGGTAGATCATTTACACATACTAGAAAGAGGAAAGGACCCAATATTGACCCTTGCGGAACCCCCATTTTTACTTTTAAACTCTGTGAATTAACACCATTTATTTGAACATGTTGTTGTCTATCACTCAAATAAGATTTTACTAAACTAAGTGCAAGTTTACCTAGTCCGTAATGCTCAAGTTTCAAAAGCAATGTCTCGTGATTTACGCAATCAAATGCTTTGGAGAGAAAAATCACAAAATATTCCTATTGCGTCTTGGGATGCTTCCCACGCAGAAAATATGTGCTTTAATAAGGTTACACCGGCGTCAGTTGTACAACTTCCCTTAGTGAAACCATACTGTTGGTCCCACTTACAAGATCTTAAAATATTAACCCTTACCTCCCTCTATATACTTGAAATTTGTAAATTTGTACGAAAGTATCCTCAATTTTATACCAAAAGAGGAGATATTCAAACTAAAATTTCACTTAGACATGAAAATAGACTCAACATGGGTATGTTGAGTCTATTTTCATGTCTAGAGTGCATTTTTAATCGCGAAGTGGGTACTTCACGATTAAAAATGCACTCCTCTAGTACATTTGTTATGTCTATTAAAATATACAATAAGTTACCAGAATACATTAAAAATATTAATAACAATAATACATTTATCAATAAATTGAAACGACTCCTAATAATGAAAACCTACTACACTATTGACGAATACTTTGACGATAAATTTCAATGACAATAAAAACCATATTTACATAGTACCGACATTTCATTTTAAATTTCACTTGAATTAATTAGTTTATAATAAAACCTGAAAATAATCTTCATTTAAAATAATTAAGTACCTAGGTATATTAAATCCGCACAATTTAATTTAACTTAATTTAATTCAATTTAATTAATAGAGACTAATAAAGACTGAATAATAATTTAAATATTGAATTTATAAGTTTATAATTTTAGTAATAAAATCGTGCAATAGATTAAAACCAAATATTACACATATAAGACTCATCCAAATAAGTAAGTAAAATTATAATTACTCAAGTAACTATAGTTATGATGTAAAATATAAATACCACAAAAGCTATTTATTTACTATTCTAATTTAATGTTTATTTTTTTTTATGTTTATTTTTTATTTATTATTTATTTATTTATCCTCTCTCCCATTAATTAACTTTGCTGTGCCCGACAGGCGGATCCATAATTGATTTAATGTTTTAACATACCAACTGTTTTATTTTACATTATGGAATGCAATAAAGTATTGAGTATTGAAAACAAGTAGCGAGCCGGAAGGTTGTGTCACCAAACATAGTGCCTATATTAGATGACGGTAGTACCTGAAGCCAGAGGCCCGACTACCGTCACCCACAGCCAGTAGGCGGGCACACTCTGCAGTATTGATAGACGAATTAATAAGTTTATTCCGTACCAACCTGCAGAGCGGCTCATCCCACTGTCTCTGGGAAAACGGGTGCTCGGGCCGATCCGTATCCGGGCAAGCCACTTTCCAGGCGACCTCTGCGTCGGTCAAGCACGGCACTTCCGAGTCAACCAGGGAGAGAGTTTTCCTAGTTAGCTTTTCAGTGTTGTGCACAGAGGACAGGAGCAAGCGTACACTAGAAATTGCGGACGCCGAGGCCACCAAAATGAAAAATATTGATTGATTTGATTTATTTTATGTCTCATAGGTGCAGGCAATAGATTTAAATTGATATTTGAGGAGTTGTAGGTCATCCAAAACGGTGTCAACATCAACTCCTAGCTTTCCATCATCTAAATTATACTGGTACTTATTAAGCTTTATTCCATTCGGTTAGGTTAGGTTTATTCATTATTAGGGAATCTGCATGGAAACATCAAATTAATAGTTTACATCAAACTACTGCCGACGACAAGCGTGATATGGAGATCACGTAACAGTGATTTTTCTAATTTATGAAAAAATCACGTACTATTTTGATTACTACGTACGACTATGAACTTAGCCTAGAAACTGATTTATACTGCCATGATTTCCGTAACTGGCGAAATGTGAGTGTAGGTACTATTAGGTATCCTCTGACTAACAACCATAATATACTCAGAAATAAATAAATCTTATCTTAACCCTTCCGGGATTACAGGCCGGGTGTTATGTTATGATTTCCTTATATTAATAAGAATGGCCGTGATTTTTTCTAATAAATTAATATTTAATATTTTTTTTGACTGAATAAACAAGACTAAATTTGAATTTACCGCCAAAATAGAAGTGTTTTAAAAGTAAAGATAGAATTCAAATGTTTGTTTTCAAGAACTTATTTTTGTTAATAAGTATCTATTAAATTGAATAATTGATTAAGTTTTGCTACTGCATTAGAAACTTTTTTGACGTGATAACGTCTTATAAATTGATAATACCAGCAACACTCATGAAAAATAGTAACGTTCCATAGTAACGTTCCATAGTAACGTTCCACCTGAGCTTTTGTATTACATAAAATAATGATTTTTATCTTTTGACGTGATAACGTCTTATTTATCTTTTTATCTTTTTATCTTTTTATCTTTTTATCTTTTTATCTTTTTATCTTTTTATCTTTTTATCTTTTTATCTTTTTATCTTTTTATCTTTTTATCTTTTTATCTTTTTATCTTTTTATCTTTTTATCTTTTTATCTTTTTATCTTTTTATCTTTTTATCTTTTTATCTTTTTATCTTTTTATCTTTTTATCTTTTTATCTTTTTATCTTTTGACGTGATAACGTCTTATAAATTGATAATACCAGCAACACTCATGAAAAAAAAGGAGTTAATTGACATAACCATTACTATTCATAATATATATTAATTATTTTATCATTATTATTTTATTTTTTATTATTTTTTATAATTAATTAAAATAAGTAAATGTAATTAAATAGAATTAAATAAATAAATTAATAAATATTTTTATATTTTTTTATTTATTTATTTATTTATAATTAATATTAATATTATCAATAATAGTAATTTGATATCAAGCCAACGCTTTGACTCTGGCCTCACTGCTTGGGCCTCTCTATCGCATGTTGCGCGCTCTCGCTTGCACGCACAGGCTCAGGTGGAACGTTACTATGGAACGTTACTATTTTTCATGAGTGTTGCTGGTATTATCAATTTATAAGACGTTATCACGTCAAAATAGTAACGTTCCATAGTAACGTTCCACCAGGGCCTCAATTCTGCTATTTTTATAAAATTCGACATTCCAACACGATCCCATTGTCATTTTGCTTAAAGTTCGTAATCTGCTAAATTCATAATGGTCGATCATTGGTCGGTCAGTGGTCTCGTAATAGAATTGTGTTATAATGACATTGTAGTATTGCCATTATTATAAAATTCCTTGGTAGAAATGATTTTCGAAAAACTACTACTAAATTTGAACATCTATTCATGTGAGATTTTATTTATATATATTTTTACATATATTAGTATTATAAGCAATCTGAAGTAGTAAGAAGTTCGTAAATAGCAAAAAAACATTAAATTTATGTTATGTTTAGCTGTCAAAGTCAAATGTGACATTACTTTGACGTTTATCTGTTTATTTATTTCGAGCAGCCGGTGTTTTGTTATGTTTTTACATTTAAGTGTTTTTATTAGATTTTTGTTTGTATATTTAAATTCCCTTTACAGAGAAGCCTATATTTATTGATTTTATACAAAATGGTGCTAATTGAGCAAATTTCGACTCTTGGCCCCTGCAGCCAATGAAGGGCGAAGTTCATTGAAACGATATTGTATGAAGTGCGCCCAATTTTTAAATTGGGTATCGGTGGACTGCCCCAATAAAACGCCGGCAGAGTGGCGCACAGTAAGTACCTAAATACAGTATAATTAGGTATGCATTATAAAATGTATCATTATTGTAATATTTACACTTTTTTTAGTTCTAAGTACAATGAATATAAGAGTAAAATGTTAAAGAAAATTAAATCACAGAAGAGTCACATAAGTGCAACAGGTTACTCATTGTATGTACCTACAAACATACCCACAATAAGTATTAAGGAGCATTGAAAACAATACAATAAAAATTAATATAACCCCTCCAGCTAAGCTTAAAACCTTTGTTAGGTGTAGACTCACATCAGTGGTAGTACATTGGGCAGAATTTGACATCTTGATTGTAACTCAGATCAGATACTGAGCGCTGGGTTACACATCCTATTGAAGTGTTGTAACTATTGTATTAAAGTTAAATTTGTTTTCATAGAAACTCCGCAGAATTATAATGTCATCAGATTCTGAGTCTGACTAATGTTTTCTAAAGTATGCAAGAGGTTTTGTCAGATTATTAAAAGATAAATGAAATCTATTTAAGGAGGAGTCTATGTCCAGCAGTGGATTCCAAATGGCTGTAATGATAAATGATTAAATGAAACAGTGTTTATAAAAATAGTATTAATTTATTTTAAATCATATTTAGTACAATACTGTGGATCTGTAAAAAAGAATTAAATCATTTTAATAATAATTAGAGCATTTTCGCACTTCACTAGAATATTGAGGTGGGTTTACATTACATATCTGCTAATTTAATTTATGTATTTCTCCACAGTCTGTCAACAAGAGCCTGCTGCAGTGCCCGACCTTCAAGAAGATCCCGATTCACCCTTTGATGGTCTTGATGATTAGGTGCTGCTTAATTATTTTCCTCCTAAATTAAAAGACTGATTAGTGATTAATGACATGACTGTTATTATTTTCATTATATATGGTAAAATTTGTTATTTGTTTTTGAAATGATGATTAAAATATTATGATAATTTAACTTGGATTTGTTTTATTATTTAAATGATTTTCACATTTTTCAATTGGCTTGAAAGTCAACTTAAATATTGTTAAATAAATATTTAGTTTATGATAAATAAAAAGTAATTAAAAATTTATTTTTTAACATAGTAGTAGTATCATTTAAAATTCCAACTTCATTATATTCCAAAATAATGAAATAGAAATCACATACCTATTGCAAGCCCAAGTGCTTCTGCATAAACTTCATCAGGCAGGTGGTAACGGTGCTCTTGCCATGTTTGCAATATTGTGCAATATGCAACATGCATTCACAATCTTGCCTGCAGTTGTTGGACTATAACGTAAAGCATGTGCTGCAACGCTGCAAGCAAACACCTGCAAAAAATAAATTTACTTTTATACAACCCCATTTTACTGAACGTCTTATTACTTTTATATACTCACTGTTCTTGACATATAGGTACAAGAACTGTTGCATCTAAAGTTCTATAACAAGAAATTCATTCAATACCTCTCTAATGCCTGTTACTTCATTAATTGCTCCTGATACAGTAATTTGTGAAACATTATGGAGGGCAATCTGTCCAATCAAATTTTGGTAGGACCCTGATGCATAAAATGCAAGTGCTATTAGAATCTGCAATAAAAAATATAACATTAATCAACCTATTTCGTGTATATAGCTATAGAATAATAAATCAATGTCAAATTCAGTTTTCTCACCTTCATTTCTGCCGTTACGCTATCGTTTCGGCGCGGTCTGGCCATAAGGGGAATGAGTTCTTTAATTAACCCCCTTACTGAATCCTTTCAAAGGCGAAAAGTTTTTACAAATTCCGCCTCGGGTATATCATGGGTTCGTATTCATTCTCGTCAAGTTATCGGATCGACGACGTCTTCTGCATTCCACCCATCTTCTTTATCTAACATCCACTGCGTTGGCTAGCTCGAGAATACATTGTCTCCATTCAATATTCCACAAACACTTTACTCGTAACTAAATAAAAGCAATGACTGCACGATGACGTTCTAATGGTAGGTCAGTGATCAAAGGAACTGTCAAAATTTTAGCAGATTACCGCCTAAGTCAGTCATTCATTTGTCATTATGTACAATATTACCATTCTATGCCATTTCTTTCAATGGACTGTCAGTGGTTGACCATTGGAAAGTCATAATGACGCCATTATATTAGTAGATTACCAAACTTGTCAAAATCAACAATTATGAAATCAATGACAGACCATTCTGACACTATTGTAATAGCAGAATCGGGCCCATGTAAATAAATGTTAATTTATCTAAAAAATTGTAATTTTCAATTAACTCCTTTTTTGTATTTTTTTTGTATTTTGTAAGTACTTGCACAACATTATAAATACCGATATTGATAATATAAAAAGCGTATTCTTTACAATATTTTCATAATCTAGAACATTGACACCCTAGTCGTAATTTGTTAACAAAGTTAAAAGAAATTCCACATCCAGAAAACCCCTCACTATATATAGTGGAAGATTTCACTTAAATACAATAAAAATCACTTGATAAAGCAAAAATACGACTTCAAGGCGAAAGTGATGTGATTAAATGTTTGTTTTTGAAGTGAAAACTTCTTTAGCGGCGTTGAGCACTTTAAAAAAATTGTTCTGTAATGGGTATAAAATCTTAAACTCGCGTCAGGACACTCGCGTCAGGACACGTGACAAAGCGTAAGACGGATGGAGAGTAGACGATTTTGAACTTAACCTTCAACATTTTATGGTTTAAAATTATTTAAAGAAATTTGGAAAAAGCGTAAGACGGATGGAGAGTAGACGATTTTGAACTTAACCTTCAACATTTTATGGTTTAAAATCATTTAAAGAAATTTGGAAAAAGCGTAAGACGGATGGAGAGTAGACGATTTTGAACTTAACCTTCAACATTTTATGGTTTAAAATCATTTAAAGAAATTTGGAAAAAGCGTAAGACGGATGGAGTGTAGACGATTTTGAACTTAACCTTCAACATTTTATGGTTTAAAATCATTTAAAGAAATTTTTAAATGTTTCCAATCAACTTTGAACCTAATGCTTTAGGGATAAACACGGAATAGAAAAAACCGTAGACAGAGTATTCTATAGACTGCTGGATATCTTCCTTTGCATTCGCACAAGAAAAAGAAGAACATATAAACGTCACTAGCAAAGAAAAGAGACAGAGTATAAATATTTCTGTCCCTTATCGCGTGTCGGCTGAGCACATCATTGTCAGTGCACAACAAGTTTGACGTTTGTGGCGGTGCCAGATTGACATCCAATTTGTTTATTAACAATTGCATCGAAATTATACACATTATATGATCTTTTCGAGCTTAATTCGACAACAGTACATTTGTGCAACTGTGCAAAATGGTAAGGTGCAGTGTAATAAACTGTAAAAGTGATAGTTTGATGAAGATTGCTGGACTGTCCTTTCACTCGTAAGTATTAGATCTTTTTAAGTATTCAATCGCTTTGTGTCCTATTATTTCTCATAAAATAGTCGCAGTAATGTACCAACTAATTCGTTTAATGGATAAATCTCGTATAATCGTGATTTTTGCAATAATTTTATTATCTTACCTCAAAATTCAGTGTTGCCACTTTTTGACGGGGAATTTACCCTTTAATATGGGTAATACCGAATAATGCAATGTCTATAAAAAAATACTCTTCCGACCTTGATTCATATGATATTAGTAATACGCACTACTTAAAATCTATGTTAGTAACACACGTATTATACGATTTTAATTCGTATAACTGCACTCACCTGACGCAAAAAATGAAAGATAATAAAAAATCTTATTAAATTTTCAGATTTCCGAATAAACCCGAAATAAGAAACTTGTGGATTGCTGCTACCGCATGAATCTTTAGGATGTGATCCTATGATCAACATAGATCATGATTATTTAACAGATCCTTCTAGGCTTACTCTTTATTCTAAAGAAATAATAACCTATATTGCTGGTTTTATTGCAAGAAAGTTGAGGAAAGTTATTAAATGTGAGGATTGTCTTTTGGCTTTGATCACAGATAAGTATCACGGAATCATTACGACTGAAGGACATGTATCCATGGTCATGAATAAATTAAAAAAAAAAATCACGGAATCATTGCTAGAAGAGACAAAGGAGGCCTTATTTATCCTTCTACTGACTTAAATAAAGTCTGTGAATTGGCAGAAAAGATATTTCGAGCGCGTTCACATAAAGGAAATTCATTTTTTAATGAGAAAAATGTGATGTCAACACTTATATTATCGTGTTACAAGGAATGCACACGTACCAATATTAATATATTTATTAATGACCATTTCGACAGTCAGCCTTTTATAGGGAATCACAGAACTCTCCTCATTAAATCAATCGCAATGCATTACTTCGAAACCCGTATTCACCATAGTACCAAACAATGTTTTGAACCACAATCGAAAATAAGAATTATACATAATAAGTTAGTGCTTTTTCAAGGACAGTAATTTGTTTATAAATAAAATATTACAGTTGCATCATTGCTATGTTTTATCGTTTTCTGTGTATTGGAATGTTCATTTTAATTTGCAAGTGTATGAGTTTGGCGACACTGGTTCCCGTACTAAGGCAGTCTAAGGGCACTTCCATAAATGATAGTACTTTTATACTGATAAAGCAATTGGTGCAAAATTATTCCCTAACCATTCCAAAATATCAAACATGCTCAACGTTAATAATCAAGTTTTCACTTCTGCCGGCACTCCCGGAGTGCTAGTTTTTTTTTATTTACTTCATGACCATACAGTTTTTATAAGAGTTTCATGAATTTTGGCATTATAAATTGTAATATGCCACTAAAGAATTCAATTTAGCTAGGAAAGCTTTATTTTTGGCCAAAGAATCAGCATTGCCATCCAACGTGGTAATGCTGCCAGCCTTCTGGGCACTTTTCCTGTTGACAGCGATGCGGACGAATTTTTGGACGCCCTGTAACCCTTTTATACTTGTATATATTTATTTCTGTTATAGTTTTGTAGTTTGTAAATAATTTTAATATGTGAAAAAATGAATAAATAGCTAGGAAATTATTATTTCAATATTTGGTATTTGAATATTAAATTAATTCGATTACGATTTATGTGCTAGTTTAGCTATCAACGTCACATTCTGATAACTATATGATTTCTGATTACTATATATATTTTTTTGTTTACTGACAATTGCTAGACAAGAACACAATCCAGTAACGTCGCTTTCTCGCTCTGAAGTTTTCTTTGCCTCTTTTAAATAATTAAAGTAATACGAACTCCATTTGTTTGAGATAAAGTTCATTTTCAAACGGTTTTTTGATATCAAGATTTTATTTATAATCCTTCCAGTTAGTATATAATATATAGGGTGACTGTTAATTAGTGACCGATACTTAAACACGTGATTTTACTCCTGATAACAAATAACTTTCCCAAGAAACATTTTTTTTTTACTCGTTCACTATTATTACAATAACACAACAGCCGTATGAAATTCACGCGCGCGCGTCTTTTCAGCTGTTATCCGCGAGACGCCGTTCTGTCTCATTAATATCTTACCGTGCAACAGTGGGCAGGCAGAGCACCCGCGGGGCTCGCAAGCCCGCTGCCCGCTCCACGGCCGGCCGCGATGTTCCGTATGTGGTGATTGAGATGGGCGTATACCCGGTAAAAACCCAAGTTTCGGGTAAATACCCATTTATACCCATTTTTACCTTCCCGTTTTTAATTTATACCGGGTAAAAATTAAAATCAGTTTAGTTTAAACTAATAATTGTATTTTTGGAACGAAGTTCCTTATGGCGCGTTGCGAAAGGAGGCTAGACGGAAAAAAATCAGACGAAAAGTGTGTACGACACTTTTACCCGACTGCGCGACGCAAAGGAGGGTAATGTGTTTTTGCTATAGTAAGCTATTGTAAGCCGTGCGGCGTGCGCATGTTATAGAAAGCAAGCCAGATATTTTCGTTTCGTCTTTGGTCTGTGGATGGGTGAGCAAGGTTAAGCAACGACTGCCCAGGTCTGCCTGTGGATGGGTGATCCAAGTTAAGCAACGGTTGCCGAGGTCTGTCTGTGGATGGGTGGTGATGATGATGATGATGATGATGATGATGGCGATGATGGCGATGATGACGATGATGATGATGATGATGATGATGATGGTGGTGGTGGTGGTGATGATGATGATGATGATGGCGATGATGATGATGATGGCGATGATGGCGATGATGACGATGATGATGATGATGATGATGATGATGGTGGTGGTGGTGGTGGTGGTTTTTTTTTACAATTCCTTCACTACTTAATCGAAAGGAACTTCGTTCCATCCGGGTGTCCCTTGACACCTCTCTAGTTTTTTAATACATACTTGGTACTTTGATACACAGAATTTTATAATTTATTTTTATTTGAGACCGTCGCACGGTGGATTCTGTACTATGGGGCGTTTGGTCAAAAAGAATTATTATGAAAATGTAGGTAGATGATTATTGTTTTTCGATTTAATAAACTGAAGGTATATTACATTCGTTTTAGATGACCAAATTAGTATTTGCCGTCTAGTATTATTTTTATAATACATCAAACGTCAACTGTTTTCTGTTTTCTTTGTTGTTCACTGCGGATAGCCAAGTTTTGTTCGGACTTTGAAACAAATATTTCTTTACGAGTAAGAATACATAGTTAATTTAAAAAATCATGAGTGACGATGAAGGTATGTAGTATTTAAAACATATTTATGTAACACTTTACGATAGTTAATTACTTGGCAAAAAAATCTTACTTAGAGATCACTTTATTTTGAAGATGCAATTTTGGTTTTTATTTATATTTCTATATGGGGGATTTTGCCGTAACAAATATTGTTTTTTCCTGACCCCTATGGTAAAGTAGTATACAAATTTGACTTCAATAGTTCGAGCAAAATCCCTGATTGTGGATGACAGGGTTCGGAAGTTAAGGGGTAGTGGATTCTCAATTTAAGCCGTTCGTATTTAGGATGATTTAATTCACATAAATAATGAATTGTAGCTGATTTTATAGTCTTTTTTGTATGTTCTTTGTTATTAGGAATGGACTACCCAATAACAAGAAGGGAAATGTGTGAAAGATCGTTTTCACTCCAATAAAAAAAATTTGATAGCAAGTTTTTAAAATTTTAAAAACTTGCTATAAATTTTTTTATATTGAATTAATTAGAGGAAATGATTATTGCTTAAACCAAGTGTCCTGCCAGGGCTGCGGGACTGTTCGAAAGAGATACCGCGGCCCTGGAACATAAAGGGCCAATGAAGGAACATGGGTGTTTTTTTAGTCAGTAAGAGTCTGACACTCCCTTCCGCTCCGCCCAGAGCGGGAGGAGTCATTTGATGATATCTCAACCCCACAAAAAAAAAAAAAAAAAAAAAAAGGCTACTTCAGATCTACCAGCACTTAAAGAAACCTTACAATTTTTTTTTTAACAATATAAGGCTAAGTGGTCGTCGTCGAATAGGGACAGAAAACGATTCTTTCAAAATAATTCGTCATGGTTAGAGGGTTTGTGCATTTTCAAAAAATATCTTCAGAAAAAAGTCAGCCCAGGTAGGCCGGTGAAGAACTTCGCTCAGTCTAGTGACCGTAGTAAACGTAGAAAAATTAGGGTAATATTTTAATCAACAGATCAAAGTAATGCAGTTAACACACGTCTACAAATTAGTTTCTGTCGAAAAATGTTACTAAATAATTTTGACCAAACGCTCCATAGAGCAGACCCCACTGTGCGTCGTTAGCACAACATACGCAGACATTATTTTCTCATTAGAACAAGAGAAGAGTATAGCACTATAACAGACTGTTCAATGAGAGACGACGAGGCGGAGAGGGAGGGTGCATTTCATCAACTGGCTAGACCTTCGCCATTTTGTTGCGCACGCGCCGCGCAGTCGCGCTTCTGTTCTGTTTTCGTGTGGCTAACTTCCGAGTTATACGAGTACGTTTACAATTTATATTCAGTTTTTTCAACGGAATTGTGTGTCCAGTCACAGATTTAGCTAATTACAAAGCCAGAGATGGATTTTGGAGAAAACGCTTCATTTGGTAAAAAGTTGAAGATATAAGTCCCGTAACATGGTGGAAGGGACTTTGCTCGTCTAAAAACCTTAGCAAAATAGCAGTAGCAGTACGCATTTTAACTGCCCCATGCTCATCGGCAGCAACAGAGCGATCGTTCAGAAAGCATGGCAGCATACGGCTCCCTAGTTTGGTGGCCCAGGACCAACCTAAGTACAGACCAGAAGGATCGCGAGAAGCTACAAAGATTTGCCTGCAGCATGAGAACATCACCCACTGCCGCGTTACAGGTAATGCTGGGGTTACCACCTCTACACCTCGTCGTAAGAGAGGGGGCGGCCCTAGCTACCTTCAGGCTCGGAAGTAGCCGGCACCCTAAGTAAGGATTCCAGAATCAAACATACGCGCATAAAAGACGATGCAATCAAACAACAGCCCATGATGGCATCACCCTGCGACAGAACCTTGAAGACCCACTGCTTCCAAAAGCACTACAACATAGAGCTCACAGCGGAGATGTGTGACTACTCAGGTCGAAAAGAGCTAAGGATCTACACTGATGGATCAAAAACCGACGATGGGACAGGTGTTGGAGTTTTCTCCGACGACCTAAACATCAAAATATCCAGACCCCTGGGAATGCTCAACTCTGTATATCAAGCGGAGTGCATAGGCATTATCCAAGCGGCACATGCCATAAAGGCCAGGGAAGTTACGGTTACCCATATTCGCATACCTTCCGACAGTGCCTGAGTTCTCCAATCTTTAAAGAGGAACCAGATCACGTCGAGACTAATACTAGAATGCCATAATGCCCTAGAACGAGTTACGGTACTAAACTGCAACACGGTATACTACAATGGATTAAAGGACACAGTGGATCACTTGGTAACGATGCAGCTGACGAACTCGCCAGAAGGGGATCCAGCACAAAAGCCTTCGGACCCGAACCCATTCCCTTCAAGCAGCTAAGAAGTTGGCTAAAGGATCACACTGAAAAACAAGCGGAGAAGTGGTGGACCTTGACACCAGGGTGTAGGCAATCCAAGGAAGCTATGCCATTCCTGGATAGAAAGCTGACCAAGCGCCTTCTGCGTCTGGAACTCTGGACCTGCGACTGGTGGCGGGGACCATCACTGGACACTGCTCACTAAACAAACACTTCCACACCCTAGGTATCACTGACAGTCCCCTGTGCAGGGTGTGCATGGAGGCGGAGGAAACGGTAGCGCACGTACTCCTCGAGTGCACTGGCGTCACCCAGATCCGCGAGGAGACTCTTGGAACACCAAGATCTCTTACGGATGCCCTGAGAAGACCGGTAAGTTTGATCTGCTTCTGGAGGGAGGTGGGCTGGATGGAGTAACGGCCACCATGGCTCATGCACAATGGTCCACTTTAGGGACGAAGAGAGAAAACCAAAATCCCTAACATAGAACATACCACAATCAAATTGTAGGATAATAATATTATTTTTTGAATTGATGATTTTACTTTAAGTTGAGTTAAGTTAGTAACTTTAAGACGTGTTTGTTTTTATTCTAAACAGTTTATTTTATTTGTGTTGATTAAAGATTTAAAAGATATTAACTTGTTTTCATTTAAAATCAATATTTTATCTTCAATGGTCAAGGTCTAAATTAACATGGTAGATCGTAGTATTGATGACGAAGCCAATTAAATAATATAAAGACAGTATTCATTTCATGACAGCCATAAATAATATACAAAGACAGTACTCATTTTTAACCCGGTATTTTTTATTGATACCCGGTAAAAAAGGGTATTTTTTCTTTTTTACCTTTTTTTACCTTTCCTTCCAATTTTTACCTTCCCATTTTTTACCCACCCGCCCATCTCCGTGTACGTAAGCAGTGAAAGTGTAGGTACCTATAATGTTTAGGTTGTTGCTAAATAAAAAAATAATATCCAATGATAACAAAAACTGAGCCACGGAGCGTAGGCCTACGCTGCAGACGCGACGCCCCACTCAGTGTTATACCTACATAAAGCTTTACGATACAGCACGGTGAGGAGAAGAAAATAAATAATAATTTATCTAGTATATTGGTACTTTACGTACGCGCGCTACAATAAATAAATGCATTATCTTTCTAAACAAACTAGCTTCAGGAATTGCGTTTGTTTTGTTACCTACACGATGTTTAGAAGCGGCTTAGAAGACACCACTTCATTACCACTTGACTCGATACCTACTCGACACCGGGCATTTTTCAAGTTATTCCAACAAAGTGTCCTATCACACTTAACTAGGCTATTTGAGACTGAATCACATTAATCTGAAACAGATCACTTGACACCATCATATCATTGTACTCACTCGCTGTGTAATTGCATAGTGCGCGTAGGCGTCAAATAAAATCAAAATACATGCGCATGCGACGCGCTTTCCAGGCAGGGTGATTGTTACTACTTCAATACTGACTACTGGCCTGAGGCAAAGGCGGGGGAGTGCGAGACACCACTACTAGACATTTGCCCTAACCCGAGGTCAGACTATCAGCTGATAGATCGTGCCTACTTTTAATGTTAAGGCGTGCGCGTTGCTAGATATTTTGTAGTTATGCGGACATACTAACAGCTAACAGCTGATATGTATTTAGGGGTTGCGTGTAATGAGCCGCTACAGGTCAAAGGCGCACGCGCGCGCGAATTTCATACGGCTGTTGTGTTACTGGAAGTTAAGGAGTATAAAAAAAAGCTTCTTTGGGAAAGTTGTTTGCTATCATGAGTAAATTACATGTTTAAGTATCGGTCACTAATTACCAGTCACCCAATATAAGTTCCTTGGTCTTGACGCCATTACCGCACAGATAAAAAAGAGCTTAGCTTAGGGTGAGACAATTATTGATTAATTATTTAATTTTGGACTTGACCATTTGCAGAAAACAATTGTTTTATTGCTGTAGGTAATTGTTTTGGTTTTACCTGTTGAATTAATTGACGATATTATTATTTCTTACCAGCTGATACGCGCAACTTCGTCTGCGTATGGAATTTTCCCCGATTTTGCAACATTTTTCATTGATGCTCCGCTCCTGTTAGTCGTAGCGTGATGTTATATGGCTTACAGCTATCCACCCTGGCATTGCACGGGTAGTAGGGCATAATTATTACGCATTGTACGTGACTATTTCTTTAGAAGTAGAGGGTGAATTTCAACAAATGCCATTTTTTTTATCATATCAGTGAACTTTTTCATTTATATTTATTTTTGATATTTTTCAGGTTTTATGTAATCTTTAGGATATCAAATATCCCCAAATTTAATATCATCAACGTATCATTTAAGACTAAGGAGAAAATTCAGTTTGAATTCTGGTTTCCACTGATATGACAAACCGGCACCGATTATTTTTTCTGTACACCGATATGATAAGTTTATCCACCGAAATGATGAACATATCCAGCGATATGAAAATCTATCCACCTTTGAACATCAAAAAGGAAATAGTTAGTTGGTACCTATATAATTTTACAAGGGTGACTTAGAACTGAAGACCTGGGGCCCGATTCTGCTATTACAATAGTGTCAGAATGGTCCGTCATTGATTTCATAATTGTTGATTTTGACAAGTTTGGTAATCTACTAATATAATGGCGTCATTATGACTTTCCAATGGTCAACCACTGACAGTCCATTGAAAGAAATGGCATAGAATGGTAATCTTGTACATAATGACAAATGAATGACTGACTTAGGCGGTAATCTGCTAAAATTTTGACAGTTCCTTTGATCACTGACCTACCATTAGAACGTCATCGTGCAGTCATTGCTTTTATTTAGTTACGAGTAAAGTGTTTGTGGAATATTGAATGGAGACAATGTATTCTCGAGCTAGCCAACGCAGTGGATGTTAGATAAAGAAGATGGGTGGAATGCAGAAGACGTTGTCGACCCCATAACTTGACGAGAATGAATACGAACCCATGATATACCCGAGGCGGAATTTGTAAAAACTTTTCGCCTTTGAAAGGATTCAGTAAGGGGGTTAATTAAAGAACTCATTCCCCTTATGGCCAGACCGCGCCGAAACGATAGCGTAACGGCAGAAATGAAGGTGAGAAAACTGAATTTGACATTGATTTATTATTCTATAGCTATATACACGAAATAGGTTGATTAATGTTGATATTTTTTATTGCAGATTCTAATAGCACTTGCATTTTATGCATCAGGGTCCTACCAAAATTTGATTGGACAGATTGCCCTCCATAATGTTTCACAAATTACTGTATCAGGAGCAATTAATGAAGTAACAGGCATTAGAGAGGTATTGAATGAATTTCTTGTTATAGAACTTTAGATGCAACAGTTCTTGTACCTATATGTCAAGAACAGTGAGTATATAAAAGTAATAAGACGTTCAGTAAAATGGGGTTGTATAAAAGTAAATTTATTTTTTGCAGGTGTTTGCTTGCAGCGTTGCAGCACATGCTTTACGTTATAGTCCAACAACTGCAGGCAAGATTGTGAATGCATGTTGCATATTGCACAATATTGCAAACATGGCAAGAGCACCGTTGCCACCTGCCTGATGAAGTTTATGCAGAAGCACTTGGCTTGCAATAGGTATGTGATTTCTATTTCATTATTTTGGAATATAATGAAGTTGGAATTTTAAATGATACTATCATACTACTACTATGTTAAAAAATCAACATTTAAATTACTTTTTATTTATCATAAACTAAATATTTATTTAACAATATTTAAGTTGACTTTCAAGCCAATTGAAAAATGTGAAAATCATTTAAATAATAAAACAAATCCAAGTTAAATTATCATAATATTTTAATCATCATTTCAAAAACAAATAACAAATTTTACCATATATAATGAAAATAATAACAGTCATGTCATTAATCACTAATCAGTCTTTTAATTTAGGAGGAAAATAATTAAGCAGCACCTAATCATCAAGACCATCAAAGGGTGAATCGGGATCTTCTTGAAGGTCGGGCACTGCAGCAGGCTCTTGTTGACAGACTGTGGAGAAATACATAAATTAAATTAGCAGATATGTAATGTAAACCCACCTCAATATTCTAGTGAAGTGCGAAAATGCTCTAATTATTATTAAAATGATTTAATTCTTTTTTACAGATCCACAGTATTGTACTAAATATGATTTAAAATAAATTAATACTATTTTTATAAACACTGTTTCATTTAATCATTTATCATTACAGCCATTTGGAATCCACTGCTGGACATAGACTCCTCCTTAAATAGATTTCATTTATCTTTTAATAATCTGACAAAACCTCTTGCATACTTTAGAAAACATTAGTCAGACTCAGAATCTGATGACATTATAATTCTGCGGAGTTTCTATGAAAACAAATTTAGCTTTAATACAATAGTTACAACACTTCAATAGGATGTGTAACCTAGCGCTCAGTATCTGATCTGAGTTACAATCAAGATGTCAAATTCTGCCCAATGTACTACCACTGATGTGAGTCTACACCTAACAAAGGTTATAAGCTTAGCTGGAGGGGTTATATTAATTTTTATTGTATTGTTTTCAATGCTCCTTAATACTTATTGTGGGTATGTTTGTAGGTACATACAATGAGTAACCTGTTGCACTTATGTGACTCTTCTGTGATTTAATTTTCTTTAACATTTTACTCTTATATTCATTGTACTTAGAACTAAAAAAAGTGTAAATATTACAATAATGATACATTTTATAATGCATACCTAATTATACTGTATTTAGGTACTCACTGTGCGCCACTCTGCCGGCGTTTTATTGGGGCAGTCCACCGATACCCAATTTAAAAATTGGGCGCACTTCATACAATATCGTTTCGATGAACTTCGCCCTCCAAGAGTCGAAATTTGCTCAATTAGCACCATTTTGTATAAAATCAATAAATATAGGCTTCTCTGTAAAGGGAATTTAAATATACAAACAAAAATCTAATAAAAACACTTAAATGTAAAAACATAACAAAACACCGGCTGCTAGAAATAAATAAACAGATAAACGTCAAAGTAATGTCACATTTGACTTTGACAGCTAAACATGACATAAATTTAATGTTTTTTTGCTATTTACGAACTTCTTACTACTTCAGATTGCTTATAATACTAATAAATAATATGTAAAAATATATATAAATAAAATCTCACATGAATAGATGTTCAAATTTAGTAGTAGTTTTTCGAAAATCATTTCTACCAAGGAATTTTATAATAATGGCAATACTACAATGTCATTATAACACAATTCTATTACGAGACCACTGACCGACCAATGATCGACCATTATGAATTTAGCAGATTACGAACTTTAAGCAAAATGACAATGGGATCGTGTTGGAATGTCGAATTTTATAAAAATAGCAGAATTGAGGCCCTGAACTGAGGGTCTTATGTAAGTGGATCACATCCAAAGAGAACTGAGTTCTTAGAAATCCAATTAAAATATATTTTTTGAAATTATGTACCTATTTTATTATGTTTACTTTGTTTTTTTATTATATTTACTATAGGTACTTAGAATTTTAAAAAAAGAATGTTTATTTTTATTATCATTGTCTTTATTAATGCGTTCAATTGCTCCACCTCACCATCATCTCAGCCTATAGACGTACATTACCGAATACAGACCTCCCCTAATGATACATTTATACATCTTCGACTACCCAGGTGTATCGTGGTAATGATTTTGGCAGTCTATGTAGGTAAGTATGTATGTATGTATGAATGTTTGTATGTATGTATATAATGTATGTGTTTGTATGTATGTTTGTATGTTCCATTGTTTCTTTGTATACTTAACGAAATGACACGAGATCTACCGATATGATAAAACGACTCACCGAGATGATAAAATGATCTACCGATATGATAAAGCAATCCACCGATGTGACAAAACTGTGCGTTGATCATGAATCAAAACACCGATAATTGAAGATCAAACGAACTTACCAAGTGAAGTTCGATCCCAATTATGCGAGCAGCTTCATTCGACTCGATTTACGTTTAACATGGTGTAGTAGCGCCATCTACCGTAGGCCTTGCACGATGGTTTAAAGTCTATGATTTTTTTTTTTTTTTTGTTTTGACGTTTCCCCTTCCACTGCGCACTGCTGTCGTAGCGGACCGTTCCGACATTAATCCTCATTTTGTTTAAAGGTTTACAATATTTATTTTAGAATCGTTAAAGCAATATCGGGATGGGGTTAATTATTGAATTGAAATAATTAAAATAAACACAAAAGTAGGGAGGGAGTTGGTAAATCGCGTCGAATGAAGCTGCTCGCATAATTGGGATCGAACTTCACTTGGTAAGTTCGTTTGATCTTCAATTATGCTTCGCAGCTTCATTCTTTGCGATTTACGTTTAACATGGTGTAGGATGTTTATAGCAACGGTTTTAAAATAAATACAAAAGAACAATGTTAAATACTTGGGTAAGTTTGAACATTGCTTTTACTCCGGATATATAAATAAATACCTGGTGATTCGTATTAAAGTAAAATACAGAGCAACAATTCAAAATCAATTCTTGTTTTATTTATTAACCAAAGTTTACATTTGTAGGTACAGTAATTACATTATATTTGAGAAGAATCAAGCAATGATTTAGCGAACTGATTATGATTTACAATTATTTCTTTATTGTAGAAGCGAGCAAAAGCTGAAGACGAATCAGTCCATCCAGCAGTTTTCTTAATCACATCTATGCTTACTCCTAATTTATTTGCCTTTGATGTGGCTGCATGTCGTGTACTATGCGCGGTAAATATTGAAGTGTCTACGCCGCTTTCTAGTAGCGTATCCTTTAACCAATGACTAATACTTTGAGAAGTAATGTTAGAATGTGGTTTTTTGAAACTTAGAAATAAACTATTATTATTATTCTTACGTAATACCTTAGTTTTATTTAGATATGTTTGTAAACATCTTGCCGGGCAGATTTCTGGACGTGTATTATAAAATGGAAGTCTTAAGATTGGTTGAAATGAATTTAATCTTGTTGTCTTTATTGTATCGGGAATTTTAATAATAATTTCATTGGAATTTGTAATTATATTGTTAATTTTAATTAGAGATAAGGTTTGTACACGATGCGCGGTCACAAGAGCAATTAATGTTACAGTTTTGACGTGACAACGTCTTAAATTAGGTTGCGGCTGGGAGTCACTTATGAAAAAGTGTAACGCTCGGTAACGTTACGATGAGTCACCGAACGAGAGAGAGGCCCGCCGAATGCCTTGCGTCTCTCTCCCACTCAACTATGATCGGTAATTAGTTAAGTTTAAGTTTACATGTACAATGTTTTAGTAAACAAAATATATTTCTATAGTTAAAATTTGTGCAATTCTTATTTTCATTCAATTCCTTGTTCCTATTGTGCAATTTAATTATATTCATATCAATAAATATTCTACCGAGAAAAAGACGTTGTCACGTAAAATCTTCGCCCGTAAAACCGACTTTACAGGCAACCATTTTTTTTTTGGAGAGAGTTTTTAAATCAAGGTTTTCATTAGGCCATTTTTGGGCTAAGAAGTTTAAGACAATGTCAGGATCCCAAGTAATATTGTACTTTGGATTTGTTGGCCTTAGTTTGAAAACACCCTTCATGAAACGTTTAAGTCTTTCATCATCTAAATTATGACCTAATAATAAAGATAAAGCAGATTTGTACGAGTTGATTGTCCCATATTTAGCACCCTTGTCAAATACCTGTGTTAAAAAATGAATAACTATCGGTATTGAAGCACAAGTGTGATCGTAATTATGTTTTTGACAGTAAATAATCCATGCTTTTATGCAGCCGTCGTACTGTTTGTAAGTGTTACTTGACAAGGATGCTAACATTATTTCCACTGATCTTGGTGACAGAAACTTGTTTAATAAAGTTTTCCGGATAATTTCGCGGCAGCCAATGTTAATGTCCGATGTAGACTGTGGGTTGATCTGTAAGGAGATTTTAGCAAATTACAATCAGGTGAAAAGTAAATAATTTCAGATAGACATATTCTATTAAATAACGGAAACCAAGCTTGAGTTGGCCAGTATGGGATAACAACTATACCCTCGGCTTTATCAGATATAATTTTTTGGATCGTTTTTAGTATCATTGAAAATGGTGGAAAGGCGTAAAAGTTTAAATCTTTCCATGAAATGGTGAACGCGTCAATAGCCCACGCATCAGGATCATTCTTCCAGGTAACATAAGTATTACATTTAGAATTACAACGGCTGGCGAATAAATCTATATTTGGTGACCCTAACTGGTGTTTTATTTCCTCGTATGCGTAATTTCCTAATTCCCATTCAGTATCCTGAAACTTTTGCCGAGACAACATATCAGCTTCTTGATTATCTTTAGTGTTAATGTATGACGCGAAAATCAAAATACGTCGCGCCTCACACCATTTCCAAATATTACGAGTCTCATCGTTGAGATGTGGGTATTGTACACTGCCCATCCTATTAATACAGGAAATTGCTGTAACATTATCGATTCTTAATAACAACTCACAATCAAAACAATCACTGGCAAATACTTTTAGCCCGAAAAAGGCGGCTTTCAACTCTAACTGGTTAATGTGTAATTTTATTTCATTTTCTTTCCAATAACCGTACGATTTATCCCCATGACAGTATGCACCCCGCCCGGTGGATGAGGCATCGCTGAAAATTTCTTTTATATATTTATTTGCTTTAATATTAGAATAACCAAAAACCACATTATTTAACCACCACATAAGATCTTCCCTAATAAAGTTGGGCAATAAAATTGTTTGATTGTAACTATCATTTTTTAACAAAGCATTAAATTTGCATTGCTCAAATAATTTTGTACGCATCCAGGAATATTGTATTGCAGGACAGGCAATTACCAAAAGACCAATTGTTTTAGCAAAATCGCGTAATTTACATTTATGAATGTCTAAATAACGATGAACATTACTTTCTATTTTATCTCTCTTATCCGAGGGTAACTCCATAATCATTTTTTGTGAGTCGAAAACAAAACCTAAGAACTTGCATTTAGTACTTGGTATTAAACAACCTTTTTCTTTGTTTATAATAAAACCTAATTTTTCTAAAAATGCACAAGTATGTTTCACATTAATAGAACAGTCTTTGAAGTCTTTTCCTATACAAAATATATCATCCAAATAAATAACTGAAATCATATTTCTAGACCGCAAATACTCCATTACAGGCTTCAACATTTTTGTAAAAACATACGGAGCGGTGCATAAGCCAAAAGGTAAGCAATTAAATTCAAAAAGAGTTCCGTTATAATTAAAACGCAAGTATTTTCTGTGACATTTAGCGACATTTATGAAGAAATATGCATCCTTTAGGTCTACCGAAGCCATGTAACATTTTTTAGTTATTAATTTAATGGCTGTCCTGTAATCCTCCATTTTAAAATGATTAGTTTTTACGAATTTATTTAAAAGTTTCAAATTTAGGATAAAACGTTTTTCACCATTTGGCTTAGGTACAAGAAAGACACTTGATATGAATTCGCCCTCCTCATCGGAACATTGTGAAATTGCATTGACATCAATTAATTTTTTAATTGTTTTAACATAGTCGTAATGCTCCTGTTCTGATTTAGGCGTAGAACATGGACTGTCAAATCGGATTGGAGTGGATGTAAATGGGATTTTATATCCCTTTATCCATGACAGCAAGGTTGGGTCATCTGTAACTTGAGACCACTGTAAATAGAAATATCGCAAACGTCCAGCGTATTGCATTACCTGAGTATTTATCTGCGATAATTCCTCCTGGTCGGTGAGGACTTCTTCGGCGGAGGTGGCGGCTGACGCGAATAATTGAAACCGCGCGTCTGACGTGCCGGCTGTCGTCCTCTTGATGATTCGCTTGTTTTGTTCGGTGGTTTCCTTTGTATTGGGCCCCTGAAGTTTAAATTCCGGTTCCTTGACGTGCCCCTGAAGTTCGAACTACTTCTGCTAGTAGACGCTACAGGATTGGTCTTTTGCAGAGATTCTCCTGTTTTTTGGACAAACTTAGCGGCTTTTAGTTGCTCAGCTAAATCTTCACCAAATAAGTAAGTACTTGTTACGATTCGTGTTAGCAAGAGCATCGCGCAAACTGGTATTGATAGAACTCATAATTATGCTACGCCTGGTTCTACTTTCAATACAGTGGCTGTCGCATAGAATGCGGCAAGCATCACTAAGAGGCTGCAAAAGGGTTTGCTTAGAGGTCTCATTTCGTAAAATCATTTCAGTGAGCTGAGATAATGCGGCTAATGCGACGCCAATTTGATTTTGCTTTTGTAACAAAGTGGCGTCTCTCCTGGCTAGAATATCTGGGGTAGCTGCTTTAGCTTCAGGATTTAATAACGGGGCTACAAGAAGGTTACAGTTAGCCGGTATGAGATATTTTTTAAGAAGCGGTTCTTTTAATTCTCTAGGTAAACCCTTTACCAAAATATCTTGCCAACGGGATGCGATATCTTTATGAATATTTTTACCCAGCGCAATTTCTGGCTGTGGTGCTTCTCCTAAGATCTGAAGTATATCATCTTCTAGCTGGGTATCCTCCTCTTGCACGATTGCAGAACATGGTTCGGAAGCAGCGGACGGTCCTGGCTCCAGAATGACAGGTTCCGCATTAGTATGTTCCAAACTAGTAGATTCAAACAATGATGTTTGTGGAATAGGAGAAATCAGACCAGGCATATTTATGGATTCAATCCTGTGGTTAAGTGGCGAAGCTCCTTGATCGGTTCGTGATGATCTTGGTGACATCACGGGCAAATCTTGTTCTTCGATTTCAGAATCTGCATGACAAATTAAACAAGTTCTGTTATTTTAGAACTTGACACACATTTATAACCGTCAACGACGGTAATTGATTCAAGCATTAACCGCCAACGACGGTAATTATACTTTGAAAAATTTTTTAACGCCAACGGCGGTATTAATTATGCATTGAAGAATTTTTACCGCCAACGCCGGTCATTTTGAAAAATCGCCAACGTCGATAATCATAAATTTGAAATAATTTAACCGCCAACGATGGTAATTAATTCAAGCATTAACCGCCAACGACGGTAATTATTAATGCAATATGTAATAATTCGGTTATTCGCCAAAGTCGATTTAAAATCAGTAGCAATAGTAACACGTCAACGACGATTATAATAACAATGTTTGTACTTACTGCTATCATCAGATGAAATAACGCGCCTTCGGCGCTGTAATTTCCGTTCCAATTTTTTAATTTTCTTTGTAATCCTAGATTCTTCCTCTTCTCGATGTTTCCTTTTATTTCCCATATTATTTTAATATTATTTTCACTACCTACCAAAAGTATCTAAAATATAACGCAGTGGCAACCAAACACGTGCGAAGGCTACAGCACGATAACACAGAATGAGGATTAATGTCGGAACGGTCCGCTACGACAGCAGTGCGCAGTGGAAGGGGAAACGTCAAAACAAAAAAAAAACAAAAAAAACATAGACTTTAAACCATCGTGCAAGGCCTACGGTAGATGGCGCTACTACACCATGTTAAACGTAAATCGCAAAGAATGAAGCTGCGAAGCATAATAGATATAAGACACCGATTGATTTTTTCTTATCATTTCGGTGTAAATTATCACATCGGTGGTAATAAAGACCACCGATTACAGCGATATGAGAACAGCGACGTGAGAAATAACACACTTTTTAGAAAATTAGAAAAAATGCATAATATCTAGGATAAATTCAATAACAGTCAATGAAGATAATTCACTTACTACCTCTGTTAGAACCAAACAACAATAATAAAACTACTCATTACACTAGAAAAATGCGACCACCGAAAATATAAAATAATTGTCCGGAAGCAACTGAAATGACGTAATTACGTTATTGGCAGCAATATGCAGCGATTTGACACATACCCGTCCTGACTGCGCACTAGCACACACTAATGAGGGGAATAAAATTGGAGTGGGGACGCTGTCGGACTCGTCGATGTAAAGTTAGGTTTAAATTACTTTTGTCCAGCGATATGAGAACATTTTTCAGGACAAGTACGTTTGTGCCTCTCAGTAATAATAATCGTTAATTATGTAATAAAATATGCTATATAATAATAACAAAACTAATATTCTATGAAATAGAATAAGTTACATACTTAACTTACTTATTTTTATTAGTGTATGTGCTTTTTTGTTTGTAAAAAAAGTAGAGGGACAGCACCGATTTGAAAAAAATAGCGGTTTATGTATTTATTTCTTACCTTTGTAATAGTCCTGGGAAAATTATATTTTTGCCACAACCCAATAAGTACCTATTGAATACTAAAAAAAATAATTCAGAACAGTATTCCTTTTTTCAAATACTAATTTCACCGAAGACAAAAAAATAAGTCATTTGGGAAATTCACCCTAGAATGGGTATAGTAAGCTATCGTTAAAAGATAGATAGATATGACATCACGAATTTTTTGAAGATCTTTATAAGAGGAATATCCCACCGTGCATTGTTTTGGTAAATCTCACAAGGATTAGGCAGCGTTTTCGATGAAAGCTCCCAGGGGCCCAATTCTGCTATTACAATAGACGACAATAGTGTCAGAATGGTCTGTCATTGATTTCATAATTGTTGATTTTGACAAGTTTTGACAAGTCAAAATCACCAATTATGATATCAATGACAGACCATTCTAATGGTAATTCTAATGGTCTGTCATTGATTTCATAATTGTTGATTTTGACAAGTTTTGACAAGTCAAAATCAACAATTATGAAATCAATGACAGACCATTCTGACACTAATTGTAATAGCAGAATTGGGCCCCAGGCGGCTTGACTTTTTCCAAAACGTCCAACAATTACCGTCATATATTTCAACCAATTTACAATAAACCCGTATTATTATTGATCGAAGCACATCCATGACAAATTATATACATAAACCTTTCTCATGAATCACTCTATCTATTGGTGAAAACCGCTTGAAAATCCGTTCAGAACTTTTTGAGTTTATCGCGAACATACAGATAGACAGACGCTGCGGAGAAGTTTGTTTTATAATACGTAGTGATTATTCCACATAATATTACTATTAAGTTGTGTAATTTAATTATTTTGTTCGTCGACGGGAACTAAAACAACGAAGTGAAAAAACTTTGTTAAAGTTTTTATACAAATTTTTATTTGAGGTTCCAAATTCAAATCACAATATGGACCATCGAGCAGAAATGAACTTCAGTACAATATTACTGCTCTGCTCGGCAGAGCAAAGCAAGCCAGGCTCTAGAGCCTGGCTTGCTTTACGTTAGGTTTGCATGTAATTTGACATTGTCGAGCAGGTGGTGTGAAATAGTCCATTTAGAGAAGGAATTTAATTCGAGGGACTAAGATGGATCCCGAAAGCAGCGAAGGAGTCTACAGTAGAATCCCAAGCGTAGGAATGGATTCTATATTAGAATCCTGAGTGGAGCGAGGGACAAGGACCGAGATGATTTTTTTCACGAGTTTTGTACTCTACTTTTTACCTTTCACTGCGGGAAAATAAACACTAGTATAGTATTTATATTTATCACATTTTGTTATTTAAGCGGTAATAAGTGAACAAAGAATTAAATATGAACAATAATTTATAGTCAAATTAAAAAACGTTTTGAAATTCAGTGTTATATTCGTGTCGTAACGTTAGCACGTTTTATTCATTTTTTCTACATAATCCGTATATTTCGTGCTTGTTCTAAATTCAAAATGTTTTTATTCATTCAGTGACTAAAAAAGAGTTTTATTCACTGTTATCGATGAATAAAATCCCCTTTTTCGAGGGGCAAAGTTAAAAAATAAATTACACAAAGTAGCTAAGTGTGGGTTCAAACCTACGACCTAACAATCATAAGACGGGACCAGTAAAAATAGTGATTTACTGTAAAAGTAACAGTGTTACATAATGATATTCAATGCTAGCTGGTAACCGTACCACGCTCTTGCGTGCGGAAAATATATGAGTACGGCAACCCGATCATCCAAAAGCTTATTACGCTTCATTAACACACGCAACTGAATTAATTTATAGAATACGAGTACATACGCTGATTAGTTAACTTCTAGCAGAATTTAATAGAATCATGTTATGTGTATTAACTATGCTCTTCTTTTTTTTAACCGACTGCGGCGAAGCTCAAAATGAGGCTTATGTGTTTGACCTCTATGTATGTATGTGTGTATGTCCGTTTCTTTGTTCCCTCGTAACTCCTAAACGGATGAACGGAATTGGATAATAATACATCGTTAGATTGTCTTGGTGGCGCGAGTATCACTGGCTACATTAAAATTAAAAACAACCCCTTCCGAAGCAACCGTGTCCGGTGAGGACCTGCGTCAGGTGGAAGGTGAGGGCGCCGTAGCGCCTCTCCAGCCACTCCTCAAAGACGGCACTTACCGCCACTATTGTGGCGTGCCCTACACGGGGTTGCGATAGTCGCTCTCTCCATGTTGCCATGAGATCGCGCCGGAGGTCTGTCCGCTGAGCGGTGATTTGCCGCAGCAGCGGAGTTTTCCGCCGGCGTAGTGCCTCCGCGCGCCACTCGTGCAGGCGCGCGTGGACTATCGCCTCCAGATCCCATGGCGGCAATCCGGCAAAGAGGCTCGACGCCTCGAGGAACGCGCCCACACCGGGGCCCCGTAAAGGGCCATGGACCGCACGACCCCGCGTAGAGCCTCCGGCAGGAGGCGTTTGCACCCCTCAGGTTGGGCAAGAGCCGCTTGAAGACAGCCCCGGCCCGTATCAGTTTGGGATCCAAACGTCGGAAATGCTCCACGAAGTTCCACCGGCTGGCGAGGACGAGTCCTAGGTACTTCAACGTCGCCTAGACGCCGATGGGAACCCCTCCTACCGTCCGCGTCAGTAGGGATCCAGACGGTGGCGTACTCCGAGGCCCATGAAAACACATGGCCTCGGACTGGTGCAATGCCACCTCGAGACCCAATTGCCGGATCCTCTCCACGACTATCGTAACCCCACGTGTCATGACATCAGTCGCCGCCTCGTGCGACCTCCCTTAGGCCAGCACTAGCTTGTCGTCAGCGTAGCAAACTACGCTGACGCCGCTAGAGGGGGGGCGGCTTGCTACCACCCCTGATGCGACGACCATGACCACTCTGCCAAGAGTGTGACGACGAAGAAGAATAAAGGTAATTTTATTCAAAATTAAATACTTGTGATGAATAACGTATTTATTAACGGTTAATACCATGTTTTTAAAAAACACTTTCGCAAATAATGCATTATTCTAGAACAAAATTTGATTACCATAAAAAAAGGTTATAGTAAGTCAACCTTAGAAGATAGACTTTTCTTAGAACTTTTTAAGAGGAACAATTCCGTCTTAAATGATTTTTGCGTGACTTTAACCGTTTATGTATGCATAATTATGCATTTTTCATTGATGCTCCGTTCCTATTGGTTGAAGCGTGATGTTATATAGCCTATAGCCTTCCTCGAAAAATGGGCTATCCAACACTAATTAATTAGTTACCTACTGAGATTAGCGCGTTCAACCTAACAAACCAACTTCTCAGCCTTGGGGGTATAATGAACAGGGTGTAAAGTTCTTCATCCCCCATAGAAAAGGGAGGATCCTCCGAACAGACGGGTTTTATTGTCTGGTGGGCTACTGCTCAACAGTTGTTGTCGGGTTCTTCTATATAGTCTTAAGTCACGAATAACTTTACTTGCGCGATGCAGGATTTAGATGTATTTCGATGCTTAGTTTGTCCTCTGCGTCATAGATGGCGCTGTAGTACTTTTTGTTCTATGTTGCTGAAGTACTTTTTCTAGTGCCGCTACACAGCTTTATAGTATTAGTATAAATGGGAAAATAAGGTTTTTAAATTAAGTCCTCGATATAAACTTACAAAAAAAGTATAAACCGCATTTAATAACCTGATATTGTGTACAGTACTTCCGAATACCATGATCCTGACATATGAAATGACAAGAAATGAAAAAACAAAAAACCAGACTGAAAAAAGTGAAAGCAAAAACAAGCACCAATTAAACAAAAGTTGCTAAGTATTCAAACATTTTTAGAAATCAACAACAAGATCAAAACAGCAGAAATAAAAATAAAGACAGTTTAGAAAATCAAAAATCAAAATATTATATCTCACATAGGCCTACATGGGCACATATAAACCTAAGACGCCTTAGGAATACCTACAAAGATAAATATGTGCTTTGGAGAGGTCACAAAATATTTTTTGTGATCTCTCTATAGCATTTGATTGTGTAAATCACGACACATTGCATTACGAACTAGGTATACTTGCACGTAGTTTGGTGAAATCTTATTTGAGTGATAGACAACAACATGTTCAAATAAATGGTGCTAATTCACAGTCTAAAAGTAAAAATGGGGCAAGGCTCAATATTGGGTCCTTTCCTCTTTCTAGTATACATAAATGATCTACCCTATTTATTGAAAAACCAACCTCAAAATATTGGTGTAATTTGCTGATGACACTTCCCTAATTTTTAAGATAAATAGACAGACCCAAAATCTAAATGACTTAAATAATGCCCTACTTCAGTTCCATAATTGGTTCACAGCAAAAAATGTAGTCTTCAATGAAAAAAAAAGATATGCATAAGATTGGCTTTACTGAATGTTAAAAGTAGCGATTGTGATATACCTAGTATTGAATAAAGAGAAACTTTAATTCGTAGATAGAACGGTTTTCCTGGGAATTACGTTTGATTCAAGGCTACAATAGAGTTCTCATAAAGCTAGCTTCCCACGGTCCGTGATATCGCGGACGGAGGCGGACCAGCTCGCACGACACACCGTGGGAAGGGTCTCGTCCGTGGTAGCGCAGACCGTCTGTGGCGGTGCGCCGCTATCCGTCGCGAGGCGATAATTTCAAAGGTGCGGTGCGCCGGGATCCGAGCACGTACGACGCGGTCCGAACGCGTCCGTGGTTGCACAGACGACAGCTGTGCGTGATTCTGCGGATCATCACGCACAGCCGACGACCACGGACGGCAACGCACACAGACAGGGCTCTTTCAACGGTGCGTGTCGGTCTGTGTAGATCCTTTTAGCATCGTATGCATCAGTTTTGTTCTTATGTTCCGGCGCCGTAGAATTCCATAAAATTGGTTCATTTTGATAAAGATTCAAAAATTCTAAAATAAGTTTGTGTGTCCACTCCATTTCTGCGCAATCAACTACACACAACACCAATACTCGTGTCAGCGAACAAACAAGTTCTGTTCTGACCTGTCGTCTGTGCAACCACGGACGCGTTCGGACCGCGTCGGTGCTCGGATCCCGGCGCACCGCACCTTTGAAGTTACCGCCTCGCGACGGATAGCGGCGCACCGCCACAGACGGTCTGCGCTACCACGGACGAGACCCTTCCCACGGTGTGTCGTGCGAGCTGGTCCGCGTCCGTGGCGGTGCGCCGGTATCCGTCGCGAGGCAAAGGTACGGTGCGACGGGATCCGAGCGCGTCCGTGGTTGCACAGACGACAGGTCATAATTTGTTTGTTGTAAGAACAAAACTGATGCCTACGATGCTATAAAGGATCTACACAGACCGACACGCACCGTTGGAAGAGCTCTGTCTGTGTGCGTTGCCGTCCGTGGTCGTCGGCTGTGCGTGATGATCCGCAGAATCACGCACCGTGGGAACCCAGCTTTAGATATCTCTTGCGGGGCGGTTTAGTTACCAGTATCGCATTCTGTTATGGGGACGAGCAGTAGACATTGAGTCTATAGATATTCTGCAAAAAAGAGCCATCAGAGCCATATATCATAATCTTCGTAGGTGCGATTGTGTAAGGGAACTGTTTAAAGAACTTAACATCATGACGGTACATTGTCAATGCATCTACGAAAACATAATATACGTAAGAAAAAATCTACAGCGTTTTATTAAAATAGGTGACAGACACAATTACAGTACTAGAAATAGAGACCGATTAGTTCAGCCAAAGTAGACTCATCTTTCATGTGGTTTTCTTTGAGATGCTGTAATAAAATTCCACAAAGAATTCTTGTACTGAATGAGACGACATGCATTAAACGCACTATGTAAACAAGCATATTATAATTTGAACGATTATATCGCTGATAAAAATGCTTGGGTCAATGCCGGTCCTGCTCCACATGACGGGGGCGCATAAATGGATAGTATTAAATAGTATTGTTGTTGGAGGTGCTGAGATTGTACACCTATCTTTGCATTGTATACAAACAATGCCGCAATATTGTGTGAGTAGGTACTATGTACTAGAATGCTGTTAATCCCTACAAACCTACGTCTTTTATTGACTTGAATGTGCCCTGGCGGTTAAGTGTATGTCATGCTCACTCAAATGTCTCGCTGATGGTTCAAAATGGTTGAGTTGAATGGTGCTGATACATGCGTCATGTTCGTGAACGGGCGCTGTCGGTTCTGACTGGTCATTTCTTTGTTGCCACGGCTTATTTGTACTTATTAATTATTTTATTTTTGAATTGTTTTTTTTTTGTTTTACCATGGACACTTTTAACGTGCACATCTCATTCATACATCTCATCTACATTCGTTCTCACATAATGCACCATCTCAACATGAATGATGTAACCAAGGTTTTGGTTTTATTAAAGATTTTATTCTTCACAGTTCTGTCTTGTCAATGTGCCCAAAGACTACTATATATTGAATGTGTCAATCTCAAGCTGTCACTGTCAGTCGTGTCAGATTCGATCGAAGAAGGGAGGGAGAAGCGGCAACGACTTGCTAAGCTAAACTGCTTTTCCGTGATTTTCATGAGTTTAATGTTTTAACTGTGACTTACAATAACTCAAAATGCCGCGAGTGAAAATTGATTACATCGTCAGTTTCAGCAGCGAGGATCCGGTAAGTACAACTGTTTCAATTGCCTGTGTTTTACATTTGTTTACGTGTTAAACAACAAAACATACTCTTCTGTTTTAATTTTATATATTATAGGACACCCTAAAGTATTACTATACGTTACGTTTTACGTTAGACCACTTCTCTATAAACTGTTTCATTTACAATTACGTTTTCATAGTCCAGCACAAGTGCTGTGCGCATGTTGCAACTTTTTTCATGTAAGTAGGTAAGTACTACCTATTTGTTGGTGTGAGTTATTCCTACTTAAAGCGGCTTTCAGACTACGCTATAATATAATAGCATATAGTATATAGCTCATAGCACAACAATATCGTGCACGAAAGATTGTTATGAACACGTTCACACTGTACTGTACTATATATTATTAACAATCTATGGTGCGCGATATTGTTGTGCTATGACCTATATACTATATGCTATTATATTATAGCATAGTCTGAAAGCCGCTTAACAGTTTTACTAAACATGTCTACGGGGTGGAAGGGACACCGGCGCGAAAACGGTTACCACATATTGAGTACATCATTCTGAGCCTCCCCACATAGAAATTTTTACCAGTTATTAAAAAAAATCAGGTGTTCCGTACATTTTATACATATAGGTATTGCACTTTTGTTGGAAACAGCAGATTTTTTTAATAACTGATGAAAAATTTCTAAGTGTGAGGCTCAGAACGACGTACTGAATATGTATTAAACGTTTTCGTGTCGATGTCACTTCCACCCCGTATATTGCACACTGTTTATAAATGTAGAATTAAACATATTTCTTGTATGTATTCAAAAGTATACCCTCTCGATGGCTTGTGCAGGAGCACCCCGCCAGCAACCTGCTTCTCCGGGAGGTAAGCAAGAAAAAGTGGCTGTGCAAGAAGGGTGAGACATCCTGCTCTGTTGTGCTACAGCTGCCCAGATCTGTCAAGGTTGGTAAAGTTCTACCTGCCATGATGTAGCTTTATATCTGGAATCATTTTTAGAACTTAAGACATTCAAATATTCATTTATACTAATAATATAAAAACGAAAGTAACCCTTTTTGTCTGTTACCTTTCCACACCTAAACCACTGAAATTATTAGTTCAGGATAAAACTTGATAGTAGCCTGCAGAAAGACTTTTTATCTTCGATATTTATGTAATAGATATATCCAAAATATATACACAGATTAAGTTGTAGACACTAGCTAGTATTGGAATGTCATTCTGAATATTATTGGAATGTTATTCAGATCACTGGGGTACACATCGGCTCCTTCCATGCGGCACTAGTGGAGGTGCTGGTCGGCCGTTCAGAGACATCCAGCGATCAGTTCCAGGTGAGATCATGGATTAGGTTAGTCTTTATAGTCATTAGTCATAGTAGAAATTTCTGTTAACATGAAGAACTGAAGATTATTATTTAATGTAATTGCATAATTATATCTGATAACTGATAAGACACATGTTGATTATTGCCTACATTAGCAGACAATAGTAATATTCAAGTGACATTTTGGCTTGTTTGTGTTTAAAAAATATACAGGGTGTAACACGGAGTACACCCTGTTTTTATTTGTTCAATTAAATAGATAAAGTACAATCATCCAAAAGAGTTAAGTATGTAGGACAATGTGTTCCTTTTTTTAATCATACTTCAAAGAGTGTTGCAAAAGTCTTGAGTCTTAAGCACACCCAGGACTGTTTCCTAAGGTGTTGGTGCCGAGCAGCGTGTTCATATCGCGCGAGGAGTCCCGCCGCGACGCGCCCGTACTGCGCGTGCGCTCGTTCGGCGCCGACGCGCTCAGTGCGCCCGCGCGCGACCAGCGCTGGGACCGCGTGCGCCTCGTGTGCTCGCAGCCGCACAACAAGCACGCACAGGTACGACTAAAGCTACGCTCAGGGTGTATATTGAATAGACACAGCGTCGACCACCTCGAGAAGTGGAAGGAATCGGGAGAGACCTTTGCTCAGGAATGTGCTAATTTAGGCTAATAAAATAAAGGGCAAAGGAATAATGTCTTTCTTAGTTGGTTCAGTAAATATAACATGTTGGCTTTACTTGGGAAGAGACTGTACCCCACAACACAAGGAATCATTCTCTGGAATCCAGGGAATTTGTAAAAACCGAATGCTTAAGGCTCCTTTGTAACTCTTTTGAAGGTTTCCCCCCGTGAACAAAAAAAAAGAAAAAAAAGGTACTAAGTTTCCTAATCTGAATAAAGATTCATTATTGTATATTTATTAGTTCGGTCTGTCGTTCGTGCACGTGGACGAGGCGGAGGGCGCGGCCGGCGCCGTGCCCGCGCGCGTGCTGGCGCTGGACGCGCTGTCGTCGGACGAAGACGACTTCAAGCCCGGCGAGCTGTTCGCCAAGCATCGCCAGAGCGCCGGGGAGCCACACTCCAACACTAACGCTAATACTGGTATGGTACTGAAGAATTTTGTCATTCACACCATACCTATAGTCGGCCGTTAAGGCTAAAGTCCTGGTGTGCAAAACTAGAAAACACACTTCAAAAACATCGTGTGGGCGGGGAGTTCCCATTTGACATCCTGCCCTACTCAAATAATGTGATATAATGCTATATGTTGTTGTCCGTATAAAATATTCGCATTCTCCCTAGCATTGCCCTCTCGGTTACTAAGCAGTGTAGACGTGTAATCAGTGCATCACTACATAGTATACAAAAAATAAAACCGACTTCAAAATCACAAAAAAGTGAAAAATAATTTTAGCTTCAGAAGTCGGTGACTTTAGTTTGTTTGATTCAGTTTTTTGGCACCGACTTCTGAAGCTAAAATTATTTTTCACTTTTTTATGATTTTGAAGTTTTGAAGGTTTTATTTTTTGCAAAAAGTTTTTTTATTTTTTCATTTTTAGTGGCAATATCCTATACAAATATTTTCTATGCGTTCATTTTACATTGTAAACCATACATTTCATGGCAATAGGCTTATTCTTACTTCCTTACTAATATTATAAATGCGAAAGTAACTCCACAACAATAAACAAGTAACAGACTTCAGAGTCAAATGCTCATAAAATAAAAACTAATGGGCCTACCTGAATCAAATTTTTATAGGACCAATTCGAAACTATTCCGCATCAAACAAAAAAAGAATTACGTAAATCGGTTCAGAAACTTCGGCGTAATCGGTGTACATACACAAAAAAAAAAAAAAAAAAAAAAATATAGGTACCTGCCGAATTGAGAACCTCCTCCTTTTTTTTTGAAGTCGGTTAAAAACAAAGTCGCTCTCTGTCCCTATATCCCTATGTATGCTTAAATCTTTAAAACTACTGCGTTTTTTTTAAACCGACTTCAAAAAAGGAGGAGGTTTCTCGATTCGAACGTATATATATTTTTTTTTTTATGTGTGTTCGCGGATAACTTCGTCGTTTATGAACCGATTTTGATATATTTTTTTTTTGTTGGAAAGGAGATAATTCAAGGATGGTCCCATGATAAGGAAACCGGGATCTGATGATGGGATCCAAGAGAAATTGAGGGGAGCTTTCAAAAATTGTAGTGGCGACTAGTGCGTTTGTAAATTTTTTGATTAAGTATTTTAAAGCACTATAATTTAAAGAAGGTCTAGAGTCGCTCTGATGATGGAACCGAAAGACAGTCGAGGGAACTCCTCAACGGTTTACAGCAGTCACCTTGTGTTTGGGTTTGATTAATTTGTATTGATGAGAAATTTACACCTAGATGGGTTGTGACTGTCATAAGGGGTCTGATGATGAAGACGAAGGACAGTTAAGGGAACTCCTCAACTGTTTACAGTAGCTACCTTGCGTTTGGACTTAATTCATGTATATTGATCAAAACTTTGCTTCAGAAGTCGGTAACAAAAACTGAATCAAATAAACAAAAGTCACCGACTTCTGAAGCTAAAATTATTTTTCACTTTTTTTGTGTTTTTGGAGTCGGTTTTATTTTTTAATAGATAGAATGATTTAAGAGGAAGGTTTATATGTATAATACATGCACCCATGCGAAGCCGGGGCGGGTCGCTAGTAAGAAATAATTAAACAAACGTATTTTATATCAAAAATAAAATAAAAACAATTCAGTGGAAGTACTAGGAGCGCAGAAATAAGCGGCGGTGAACGTGCGGCGCGGTGAGCGTTAAACTACTCACACATACACTGACGTTACAACCATCACCATTACGCGACCGTGCATCGACGACAGCGAAGTGTGAGTGTTCTGTCCTTGTCACCTGTCAACGCCATTCTCAGTGACATCTGTCAGTGTCAGCCGTCAGTATCAACTGTCAGTCTTATATCATTGTCAACCGTCGTTTGTCATCTGTCGGTAGCGTTCCAGGAACCTACTAAATCAGGAACGAGAGCATCGACCACTTCCGTTTCACGCAGGTGACTTTACATTCCAGAGCCAGTAGTTGAAAACTCCCTAGTAAATTCAAGTGATTCTAAACGGAGCCAGCCATGTCAATTCAGCGCAGTCCATTACTAAAAGATAAAGAAAATTGAAAGCAGCGAGCTAGTGTGTTGCAATATGAATCTGAACAGGATCTGGAAGAACATACAAAATGAATACGAAAATGTGTCCCGTAGGACTAATAAAAGACGAGCTTTGAGAACGCCTCCTCAAATAAAAACTGCGAATGCTACGAATATGGTTGATGTTATGCAACAAATGCGTACACTATTCGGTTCTCTGGCAGCTGAACAAGATTTACGCTTCCGGGAGCTGCAAGCGACCTTACAAAAACAGAGCGAAGAGATTTCTTATCAGAGAAGTACGACGTGGCTCTGAACCAGATTAAATCGCTACAAAATGAAAAGAAGGAGGACAGGAAACGGATTATTGCGCTGGAGGAAAGAGAATTGTTTGGAAAAGAAAATTGTTGCTGTACAGCAGCAACAATTGAAATTCGAAAAGTACCAAAACTAATCTCCGACCAGAATAAGTTTGAAGGGAAAGATGAACTGGGCAATTCTCTGTCTGAGCTGGGCAAGATACATCTATAGAATAAGGCCACAAGAAAAATCTAATGGCACACTACTACTAATACTGAGGAAAGAGAAGGTTCTAACAGCTACAAAAAAAAATCAACAAAGATAAAAAATTAAGTGATAAGCTACATACTGGACATCTTAGCCTGAAATGAGAAAGGAAGCCCATCTATGTGTCTGAGAGTGTCAAAAAGTCATTTGTTTAGTAGTAGTAGTAGCCATTTGTTTTAGCAAATTCATGGACTCGAGAGAATAATTTGGTTTAATTCTAAACCAAATTAAGAACCATGAATCCATCCAGAATCCATGAATTTGCTAAAACAAATGGCTACACATGCTGGATTTTTCGTGGAGCGGTTTTTCTACGTCTCGATGATAACGGACGTGTGCAGATCAAGTCAGAGCTCAATCTCGCCAGCATTAAAAATAAAGCATGACTCAGCATTTTTACATTTTTAAAATTTTAGTTTGTATAATTGTACCTAATTTATTAGCTTTAAACGAAAATTGTATCACTTTTGAACCTACAAAACCTACAAAATCACCTAGAATAAACAAAAAATACACATAATTCCATCAATCACTTTAGACCACACTACTACAATATACACACTCTTAAAATATATGTCCAAACAAACATGAACACACACAAGACAATCACAAACATCATACCGATACACTACACACATTTTAAGCAATGGCCAGCTTGGACAAGAATTACTTATTATTTTAAAAATGGCTGCCGCGAGTGAATCATTACAAACACTACAAGAAATAGACAACATACAGCTTGCTAAATCGATCACATGCGACTGTAAAGATCTTGAGAATATACATCCATACACAAAAATGATTTTACTATAATTTCCATTAGAGGCATTTGCTGCAATTTTGACGACTTTTTACTTACCTTATCTAGTCTTAAATTTGAAACAGACACCATTTTATTAACGGAATGCCAACTTAACTTAAATAAACCTGTACCACAACGTGATAATTACAATTGCTATTATACTACAAACCTTTCAAATAAACATGACGGAGTCGTCGCGTATGTGAAAAAATCTTTAAAACATAAAATTACAGAAGTTAAGCTCTTACACGCATCAAAGTCAAAGCATTTATTTCAATTAGACCTTTACAGGCAATTTTGAAAGTCAAAAACAAACAAGCTAAGCTACAGTCACAAGGCATAATAACTTGCGAAAGTACTGTAGTTGCAAATTCCAAATCGTAGATCTCTATGGAGAAGGATGGGCAAGAAACTCCATGGACACTCTTTTAAATTAAAATATTGTTAGAAAATCTTGGTTACATCATTCATGTTGAGATTATACATATATGTGAGAACGACGCGCGACGTACAAAGACGTGCACGTTAAGAGCGAATAATGCAATAATAATGTAACAATAATACATAATAATATAGTTTGTTTAAATAAATATATAATATAATAATGTAATAATAATACATAATAATATAGTTGTTTAAATAAATAAATATATAATATAATAATGGAATAATAATGTAATAATACAATGTTTGTTTAAAAAATATTTAAAAAATAATATAGTATAATAATTTAATAATATAATATTTATTTAAAGAAATATTTAAAAAACTAATATAAAATGTATGGTAATAAATGATTAAATGAAAATAATAATGTAAATAATAACACAAATAAACACGTAATAATTATGTTTGTATAGCCTAACAAATTACGAATCAACAGAACACAGCAAACATAGATCCACTTGGACAATAAGTTAGCTGATTCACCTCTGTACGGCCCACCGGCCACAGAGACACAATGTAAAAACAAAAAAGTAGGCAAATAAATGAGATTCTGATTCACGTTAAGAGCGTCCGGAGTAAAAGATTAAACCAACAATTTAAAAATAAAGTAATTAAAATAAACCGTGGCAGCTAAGAAAATAATGACCAGTCCTAACTGACAGCGCCCGTTCACCAACATGACGCATGGATCAGCGCCATTCAACTCAACCATATTGAAGGGAACTAAATGACCCGACACACCCGCCACCATCAGCGAGACATTTGAGTGAGCATAACATTCTCTCAGCCACCAGGACACATTCAAGTCAATGAAAGATAACAAAATATAAATGGTAGCTTTACAGTACATAGTACTCACCAGTGGCGGAACTATCATACTAGCCGAAAAGCCCGGCTTGCCTTACAATCAAACTAAATAGGTACAACAAATAAAAAATAAATAAAAAAATCTAACACAAACTAAAATTTACGTCAAACAATAATATAATAAGTTAATTCATCTGATTTTGCGCGAAACGAGCGCGCGAAACTAATCGTACCTACGGCCTACAGCCAGTGCTATTGCTATCTCTTTCACACGCACTGGCTTGCATTTGGCTTCTGACCTCTCGCTTGCTCCTAGCAAGTTGTGTCCGTTTTCGTCAGTTTTCGTAGGTACTTATTTGGACATTTTGTATTGAATTTAAAGCAGGGCTTTTTTTGAATGTGTGCGTGTAAGTCAGTGTAGTTTGAGAGAGAATGTGTGTGTGCGCGAACGCCAAGAGGTAATGTGCGTTGTGTTTTGAGTGATTAGTGAATACTAGTGCATTTTCTTTTTATTATTATAGTTTTTTAACACTAAAATGAATTCGGAAACGCATGCAAATGGGCTTTGCCTCTCTTTCATTGCGGGCACGCCACTGGACTACTCACACATGTGTGTTATGCAATTATATAATTCTGGAGATGGAATCTATTCTATACATTGCAAGGATATTTTTACAATCTTCTGCAGCTTCCACAATAATTTAACATTGTAATCAATTAGTTTGAACACACAATGTAGAGATAAAATAGAAAAAATATACAATTCAAACCCTAAGTTTTTAACGTTGCCCCACACTAGGAATTTCTCCTGTATCGTGGGTGCGTTTACAAACATTTAAATTCACATGCACAAACAGCCAGACCTGGAACAATTATTTGTAGGCCATACAAATATTTGTTCCGTGCGGGGATCGAACCCGCGACACGCAACGCAGCAGTCAATTATTATAAATTAATTAATTATTGTCCAGCGTCTTTCCTGGTATCCTCAACTGGAACAAGTCATGAGTAGAGTACGAAAACTCATTTAGATATTCAAAGAGCTGAGATATGTTGTACTAAGGAGGATAAATGTAAATAATAATAACGACAATCAAAAAATCTATTAAATGAAATTTATATATCTAGCTTTACAGTGGAGCAACGAAATCTAGTTTTCTAGAGTTAGAGCGATACTTAAGGTGATGTACTTAAAAAAAAGAATATTCTCCACTGTAAAGCTTTATGAATTATGTAATCTGCTGTCAGTGAGAAAATTGTACATCCTTCTTATCATCCTCAAAACTCACAAAGAGACACCATATGATCCTAAAATACTAGAAAAGAGAAAAAAAAACATTGCATTGTAAACGTTCCCACAACTAAAACAGAATTTGCCAGCAGACAATATAAAAAACGCTGAGCCTTTTTATACAATAAAATTAATAAACTAATATAAATTTATGATGAAAAAAAATATGAATGCAAAAAAGAGTTAACAAAATGGCTACACAACTTAAATTATGATGATACATAACTACTTTTGCAACATGTGATTTAATAATAATTAATATAGTGATGTTATTCACTTATTTAGTCCCACATGTACACTCAAAATCTGTCCCTTTCTCTCTCATACACACACACACACGCGCGCACACGAACACACACACACACTTATTCAATAAATCTTTTTGTTACTTACCTATTTCTAAGATTATAATGTAAGGGAAGAGCGGAGCCTTCAACTACAGGCATTTTCTATGCCTAAATGGAGACTCCTCGACATGAAATATAGACCAAAATATTATGAAATAAACTTATTTAATTTTATTTTTTTATTTTATGCGCAAATATATATTTTTTTAATCAGGCGGCATTTTCCATGTCTTTCATTTGACTTGTAACTAGTCACGCGTATCGTTCGATACACGTGACTTACACAATATCTATACCTACAAATAAATAAAATTGAAGTATCTGCTTGTAATTTAAAAAATACAGCTTTTTACTGAATGCACACGAAAGTATACGGGGTGGTATCAAAAAAAAAATACAATAAAATAATTCAATGTCAACAAAAATTATAAAAAAAAAACAATGTCCGCTTAATATAAATAACAGCACATTAGTCAAAATAAATTAACATACAAAAGGACAACAAAATTAGTCGGTTAATCAGTCGGTTCAGTAACATAGGACCTTACTTAAGTAGACTGTGGAAAAAGCGTATGGTCACAATACTACAGGTCGTCAACGGAGTAAAGACACAGCTGTTGTTATCATAGTCTTTGATACTTTTTGTGTCACTAGATCCGAACAAACCGTTTCAGTTCATGAGTATTTTCAGGTGCACAAATACGACAAGCGACATCAAAAGCTCTGAAAAATATAGCCGAGTCGTCGACGAAGCTCATGAAGACTCCGATCAGCAAGCCCTCCGCTCGTCGCTCGCATTCGCCGTCGCGCTCGCGCGTAGACCGCGCGCGCGACGAGCTGCTGTACTCGCGCCACGACGCTGCGCCGCACGCGCGCATCGACCACGTGCTCGCGCGCCATCAGCATGAGAACGCTGACAAAATGAATGAACTTCATCACAAAACAAAGGATGATGCGAAAACAAAAGATGACTGTAAAACAAAGAATGACGCTAAAACAAAAGATGATGTTAAAACAAAAGATAACACTAAAACAAAAACAGACGTTAAAATAAAGCATGAGTCCCAAATAAATAATGATTCTAAAACAAAAGACGAGCCCAAAAAGACCCCTAGAAGAAACGACAGTGACTCTCCGCCGAGAATGCCAAGGAACCACGACAAGCCCACAGCTGACCACAACAAGGAAGCAAGGAAACGCAGGCGCTCCGGCAGCCAGGAGCAGGCAGGCACACACGGTAAATCATTGAAGACCACATATACAGAGGGTGATTGGTAATTAGTGATACTAGACCTAATTTACAACAATTTTGAAGGCCGTCGCTGCGCCCTCCCGCAGTAGCAGTCGTTGGATCTAGGACATTTCCGCGAAAGATATTTGTGCGAAGGATACTTGCGCGAATGGACTTTTGCGCGAACGGACATTTGCGCGCATGGATACTTGCGCGACTTAATCGCTAGTGAGTAGTACTCAACCCACCCTTGCCTTCAAGTAATAACAGGCGTGTGTTATGTTTACTCTACATGTCCCTACTCACTGGCCATTAAGTCGCGCATGTATCCAGTCGCGCAAGTGTCCATGCGCACAAATGTCCGTTAGCTCCAAAAATCATTCGCGCAAAAAGTGGGTTCGCGCAAGTATCCTTCGCGCAAATGTCTAGATACCGCAGTCGTTGTGTTACTTATTGGGTGAAGACATGTGAGTGCGCGTACTACAACGCGCGCCCATGTGTTTGGTTGCTATGAGAATGACCATAGGCGCGGCGCCGCTGGGCTCGGGGAGCGCGCCGGGCCCGCTGAGCGCGGCGCCGCACTCGCTGCTGCGCGGCGCCGCGCTGGTGCTGAGCGGCTACGAGAACCCGCGGCGCGCGCAAGTGCGCGACCTGGCGCTGGCGCTGGGCGCGCGCGTGCTGCGCGAGTGGGGACCCGACGCCACGCATCTCATGTGAGTCTGCCACTCTCCTTTACATAACATAACAGCACGCCTGTAATCCCCGAAAGGTTTTACACTGGTGTACCTAATAGCATCCACATTTCTCCAATTATGTTTAACGCAAGGTATTCCTGCAAAAGTAGGCATTTAGCTAGCGCTGTAGGCTGCGCGCAAAATACTTCGCGTGGATACAGCGCGTCAGAGAACTCGCATGACCCCGCCCATCGACACAGTTTAGAAATATGCAGTTGGATAAGTTACTTGACTTTTAAGAAATATATTTTTTTATTTTTTGCTATACTTAGTAGCGATAAATTAGAGCTTCGTTATTAAATGAAATAATTGTCTATAAAATATAAGAATATAAAACAGTCATAATTGGGCAGTAGGATTAATTAATTGAAAATAAACAGCCAGTTCGCTATTAGTAGGTTTGAGAACTGTAAAGATAAAATTTTGATTTGTTTATGTGTTTTTGTATAAATTGCAATAAGTGTATTTTTATTGAACCTTCCTATTTCATTCACAACAAATTTCTTTTTTTTTTTAAATAATATTATATAAAATTTTGATGCGGTTTTTTTTTCATAGATAGAGTGATTGAAGAGGAAGGTTTATTATGTATAATACACCCGTGCGAATCCGGGGCGGGTCGCTAGTATTATGTAAAATGTTAGTTATCTGCACTCCTTCTCATATTCCTCCGTCCGCGTATCTATGTATTTATTTTGTGGAAATACCTACATCGTCACCTCATTTCAACTATTTCGACGTGTTTTGCTTCATTCAATAGATAAATAGGTACCTACTCGATAAATTCTTGTTTCGTTGGAATACATGGTCACCCTATTTCAGTCGCCATCCGCCATAGTGCATTTATAAAGATTAATCTTGAATCAACAAAAATACTGACACCATTGCACAGTGTTTTAAAAACCCCTATTTTGTCTCATGCCCTTTTTATTGCAAATATCGTTAGTTTATATCATTCCAAGTACTACAGTAAAAATCCGGCTTCGATATGACCTTTAGTTTTGACAAAAAAAAAATCGAAAGTTTCCCCTTATACGGGGCATGAAAATCAAAAAAAAATCATATAAAATAAAATTGTCTGTTATTTAAAAATCTGATTATCCTTCGGTATGCCTGGTGGTAAAAAGTTACACGGTATGCCTGGTGGGTTTATCAGACCCGGATTTTTAGCTTTTAATTGCCCAAATATTTATTGATAAATAAGTTATTAAAATGTTTTAATATGTTTACTAGAGGTGTATGTTAGGTAATAAAATAAAGAAATAATGCAAATCAACAACTTTTAATAATTATTTTTGTAATTAAACTTAGGTAGTGTTTTTAACAAAGTTTTTAATTTCGCTACTCTTATAACACACTTTATTTATTAAAATCTAAAGAGATCCCAATCAGACTATATAAAAATATAAGGCACTTCTATGTACTTCTAAATAATTAAAAAATATTCAGTCTTCATCACTTCTCTCATTATTTTCCAGGGCTCTGGTTTGAAAGCAAATTGCACATTGGAAAATGGCACGATCCAGACATAAATGACTCTTACAGGTCTCACAAATGTATTGCGTTTTGCGATCTTTCTTGACTGGGCACGCCAACCAAATCCAAACCAAATCCTCCCACCAAAGGGAGGGGGGGGTGGGGGGGGAGGGTTGGTTTGGTTTGGTTTGGGGGTTTTGGTTGGTGGTTTTTGGCACGCTCATTTCAGAATCGGACGCACTTTCTTCCGTAACAGCCCCTCCAAAATCATTGTTTTCTGCCTCCGAATCAGATGCCTCGCTTCCATGACTCACATGATCGGACTCTTCTCCACTTGAGTTGAAAATTACGTCATCTTCTTCAGCCGCGTCGAGTAATAAATTACTCATATCATCATCGCAGAGATGGCTCCCCATTTTGAAACTAAAATAATGTAAAAAATATTATATTTAAATCCAAAAATAAGTTCAATTTCCAAAAACACACAACAAATACTTACATAGAAACGTCACGTCGTATGCCTGGTCGGGTCCGTGGGACCCGGGCGAACTATACGCACGTCTTACTACCACGGGAGCGCACTCTGGACTGAGGTAGCGGGCGGCGGGCGTCTAGCAATTCATAACGGCCAGCTACTAAGTGCGGTTAGGCGCGAAATTCGAATTTGAAAGAAATACAATGGTTTAGGTACACAGGTGGGTCTGACGGACCCTACCAGGCATACCGAAGGTTATACGTAATGTTTACATTCATAACAACAGACATTCTGCCCGTTTTTGTAATTTCTAAAGTTAATAGGTTATGAAATAACAACATTTTTACCGTATTTCTTTTATAATTATTATTTCAAGTATAATGCCGTATTAGATCGAGATTTTTATACAGTATATTCTTCATACGCTCTTCTATCAATACTATAAAAATCACGATCTAACTCCGCGTTATTCAAAAGTTATTAGTAATTTTTATTATGTCCGGATATTTTTATTATATCAAATCTTTAACGTAACTCAGAACAGTTACGACATTCTTAAAATAATAGTTTTATTTATGATCAAAGTAAATTGTTTATTTTTTTAGTTTGGTGACAACCCTAAGTCCGAAAAATCCGGTTATTATCCGGATTTAATAAAAATTACTAATAACTTTTGAATAACGCGGAGTTAGATCGTGATTTTTATAGTATTGATAGAAGAGCGTATGAAGATTGTACTGTATAAAAATCTCGATCTAATACGGCATTATACTTGAAATAATAATTATAAAAGAAATACGATAAAAATGTTGTTATTTCATAACCTATTAACTTTAGAAATTACAAACTAAAGGTCATATCGAAGCCGGATTTTCACTGTAGTACTTGTAATGATATAAACTAACGATATTTGTAATAAAAAGGACATGAGACAAAATCGGGGTTTTTAAAACACTGTGCATTGCACTGAAAACCTTTAACAAAACACGGGTTTTACGAGTCTTCTTCGTTGTGGAGGAATCGATAATCCCAATGTTTAGAGGTTATATGTTAAATTTTCAATCTACTATAAAAAGGTGCCGTCACTAAATCTTTATTGATTAACGGTCTCTCTGGGCTTCTTCCTTGTGGAGAAATCGATAATACCAATGTTTTGAGGTTATATGTTAAATTTTCAATTTACTATAAAAAGGGGCCGTCACAGAAAAAATAAAGCAATAAACATTCGTTTCAGTCTCCTCACTAAATCTTTATTCATTAACAGTTTCTCTCAGGTCCTCAGTTACGGAGATTACGTTGGCCGGACGTCCTGATGTTCCAGGAAATAAAATAAATTTTACTTTTAACCGGTGGCATTACGAGTAAAAGTAAAGCAGTGGTTGTTTGTCACCAAATCGTCACTAAATCTTTATTCAGTAACAGTTTCTCTAAGGTCCTCAGTTCTGGAGACTCAGGTTGGCCGAACGTTCTGATATCAGGTCGTTCGACCATAAATAAATGCTTTCAACTTTCGAACTGTTCTGTCACAATTTGGCTGGCATCTTTATGCGTCACATAATCGTAACTAAAACTGGAGTAGCAGCCAGCTCCCTATCTCAACTGGCCGAACGTTCTGATACACATTATGTAATGGGGTATTTTTTGTAATATATTTAGCAATAGTTTTTATTATTATTTATGTATTATGTTAAACAACAGTAACGTAATGTGTACAGTTGCGCGTTCCCCAACACGCCGAAGCTCCGCAGAGTGCGCGCGTCGTGCGGCGCCGCCGTGCCCGCGGCGCGCGCCGACTGGCTGCAGGCCGTGAGCGCGCGGCGCCGCCTGCTGCCGTGGCGCTGGTACGCCACGGAGCCCGCGCAGCGCCTGCAGCCCCGCCCCGAACAACTGCTGGACGACGACGCACAGCCCGACACCCGGCACTCGCAGCAGGACCCTGATTCTGGCAAGTTCTCTAAAGTCATCGCTTTCCAATCATGAGAGCATTGCATGGTACCCTAGCATCAGGCTAAATTAAGAAGAACCTATGACTTATCATTACATGTAACTCCAATGGTTGCATATTTTAATTAGAGTTTAACAAGTGCATGCTATTCACTATTGTAGGGCATGGTTTCTTTTAGTTGCATGTAAGTAATATTGTATTGCCCGATTTGAGAACCATTTATTTAAATAAAAAACATAAGTTGCATTATATTAATTACTACTAATTTAATTAATATCTCTTTAAGATTAAAAATACACATTGCAGGCGACGACACGGACGACGAAATAGAAAAAGTTCTCGAAGCTCAAAAGAAGAAGCGGCGACTAGCTGAGTCGATTACAAACGATGACGCTTACACGCGTGTCGACAGTCCCGCCGCCACCACTAGTGCGGCGCGGCCCGGCAGCGACGCGGAGGACGGCGGCAGCACGGACGAGGAGGCCCCCGGGCCCCTGAGCGGGTCCCCGGCCGGGCCCCTGAGCGGGCGCGGCGCGCTGCCGGACATGTTCGAGGGTGTGACGTTTGCCCTGTCCGCGGCGCCGGACGAGGCGCAGCACATGGCGCGCTACGTGCGCGCGTACGGCGGCGTGGTGCTTGCGGTGAGTCACTATTTTTAACAGCTTTTGTTTTTGGTGACTACCTTGTGAGAGTTTTTATTGCTAACTAAACGTTTTCGTTAATGAAAAAAAAAAAATGAAAAATAATAAAAATGTACTCGATCGCGTTAAAGTAAACTTCATGGAGAATACAATTTTGGGAAACAATTTATTTGTATTCAATAATTGTTTCCCCATTTTTATGTACGAAAGTGTTTAATTAAACGCGTTTGAAAACTCGCACTCCTCTGATGGTCATCCATCACAGAAAGTACAGTTCGATTCAAACATAATGGCGGCCCGGAAAATAAAAAAAAATTATATATATTATTATTTATTTCCTTTATTTATCTTTACACATATTATTTACATTTTTAAATATTAGAATATAAAAATTATTAAAAAAAACATTTAAAAATATAAAAAATAGTAGCCCACCGGCATCGGGAACAGGGTCCGAGCTACCGGTGGTCAGGGCTCTTGAGAGAGAAACCTCCTAACAATACACGCCGTGTCCAGAACTGCCTTCTGAATCAAGCGCTTGATCCAGCTACCCAGCGAGCCTCCACAGGTGTTGGTCGAGGCTATTGGCTATTAAGCCATTGGCTGACACGACTATCGGCACAATGACTGCTGTAGTCACGTCCCACATGTCGACAACCTCGCGAGCCAGATCGAGATATTTGAATTTTTTATCTTTCTCTGTTTTCACGAGGTTCTCGTCATGCGGGACCGTAATATCAACAATCATTGCGCGACGCTCCAATCGATCTATCACCACAATGTCAGGCTTATTGGCAACAATAGTCCTGTCAGTGATGATAGGTCGATCCCAGTACAACGTGATATTACCATCATCGAGAACTGGGTCGGGAGCATACTTATACACTTCTCATCAAAAAAATCGAAACACTTTCGTTTTTATTGTTTTTGTCCTAATTTTTTACAAAAGAGAATTAATTCCATGAAAATAAAAACATTATTGTGTAGCTGGCAGTTTGGTCATTACAGTAAGAAGAAAAAAATCAAAATTCGAAATTAGAATTTCATTTGTTTATCCTATAAATGAAATTAATCACTGTTTTGAGACAAATGTGTATTTAGGGTTGGAGTACGTTTCTCGTTTAAAAACTAAAAATTAGCGCCTGTCTTTAAACTTTTTGTTTCTTATTTCATTTACTGTGACTTTGGGACGTCTGAAAAAACTTTTTTTTCTAAAACATATGGATACTTCGCCCGCAGAAGCCGCCCAGAAGTGGTGGCATTGCTGGATTCTGGACTTAGTCAGCGTGTTGTGGCTGCAAGATTGCATCTAAGCTTATCATCTGTTCATAGAGTCTACAAACGCTATCGGGAGACTGGTTCGTTCACGCGCCGTTCAGGATCTGGCAGGAATCGGGTCACTTCTGAGCGAGATGATCGATTTATTGTAACAACTTCTTTACGAAATCGACGCCTTAACGCTTTTCAACTGCAGCAGCAGCTTCGCGTTGTACGAAGAGTAGCTGTAAGTGACTCTACAATAAGAAGAAGGTTGAAGGAACGCGGATTGGCACCGCATAAGCCAGCGAATGGGCCGAAATTAACTGCAGACCATCGAAGAGCGCGCCTTAACTTTGCACGCGAGCACCTAACTTGGTCATACCTTCAGTGGAGCAAAGTACTGTTTTCTGATGAGTGTAAAATTATGCTGTATGGTAACGACGGAAGGAACAAGGTCTACAGAAGAGATGGAGAACGCTTTGCACAATGCTGCATTGAAGAAAAGGTCAGCTATGGTGGCGGTTCGTGGACGGTTTGGGGAGGAATCAGCGCCGACGGTAAGACAGAACTTGCCTTTGTGTCTGGGCCACGGCTGCCTGCACTAAACTCTCATCAGTACATCGAACAGTGTCTTGAACCTCATGTGATGCCCTATGCACATTTTATTGGCAACGACTTCATATTCATGCACGACAATGCTAGAGCTCACACCGCGGGCGTCGTACGAGATTATCTTACCGAAGTCGGTATCTCCATTATGGTATGGCCAGCAAGAAGCCCGGACATGAATCCCATTGAACATCTATGGGATGAATTAAAGAGACGAATTCGAGCAAGAGATCCAGCCCCAGAAACACTTAGCCAGCTGCAAAATGCAATCCAAGAGGAATGGGATAATATACCACAACATGTGATCGTGACTCTCATCCGATCGATGAAGAACCGTATGGAAGCAGTAATAAGAGCTCGCGGAGGGAATACAAGTTATTAAATAAACGTTTCTTACATTTTTTTTTCATTTACGCGTGTTGTTTTACCCATTTCCTTCATATTCCATACAGGGTAAAAATTACTCATTATACAAAATAAGAAACCTATGAAGACTTAATTTGAATTTAGAACAATAACATTAGGATTTAAAAACCTCATACTACTCACTATTAAATGACATTTTACATTTATTCCTAAATATACACATTTTTCTGATAATCCTTATCAAATCATAAACTGCGAGGTGTTTCGATTTTTTTGATGAGAAGTGTAGTATGGCACTTCTGATTCCACAAGGTTGTACTTCAAAGCAAGTTGCTGGTGGATAATCCTGGCAACGAGGTTATGTCTTTGCAAGTACTCTCCGTTAGCTAGACGAGAACACCCAGAAATAATGTGTCGAATTGATTCTCCTGGACGGTGGCATGCCCGACATAATTATGTCAACCGTGCCATACTTCACAATGTATTTCCGGTAGTTATTCGTCATCATAACTTCGTCCATTATTGCACAGACAAAACCTTCGGTTTCCCCGAAGAGGTCACCGAAACGCAGCCAAGATACGGACGCTAAGAAGTCTACATCGGGCCCGTGTAGGGCCCGGTAAAAGCGCCCGTGCAGCTCCTTGCTCTGCCATACCTCCATGCGGTCATTAGTGTCTAATACTCTAGGCTTGCGCCAGTTCTCGTTAGCCAGGGAGAGCGGGGTAAGGCCCTTATCTACTGAGACCACATCTCGGTGCATACCCACGTCGGCTTCTAGGAAGTATTCCCTGAGACTGCATACCTCACGGTTGTGCAGGGTCTTAGCATTTAAGAAGCCACGACCCCCGCACTTCCGCGGGATATACAGTCTCATCACCGACGACCGTGGGTGATGCATCAGATTTGCGGTCGGCAGTGAGCGGACCCTCCTATCCAGGGCATCAAGTTCCGTCTGAGTCCATTTGAGTATGCCGAAAGAATACATCAAAACCGGCATGACCCAACCGTTGAAGGCGCGCACCTTGTTTCCACCTGACAGAAGACTGCCAAGCACCTTATTCAGGCGGCCAAAGAAGCGTTCCCTCAACGATTGTTTCATGTCGGCAGTATTGATACCTAATGCTTCCGACATACCCAAATACTTGTAGGTTTCTGTTGAGGAGAGGGATCTAAGGTGTATGGAATCCGAGAGTTGAGTTCCCACGGATTCCATAATCTCCCCTCGCTTCACATGCATGACTGCACATTTGTCCACACCAAATTCCATCCTGATGGCGCTACTGAAGGTTTCTGTTACCTTCAGTAGCTTCATCAGTTGCAAATTGTTGGGGGCAAAGAGTTTTAGATCATCCATTATTATTTATTATTATTATTTTTTATTTTTTTTATTATATTTGGAAATTAGATGCAAGTGTCAGTGTCGGTCCGCGCAGGTACAGTCAAGACCTAATAATAATAATAAGATAATTAGGTTACATTTCAATTTTTATTTTTCCTAAAATATTTAAATTTAATGTTATATGTATTGATTTCCTTTATTTATTTCTATGTATACAAATCTAATACATTTTTAAATATAAAAAAATGTAGCCCACCTGTATGGGGAACAGGGTCCAAGCTACAGCCAAGGTCAGGGCTCCAGAGAGAGGAACCTCCAATACGAGCCGTGTCCAGGAGTACCGCTATCTGAATCAAGCCCTTGATCCAGCTGCCTAACGAGTCTCCTCAGATATTGATCGAGGCTCTTGGCAATTAAGCCATGGGCTGACACGACTATCGGCACAATGATCGCTGAGTCCACATCTCACATGTCGACAATATCGCGAGCAAAGTCAAGATACTTGATTTGCTATCTTCTCGACTTTCACAAGGTTCTCGTCATGCGGGACCGTAATGTCAACAATCCAAGGGCGCTGATAAGATCGACCCACCACCATCATATCAAGGCTTAATGGCTACAATAATAGTCCTGTCAGTGATGATAGATTGATCCCAATACAATGTGATATTGCCATTTTCGAGAGCTGGGTCGGGCACATACCTACGGAACTTCCAATTCCACAACGTTGTATTTTAGAGCAAGTTGCTGATGGATAATCCTGGCTACAAGGATGTGTCTATGCAGGTATTCTCCGTTAGCCAGACGAGAACACCCGGAGATAATGTGACGGATTGATTCGCCTAGACGGTGGCATGCCCGATATATGGCAACCGTGCCGTCGTTCAGAATAAATCTCCGGTACATATTCGACTTATTCGTCATCATAACTTCCTCCATAATTGCACAGACAAAAACCTTCAGTTTCCCCGAAGAGGTCCCCGGAACGTAGCCAGGCTACGGACGCCGATAGGTCTACATTGGGCCCATGCAGGGCCCGGAAAAAGCGTCTGTGAAGCTCCTTACTCTGCCATACCTCCCTGCGGTCGTTAGTATCAAGCACTACAGATTTGCGCCAGTTCTCTTAAGCCAAGGAGAGCGGGGTGAGGCCCTTGTCCACCGCGACCACATCTCGATGCATCCCCACGTCGGTTTCTAGGAAATATTCCCTGAGACTGCATCTCACGATTGTGGAGTCTTAGTAGCATTCAAAAACCTCGACCCCCACAGCTCCGCGGGGTGACCGTCAAAATGGAGGGACCAAGTCTCCAATGACTGTCATCTTTATATATTTCTTCTGTGAGTGTGTATGTCACTGAACTTCTCTCAAACGACTGGACCGATTTTGATGAATTTTTTTGTGTGTGTTCAAGGGGATCTGAGAATGGTTTAGATTCACAATTAGGTAGGGTAGGTAGGATAGGTAGGGTAGGTAGGGTAGTGAAAGTAGTAGGTAGGAAAACATGCATTGCAACGCATGCCGGGCACAGCTAGTACGCATATAAAAAAATAATACCATTAATCTACTATTTCCTACCATTGCTATAATTTTAGCTACCTCATCATATACATAATATTTTAACAAAATACTTGGTCCCTCCATCATGACGTCAAGATGGAGGGACCAAACTGATAGACTACTCCCTGGAATGTTCTACCTACATAATGTTATAATACCTTAATTCTACCTTAATATTATTGAGTTTGGCTGCCCAAAACATATATCGTTTTAAAGATATCGACTATATGTATATGTTGGTCCCTCCAAATTGACGATTCAATTGTTTAGTGCAATAGGTAAATGGGCGGTTTATTTTTGATCTTCAAAGGATTAATATTTAATACCTATTTACTACCTTCAAAATCATACACAATTTCTTACGTTAAAGATTAATTATACGAGCCAAAAAAAAAATTAAGAAATAAGTTACTACAACGTACAAAGGAGAATGGCCAAAATGTATGAAGCCTGGTACTCGGCCCAAAAGCCATAAGTAATAAATATATCATTAGAAAGGTCTTTTTACAAGGATTAATAATAACTGAGTGGTTTGTCTCCATTTGCTGTCGGAACGGAGTTGTATTTAATATTTTTTTTGATTTTGTTAAAATAATGGTGATATTATATCGTTGTCTTGTGTAGACTCATGAATAAACACTCAGGAATAAATAATAAAAAGAAAAGTAAGAAACGTTATTTAAACATTATTATCAATAATGATATCGTTGAGGACAGCTGCAGGAGCAGTGAAGCCTTCATGTCTGGCATATCCTAGATACCATACGATTGCAACTATATGAGCACAAGTGCGGACTGTTCGCTATGCGTCCGCGTAAAAGCCAAGTATCTTCGTTTAAGCCATATTCATTTAAATATTGGAGTGCACTTTCTCTATATATTTCTAAAATGTATAGTCCATTTGACAAATGCTCGTTGCAGTAGGATCGGGCTAGCTTCAGTTGATAGGTGCCCAAAGAAAGAAAAAAAAACTTGAGAGGTGTCAAGGGACACCCGGATGGAACGAAGTTCCTTTCGATTAATTAGGTCCGGTTGTTCGTACATTACAGTAAAGTAAAAGTTAAAATTTAACTGTTGTCAATTTTGACCACAGTTAAAAAAATAACGTCGGTTATCTTCATATTCAGTTGCCCAGAAATATTTTACGCGGCGGTTAAATTTGACGAGGGTTAAAAGTGTTGTCAGTACAATTTCGTGTACCTTCCCTTAATTTTCGATGGGTAATATTTTTTCGACTGCCAACATTGTGTTAGCTTTCAAGTTGACACTGTTCTTTGGAAAGAAATATTATTTGTTGGTGATTTAAGTTTCATATTAATTCTCCTCTAGTACTATCTTGATAGTTTGGAGCAGTTTCATGAACTATGTCCATCTCCTCGTAAACATCTACTAAATCTGGAGGTTGTTCCTCATTCATCTTACGACAGATGTTGTGTAAAACAGCTGTTGCAACTATTATTGCTTGCATATATTTCAAATTGACTCTCAACTTGGATCCGATTGCAGGAAATCTTCGTTTCCAACAACCAAATGTCCTCTCAACCACATTTCTAGTCCTTATTTGGCTTTCATTATAAAGATGCTCCCCTGCTGTTGTAGGGTTTGCTAGTGGCGTCAAAAGAAATGACCTCAAGGCATATCCTCTATCACCTAATAGCCATGTATCACCAAATTCCCCATCTTCCATTCTACCTTTGATGTTGCTTGAATCAAATATGTGACTATCGTGACTTCCTCCGGGCCATCTTGCAACAATATTTTTGATATAGCAATTAGCATCAGCAACAACTTGGACATTCAATGAAAATGAGTCCTTTCTATTGCGGTAATATTCTGCATTATTGCCACCAGGTGATTGTATATAAACATGTGTGCAATCTATAGCACCTATAACTTTTGGAAAGCGGCTAATATTGTAAAAGTTGTTTACAGTGGCTTTCCTCTCATCTTCATTTCTTGGCATATAAATAAAATGGGATCTCAGATTAGCTAATTCCTTGCTCACAGTGTGAATAGCTCTACATACTGTCGATTTGTGCACTCCTTTTGAATCCCCAACACATCTGAGAAATGATTCAGATGCGTAAAACTGTAGAGTTAACAAGACTTGATCTGCAGATGTAATTGCATTGTTTCTGAAAAAAGTGAATGAGCATACATAATTAGTTGTTAGGTATTTTAGAGGTTTTACCATGAAACTAAAAAATTGTTTCTAAAAACCATACCTATTAATTTATATGGATAAAAATTGACTCACCTCCTGGTCAAACGTTTGAGTCGTGAATCTAATAAATTTACAAGCACTTTAGCCAAATTCCTCGACACTCTGTAGCGTGCTCTAAAATCTATTTCCTCCCATAAAAAAAAATCAGTTCGTGGCCGAAAATGTCTCTGTCTTTGTCGGACTACTTGTCCAAATATGAATTCGTCATCAGAAGAACTGTCTTCATTAATTAAATCCAAAAGAAAACGCTCCGATCCCATTTTAAACGGTATTCGGAAAGAAATATTTTGTAAATAACCTAAAAACTGTTACCGTTAACTTCAAATTCTACTATCGTCAAAATTTAAACCACCCCCACCCTGTCGGTAATTTTGACCGGCGTTAAATCGGTAATTTGACCGCTCGTTAAAGTAACCGCTCCTTCAACAACGCTTTTTAAATTTGTCCCCCGGTTAATTTTACTTTAACCAAAACTTAACCCTAGAGTTGACGTAACCGAGCTTCGAGCAACCGGACCTTAGTGAAGGAATTGTATTTTTTTTTTAACTTATAATAATATTTTTTTTATTATTAACAAATATAATGTAACATAAACTTAATCAGTAGGCTCAATACATTTTAGGACTTCACCGGTTTATACGGATAACCGGTTTTTTATGAATTTTCTTTTTGGTAGTGAAAATTAACCGGTTAAAATCAAGTTTATAGGGTCTAGGCACAACTAAGCAAGTCGAACTCTAGGTTCTATTTGACGTCCTCTAATATAATTTCTGGATGTCAATGGAAGTGTTAAAGTAGACGAAAATAATTTACGAATTACGGAATTTACCGGTTAATTTGGGTGTCAAAAGCGTTGTGCTTATGTAACCGGTAATCATTTGGGTTACATAAAAAAGTTCACTTGTCTACCGGTAAATGAAGGAACGATATATTTACCGGTATTGAATCGAAATTAACCGCTCTTTTTAAACCGGTTCCGAGCCCTGCCTATAGCATTGTTCTACATACGGTGATAGGATAGGTGCCTAGTCTGTTTAATAACAGAGATAATGCAATCCGAATAACAAAAGCAACCCGGCTGTTTATGAGTTCAGGTGTTTTTTTTAGAAATTTTGGCACCTCGAGAGCCTTTCGCAGCTAGATAAGAAGCTCTAAATAAGAATGAGAGATTGGTTCAAAACAATCAATGACAAAAAAAAACCGGCCAAGTGCGAGTCGGACTCGCGCACGAAGGGTTCCGTACCATTATCTATAAAAACGGCAAAAAAAATCATATCTGTTGTATGGGAGCCCCCTTAATATTTTTTTAATTTTTAGTACTTATTTGTTGTTATAGCGGCAATAGTAATACATCATTTGTGAAAATTTCAGCTTTCTAGCTATCACGGTTTATGAGATACAGCCTGGAGACAGACAGACAGCGAAGTCTTAGTAATAGGGTCCCGTTTTACCCTTTGGGTACGGAACCCTAAAAATTAACGAAGCAAAAACAACAAAAATCTTAACATAAAAATAACAAAGACGACAAATGCACTGTGCAATGCGCGTGCGTAGGCAGTATACAGGCATAACTCACACACTGAATTCAAAGTGCCCCTCGGCAGGTGAAATGCGCGACATTGCCGCCATCCCGTACCGCCGCGCCCCACTGATACCTGGCATTGTGCTACTTCGTAGCTATGCATTCTTGTTCCGAGCCACCATTAAGTTTGAATCGAACTATATCATAGTCTGTCTTGTCATTCCAAAGATAACTGAAATATCACGGGTTGTTGAAATAACATAGCACTCTTCAAACCCGGTAACAGTAAAACTAGCTGCAGAAATAGGTATGGTGGTGTTGTTAGTTCCTGTGTTGGTAATTCCTCAGATACTCTCCTTTTTTTTCGTATGGGTAATCATCAAATGACTCCTCCCGCTCTGGGCGGAGCGGAAGGGTGTCAGACTTTTACTGACTAAAAAACATCCATCCATCCATCCTTCTTTTGCCGTTTATGTTCCAGGGCCGCGGTATCTCTTTCGAACAGTCCCGCAGCCCTGGCAGGCATCGGCCCTTGCGGGCCCCTTATGTTTGCTGACATCTCTTTGAGGCGCACAGGCCCGCGCCTACGGTGGCCGAGAGCCATCACGACGTGGCCCCCGACGCCCGGTGCTTCTCCCGCGGCGGCTGGGACGTGAGGTTCTCTCCCTCTCACGATACTCTCCTTTACAAAGTGTTACTGTACGATATGATAACCAATTACGCGTCGTCGTAGATATCGGAGGTGACAGAGGGCAGCGACGTGGACTACATAGTGCGTGGCCGGGGCGGCGCGGACCCGGCACAGCCGGGCGCGCGCGTGGTGCCGGCCGCGTGGCTGGCGCGCTGTCACGCCGCACGCGCGCTGCTGCCGCACGACCCCACGTGGACTACATAGTGCGGCTCGGGCGCTACACTACCCCGGGCGGGCGCGCTGCTGCCGCACGACCCCACGTGGACTACATAGTGCGGCTCGGGCGCTACACTACCCCGGGCGGGCGCGCTGCTGCCGCACGACCCCACGTGGACTACATAGTGCGGCCCGGGCGCTACACTACCCCGGGCGGGCGCGCTGCTGCCGCACGACCCCACGTGGACTACATAGTGCGGCTCGGGCGCTACACTACCCCGGGCGGGCGCGCTGCTGCCGCACGACCCCACGTGGACTACATAGTGCGGCCCGGGCGCTACACTACCCCGGGCGGGCGCGCTGCTGCCGCACGACCCCACGTGGACTACATAGTGCGGCCCGGGCGCTACACTACCCCGGGCGGGCGCGCTGCTGCCGCACGACCCCACGTGGACTACATAGTGCGGCCCGGGCGCTACACTACCCCGGGCGGGCGCGCTGCTGCCGCACGACCCCACGTGGACTACATAGTGCGGCCCGGGCGCTACACTACCCCGGGCGGGCGCGCTGCTGCCGCACGACCCCACGTGGACTACATAGTGCGGCCCGGGCGCTACACTACCCCGGGCGGGCGCGCTGCTGCCGCACGACCCCACGTGGACTACATAGTGCGGCCCGGGCGCTACACTACCCCGGGCGGGCGCGCTGCTGCCGCACGACCCCACGTGGACTACATAGTGCGGCCCGGGCGCTACACTACCCCGGGCGGGCGCGCTGCTGCCGCACGACCCCACGTGGACTACATAGTGCGGCCCGGGCGCTACACTACCCCGGGCGGGCGCGCTGCTGCCGCACGACCCCACGTGGACTACATAGTGCGGCCCGGGCGCTACACTACCCCGGGCGGGCGCGCTGCTGCCGCACGACCCCACGTGGACTACATAGTGCGGCCCGGGCGCTACACTACCCCGGGCGGGCGCGCTGCTGCCGCACGACCCCACGTGGACTACATAGTGCGGCCCGGGCGCTACACTACCCCGGGCGGGCGCGCTGCTGCCGCACGACCCCACGTGGACTACATAGTGCGGCCCGGGCGCTACACTACCCCGGGCGGGCGCGCTGCTGCCGCACGACCCCACGTGGACTACATAGTGCGGCCCGGGCGCTACACTACCCCGGGCGGGCGCGCTGCTGCCGCACGACCCCACGTGGACTACATAGTGCGGCCCGGGCGCTACACTACCCCGGGCGGGCGCGCTGCTGCCGCACGACCCCACGTGGACTACATAGTGCGGCCCGGGCGCTACACTACCCCGGGCGGGCGCGCTGCTGCCGCACGACCCCACGTGGACTACATAGTGCGGCCCGGGCGCTACACTACCCCAGGCGGGCGCGCTGCTGCCGCACGACCCCACGTGGACTACATAGTGCGGCCCGGGCGCTACACTACCCCGGGCGGGCGCGCTGCTGCCGCACGACCCCACGTGGACTACATAGTGCGGCCCGGGCGCTACACTACCCCGGGCGGGCGCGCTGCTGCCGCACGACCCCACGTGGACTACATAGTGCGGCCCGGGCGCTACACTACCCCGGGCGGGCGCGCTGCTGCCGCACGACCCCACGTGGACTACATAGTGCGGCCCGGGCGCTACACTACCCCGGGCGGGCGCGCTGCTGCCGCACGACCCCACGTGGACTACATAGTGCGGCCCGGGCGCTTCACTACCCCGGGCGGGCACGCTGCTGCCGCACGACCGCACGTGGACCAACATTTCATAAAATGTGTACATAACAATCCAATCTTTTTTTTAAACCAAACTTCCTGTAAGGATCATCTAACGTCATGCACTGAAACTCTAAAGCCGCGTATCGATTTCGTGCTCCAAGAGGACGAACATTGGCGCGCGTTCCGGCCGCGCGAAATGGGTACCACTTTGGAACGCGCGCCAATGTGTTTGTTGGAACGCTCGAACTTGGACCGGCCAGTTCCATCTAGAGTCGGTTTTTTACCGCGCATCAAAGGTAGCTACGTTGTGGCGCGCGCGCCAGCTGAGACGGACGATTTATTATTTTGTGTGTTCGTTGCGTTCCGAGCGATGGATAATCAGAGGTCCCGTAATCAACTTTATGGTACAAAATAACTGCTGTGGAATAGCAAAAGTTCTTTTTATCATAATAAATCGCTCAGAGAAGACGCTTGGAGAGAAATAAGTTATGAAATGGGAGTCCCTGTGCCAGAGTTCTCTTCTTCTACTCTTTCATCCACCAACGCACTTTACGTTTATGTTTTTTCTTCTGTATAATACTGTAAATAACTATAAACGCCGCTGCTGCTCGTGCACGACTGGCCTGCATGTTGAACGATCGAACACTGGAACAGTTGCCACGCGCGCCATGCGCGCTTAGTTGATATCATTTAAATATTTGGAGCGCGTTCCGCGGAACGCACTCTTGGCGCGGGTGTTCATGGCACGCGCGCCAGGAGCGCATAATGGATACGCAGCTTTTTAACTCGCTGAAAAATTAAAAATGTATGAGCAGCGCTAAAAGGCGCGAGCACGTGCGGCGGGTTTCCTATGATGACCAGAGCGGCACCGCTAAGTGTACTTGCACGATATTTAGCGGACGCTCTTAGAAATTAGAATAAAGTTCACGTTGATGATGGTAAGTTATTTATTTAAGAGATAACATGTAGTATGCTGTATGCAAGACCCTGCTTGTGCGAGCTAATGCTAGTGTCACTGTGACGTCAGCAGCGTGAGCTTCTCGTTGAGCTGCAGCTGCGTCTTGATGAGCTGCGCCAGCGTCACCACCTGCGAAACGACACAAGCATGTTTAATTATGTTGCACTCACACAAGACGAAACACAGTCCTCACAAAAAAATGTTAGTAATAGCTAAAACAGTTATAGCTGTCTTTTGCAGACAGACAAAACTAATTTTCATATCAGCTCAATGTCCACTTTTAAAAATGTGAACTGGACGCTAAATGTCTACTTCTGACAATGTCAATTTCTCAAAATGTCGAATTCACACAATGACAAATTAGCTTAATGTGTACGTTACCCGAGCAGGAAAGTGACTCCTACAGTGTAATGAGTGGAACGTATAATGTGCTGTGAATGTGCACCACATAAAAAATTGGTGCGCTTTGTCGTTTTGAAAAAAAAAACTGAAAAAACGATTCCTGCTGGAGTAACGTTTTTCCAGCATTAAAATTTTATTATTAATATTGTGCATGGCCAGAGAGTTTATATTTGTGTAAAAAAAGTGCACTGAAAATATAACTTGTGCGTCTTCAGGTTTTCGAGATATTGCATTTCCTGCTGGAATAAGGTTTTGCAGAATCGTGTACCTCTAAATTCATTGCATGTGCGCCTGTAGAATAAACATACACGAGTAGCTCTTTATTTGTGATGATTTGACTTTTAGCAATATTATTCAATAACGCATGCATGTACACTTTTTAAACTTTTTATGGTTATTATAAGCGTAAAGGACCGAATACAGTTTTCAGCGAGCTTATACGTTTTCAAATTTAAGCGCTGCGATATTTTTTCGGTTTTTCAAAAAACGGCGATTAAGTACTTGGAAATGCACCGACTTCCTGTAACGACTGTCAAAGAACTACAAAATAATGACAGCCAGACCAGCTTTACCTACTTTCAGGATACTCACACGATAATCTAAAATACTTAAGTAGGACTAAAATACAACGCAAAAATGTGTGTGATTTAATTTGCATTTTTAATGAGCAATGCTTTAAACCAGCTATTCTTGTTGTTCACTATTCGAAATAATTTAAAATATTACGCACGCGCGAGCGGTGACAACAGACTGGCGGAAAGGCGACGGCACCACGCGAAAGTGTAGGCATTTATCGCTGTAGGTACGGCCGAGTAAAGGAGGCAGTGGCGGATCTATCATACAAGCCGAAAAGCCCGGCTTGCCTTACAATCAAACTCAAAAAATAAATAAAAAAGTATTACACAAAAATTGAACCTAATGCTTTAGAGATAAAGTTGAAAATCTATTTAAGAAATTTGACAGATTGTAGTAGCTTGATGTGCTGACGTCTGTACTTACGGCCTACGGCCAGTGCTAACGCTCTCTCTTTCACACACATTGGCTTGCATTCAGTGGCGTGCCCGCAATGAAAGGGAGGCAAAGCCCAAATTAACAACTGACGACATTTGGGGGAAAAAAAAAACTCGCTCTCTCTTCGCTCTCTGTTCTGACATTGGGTTTTAATAACGCCGGTTTTATTTTCCTATTATTTAAATATGCCTAAATATAAAAATACAAATAGTGGTTATTAACTTTTCCTATTTTATATCCCTTCACAAAAGAAGTAAAATATATAAGAGCAATCTATTGACATAAATGTAACAACAGAACTCTTCAAATCAATTCGTAATTATTTCCCTCGCTTTGGCGAGAGATGGCGCTCAAATAAAAATTAGTTTCTAACTACAAATTGTTGAAAACAGTAGGCATGTTATTACTATTATATATTACTTTAATTACTTTCTCTAATCTAAATCAAAAACTCTCTTTCTGTAAAAATAATTTTACTCAACATAAAATGTTGGTCAACTTTTTAATTCTACCAACATGTAACAGCTGTTTTTCTGAAGCAACTGTCGATAATTCGGAAAACCGAAATGTGTGGATAAGTACGTTTTAAAGATGAAAAAGCGCGTTCCGTGGAATAACTTGTCGCGAGAATTGTCACAATTATATTATTATGTGATCAGGGGTAGGTTTAGGTGAAGTAACGAGATTATATTTTTCTGTAAAACTCAAAGTATTTACCTTGCCCAGTATCGAGTTCCTTCATAAGGAACAGTAGCATGCTTACCGAATTAATTTTAGTGTTAAAAACTATAATCAAACTAAACAACGTTAATTACAGCAAAAACTAATCACAAGAAATTGAAAAAAATCTCAAAACAGAAACACCACTAACCAACCGAACAACCCTCTTGGCGCGAACCGCGCCAAACATTCTCTCTCAAACTTACACTGACTTACACGCACACATTCAAAAAAAGCCCTGCTTTAAATTCAATACAACAACTTGTTAGGAGCAAGCGAGAGGTCAGAAGCCAAATGCAAGCAGTGGCGGATCTATCATACAAGCCGAAAAGCCCGGCTTGCCTTACAATCAAACTCAAAAAATAAATAAAAAAGTATTACACAAAAATTGAACCTAATGCTTTAGAGATAAAGTTGAAAATCTATTTAAGAAATTTGACAGATTGTAGTAGCTTGATGTGCTGACGTCTGTACTTACGGCCTACGGCCAGTGCTAACGCTCTCTCTTTCACACACATTGGCTTGCATTCAGTGGCGTGCCCGCAATGAAAGGGAGGCAAAGCCCAAATTAACAACTGACGACATTTGGGGGAAAAAAAAAACTCGCTCTCTCTTCGCTCTCTGTTCTGACATTGGGTTTTAATAACGCCGGTTTTATTTTCCTATTATTTAAATATGCCTAAATATAAAAATACAAATAGTGGTTATTAACTTTTCCTATTTTATATCCCTTCACAAAAGAAGTAAAATATATAAGAGCAATCTATTGACATAAATGTAACAACAGAACTCTTCAAATCAATTCGTAATTATTTCCCTCGCTTTGGCGAGAGATGGCGCTCAAATAAAAATTAGTTTCTAACTACAAATTGTTGAAAACAGTAGGCATGTTATTACTATTATATATTACTTTAATTACTTTCTCTAATCTAAATCAAAAACTCTCTTTCTGTAAAAATAATTTTACTCAACATAAAATGTTGGTCAACTTTTTAATTCTACCAACATGTAACAGCTGTTTTTCTGAAGCAACTGTCGATAATTCGGAAAACCGAAATGTGTGGATAAGTACGTTTTAAAGATGAAAAAGCGCGTTCCGTGGAATAACTTGTCGCGAGAATTGTCACAATTATATTATTATGTGATCAGGGGTAGGTTTAGGTGAAGTAACGAGATTATATTTTTCTGTAAAACTCAAAGTATTTACCTTGCCCAGTATCGATTTCACATACTAATCCTTCATAAGGAACAGTAGCATGCTTACCGAATTAATTTTAGTGTTAATAACTATAATCAAACTAAACAACGTTAATTACAGCAAAAACTAATCACAAGAAATTGAAAAAAATCTCAAAACAGAAACACCACTAACCAACCGAACAACCCTCTTGGCGCGAACCGCGCCAAACATTCTCTCTCAAACTTACACTGACTTACACGCACACATTCAAAAAAAGCCCTGCTTTAAATTCAATACAACAACTTGTTAGGAGCAAGCGAGAGGTCAGAAGCCAAATGCAAGCAGTGGCGGATCTATCATACAAGCCGAAAAGCCCGGCTTGCCTTACAATCAAACTCAAAAAATAAATAAAAAAGTATTACACAAAAATTGAACCTAATGCTTTAGAGATAAAGTTGAAAATCTATTTAAGAAATTTGACAGATTGTAGTAGCTTGATGTGCTGACGTCTGTACTTACGGCCTACGGCCAGTGCTAACGCTCTCTCTTTCACACACATTGGCTTGCATTCAGTGGCGTGCCCGCAATGAAAGGGAGGCAAAGCCCAAATTAACAACTGACGACATTTGGGGGAAAAAAAAAACTCGCTCTCTCTTCGCTCTCTGTTCTGACATTGGGTTTTAATAACGCCGGTTTTATTTTCCTATTATTTAAATATGCCTAAATATAAAAATACAAATAGTGGTTATTAACTTTTCCTATTTTATATCCCTTCACAAAAGAAGTAAAATATATAAGAGCAATCTATTGACATAAATGTAACAACAGAACTCTTCAAATCAATTCGTAATTATTTCCCTCGCTTTGGCGAGAGATGGCGCTCAAATAAAAATTAGTTTCTAACTACAAATTGTTGAAAACAGTAGGCATGTTATTACTATTATATATTACTTTAATTACTTTCTCTAATCTAAATCAAAAACTCTCTTTCTGTAAAAATAATTTTACTCAACATAAAATGTTGGTCAACTTTTTAATTCTACCAACATGTAACAGCTGTTTTTCTGAAGCAACTGTCGATAATTCGGAAAACCGAAATGTGTGGATAAGTACGTTTTAAAGATGAAAAAGCGCGTTCCGTGGAATAACTTGTCGCGAGAATTGTCACAATTATATTATTATGTGATCAGGGGTAGGTTTAGGTGAAGTAACGAGATTATATTTTTCTGTAAAACTCAAAGTATTTACCTTGCCCAGTATCGATTTCACATACTAATCCTTCATAAGGAACAGTAGCATGCTTACCGAATTAATTTTAGTGTTAAAAACTATAATCAAACTAAACAACGTTAATTACAGCAAAAACTAATCACAAGAAATTGAAAAAAATCTCAAAACAGAAACACCACTAACCAACCGAACAACCCTCTTGGCGCGAACCGCGCCAAACATTCTCTCTCAAACTTACACTGACTTACACGCACACATTCAAAAAAAGCCCTGCTTTAAATTCAATACAACAACTTGTTAGGAGCAAGCGAGAGGTCAGAAGCCAAATGCAAGCAGTGGCGGATCTATCATACAAGCCGAAAAGCCCGGCTTGCCTTACAATCAAACTCAAAAAATAAATAAAAAAGTATTACACAAAAATTGAACCTAATGCTTTAGAGATAAAGTTGAAAATCTATTTAAGAAATTTGACAGATTGTAGTAGCTTGATGTGCTGACGTCTGTACTTACGGCCTACGGCCAGTGCTAACGCTCTCTCTTTCACACACATTGGCTTGCATTTGGCTTCTGACCTCTCGCTTGCTCCTAGCAAGTTGTTGTATTGAATTTAAAGCAGGGCTTTTTTTGAATGTGTGCGTGTAAGTCAGTGTTAGTTTGAGAGAGAATGTGTGGTCGCGGTTCGCGCCAAGAGGGTTGTTCGGTTGGTTAGTTGGGTTTCTGTTTTGAGATTTTTTTCAATTTCTTGTGATTAGTTTTTGCTGTAATTAACGTTGTTTAGTTTGATTATAGTTATTAACACTAAAATTAATTCGGTAAGCATGCTACTGTTCCTTATGAAGGATTAGTATGTGAAATCGATACTGGGCAAGGTAAATACTTTGAGTTTTACAGAAAAATATAATCTCGTTACTTCACCTAAACCTACCCCTGATCACATAATAATATAATTGTGACAATTCTCGCGACAAGTTATTCCACGGAACGCGCTTTTTCATCTTTAAAACGTACTTATCCACACATTTCGGTTTTCCGAATTATCGACAGTTGCTTCAGAAAAACAGCTGTTACATGTTGGTAGAATTAAAAAGTTGACCAACATTTTATGTTGAGTAAAATTATTTTTACAGAAAGAGAGTTTGATTTAGATTAGAGAAAGTAATTAAAGTAATATATAATAGTAATAACATGCCTACTGTTTTCAACAATTTGTAGTTAGAAACTAATTTTTATTTGAGCGCCATCTCTCGCCAAAACGAGGGAAATAATTACGAATTGATTTGAAGAGTTCTGTTGTTACATTTATGTCAATAGATTGCTCTTATATATTTTACTTCTTTTGTGAAGGGATATAAAATAGGAAAAGTTAATAACCACTATTTGTATTTTTATATACAACTTGCGGTCACTTGAGCCATGTTATAAATCTCAGCATTAGTGCGGGCGTGTACCCTGATGCTCTAAAAGTGTCTATCGTCAAGCCACTATTTAAGAAAGAAGATAGGGAGTTAATGGAGAACTATCGGCCGATATCATTAATTCCTATAATTTCTAAAATATTTGAAAAATTTATTTACAAGGAACTGAGTTCATTTATAGAAAAACATAATATTATATGCAAGGAGCAGAAAGGATTTAGAATAGGAAAAACCATTAATATGGTCATTTATGATTTTTTATATAATGTTACATTTAACGTGGATAAGAGGAATCCGGTCTGTGGCGTTTTTTGTGACATGACGCAGGCCTTTGACTATGTGCATCATGGTGCACTCTTAAATAAACTGGAGGCATATGGAATTAGAGGAAACGTCAACAATTTAATAAAATCTTACTTGCATAATAGAACTCAGTTAACAAGTATAAACCAAATTAATATGAAAAGTAAACATGACATTGTATATAATTCTTCAGAACGTATAGTTTCATTTGGTGTGCCACAGGGGAGTGTTCTAGGGCCTCCTTTGTTCATATTATACATTAATGATCTTCCGAAAGGCATCCCTCAACCTCTGACACTATTTGCCGATGATAGCACCATAACGATACCTTGCAAAAGTGTTGATACTTATGAAAGTGACATAAATGATTCTATAAATCTAATGGTAAAATGGCTAGACGACAATAACTTAAAAATGAACCTGACTAAAACTAAATTAATACATTTTACTCAACGGATCAATAGTAAAAGTAATTTGAATATACACTACGATGACCAGCCTATAGAAGAGGTAGACACAACAAAATTTTTAGGACTACACATTGACAAAAAACTGAACTGGAAAGCCCATATCGAAATCTTGTGCAAGAAAATCAGTAAATCTGCCTATGCCCTGCACACTTTGTCGTCTATAATAAGTGTGGAGGCATTACTTACAGCCTACTATGGTTTAGCAGAATCGCATCTACGCTATGGTGTCATTTTTTGGGGCAACTCGACGGAAAAAGACACGGTGTTTAAGGCTCAAAAGAGATGCATTCGTTCAATATTTAAAATTAAACCTACTGATAGTTGCGTGCCATACTTTAAAAAATATAAAATACTTACTTTGCCATGTCTGTACATTTTAGAGGTAGCTGTTTTTGTCAAAACAAATGCACACCTATTTAAGCGACTAGATGAAGTAGTCCCACGTAATAGGCGCGACAACAGCAAGGTATGCTCACAAACTGCGAGAACAGCACTCATGAGGAAAAGTGTTTTCTGTATGGCTCCTAGCGTATTTAATAAATTACCAAAAAGTTGGAGAGAACTGCCCTTGTCACTTTTTAAACATAAGCTGAGAAATTTTTTAGTTACTAAAGTGTATTATAATGTTATAGATTTTCTAAATGAAAAGGACTTTTTTACTCCGACTTCAGATACATTTAGGAATACATAGTTAAAAATTACAATTAGATAATGTGTTTTTTCTTTTTTTTTTTTTAAATAATTGACTCTTGAATGATTCTATTTGACTGCATAATATTCTGGACATAATTTAATTTCTATTTGACTATAATAATACTTATGTACCTACTATAATATCTTGACATCAATTATTATTTTAGTTCTTTTGTATTTTGAAATGTTTAGAATAACTTTTTTTATACCTTTATAATTTGTACGCCGTTATTGGCAAAACATGGACGCTCACAACATATATTTACTCAATACCTTGCATGTCTGATTAATCAGTGTATGTAAACGCATGTTTGACAAATAAATGATTCTTATTCTTATATTTTAGGCATATTTAAATAATAGGAAAATAAAACCGGCGTTATTAAAAACCAATGTCAGAACTCAGAACAGAGAGCGAAGAGAGAGCGAGTTTTTTTTCCCCCCAAATGTCGTCAGTTGTTAATTTGGGCTTTGCCTCCCTTTCATTGCGGGCACGCCACTGGAAGGAGCCCTGCCTTGGCCCTTAGTTTAATTATGTATAGCTATACCTATTACCACATTCAGATTACCTTGTTAAAGTAGAAACTATGTGAAGTTGTCATTAAGCTAATTTGTCACTTTAAGAAGTTGACCTTATGCAAAAGAGAATGCTCATGGAAGTATGGAATCCCGTACCATGCTGCATCAAAATCAAACCTTGTTTTTTATAGACTACACTGATCGTATTAACTCCTACAAAAATTATTTTTGAAAAAAAAACCCGCGTTTCAGAGTTATTTTATAAAATCGAAACTAACCTAAAAAGTAGGTCTATTTTTTCGACGCTACCAACGACGTATTTTAACACACATACATTACATTATTGCTCTAAAAACAGCGTAATACACTAATATTAGTAAGAATTACGAGTTAAAGTAACATCCACAGTATGCTTGACTGAAACTCGATTTTATTTCAGACCTTTACATTGCCAATAGTCAGTCAGTACAGTACAAATGTCAGATGCCACAGATAAGATAACTATAAACCATAGAGTATAGTAAGTGCTATAAACTAGTCGGGATTTAGGGATGTAATCGATAAATCAAAATCTTTAGGCTGAGAAAATCTATTTTGTTGCAAATAGCAATAAACCAAACTAAATCGATTTGGTGTACTGGTCTTACTTAATTGTAATTAATTTTAGAGTCCGCTCGACAGACAAGGGTTTGTTCAATTGAAACGGAACGTCATTTATATTCAGTTGAAACGGAACGTCATATAAAGGGAGTAAAACAATATTCGTACTTTTAAACTCGAAAAGTATAATTCCAGTTCAAAAATCAAATCCCCGACGCGTAATGCCGTAAAAAAATATGAAACTAATTACTATAATATTTTGGTTTTGAGGCGCGAGACTTTTTGGTACCAACTTTGGTCATTGTCCTTTGTCATTGTGAGAAATCGACTTTTTGAAGTTGACAATGTGAGACAGCGCCGCAGCCTCCCTAGAAGCCCATTCCCACCGGCTTCCCTTCAGAAGTTGGCATGGCACAATCAGTACTTATAAATGTAGAGAAAAATCACAAAACGCCTACACTGATGGACATTAAATCAACAAAATTTGCTCTTTAACAACAAATTGCTATAAAATAAACCGCAGGAGCGATCGGCTTACTGGCCGATAGTCTTTGCAAAAGAACGTCATGACGTCACTTGAAGGTCAACTCACTACCCAGCCCGCCATATTAAGACTATAGTAAGCCGATTCTAACCGAGTTATCGAGGCAGACAGAAATAGAAAATGTGTGCGCGTGAGCGAGATGGGTCTTTATCCGTCGTTGAATCTCGTATCGAATCGGACGAATGTTTGATGACATTTTATGTTGACAGACAATTTGACGTAATTACATTACATTAAAACGACCATTGCTTGATGCATGTGTTGTTGAATGAATTTATATTTGAATTTAATAGTTAGCTATTAGAATTTATTGCTTGGTATAAAATAGTGATTTGTGTATTTTTTTAGTTGAACTGTTTATTTGTGTTGTTGTTGTGTGTAGTGAAAGCAGTTACATAGACGTACGTTGAAATTAGGTATTTGCGGTAAGTAGATAGTATAATAAGTTGAAATTACTAATTTAGAATAAGTAGATTTACAAAGTAGCAGGTCAGTAGAATGGCGGGTCTAATAGCTTTAGATTGCTGCTTGACAGATTATTTGCTTTGTGAAGAAACATGCTTTGCAAGGTTAAGTTTTGAAAATAAAAAACACGTAATACAGTTAGGACGTGCTCGGCCAGATATGACAATAAATTATAAAAGACGCGATGGTTTTTTCAAACATTTTAATGTTTCCCTTTATGATAAATATCAATGGTTAACTGGCAGTTGTAAATTAGGTAAATAAAATGCATTGTTGACCATGTTTACTTTTCTCAGATGGTAGTAGTTTATGGAATAAAGGGGGTTATACCGATATTAATAATCTAACAAATTCATCTAGGAAACATTCTCAGACCGAAAAGCATATACGTAGTTGCTTAACGTTACATGAGTTTGGAACTATCCTTTATATTTGGAATAATCCTACTAGGATTGAATCATTTTTCGATAATTCGCATGACGCCCATAACAGGAAAGTCAATCGCAATAGAAATTTAATGAAACGGTTTATTGACACCGTTATTTTGTTAGGTAAACAAGAACTAGCTTTTCGCGGCCGTGATGAAGGCCCAAATTCCGATAACCGCGGTAACTATATCGAAACTTTGCTATATCTGAGCAAGTACGATACAGTAATGGATTCACATTTAGAATTATCTTCTTCAGTTCAGAACCCCGTGTTTTCTGGTCTCTCTAGTGACATTCAAAATGATTTAATACATAGTATTGCATCCGTTTTACGCGACCACATTAGACTTGAGATAAATAAAGCTCAATTTACATCTGCAATGATTGACGAAACTCCCGATGTCAGTCATAGGGAGCAATTAACTGTAATTTTTAGGTATTTAACTCAAACTGGAATCGAAGAACGATTCCTAGGTTTTTACGATGTTAGCGGAAGTCGAACTGCTGAAGTTCTATGTAATTAGTTGTTAGAAATTCTTGACCAGTATCATTGTAGGCATAAGTTAGTTAGTCAGTCTTACGATGGCGCGGCAGTTATGTCTGGCGAGCACGGTGGAGTCAAAGTAAAAATTCGCGACGCATGCCCTATGGCAATGTTTGTTCCATGTTATGAATAGAATAGAATAGAATATTTATTTGCGTAAAACATGGTATACAAGGGTTTTAAATACAAATTGAGGCACAAGCATGTTTCGCTAGGATAAAACATAGCATGCAAAATTTTATAGACAAGTTAAGCTACAACAATCGTTAAAACATCAACATTTTTTATCAATAAATTCTTTTAAACTATAAAAACTACACTCGAGTAACCACTTATGAAAGGACAATGCTCATGGAAGTATGGAATCCCGTACCATGCTGCATCAAAATCAAACCTTGTTTTTTATAGACTACACTGATCGTATTAACTCCTACAAAAATTATTTTTGAAAAAAAACCCGCGTTTCAGAGTTATTTTATAAAATCGAAACTAACCTAAAAAGTAGGTCTATTTTTTCGACGCTACCAACGACGTATTTTAACACACATACATTACATTATTGCTCTAAAAACAGCGTAATACACTAATATTAGTAAGAATTACGAGTTAAAGTAACATCCACAGTATGCTTGACTGAAACTCGATTTTATTTTAGACCTTTACATTGCCAATTGTCAGTCAGTACAGTACAAATGTCAGATGCCACAGATAAGATAACTATAAACCATAGAGTATAGTAAGTGCTATAAACTAGTCGGGATTTAGGGATGTAATCGATAAATCAAAATCTTTAGGCTGAGAAAATCTATTTTGTTGCAAATAGCAATAAACCAAACTAAATCGATTTGGTGTACTGATCTTACTTAATTGTAATTAATTTTAGAGTCCGCTCGACAGACAAGGGTTTGTTCAATTGAAACGGAACGTCATTTATATTCAGTTGAAACGGAAGGTCATATAAAGGGAGTAAAACAATATTCGTACTTTTAAACTCGAAAAGTATATTTCCAGTTCAAAAATCAAATCCCCGACGCGTAATGCCGTAAAAAAATATGAAACTAATTACTATAATATTTTGGTTTTGAGGCGCGAGACTTTTTGGTACCAACTTTGGTCATTCTCTTTTAATTTTAAATAATTTTGTATTTAAAGCTTTGAAATGTCTTGGTATTTTATTATAAATGAACACACACATTGCCAAGCAGTTACTATTGTATTTAGACAGTCTAGGCAAATCATTTAACACCAGTCTATATGGATCTCGTCGGTTCCGAGGATTGACATCATTTGCAGTCTTAAATAGTTGCTTATTTTTCATAACAAACATACATATTTCGAAAATGTAAAGCGACGGTAACGGTAACAAACCAAGTTTTTTAAATATTGGTCGACATGAGTCGTCGGGCTTAAGTCCACAAGTTGCTCTCATGCACTTTTTTTGAGCGATGAATGCTCTCTGGAAGTCAGTGCTGTTACCCCACATTATAAGTCCATAACGCAACAACGACTCGACGTACGCGTGGTATGACATTACAGCAGTTTTTATATTAGTTACATTTTTTACTTGTTTTAATGCATAAACAAATTTATTAATTTTAGTACTAACATTGTCTATGTGCTCTTTCCAGTTAATGTCTTTATCTATTATTATACCTAAAAATCTAGTACGCGTAACTTCATTGATTTTATTTATATTGAGTTTAATGTCATTTTTGTAATTATTTGATCGATTAAATTGGATGTAAACGGATTTGTCTAAATTTATCATCAAATGGTTAATGTCAAGCCAATGCAATAATTTGTCAATAGTATTATTAATGTCAAGTTCATGTTCTGAAATGGTATTTAGTTTTTTATTAGATGTCACTATAATAGAAATGTCGTCAGCAAATAATACGCATTTATGGTTAGTTATTTTCATGATGTCATTTATACAGTAAGTAACAAAAACCCTGTTGTTCCTGTTAGGGACGTATACATTTACCTACAAGCACAACATTGATGAAGTTATAATTAAAAAAAATTAAGCATTGGCCAGTCGAGAGGCCAAAATCAAATAACTATTAAAATCGACACATTCAAAAAAATGTTTAGAGTATCTGATTTTACAAGTACATCTTTATTTCGCTAAATAGCCGAGCGGCGGCTTTCTTTGACGCGACAGAAGATGCCGCCAAAGGCTATCGCGGCGCACGTGCCCCGGTACCCCGCGACCCGCCCGCGCCGCTTCGCGAATCACTTCCTTAGTCTCCCGCGCAGCGCACTTCCGAACGGATGTTACTGTTGACCTACGTAGTGAGTGACTTGTGTTTTGTTTACGTAAAAGTTGACCATGTCGTATTCTAACGTAGAATATTTTAATATGTTGATGTGTCTTGGGAAATGTGACTGCAATTATGCAGAATCACGCAGACTTTACCAAGAACGTTTCGCGAGTCTACCATTACCGTCGGCGATGGCATTTCAACGTTTGCACATGCGTACGTACAATACCGGCAGTGTGCACGGACGAGACCAACATCGAGCTGACGCAGGCAGACCGAGGACTCGAGACAGTGAAATCGAGGATCAAAAACTAATAGGTACCGCACATTCGTTCGGTAGTGTGATGTTATCGTGTTCGGATAGACAGACTTTGTTTTTTTTTTAAATGTAGTGAAGTGTTAAATGTAGTTTAAACAAGTATCAATTGTGCATAAAAATACCGTGTAAACCAACATTTTCAAAGATTAATTCGTTGAAGTGATAAACAACAGCTGAAAAGGTCACGAACTTGTGTAGAAGAAATAGGTACTTAGCGGCACGCGCAGTGGCCGCCGGTGCACCGGGGCCATACCGGGGCCACGCCGCCGGCGCGGCGGCGTCGATCAAAGAGAGTGGCGGGAACGTTCTATCTCTTTCTGTTTTCGCGTCATCGCTTCATGCAACAGAATTGCAGAGGTAAGAAATCAGTTGAACCTAACAAATATTAATAATTAAATATTTATTTTAATTATTTTTGTTAACCGTTTTTTATAAATGACTTCCTTTATTACGTGTGTATACCGATTCTTAAAACGTAGGTAGAAGGAACAACAGGGTTTTTGTTACATACTGTATAAATGAGGAATAATATTGGGCCTAGCACACTTCTCATTCTCATATTTATTATGTTTAAATTCCGATGAATATGTTATTAAGCTTTTTTGAGTTGTGCTTTTTTCCCCTTGTACATGCGTTAGTTTAACATAATTGTTATTAAATATAGTAGCCATTTGTACAGGGTCTGTAGTTATTGTTTCATTGAATTTAATACTCTCTATGTTGTCTTTGTGAGTGTTACTGTTTATTTCGCTTTTAATGACATTCCATGTGGCTTTGCACTTGTTGTCATGATTATGAATATATTTTATATTTGCACTCTTTTTTTAATTATAAATGCATTTATTTAGCAGACTGGAGTAGTTTTTATATTCTGTTTTATTAATTAAATTTTTATTTTTATAATATCCAAACCGTAGCTTCCGTTTAGTTTTACAACTTTGTTTCAAACCCTTACTTATCCACTTCTGTTTGTTTTCCTTATTACTATTGATTTTAACTCTTACTTTAGGAAAACAGAGACCATACAACAGACACAATAGCTCATGAAAATCATTGAATGCACAGTTAGTGTCAGTTTTGAGATAAATATCGGACCAAGAAAGATTTCCCAGACATTCTTTAAATTTTCGAATGTTGTCTACGTTATAGTCTCTTTTATAAATATAGTATGTTGAATTCTGTGGTTTCTTTTTGATTGGAAAGCTTAACATCTGTGCTGTGTCGTGATCAGACAGATACAGGGGCAGTACAGTGGCAGTTGCGTTGGCAATGTTACTTAAAATATGGTCAATACAAGTCAATTTGCGAGTTGGTACCGTGATATGGATTTTTAAATTATGATTGTTACATAAATCTTGCAATCCATTTGTGATGTTACCTTTTTTAAGAGTATTTATGTTTAAATCACCTGCCACAACTATATTTATTTTGGACTTATATTTATTTGACAACTCGTGCAAAAAATTGTGTAATTTTGTCAAAAACAGATTTGGATCAGATTGTGGTGTTCTATAAACACATTGTAGCAGCGGCATCCACGTCCGCGCGCAGAGCGTGCGGGCATAAAACTAAAGAGTACGCATCGCGGCCCGAGGTATTTATAGGTCGAGCAATAACGACGCTCGCGCGTGCTGCTCAGCTGTGATTGGCTAATTAATATTGTACGGTTAGCCCCTACACCTATGTAACTAACGATATTGTATATAAGTTCCAAACCCTAGAAATATAATTATTCAATCCGAATAGTCTTTCATTTCTCTCCTGACAACTGGTAAAACATATTACTATTAATTTATTATTTATTATTTCTATGCCACAAGCTTCGAACGTGTTTTGAGTTGCGTAGTTTTTAACAAATGATAGTTCTATATAAAGTAAACCCATTTTTACTAATATGCATGTGCCACCTCTTGGTAGCCAACTGATAGTTGCAGATTTTCACATAATTTTCATAACCTTTTTTTACAAAGGTTTCAGATAGACATATAATATCTGGATCATTATTCGCTTCCTTTAACTCCTGAATAGTAATGTCTAGTAGTTCTTGTTTAGATAATAAACTCGCTATATTTTGATGCAGTATTCTAAACTGGGGTTTTTTATTAGTTTGAGATACGAAAAAAAGAGTCACGCTTGTTTACACAGGAAAGTAATACGGTATAGTCCCTATTTGACCTTTTGAGTTGTGTTGCAAAGAGGAAACATGTTCGTGGGGCGTTGTAACCTCAATACGACCAAAGTAGTAAGGGATTGTCCCTTTTCTGGGTTTATCTGTAGGAACGTTTAGTTTGGAACTTGATTTGTTACTCGCTATTATTTTTCGTATTTCGCTCGGATTTAAATACTTATCGCTATAATCACAACAATCTATAATATAATTTATCGACTTACAAACATCGGATAGATTCGTGGATGTTTGATTTACGAAGTGACAATTTTTATAACTATTACAAACATTTTTTATAGAGTAGTTTAACTTACGGACACCGAGGTACATGTTATTGACGACATTTAACACAATAATAGTGTTATTTATAAATGTATTTAATACAATTTGCAATTGAGACAACAACATGTTAGGGTTGTTGTCATTTTCACCTATACATATCACAAGTTTGTCTTCACTACTCAATTTAGTATTTCTGCAGTTTGCTATAATTTCGCTGCTAGGCGCATTAGGCTTTGTTACAGCAACGAGTTTGTATTTTTCATACTGCGTATTAGTCCTTGAGTGTGCGATGGCTGCTGCTAGTCCGACGCAACGCTGAGTACCAAAGATAAATATCTTCCTTTCGGGGAATCTTCCTTTTTCTTTATGCTCATATATTAAAAGAGAATGCTCATGGAAGTATGGAATCCCGTACCATGCTGCATCAAAATCAAACTTTGTTTTTTATAGACTACACTGATCGTATTAACTCCTACAAAAATTATTTTTGAAAAAAAAACCCGCGTTTCAGAGTTATTTTATAAAATCGAAACTAACCTAAAAAGTAGGTCTATTTTTCGACGCTACCAACGACGTATTTTAACACACATACATTACATTATTGCTCTAAAAACAGCGTAATACACTAATAATAGTAAGAATTACGAGTTAAAGTAACATCCACAGTATGCTTGACTGAAACTCGATTTTATTTTAGACCTTTACTTTACATTGCCAATAGTCAGTCAGTACAGTACAAATGTCAGATGCCACAGATAACTATAAACCATAGAGTATAGTAAGTGCTATAAACTAGTCGGGATTTAGGGATGTAATCGATAAATCAAAATCTTTAGGCTGAGAAAATCTATTTTGTTGCAAATAGCAATAAACCAAACTAAATCGATTTGGTGTACTGATCTTACTTAATTGTAATTAATTTTAGAGTCCGCTCGACAGACAAGGGTTTGTTCAATTGAAACGGAACGTCATTTATATTCAGTTGAAACGGAACGTCATATAAAGGGAGTAAAACAATATTCGTACTTTTAAACTCGAAAAGTATATTTCCAGTTCAAAAATCAAATCCCCGACGCGTAATGCCGTAAAAAAATATGAAACTAATTACTATAATATTTTGGTTTTGAGGCGCGAGACTTTTTGGTACCAACTTTGGTCATTGTCCTTTAGTACTGATGATGAATTATGTACTTGTTTATTTCAAAGATAATTAAATTATTTACAAACTACAAAACTATAATAGTAATAAATATGTACAAGTAGAAAACGGTTACAGGGCGTCCAAAAATTCGTCCGCATCGCTGTCAACAGGAAAGAAATAGCTGACCGCCGTATGCCCGGTGTTTCAGAAACCCGTTGGCACTATCACTCCCGCATTATTAATGTAATTTTTAACTGTAGATTAGACATGGTTAATACTTTCAATTCTATATTAGATAACACGCAATCTTGGGATAGTGAGTCTCTTTCCTTGGCAGAATGTTTCCTCAGTAAGTTAGAAAGCATGCAGTTTTGCTTTTTGTTGCACGTATTGTCAGACTTTTTCAAAAAACCGACGTTCTTTTTAATTTATTGCAGTCAAACAGATTGATATCGAAGTAGCAAACCGCGAAATAGATTCATTTAATAGTTGGCTTGCAAATGATTTTATATATAATTTTGATTTTATTTATGACAGCGTCCAGGAATTCAATGAGCCGCCGCATAGACGGCTAAATCCAGAAGTAGACGCTAAAACTATGTATTGGCGTCTTTTCATTGAAATAATAGACAATGTTAAGACGCAAATACAACACAGGTACCAATCTCTTTCTCAAATGAGATTTCTTAATTTACTTAATAAATCTAAGTATTGTTTTTATACTAGATCATTTCCAGATGAAATAATATCTTCTTTGTTATTACAATTTCCGCACATATTTGACTTCAGTGCTTTAAAAAACGAGTTGAAAGTCTTATACACAACTCCACCTTTGGATAAATTAGACGTTTAAGAGATTTATCTCAATTTTCAAAATTCATTATTAGGTGACACTTTTCCACAAGTCTCAAAAACAAGAACGATTATCTGATCTAGCCATTCTTTCTTTAGAAAAACATTCTCTACTAAAAATTAAGAATCTTTCCGGCTTTTATGATAATGTCTTAGCGCACTTTGTTAGAAAGAATAGGTTTAGAGTATAAGTAGGTAGTATTATTAGTAGAATAAATCAGTAGTCTTGTAAGTGCGTAGTTTAGTTTACATCATAATTATCATCATCTCACCACGAACGGCTTTTATCAAAGCCACTTTTATTATACTTGCAAGACACTGTTTCAATATATCAGTGCTTACACGTATAGTAAAAGTGAACTGAAGCCACATCTGCCTATACAAGACTGAAGCCAGGAAGCCAATCATAGATTTTTGGTAAGGACTCAAGACTGCGTGCCCGCGCCCGGCCTAGGTAAGCTTTTTTTTTTGCTCCGGCTTACCTCTCTCAATATTTCACCCTTCGCCACTGTGAGAAGTGGACATTTTGCGTCCGGTTGACATTATGAGCTGATACGCTAATTTTGAGTCACATAAAAACTTAGTACCATTTATCATTTATACCACAACAACTTTCATCAGATTTGCTTGGAACGATATTTTGAAAAATATTTAATAATAATATCCCTGGACATTTCACACAGCACCATCTAGTCCCAAGCTAAGCAACCTAATGCTTGTGTTATGGTAGCTAGATGGCTGATAAACTACATATATACATTTTTTTTTGTAAATACATACATATTATAGATAGAAAAACACCCAGACCCGGAACAACTACTTGTAGGTCATACAAATATTTGTTCCGTACGGGAATCGAACCCGCGACATGCAGCGCAGCAGTCAATCGCTTGACCACTGCGCCAACCGTGCCGTATTTGAGGGAAAACACTACACCGCACCGCCACCGGCTGCAATTCTGTAAAAATCATTAGCGTGTAGTTTACGCGCTTAAGTAAGTTTTGTGGCTGATATAAGCAGGTCTCCCGAGTTGCTCGCTAACGGCCAGTGTTCTGCGTGTGAGCTACTCACCATGAGTAGGTCCTTGACGCTGGAGGCGAAGGCGGCGGAGAAGGTGTCGGCGGAGAGGTTGGGCACGGAGTTGACCAGCTCCAGCAGCTGGCGCCCCGCCGCGTTGTTCTGCTCCGCGCGCTCCGCCAGCACCTCCTCCACGTACGACAGCACCTGCGCGCGCACTACACGTCACTACACGTAACAGACCGTTCGGTAATTCTCGACTTGTCGCGATAGCATGAACGTCGCACCACAGAATAACACCTACAAAATCTTGTTCTCTCAGTCAGGTTACCTACTCCTACAAATTGCATAGAGTTGCTAATCTATAATTTTGTAATGGTGATAATACAACAAGCTAGTATCAAAAAAATATTGTAACAGTTTAGGCTGATTTTCTCTTCTGACAATACTATGAAGCGTTTCTGACTACGCTAACCGGTCGGCGACTCGGCCCTGACGACTGCAGCGATCAGCGTGACAATAACACAACTCGACTTGACCGTTCGCCGCCGACCAACTACGCGCCGACTGTCTGCAATCGAAGTTTTCCTACAGTTAAGCATGTCATTATGTCTGGCACTGACCTGGTCCAGCAGGCCGGACAGCTTGGCGGCGGCCTCGGCCACCTGCGCCAGGTCCAGCATGGGCTGCACCTGCCGCGAGCGCCCGCCGCCGCCCATCGTCTTCTGGCACAGGTTCAGGCCCACGATCTGCAATAATATGAAAGTCTCACATTATACAAACGAAATCAACTAATAATAACGCGGATACGAGTACTTATGTCTATAAATATTTAACAATTCATATTTTTACACACTGTAGTGGGAGCTTTTTACTTGCCTTTAGAACTGATTGATTACATCAAACAATTACCTTAAATTTTAATGAAATCCCCTCAGTTTCTTCCTAGTTCGTTCTTCTCCATCGATAACGGAAAATTCGAAATGTGCCCCATTATGTGCAATGAAATATTTTGATTTTAAGTAGTTATAGTGATGTTTGGCCACCTGGTGATGGATGGCAACAAACACAGTCAGCATTGTGAGTCACCTCAGGCTCGTAGCACGTGAGGCCGACGTCGATGGGCGTGAACATGCAGCCCTGCTTGCCGCGCGGCACGCCCAGCGCCACGCACACGTAGGCGCGCAGGCCCATGCGCGCGCCCTGCAGCGACGTGTCCAGCGTCACGTGCACGGGCTCGCGGCACTCGCGCGAGTAGTACTCGTGGATCACCGACGAGTGGTTCGTCACTTCGTTGCCTGTGGCCCACCAGCCTGGAAACAGTTCATTCAAATTCAAACTACTTGTCTGATTGTGTGACTGTTTAGTTCTACTAAACTACACACTGGAGTTTGGTGGGGTTGCAGGAGCGCAATAGTGGCTAAATAATGGTGAATAGAGATTATAAATTGATTTAGCTTTTTTTTCAACTGTGGCACTTTTTTATGTTTCTTGATTAACATTCAATTATTTCTACTTAGGTATCCCAAGATGCTTCACCAATTATTTAATAAACCATTGAAAAGGCGTTTGAAGTTTAGGGATCTCCAGGAAAACTTCAAACGCCTTTTCAATGGTTTATTAAATAATTCTTCGTAAAACACAATTACTCTCTCAATTTGTATCCACTCGCCATCTTTTTTTTATACTTCACCTTTCACTCGTTCCATCGCTCATCCAACCATTCATTCAGAAACATGTTTTTTAACGTTCAGGAATGTCGACATACAGCCTAATCTTAATTTAATCCTACATGCTCGGCCATTCTACACATTTCTGGCCTCAGAAATAAAATTAACTTACGGTTACAATTACACTTATAGACTTAAACATAGTTAACTTACAGATAAATTGAAACTTTGAAACTTATAGACAAATTGAAACTTATATGACTTAGTTAACTTACAGATAAATTGAAACTTATAGACAAATTGAAACTTATACGACTTAGTTAACCTACAGTTAAATTGAAACTTATTAGTAAAATAAATAAATAAATACCAAGATACCAAGATTGGGCCATGGTGTATGGCCCAATCTTGGGCCATACATCACTGTCACACACTGTTTACACACTGTCTACCTACTTATCTACAAAACTGTTGCACAAGTCCGCCTTCGCGTTTCACACAAATGTAGGTACGCTTACGTACATGTCTCTTCACTTTATTTAATGTGTCCGTTTCACTTTTTACTTGCCTAAATGCGCGTTTGATGCGTCTTTTTAGTTCTTCCACACTTCTTACGTCATGTCCGGTTTGGCCGTACACAAGGTCCTTTACACGACCCCACAAAAAAAGTCTAGAGGGGTTAAATCCGGCGAGCGAATACATACTTTTTTGTATGAAAAGAAATATGACAAATAATCAATAATTTATCTTTACTATAAGCTATAAACACAATACTACCTCCCATTAAAGCAGTGGCAGATATTTTTATAGCACCTTATATAATCACCGTGAATTTTTGCATGTACCCAAACATAAACGTTTGGGGGGAGGGCACTTGAATCGAACAAAAAATTGCACTTTAAGGGTTGCAAGGTGTCGACATTGCTCGATGACCTTGATGATTTGACCTCTGTACTGGCTTTTGTTTATTTGGCACCCCTACCGACAAACGACCAAACTACAATAAATATTAAGCAAGAACACAGATGTGTCGCAGTTTTGTCATCGTCTTTGCCTAATTTATTCGCTCCCTGAGAGACCTGAATACATTTTGTTCCTCTAGAAGTACCTACATCATAATTTATATTTATTTTATAATAATACTAGCGACCCGCCCCGGCTTCGCACGGGTGCATGTATTATACACTAGCTTCCGCCCGCGGCTTCGCCCGCGTGGTGTGTTGATAAAAAGCAGCCTATATGTTAATCCAGGGTATAACCTATCTACATACCAAATTTCAACCAAATCGGTCCAGCAGTTTATGCGTGAAAGAGTAACAAACATCCACACATCCACACATCCATTCTCACAAACTTTCACATTTATAATATTAGTAGGAAGTAGGATTATAAACCTTTTGCGTAGTTTTAAAGATTTAAGCATACATAGGGATATAGGGACAGAGAAAGCGACTTTGTTTTATACTATGTAGTGATAATTATACACTTTGACTAATTACCTAGTATTCATCAGTTATTTTACTGAGCACGGGTACCCCTACATGATACATTCTAAGGTGCTTATCGGTTCTCAGTAACAGAAATAGAATGACGTAGCTTTCAACTTTTATCTGATTGAGCACTGGTGCTACTTTAAGATGTATTCTGAAGGTCTGATTATGACCAGGTAAGTGCTTATCGGTTCTCAGTAACGGGAATAGTTAGAATGACCTAGCTTCATCTCGCTATCATTTATTACTTTATCTTTCATATCATTCCTCACACAATCCATTCATCGTTTCTTTGGTCTTCCTCTCCCTCCATCAACATTTTTATTCATCACTCTTTTAGCCACATGCGATCCGTCCCTCCTTATCACATGTCCATACCAAGAACTTTTCTGTTACTGGTGCAAGTTTTAAACTTAACTCATTCCTCATTCTTGTCACACTACACATCCACCTCAACATCCAGCCTCTTCTTCACAGCCCAGCATTCCGATCCATACAGTACGACAGGTGTAATCACAAACTTGTATATTTTCCCCTTTAACTTGAGGGGCATCAGTGGGTCGCAAGTTTTTCCAGTGACCTGTCGCCACAAGTGCCTTGCCTCGCGCTTCCCTCGAAGTTTCGGGTTTTTATTTCGTATTTTTCGGTATAAAATTCATGCCGAACTATTTAGCCGTTACAGAGACAATTTACAATTTAGGTTGAAAAAGGACCTATTTACTACGATTAATAAAAAAAAATGAGAATGTTTATTAAAATTTTAAACAATACAATTGATTTGTGATAACTTTAAGTATAATATCGACACCTGCAATTTAAAACATCGTAACTCACTTTTTAGCGAAATTGAGTTATAAACACAGCCCAACTAATATTTTTTTCTTATTAGTTAGGCTGGTTACGAGGGTGAGCGCAAACGATGCTCTACATAAGCCCGGCTTGCCTTACAATCAAACTCAACAAATAAAAATAAATAAAAAAATCTAACATTAACTTAAATTTACGTCAAACAATAATACGATAAGTTATTTCATCTGATTTTGCCACAGATTAGTCCAGATACTTCACTCAGTAGAAAAGGAGAAGGGGACTTCTGGGCCCAGCAGTTAACTAGTTGAAATGTGTATTAAAAAAACCGTCATATTTTTCTAAGGAAAACCACAAAATATGGTACCTGGTTTCTATCTAGGAAGCGAGAAAACTTAAATTAAGTTATAAATAATCGATTAAATAATGCCTGAAATGTTAGTAATCGATTACGAATAAATCGGTAAAATCTCAGAAAATGTATGAAAATCGAGTATTTTTATTTTTATTTTTTTTCGGAATTGATTCATAGCGAATCGATTTCCTTTAATTCGTGCTGGCAACATTCCTGTCTGACATCAGTCTGTCACCGATTGACAGATGGCACTCGTTCGTCGTTTTTCGTTCTGAGTGTGCACGTATTTCCCTGTTTTATTGTTTAACCCCACGACCTCGGTTTTAAATAGGACTTTTGACGGATCTTGCATTTCTAAATTACCTGGCTCTCTATTTTGGACAACTGTGTACGCCTATCGATCGGATATTGACGACATGGGTGGATCGCTGTGTAAACTGTATGATTGCGACTGGTCGCAGTAACTCTATGGCAGAAGAGTCTTGGAAGATGAGGCGATTTTATTAGTTATTTTAGGTAGGAGGACTGTAGGCTGCTGTGCCCATGTAATGTGCATAATATGGTATCTCAGTTGGGCAAGATACCAAGAAAATATCGTACCCCCTGCACAATTCTTAGACGATATTCTCCTTATTATTGAAGATGAATAATACAGATTTTAGTCATATATTGGTGTTTTATTTTATATCCTCCTGTCCCTTTTTTAGTTTTTATAAGGTAGGTGCCTACTGCCTACTGCTTCTAAGTGCAAAATATTGAATGAAGAAACTTGTGTTCGACTGTAGCGACTGTCCGGGGCGCGAGAGAGCCAAACGTGTCAGATCTTTGACTCTTTACACACGCCCCATGCATAAAACCATAACACAACCAAAGGCATTCAAAAGTATTTCGTAAAAAACATAAAAAACTGCAATGTTATAATATAACCTCTCTTTTACTATATTTCATATAACTTGATTCCTGGATAGCCACAATTCACCAAATTTTCAGTGAGGCCTTGTTATTATATTCTCTTACAAATAAGGCCAGTTTGATTCAGTTAACACCTGGGCCCAGGAATGTATGGAGTAGTTCCCTTCTCCTTTCCAATACCTATTACGATAATTGCCTACTCCCTCGCGTCAACAACCACTGTATGCTAAAATGCGCCTAAATGCTCAAGCGTACAGCAGTGATTGCTTCGCACCGCGCGATTCCACAGTAATGGCAGGGCTACCTCTTCGATAAAATTAAATTAACATAACTTTTTATCTATGTTATTGAGAACTGTGAATATGTTCTGACTTTTATGTGGCAGTTAAAAATTTTATCATTTATAAAATATTTAACCAACTTAAAAAAATTGACAGGTAGGTAAATGGAAATCATTGACAGGTAAATGGAAAAATGTTAGGTGTTTATCCCTTCTTTTGCTTGATTTACACCCATCTACAGCACATAAGGCACCACACGGCATCGTAATACGTGTACGAACGAACAGCACTATTAAAATTGAACGGCGTGCGCGCGCTTCGCTTGCGAAAACCGCACTGAATTTGATCCGCCGGCGGACCGAGACCGCTCGGCTGGGCGGTAGGCACTTATAGCGCGCAAGTACATGGAGTGACGGAGGCCTGATTTTGCGCTAGACGAGCGCGCGAAACTAAACGTACCTACGGCCTACAGCCAGTGCTCATGCTTTCTCTTTCACACCCAATGGCTTGCATTTGGCTTCTGACCTCTCGCTTGTTTCGTCAGTTTTCGTAGGTACTTATTTGGACATTTTGTATTGAAGCTGGGCTTTTTTTTGAATGTCAGCGTGTAAGTCAGTGTAGTTTGAGAGAGAATGTGTGTTCGCGGTTCGCGCCAAGAGTTATGTTCGTTGTGTTTTGAGTGATTAGTGAATACTAGTGCATTTTCTTTTTATTATTATAGTTTTTTAACACTAAAGTGAATTCGGAAACGCATGCAACTGTTCCTTGTGAAGGTAATCCTTCACAAGGAACAGTTGCATGCGTTTCCGAATGTGTGTGAAATCGATACTGGGCAAGGTAAATACTTTGAGTTTTACAGACAAATATAATCTCGTTACTTCACCTAAACCTACCCCTGATCACATTTAATTGTGACAATTCTCGCGACAAGTTATATATATTCATAACTTACGACAATAATATTGCTATAGAAGCTGTTGGTAGAATTAAATGATGTAATAAAATTATTTTTACAGAAAGATAGTGTTTTTGATTTAGAATACAGAAAGTAGTTAAAGTAATTTTATTACATCAGCATAAAATGTTGGTGTCAAACGAATTGTCATTTACTCATGTTAATAAGTATGTAAGTATCTGTAAATCTATCTAGTAATACCATGCATTACTGTGTGCTTAGTTCTTTGTCATCTGTCTGTGGTAAAGAAGCGAAGATTGAAGAGTTATGGCTGTTCACACTGTGACTAATAAGAATGACACATTCATACATTTTCAACAATTTGCAGTCGTAGAAACCATTTTTTATTTCAGCGCCATCTCTCGCCAAAGCGAGGAAATAATTACGAATTGATTTGAAGAGTTCTGTTGTTACATTTATGTCAGTAGATGGCTCTTATATCATTTACTTCTTTTGTGAAGGGATATAAAGTACGAAATGTTAATCACCACTGTTTGTATTTTTATATTTAGGCATATTTAAAAAATAGGAAAAATAAAACCGGCGTTATTAAAAACCAATGTCAGAACTCAGAATAGAGAGCGAAACTTTATTTTTTCCCCAAATGTCGTCAGTTGGTTAATTGGGCTTTGCCTCCCTTTCATTGCGGGCACACCACTGCTCGTAACCCAATTCACTCCAGTTATGATTTTAGCCAGCGTAAAAAAATTGTTACTAGTCATCCACTGACAGTGATAAAAAGGTATCTTTAGTTCCATACACTTGCCCGTGGTAAGTTTTAATAATTTTACAAAACAATAATTTTAACTTAAGATGCAATTTTTTTCTTACATAAAATATGAAATATTTCATCAAGTTTCATTGTAAATTGAGTTACAATGTTGGCTTATAACGGGCTCTTGCCTATATCTGAGGCAAAATATAAAGATTTGATAAATTTGTGCAATAGCAAGGCTATTCCAGAGATCTATCATGATTATTTCAAAAATTTACCTCATTACCACCAAGACCCACATATTTTTATTGAAGTTGATCAAGACTGATTTTAATTAGTTGAAATATAGCGAGAAAGTGATTGGTTGATTTCACTAGTTCCTATAAAGAAAAATTTCTGTGTTACAGTCCTGTCAAACTTTATTGTAGTTACGTGAAACTGGAGGAAGAAACAAGCCATCGCTTGCATCATACTAATACAGTGGAGGAAATTGTCTTTCACGCAAATACTATAAACTTGCGTGGAAGCAGAGGGAAAAATATGATCGCCTTTGAATTAAAACTCTCAAGTCAGAGTGATGGTGTGCTTCTTTTTCCAGTTTTACGCAACTTTAATAAAGTTATTTGTTTAGATTTTATTTTACCACTTTGTCAACTAGTCTGTATATTCATGCCAAATTACAGTTTTCTAGTACTAATTCTTTGAGCTAAGCTGCGGAAAGACAGACAGACGGACATGGCAAAACCCTAAAAATGACAATACATCTTTCCTTAAAGTGCTTATAGTATCCACAAATATGTCAGCATTTGGCCTGCTGTCAAGGTAACAATTAATGAGGCCAATTGGTCTCACGGTTGGGCTGTTATTGGATACTATAAACTTGCGTGGAAGCAGAGGGAAAAATATGATCGCCTTTGAATTAAAACTCTCAAGTCAGAGTGATGGTGTGCTTCTTTTTCCAGTTTTACGCAACTTCAATAAAGTTTAGCAGAAGTGAAACTCTGACATTTTCTTAAATTGTAGAGGCTGATTAGCCTAATGGGAACTGAGTGTCCTCAAAAAGTTGATTAAAATAATGTTTACATTACTTTTCTTTGTAAAACTTACAAGCTTTGTGAACCTAATTGTAAAGGATCAGCCTTTAGCTTATGCTTAATTTTGATATTTTATTATTATAATAAAAACATTGCTAATTATTACATTTTTTTATTTTTATGGTAACTCCTATAATAAAAAAAATAAATATTGTGCATTGTAACTCAGACTTACAATTATTTTTTCGGTGAATATAGGTTGTATAATCATACTAAATTGCATTGTATGTCTGAGTTACAATTGTAATTTGGAAAACCGTTTTTCGTGAAATATCATTGTAAGTCACAAAAATATATGAAATACATAAGTAAACAACGTATTAGTCATACTGGAATGTAGATTATACCTTTTTACTTGTATTTACAAAGTTGGAGGTCCCTAGGACCTTTTGAATTTTTTAAATCTTTGATTCACTCTACTGAAAAGTAAGGAAAAATGAGTTACAATGTTTTAAATTGCAGGTGTCGATATATATATATATATTTTACACAGAAAATGCACAAAGGGATTCATCTATAAACTTATTTAAACTTACGTGTTTTTTGGATTTGAGCAATGTAATCCCCTTAAAGCTTAATTTCAATAACAAATCCCTTAATTTAAAAATTATTCCGATAAAAGACCGATCCAACCACATCCCACTTTACGGAGTATACAAGAAAAATAATCCCTACTTAAAAAAAATTATTTGTTTAGATTTTATTTTACCACTTTGTCAACTAGTCTGTATATTCATGCCAAATTACAGTTTTCTAGTACTAATTCTTTGAGCTAAGCTGCGGAAAGACAGACAGACGGACATGGCAAAACCCTAAAAATGACAATACATCTTTCCTTAAAGTGCTTATAGTATCCACAAATATGTCAGCATTTGGCCTGCTGTCAAGGTAACAATTAATGAGGCCAATTGGTCTCACGGTTGGGCTGTTATTGGCTTGATGGATACGCCATTCTGGTGGGCATGTAAGAAGTTGGTGCTGCCACCGTCCTATAACATGCATATATTGCTGCGGAACCAATAACCGGAATCGGCATAGTGACCATGACAGTTTAAAAACATATATACAGATGGATAGGCTCTCTTACCGATGGATTATCTATAGTAGTGTATAATATGAATTAATTTGTATGAATTGGTAGCTGTATGCCCAAGCACAATAAAATAAAATAATTTACAAAATTATAATACTCTGATACTCAATAAAACCCTCGCATCTATAATTACTGCAAATTACGCTAAATATATGCAACATACCAACAATGTTCTCTGACGCATTGACTCGTCTGTTCAGCTCATATACGTCCATGGCGTAGTTAAGCTCGGCCTCCACCTGGTCGGCATGTTCCTTGTGTGGCACACAGAAGCAGTTCGTCACTTCCACGATACCCTTGTCGCAGGTACCTATGCATCACAAAAACATAACCTCAAAACTGTGTTCAACACATCATTTTTACCATATAATACCTACACATTTTATTGTCTTATATGAATCATACAATTAAAAACTAGCAGTTTCAAAATACCGAGGCAGAAAATTCAATAAATAAGGCGACTTAGAATGTATCACCAATGTATGAACACATGACAGACGGCATCAGTACAAATGTACGATTTCATGCCGAAATTGTAGATCCTACCTAATGTAATTGATGCAAAACCAATACTTACCCAACAAGGTACCAATAACTCTGTGCGAGTCTGCATTTCGGCGCTCGTATGCGTCTACAATTTGAAATAATACTACGGGGTGAATCTTGACACTTAAGTTAAGCGCCATGTTGATTTGTGAAGGTTTATTTTTTTAAACAGCGTTCCATAGCAAAAAAAGCAAATCAAATAAGCTATGGAAATTGGAACTTCCAGATAGCTCATTTGACAGATAAAAATTACAAGAGGCATGACGTGAAAAGTCAATACATTGAGAATTAACAACCTTTTTTTTACGAGAACTGGAAATCCTCATGGATGTCCTCAGGCTTAGATAAGTCCTCAGTTTTGTGACGGGCGATGAAGTTATGATGACGAATAACTACCGGAGATTTATTGTGAAGGACGGCACTATATATGTCGGGCATGCCACCGTCCAGGCGAATCAATCCGTCACACTATCTCCTAGACACAACCTTGTAGCCAGAATTATCCATCAGCAACTTGCTCTAAAATACAGTCTTGTGGAATCGGAAGTGCCGTACTATAGGTATGTGCCCGACCCAGTTCTCGAACTTCATCCATAATCGCACAAACAAAACCTTCAGTTTCCCCAAAGTGGTCGCCGAAATCGAAACGTAGCCAGGACACAGGTGCAGAAAATCTACATCAGGCCCATGAAGCCCTTTGCCTTGCTATACTTTCTTGCGGTCATCGGTAGTACCTAAGTACTATAGGTTTGCGCCAATTCTCTTTAGCCATGGACAGCGGGGTGAGTCCGATGTCCACTGCGACCTCACCTCGGTGCACACCCACCTCGGCTTTTAAAAAATATTCTTTGAGACTGAACACCTCGCGTTTGTGGAGGGTCTTCGCATTTAAAAAACCTCGACCTCCGCACTTCCGCGGGATTTACAGTCTCATCACCGATGATTGTGCGTGAGTGCGTGAGTGATGCATCCGGTTTACGGTCAGCAGTGTACGAACTCTCCCATCCAGGGCGTGGAGTTCGGTCTGAGACCATTTGAGTAAGCCAAAAGAGTACATTCAAATCGAATTATTCCCAATAGTCCCCTCTAGCCCTGTCCTCCGGGGTGACAGCTGGGAATTGTCTTCCCAATTTGTGCCGACTGTTCCCTTTGAAAACTGACTAGAGGGGACAAATGGGAAGTCTGTATCTCAGTTGTCACCGGGGGGGGGGGGTGACATTTGCTATGATTCCTTCCTTCCCAGAAAAAAAACTGTAATTACCATAGATTTCAGCTTTTTTATTTCTTATGCTACATAGAATCTAAAAAAAAAATTAACACAATGTCAACACGCTTACAACATTAGAAAAATATTACTAACTATTTAGTAAGTAAATAAAAATGTCAAAAAAGTTATATAGAATCAAATAAAACAAAAAACAACATTATGTTTCCTTTAATAGGTACAATCACAGATTATTAACTTTAATTAATATTAATCGTATAATCACAGATAATCAATAAGGGTAAAGTTACACGTGCTTATTAGTCGCATGCTTATTTGAAATCTTGCTCATTGATTTTGTGCCTTGCGCCGGAGATGTCATGACACAAAATAGAACGTCCGTCGATCTCATTTGTACTTGCTTATTTCAAGAGTGCTTAGAGAGAGATGGAGGAATGAGATCGATTCGAGTCGTTCGATTTTGTGTCATGCTACCTGCGGTGCAAGGCACAACATCAATGAGCAAGTTTACAAACAAGCATGCTACTAAATTAGCACGTGTAACTTTACCCTAATATTTACAATGATGTTTTTTGGGTTCCGTACCCAAAGGGTAAAACGGGACCCTATTACTAAGACTTCGCTGTCTGTCTGTCTCCAGGCTGTATCTCATAAACCGTGATAGCTAGAAAGCTGAAATTTTCACAAATGATGTATTACTATTGCCGCTATAACAACAAATACTAAAAATTAAAAATAAATATTAAGGGGGGCTCCCATACAACAGATATGATTTTTTGCCGTTTTTATAGATAATGGTACGGAACCCTTCGTGCGCGAGTCCGACTCGCACTTGGCCGGTTTTTTGAAATACTAAGAATTATACACTGTGACTTTTTAGTCGTCTTACAAAGATGGTACACTCAATGTATCCGACATAAAATACCTATAGGCGCGATTTTTTTTACCTTTAATAATTATGACATTAGGTACAAAGAAAAATAAATAATACTTACATTAGAATTATGAAACATCCTGTTAATAATGTTTGTGTCAAACGCTAGAACATACCTACCCAGCACTGAGGACACGAGTCGAGTAGATCATCGCTCGCAACAGGGTGTTTCAACAACGTCATGCGTCATAATACTGAATAATATTTTTATTTTTAAATTATTAAAATCACATAAATACGAATTTTTTTTTTCGTGAATGTTTAGTAGTCATTGGTTACATGAAGTGGGCTGCCGTTGTAAGACGACTAAAAAGTCACGGTGTATACCTACTAATTATGTACTATACTATAGACATAAACTTAATGTCTAATTGTTTCCAAAAAATTTCCGACAGACATATTCCCATGCAGAAATTCCATCTGCATTTCTTGGATGTATTCGTCCTTGAGTATATATTTCTTCTGCCTTTAATTTGATTGTATGTAGTTAATTTTTATTTGATTCTATGTAGCATAAGAAATAAAAAAGCTGAAATCTATGGTAATTAATTTTTTTTTTCTGGAAAGGAGGGAATCGTAGCAAATGTCACCCCCCCCGATGACAACTGAGAAACAGACTTCCCATTTGTCCCCTCTAGTCAGTTTTCAAAGGGGACAGTCGGCACAAATTGTCACCCCCGTGACAACTAGGGAGACAATTCCCATCTGTCACCCCGGAGGACAGGGCTAGAGGGGACTATTGGGAATAATTCGTTTAGAATTTTCCTGCTAGAAAAACGTTACCCCAGCAAGAATCGTTTTTTCCGTTTTTTTTTCCAAAACGACAGCGGACACACATTTTGTATGTGGGGGCACATTTACAGCAGATAAGGCACCAACTATACGTTCGACTCATATAACTCTAGGAGACACTTTCTTGCTGGGGTAACGTACACCTCTAGGAGACACTTTCTTGCTGGGGTAACGTACACTACTTTTGGTACCATACTTATTGTTTGGGTACTGTTGGTAGTTGTATGTATAGGTATAGATTATGGATTTAGTTCGCCACTACCACGCTACGGATAGATGGCGCTGTTTTTATGATGACGGAAAATACGGTTGAGAGTACCGTCTATCTCCATATAGGTATATATAGTAGTCTTTGGTCTCAACTCCGACTCCGCTGCGATCAGACACTGAATTGTCGTCGTCGCCTCGAGCTGTAAACATCAGGGTTCTGTAGTACTCTGTGGTGTGGGTAGACTTCAGGTAGACTTGTAAGTAGGTCGCGTGATGTCCACTGACCACTGGCGTACTTGCGATTCATTTTATGTCCGTACCAATGACTGGATGTGACTCAGGTTGGCTGGACAAATCTTCAAAATAGCTTGCATTTAACTAGGTCATTAAGTCAGTTTATGTGACGGCTAAACACCCTTATTTCAGAATTTGTGACGCTACAAAATCTTAGATAATCGATCGAAAACGTGTCCAGCCATCTTGAAAAACCACTTTTCGCTGGTCTCTTAATCTCGGTAACGGAAGTGATTTTGACGACTTTTTGCATATCAACGGGCGTCACTTAAATTTGTGACGGGCACCGAGCTAAAAGTTTTGTGATAAGTACAGTGGTTTAGTAGAAAAATGCAAAAATCTGTGTCCAGCCATCTTGAATTTACGTATAAAACTTATGGCTGGCACTTCCAAATCTCAATAACGGGTGCGTTTTCGAATATGGTTCCTTTACTAATACTTGGTGACGCAACGTGTGACAGTAATAACGTTTGATTTATGGCGTCACATGTAAGGGTTTACGAGAAATCAATAAAAACTTAATGTCCAGCCAACCTGAGTTCAAGATGGCTGGACACATGTATCTCCACTGCCTGATGATCTACGACCTTCGAAATTTGTTCAAAATGTTGTGACGGGGACGATAATGATAACCTGAAATTGTGACGGAGAAACTTTGCGTAGTTTCAAAGATATTGATCATTTAAATTTTCCCATACAAACATCCATTAATATTGTGAGGTGACCATAATTTTACATAAATAAAGGATTTCTTTTTAATCGATTAATTGGCCGGTAGCATCCACGCCTGCTTTGTATTTGATTTTGATTCTGAGATCTGATTCTTCATAGTAATAAAAGAAATAATTGTGAACCTAAGGTTTGTCTTATTGAGACATATACGAAGTACAGGCGTCTTTGAAATGACGAAACACAAACTTGACAAACTTTTTGCTAATACTTTAATTGATGACCCAGCAGAGGATACAATTTCTCTTTTTAATGACAACGATGAGATTAGTGACGACAATATATTTTTACATTGGTTCAATGAACAGGTGAGTAAAGAAAAAGAAAATGTCGCTAAATGTGAACCCGGTAATGTACATAACTATTTGTACTTTCCCATGTATAAAGCCCTACTCAAAAGACTTTTGAATAAATTGCCACTGTGGTCAAACGTATAGTATCCTATTTTTAAAAATGAGAATAAAGCTCCGTCTTCTTCTGCTGCGGAAGATTATTTTAAAACCTTAAAAAAATTAATATTTCGAACTAAATTAACTCGACACCGACTAGATAATTTTATTATGACTCATACAGAATTTTTAGATGAGGAACTTAAATTAGCAATGAGTAATTTAATATTGGACGCAAATAAAACTAAAAAAAATATCTCAAGAAAAAAACGCTGCAAACATTATTTTTTCATTTAAATACCTTCAGAGCATTAGTTTAGTTCTCCTGACATAATATATACCTACTAAAAATAATAGATATCTGCACGTAAATAATCAATAACATTTAAAAATTACACCCCCCCCCCTTCCTCACTTCTACATTTTTGTCTTCTATTGATTTAAATATCTACAGTTCAGTACACCAATACACGGATTTTCGTCCATTAAAGAAAACACCTTAAAATATACTTGTCCTACATAAAACCTACAATATTGGTTACCCTACTGCAGTGTTTGTATGGGGAAATTTAAATGATCAATATCTTTGAAACTACGCAAAGTTTCTCCGTCACAATTTCAGGTTATCATTATCGTCCCCGTCACAACATTTTGAACACATTTCGAAGGTCGTAGATCATCAGGCAGTGGAGATACATGTGTCCAACCATCTTGAACTCAGGTTGGCTGGACATTAAGTTTTTATTGATTTCTCGTAAACCCTTACATGTGACGCCATAAATCAAACGTTATTACTGTCACACATTGCGTCACCAAGTATTAGTAAAAAAAGAAAACGCCCCCGTTATTGAGATTCGGAAGTGCTAGCCATAAGTTTTATACGTAAATTCAAGATGGCTGGACACAGATTTTTACATTTTTCTACTAAACCACTGTACTTATCACAACACTTTTAGCTCGGTGCCCGTCACAAATTTATGTGACGCCCGTTGATATGCAAAAAGTCGTCAAAATCACTTCCGTTACCGAGATTGAGAGACCAGCGAAAAGTGGTTTTTCAAGATGGCTGGACACGTTTTCGATCGATTATCTAAGATTCTGTAGCGTCACAAATTCTGAAATAAGGGTGTTTAGCCGTCACATAAACTGACCTATTGACCTAGTTAAATGCAAGCTATTTTGAAGATTTGTCCAGCCAACCTGAGGCACATATGACTGGATCCGACATAATTATGTATCATAATAATTGTTTTATATTTCAAAGTTCATTTCGTTAATTTGATTAAAAGTTAGTTTTTTTGTTAATTCCTTTTCCCTAAGTGTTTTATTTATTACTATCATTAAATAAAATACGAAACTATAAAATAAAAAAGCTTGATTTGCCGTTTTTTTTTTTCATTTATATTTACAGTTTTCTACATTTTTTTTTTATACAGTTTTGCTATGAGATGAGGTTGGCAACAACACTGCGTGGAACTTTCTAAAACGGAATATGTAGATCAACAATCGTTCCAAACAAACTTTATTCTAATACAAAAAGGCTGGTTTTACGTGGAATAAATCACGCCATGACAGCGTCACGCCATCTTCCGTCACGGACTACGAGTCGGTTTTACTGCCTAAGTGCCTAGGCGCGCATGTAGATGTCTCACATAAAAAAAATCGTTTAAATCAATGCGCGTTTATCCTAAGGGATGATTCTGATTAGAGCGGGCCGTGTACGTGGCCCGGACGGGGAACGGATTTGAAACGTACATTTGTACGTACGTTCGTTCATACATTTTGTATGAAGCAATTCATATTACACAGTGCATGTTCCGAGCCCCTGTCGACGCCACGGTTGTTGCACGGTCCTGCCCCGCCCCCTCCTCGTCCCGTCGTAATGCGGTGGTACCTAATGCGAACACTCTTCCGTACTGCGTACGGGCAGTGCAACGCAAAGACTACTATGACTAATTTGACGACACGGTTGGCGCAGTGGTCAAGCGATTGACTGCTGCGCTGCATGTCGCGGTTTCGATTCCCGTACGGGACAAATATTTGTATGACCTACAAGTAGTTGTTCCGGGTCTGGGTGTTTTTCTATCTATAATATGTATGTATTTACAAAAAAAAAATGTATATATTTAGTTTATCAGCCATCTAGCTACCATAACACAAGCATTAAGTTGCTTAGCTTGGTACTAGATGGTGCTGTGTGAAAATGTCCAGGGATATTTATTTATTTATTTTACTATACATAATATATATGGGGCAGTGTGAGCGACGAATGTTTAGTGAGGAACCACGCGCGTTCTTTGTTTCACTGAAGGAAGATTTGTTTGGAAAGTTGGTTTCTTTAGTTGCATGACTTTACGGATAAAATGGACGATAAAAAATTAATCGAACTTGTCCGAAAGTATCCTGAGTTGTATGACATGAGTACATGACACATCAGAAATACATGGATACAAAGTTCGATATATCCAAAAAATTTATCTTCATCGTCTGGTAAGTATCTGCATAGAGTGTTAAATTCTCCGTAAAGTTCACGCATTCACCAAAGAGGATGCACGCTCCATAAAGAAAACTCCATTATAGGTAACTACAATAATTGGGAATCATTCCCAGCACTACGCGACAGTGTCGACTTATAACCCGTTTAACACTCGGTGTAATATAAATCGTGCAGCACGGACGGGTCCCGGCCTGTCCCTGCCCCGGCCTCGGCCCGGCCCGGGCACGGCCCGCTCTACTGAGAATCATCCCTTATTTGTCCAGACAATTTAGATGTCCTGCTATTTTAATATAGTTTATCTATAGCTATTCTCTTTGGTTTGTGTTGTTGGTTGCTCAGAAATAAATTATGTTATGAAACTGTAAAAGTTATTGAAATTTAAATTAATAGTTAGTTTTTTTTGTCAGTAGCTACTTAGAATAGTAGCATGAACAATTTAAATTTTGTAGCTTATACTGTTAAACTAGAAAAGGTAAATCATAATTTGGTTGGTTAGTTCAAAAGTTATTACTGTTTCACTTTCCATTATAGTTTATAATCTTATAACTTTATACCATTTAAAAAATGTCCAATGGTTTTAAATGTAGAGAAGGACATTTTTTAAATGGTAACATGGTTAATACTACATTAATAAATCACAAAAGCTTTTGTTTTCAAATAGCTAATATTATTCAACTTTTAACAATTTCCCATAATTGGGTCAACTTATCCAAATCATCACCAACCTCTTTTAGGTAAACAATCCATTTCAATTGCGATGTTCAACTAAGAGCCATTACCTAGAATCTATGTTACTATCAGTATTAAGAACAAACTTTTGGAAGTTTTATGTCTTAAGCATTAGCATACTATTTACAAATAAATATCATCCTTTGGTTATTTGTCTGTAGCGGCTGGAACTGTGGTGTGTATACGGATGCCATGCATCTCAGCAATCTCACTCTTTAAGGTTTCAGTTACCAAGCGGTGCTGCTTCACTCGAGATAAACCAATAAATTCCTTAGCTTCCACATTCACCTGAAAAGTCAGAAAATAGATATTTATTGACTCAATATACAGGGTGGTAGATCCACTGATGCTAAAACAGTTACTCCATAATATATTCTGTACATCATTCTGAACCCTCCCACATGTAAATTTTGCATCAGTTTTTAAAAGAAACCAGCTGTTTCCTCCAAAACTGCGATACCTACTCGGTCAAAATGTGTGGAACAGGTGTTTTTTTTTTAAATCATGTACTGAATACTTGGTAACTGTTTTAGCGTCAGTGGGTTATCCATCTTGTATTATGCCATCACATGAGATCAAGTAGATACAGTAGCACTTTTGTGCAATAAGTAGTGACAACCAATATATCGCCAATCATAGCACACATGGGACGTAAAATGTCTATGAAAATAGTTTTATTGAACTCTTGGTCAGTGGGTAGCATTAGGGGCTTTGCTGTCAATACCTCACTAAATCACAGAAGTGGGAATACCTCATACATAGCGCCGCATCCCCCCGAGATGTCCTCGACGCTGACGTAAGTGATGCCGGGCAGCGAGCGCTTGAGCGTCTCCGACAGCTGCTGCTCCTTGGACGCGCTATTGCGCTCGTACGCGCTGCCACCGTCCGCCGCGCTGGCCACCTGCGCCTTCCGTGCCTGATGATATACGCACACATCAGCGACAGCAACAGTATCTAGAGTTCTCAGGTTATAGTGGTTACTGGTGAGGTACCACTTGAGTGGCGAGGGATACCAACAACGCTTACCAGCTGATTTCTGACAGGTATCAAAATCTTAACCAAATTACGAAACATTTTGTGGACTATTATAATTAGCAGTAATAATTTAGAACGAACGATGAATAATTATTTTTCCAATTGACTATAGGATGGTTACATTCCGTTTTTATGTCATTTTAAAGAAATTTTGAAGTAAATTTTCATTCAATAAGCTTTTCTTCCTGCTAATTTTATGAGTAACCTTGCAAAACCATAACCTAGAAGAAAACTAAAAGTAAATGATGCAACACGTTCCGCACTCGGCAGATCAGCCATCCAACCGTCAAAAACATAAACAAATTAATGTCATTGTCAAAAATTATTAAGAAATACGTTTTTATAGTCTATTGTAAATGTTTGTTACCGGCTTGCATGCCGTTTTGATTCATTTGATTGATTGCGTTGGACCAAAAAGTACAGCCCGCGCCAAACTTTGTGGCCGCCCCGAAACTAGGCTCATTGTATTGCGCAGAACACAAAATGTACTACTCGCGACTATATTCAAGGCGGTCACAAAGTTTGGCGCGGGCTGTATGTATTTAGATCTCAAACTTTATGGTGGCAGAACTGATTCCACCGTAAAATCACGGGAGCCCCCCCCTTCTATGTCCGTAATGAAAGTCTACATTTAGAGCTCTGAAAAACGGTAGGCATTCTGAGCTCTAAATGTAGACTTTCATTCCCCCTCCCCTTGACGCATGCTCGAGACAGCCCGCGATGCCAAGCCAGTAGTTGTAAACCAGCCCATAAATAATCCCACTCAGATCCAGCATGTCCCTTTGCTGCCACCCCAGCAACACCCCAAGCCGAGGCTCGTACCCCACAGGGGGTGCCCTTAGCGCGCGGTCGCTTAATTTACAAGTTTTATGCTTCTAGTTGAAGGTCTTACTCTCAAGGGATCCACGGGATAGTCCGTTCAAAGCAGAAACCAGCCTTAATACTCGATATTCTATATTGATAAAGTAACATGGAGCTACTTTATAGAGAAAATACTTCTCTATGAGTGATAATTAGAGGCAACAAAGTCTCAAAGATTAATGTTAAGGTGAATGCTCCAACCAGCCCGCGAAATTCAAAATTTCTTGCGTTTTTTGCAATTTGCAGGCCAGTGGTAGGTTGTATGTTGATTAAAGTATTATTAATAGACATATGTAGTTACAGAATTATAATCATCAAAATCATCAATAAAACGCTCACCGTTCATAAAGGTGTAGGAACAAAAAAAAACAGAAAAAGTCATTCCTACAGCTTTATGAACTTAGAGCGTTTTATTGATGATTTTGATGATTATAATTCTGTAACTACATATGTCTTACAGCCGCGAATAATATTTTAATCAACATACAACCTAGCACTGGCCTGCAAATTGCAAAAAACCCAAGAAATTTTGAATTTCGCGGGCCTGGTTGGAGCATTCACCTTAATGTATATTTGAGTACCTTTGAGCACTTGGAATGGAATGGAACTGCTCCTAATGGAGCAAATACAATTTTTTTTTGTAGGTGTCAACATTAATGACTTGTGTCACTGTCAAGTGTCACTGGCATTCAATGACAGTTTCCCTACTTGCTTGCTTATGTAATATGTTGTCGGTTGAGTCAAAAACACGTGTGGTTTTATTACATTTTAAGAAAAATATGCAATTATTATAATTTAAAATGCCTCCATTCAGGAACGGACTTTTTAAAAGAAAAGCTGGCTCTGAAGAGTCAAAACAAAATGTTCCTACAAAATCTTCTGACGAGGTAAGTCTGTTTTTATTTTAAAGTTTCGCATTGTTGCACCACGCTTTTTTTACATCAGCACTGCATACTTTTTGTGTACAATTTAGTGGCTAGTTAAGTATTTTACGGGAAATAGTAACCTATTTCCCGTAAAATACTTAACTAGCCACTAAATTAGGTTAGGAATATTCTGTTATTTTGAAGATGTTATCCCTTAAATGCAATAATTTAAATGAAGCTTATAACAGTAAAAAAAATATTTAAAGGCATTGAAGGTATTGAGGAGCTTGTGACTAAATAATAACAGCCACTTGGGTCGATCTTTAGGTTAAGCCGGGCTTGCCTAGGATGGTCTGTGGATTGGTACCACCTATTACATACTGAGTTTCCTCCATGCCTCGGAAAACACGTTAACACATTCAGTGCCGGGAACCCACCTGGTGGGTCCACTCAAGTTGTACTTGCCATGCTGGGAACCCACCTGGTGGGCTCATTTTAAATGTACATTTTTCTTAGCAAATACAGCATCAAATTATGTAAAAATAAAAAGCGTTGCATATTTTAACAAGATTAATAAGAATACGGCGTGGTTTCAAATTACAAGCATTTTTATTTTCAATAAATTTTTGAAAACTTGATCCTATTTCAGGGGTGGAAAACCATTCAAACGACTTTAAATCATTTCTAAAAATAATTATTTTTACATTTTATTTTTAAGCATATGACAGGGTACCTTGGGATGTGTTGTGGTGGGCCTTGAAAGAGAAAGGTAAACACCTACCACTGCTCGTCTCTGCACCACCCAAAGGTTGACTGATAGAAAATGCCTATGGCATTAAGTCCACCTCTGTACTTTGTGCTTCAAGTGTTAAATAATTAAATAAAGGTATACCTGGGAAGTATGTAGAGTTGATTTGTGCTATGTACAGTCAATCTAGTACAGCAGTTAGTAGTTCAGTGTGGCTGTAGGCTTACATCAAGGGTCAGCTTTGAGTCCTTACTTCTTCCAGTTGATTATGGATGCTTTGATGTCGGACATACAGGTATACATACTTTTTTTAGGGTTCTGTATGGAGACCCTATTACTAAGACTCCGCTGTCTATCTGTCCGTCTCTCACCAGGCTGTATTTTATGAACCGTGATAATTAGACAGTTGAAATTTTCACAGATGATGTATTTCTTTTGCCGCTATAACAACAAATACTAAAAAACAGAATATAAAAATATTTAAGTGGGGGCTCCCATACAACAGACACGATTTTTTTTACCGTTTTTATAGATAATGGTATGGAACCGTTCGTGCGCGGGTCCGACTCGCACTTGACCGGTTTGTAATTGGTAAAGGAACCTTGCACTGGCGTCCCATTTGATTTTGATTACATTTTCTTGGGTACTTTATGAGTTATCTTCTATAATACGGGTTTTATCTTTTTCGTCTATGTGGATGATCTGCTAAAACTTCTAGTAACCATGGAAAATGAATAGTCGACAAGAATTAATTTATAGCACAACAAAGAGTGGAAAATTACTTTACTTTCGGAAGACGGTGGCAAAAAGTCAATGAAACTAGCAAAAGTCACCGACTTCCGAAAGAAATATTCGCCATTTTGCGTTTTTTTTGGAAGTCAGCTTTTAATAATAATGTAAGTAATATGATATGATCTAATGTAATTTTATTTCATGTTTATTAAATTTTTTATTTTGTGTGTTGTTTGGGAATTGTTTGGAAATTTATCTTTGGTATGGTATATATCTCTTTTCTGAAATTTATGAAAGCAGCGGACGAATTTTTGGACGCCCTGTAACCCTTTTATACTTGTACATATTTATTTCTATTATAGTTTTGTAGTTTGTAAATAATTAATATAAATAAATCCAAGCACTTTTATTATTAAATCATTTGTCTTTTCTGAAATAAATTATTATTTTATTTTTATGCAACATTTTTAATAGTATATCGTGTTTATAAACTTATCGGCCATGAAGTTTAAAAGAGCGAGCTCATCTCTCTCAGTGAACACTTTTTCGCGCGAAGTACGGCGAAGGACGTCTATGATTTAAATCTATGTTGTATTTGAAATAATGCACTACTAGTGGTAGTAGTTAATCCAGCAAAATGTCATCACGTCTGCGGAGTATCGCTAGCAAATGTTATTTAACCCAGTATAACAAGTGAAGGAATAGGGTGGAATAATATGTAATTAATAGAGTTGGGTGGTTCACACAAAACTAACTGTCAAAGGATACCTACGTATAAATGCAATGCAACGTTTGTAATCATTCAAAATATTTAAAATGTTATTAAATTCGCTAAGATATTTGCGATTACGTAACTTAAATTAATAAAAAAAAATTGAATGAAAATCTCATAAAAGGTTGAACACTCCTGTCACGGGATCAGAGCGGGCGATTTTACTTTTTCTATTTTTTATTTTTTGATTATTGCACATCTAGGGCATGAAAATACCCCCACAGATAATAAGTGTAGCGACAATACCCCCTAAAAACTCAATTTTACCACTTAGTTTAGGGTTTTAAATCTTAGTTCCAAACCTAATGCCGAGAACCCTCCAGGTGGGTTCACTTTAGCGCAAACGTAATGCCAGTGACCCACCTGGAGGGGGACCCACTTGCAATATATATGGTGGGATAGCACATGAGTTCTATGAAACGGGGGTGGACTCGAATGGGTTAAGCAGTTGGTCCCGGCTGTCATTTGTACATATATCTTTGACAGTCGATAGGGGTAGTCAGTGGCCCAAAAAGTCTGATAACCAGTCTTACCAAGGGTTATCGTATTACCCAGTACTAACTGGGTTGTGGAGGTCAGATAGGATATATAGGATAGGCAGATGATGATGAAGGAACTCAATATCCTAGGAGCGTTATAAGAAAAATGAAGAAGAAGAAAACTCAATCAATAACTTTTCTTTTTATACTGTAATAGCTGGATGTGAACAAGTCATGGCAAGTAATATATGTATTACGTTGTTTCCAGTCAGAGGATGGATCAGAAGAAGAGTTATTGACGGGAGAGCTGGACGCTGACGGCGACGTCACCGACTCAGAGCATGAAGACGAGGCTGGTGCAGTTTCAGATCATGAACAAGATGTAATTTCACAATTATTGGGTTATGCATGCTTACTATAAATGTCACATCTTAAAAAAATACTGTTTTTATTGATTATTTGTTAGAAAAAAAATACACTAAATTCATATAATATTTAATTTTATTCATATATTCTTTCTGAAGTTGGTTTTGGCATTTTTGAAGGTTCTTTTAGTTTTCGAGTGGCATAAACAATAAAGTGACAAGTGATTACAGGTTGCCAAAACCAGGAGGAGAATCCTCATGAGAATGTTTTCGGAAATAAAATCATCAAACAAATCAGTTCATAATTTAATTGAACAGTTGAATACTTGAGAACTTCTTTTCTCAGAGATGATTAAAAAGAACAATTAAATACTTAACCAAAAACACATAAACCAAAGCTAGTCATCATATAGGTAATATAGAAGGTTGTTAATATCCACAGGAAGTCCTGTTTGATGACAGTGCGGACTCCACCTTTGGAGATGACGACCAGGCAGACATTGCTTCAGAAGGATCATCAGTAAGTGCTTACATTTCTTCATGTACTATATTATGCATTTATGAATGAAACAAGAGCAATATTCATGTTAACACCTTTTTTTTATCGTGATCCACTGTTCAAGTGTAATTACATTAATTGGTAACTTTGTGTTAATACTATAAAATGAAATGATTGACTTCACAGGACCTCACAGATTCAGAGGCTGATGATGAATCAGAAGAGGATGATGATGATAATGACAGTGACAAGCAGGAGAGTGATGATGATGAAGAGAGTGTGGACAGTGGGGCAGAGTCCGGAGTCACTCATACACACTCTGGTGCCAGTGACTCAGAAACAGACGAACCTGCTAAGGCCACAAACCAGAATGCTTCCAAAGGCACAAAACAGAAAGCTTCTAAGGACACAGAACAGAAAGCTTCTAAGGACACAAAACAGAAAGCTTCTAAGGACACAGAACAGAAAGCTTCTAAGGACACAAAACAGAAAGCCTCTAAGGACACAAAACAGAAAGCTGTCAAGGAAGTAAAACAGAAAACAAAAGCACCAAAACAAGACAAAACAAAAAGCAAATCTGATGCCAGTATAGATCGACTAGCAGATACTATTAAGAAAGCAAGTGTAAATATACAACCTGTAGGACAGAAAGGTAAGTCTGAATTTACTACTTGTCTAACATGTTACTTGTGTAATGAAGTCCAACTGCAGGTGAGCAACGAAGCCTAGTGATGTGTCATGTGAGTTGTGTCTGCAGTCTTAATGGTTATTTTTTATGTTATTTCTTTGCATAGTATATTGTATAGAATCAGATTCTTATAACCTAACAGACAGATGTGTTGGACTTCACTAACTACACATGACTGTCTCATGTAATTTTTGTTTGCCATTCAGAAAGTCCTGATCATCTATTGTTTATTGATTATTATTGTGACCTTAGTTTTGTTCAGATTCAACAACCAAATGTTATAAGTTTTTAAATTGTCATGGTCACTAACATTATAATTAACACTAGAAACGGGATATTTACCATGTCCACTGTTTGTTTTGAGTTCCCGATATTTCGGCGCTGTTGCAAGCACCATGATCACGGATAAACTGAAGTTATTGCGGGTGGGTGTTTATGAGCAGACAAATCGGTCTACCCTCTTTCTTGTTCGTTTTTTGCACTCAGTACCGCTACCACTGTCACTCGCAACTCGATTCTGTTCCCGACACACGAAACTCACTGTGTCCGATCGCGAACTTTTTTCAGCACTTTTTCGGTTTTTACATAACTGAACCACTGGATTTCATGCTCTCGACAGTTGAAACCCATCCTCCCGGTTGAAGTTCCTATATTTAGGTGATCTCGATAGCTTCTCTCACCAGTCTAGGAATATAGTGGCGTTCTGTCGAGATGATCTGAGGGCAGTGTAGCTCAATCCAGTGATTCGATCCTGACTCCAAAAGATGTTGAGCTATGGCCGATTTTTGGGTATCATTGTTTTTCACCGCCCTGATATGCTCTGATAATTATGCGACAAGCTACCGTCCGTTTCGTCTGACCGATATACGACTTACCGCAACTGCAGTCTACTTTATAAACACCGGGCTTTTCCAGCGGAAAGTTGTCCTTCGGCGAACGCAGCATCTGAGACACTTTTCTGAAAGGAGTGAAGACAGTCTTTACAGCATATTTCCGAAGAATGTTTGCAACCTTATCTGTCACTCCCCTCACGTACGGCAAAAATGCTGGCTGCCTCTCAACCTCGCACTTCCGGTGCTTACAACCAGTTTTTTGTTTAGGTTGTGCGGGCTTCCCTGTATATCCGTTTCTCTGTAGGACCCTCTGCACGTGTGTCAGCTCAGCACTTAAATGTTCCTCGTCGCATAGATCGTATGCGCGGTTGGTGAGTGAAGTCACTACAGAGTTCAGGTGTCTGGGATGGTGGTGAGAATCAGCGTGTAGGTATCGATCCGTGTGAGTCAATTTCCTATAGACTGAGTGGCTTATAGAACCGTCAATACGGACCGCTATCTTTACGTCCAGGAATGGAATGGTTCTCTCATTTTCCATCTCGTAGGTGAATTTTATTTTACCATGAATACTATTAAGGTGTGCCAAGCATAGTTCTACCTCTTGTTGGTCTCCTTCAATTATCCCAAAGACGTCATCAACATACCTTCTCCACAGTTTTATAGGTGTAGATGCAGTGGAGACCGCAAAGTCTTCAAAATGTTCCATCCAAATGTTGGCTACCACTGGAGCCACTGGACTACCCATGGCTACACCATCAATCTGCAGGGAGTATTGACCTCGGTATATGAAATAACTCGTAGATAAGCAGTGATGTAGTAATTTCACATATTCTACAGGGATGTTATTTTCTTGCAATTTTACCTTAACTACTTCCAGTCCACCACTGGTACATTGGTAAATAGGGACTCAACATCGAAGCTGACCATTACGTCATTTGTTTGGCGATTGATGGATTGCAAGATGTCAATGAAATGTCGAGAGTCTTTCACATAGGATGTTGAATGTCCAACTAATGGCTGAAGAACCGAAGCTACATGTTTCGCTAGGTAGTATGTGGGCGAGTCAATCTGACTGACTATGGGCCGTAGCGGAACATTCCGCTTGTGCACTTTTGGTAAACCATATACATAGTTTAGGGGGCTGTATATTTCTAGAACGGAGCAAGTACTTAGCTGTATCATCTGTGATAATATGTTGATACTTGTGGAGTCCTACCGCTGAGGTGCAATGTGTGCCGAGAATTCTTATGTGTAGGTAATGTGGAAGAAAACCCCGACATGTGTGTTCACCAAGCAGCTTTATTGAACTAACTTAAATAAAGTAATGTGCATGAAATAAGGTTCAAACGTAAGTACATGTGATCGCGGGCGTCAGCATAAAGTTGTCGAGCGTGCTCGTACATGCTCCCAAATCACAAAAAATAAACAAAATGTAAAAATAATGTAAACAGTAAAAGAAACGTAAAAGTAAATAGTTAATTAAACAATGTAAATATAGGATACTAAGTTCGAAGCTTATAATTATCTAAATCTAACAGCTTGCTGGCGAGGTAGCTCTGTCGACCTTGAGCGCGCAGCTGGTGTCCTGGCTCATCCGTGGTTGCGGTTCGCTGATGGCTTGCTCCTGGTCCGGGTTATCAGCTCTGTAGGTAACTCGAAGGCCTGCACCATAGCGTTTCCTTAGTTTGAGACTGATGCATAGACAAGCCCCAACAACAACGATGAGCATAAAGCTATACAAGATATAGCGATGTGTGTCGTGGGAAGTTGCCACCTCGTTTAGAGTATCCTGATGCATCTTCACCTGTTCAATCCTGGCTTTCAAAGTCTTTATCATAACTTCATGATGCTCAGCTTCAAAAGTATAGTTGTTGTCTGCTATGAAGTGATTTATAGTCGATTCTCTCAAGTAAAGCTCATCTTCAGTCACGCTTATCTCACTGTGGAAGTTGTTATGTGAGCGAATTATAATGTTATCTCCTTTCAGCATGCATCCAGGATCAAGTGAGATAATACCAGTAGCACTTAATTGTTTCGATAATGTGCCAGATGGACAGAAAATGCGAGTCAAGCATTGTTTACAACAGGTGTAGAGCCACGCGCCATCATTGTGTAACTGTATCCACTTATCACTGCAACTTGATACAGTCGTGTGGCACGCTGATAAGTTCTTATTGTTTACTATAATTTGTGCCTCACACATCGTTGTGGCTTGCTTTATGTCATAAACCGGTAAACTCAGTGCACATAGTAATTGGTGTTTTCTCAGTTGTATACATGTGCTTAGGTCGTCGTATGTTAGAGGCATCAACACATCCTTCTTGAGGTTTATTGCCAAATATTCAGATGTAGGCATGATATGCTTCTCTGTTTGTCCTTGTATCGAAGGTATAGGTATGACTCGGCTTAGCTCGTACTGTTCATTGTTCACCAAAGGCAGCTTAACTTCAAAAAGGAAGAAGTCTGTCGTTAGCTTGACGTGTACTCGGGACAATTTATACATCTGTCGAATGCACTGATGGCTGTTTGTGCAGGGTAGCGACAGGTCACTTGGTAACTGTCCGGATATTATGTTTAATTGTTCTTGTAACTGATCTGGCTTCAGTAAATGTGCATCGACGCGTCCGCCCTTTACATCAGTCACTAAGTCGAGCAGTAATTGTTGAACTCTCCTTATGTTGGAGATTATTAAGTTGGCAGCTAAGGCAGATGACATCACATTGAGTGCATTGCTACGGTCCACGTGTATGCGCTCGTTTGTTTCTTGGAACCGTTTGTTTATTAGCGTAAATTGCTTGTTCATGATATCCTCGTTTCTCTTTAAAATATTGTACTCGCCTTCCACTATCGATGTTTGTTCCTTGTAGAGGTTGAGTAAATGGTTTTCGTTTGTCTGTATGAGGTTGATATCACTATCGTATTTTTTGGCAAAGTCTTCGTCAAGGACTCCAAATAGATAATTTGCTGCATAGCCAATTCCATTTATCAGACCCCTTTTCTGGCGCGTTCCATGTTCCGATCGCAAGACCTCGTTATAGTGCTGTATTTCTTTGATTTCGTGTTCTAGTTGAGAGGCGATGGATATCAAGGCTGACTCTTCCTTAGTCAGACTGTTCAAATGTGTGACGTAGTCTGCCACGTTTTGTAAACTTCGCCAGTATGTTGTCATATTGTAATACACAACCATTTTCCAGTCGTCTTGTCGTATTTGCATCTCAGCAATTTTATCGAAATAGACTAATTTTGCTGACGATAATGTGGTGACGTTCACTGTAGTCTGTTGCAGTGATGTAGTTATGCATAAGGCAAACGTGAAAAATATGCAAACGTAACTGTTTAGGGATCTTTGAGCAGGTTTCTTCCGCTTCGGTCTCTCAGTTTTCTGTTGTTCGATAGGCGTTGTGTCACCTTCACTCTCTACGCACCCTGTATCACTCTTTTCGACCGGTAGTCGTGATAATTTGATGATAGGGCGTTTCAGAGTGCCGTTTTTTGTTTTCAAGGTCACCACTCGTACGTGTCCATCCTTACCAGGATGTGTCTCCATAACCCTTCCTAAGAGCCACTTAGAAGGCGGCAAGTGATCCTCTTTTATCAATACGATGTCGTTGATCTCAAGATTCTTTGTTGCATAATGCCACTTGCTGCGCGTTTGAAGTGTTTGAAGGTATTCAGATGACCATCTCTTCCAGAAATCTTTGTGCATTTTTTCCAGTAGCTGCCATCTAGTTTTAATGTTTCTGATGTCCTCGTCTGGTGAGAGTGGGCTTGACAGTATTGGCCCTCCCACTAAGAAATGTGCAGGCGTTAGGCAATCCAGATCGTCAATGTCGTCTGTTAGAGGAACCAACGGCCTAGAGTTGAGACACGCTTCAATCTGGGCTATCAGTGTGTAAAACTCCTCAAATGTCAGCTTCTGTTCGCCAATGACGCGTTTCAGGTGGTGCTTCATGCTTTTGACTGCGGCCTCCCATAGTCCTCCTGCTGACGGCCAAACTGGAGCGTTGAACTGCCACTCAACTCCAAGGTTCCCTAGCTCACTCAAGAGTTCTTCGTTGATGTAGTGCATTAACGCCTCTTTGTGTTCCTGTACGAGTGTTTTGGCAGCGCCTACAAAGTTTGTGCCGTTGTCCGAGTACATGCACTTTGGTGTTCCTCTCCGGGCACAGAAACGTTTGAAAGCGCCGAGAAAGGCTGCAGTACTCAAGTCTGAGACCAATTCTAAATGAATGGCCTTTGTTGCAAGGCAGACGAATATTGAAATGTAGGCCTTGGACGTCTTAATCCCTCTGCCCTTGTTGGCCTTGACTTCTACTTGTCCCGTAAAATCTACGCCTGTGTGCGTAAATGGACGCGATGGTGTGACCCGGGGCTTTGTTAAGTTTCCCATCAGCTGTTTGTTAGTAGTTGTCTTGAAACGATGACATTTGATACACTTGAGAATGTGTCCTTTTACTGTCCTCACACCTCTGAGTATCCAGTATTTGTTTCGCAAATGTGTCAGGGTAAGTCTTGCTCCCCCGTGCAGTGTCGAAATATGTGACTTGTCGATCAAAAGTTCTGTGAGCCGAGCCTTGTGTGGTAATATAATTGGATGTTTTTGTGAGATCTTCAAGGCTGATTCTGTTAAACGTCCCCCGACTCTCAAGAGACCTTGTTTGTCTAATAATGGGTTTAAATTAAGTAGACAACTCTTTGAATGCACCTTGCCATGTTTCTGTAAATGTGCAATATCTTCGCCAAAGTGTTTATCTTGCACTGCTCTGATAACAACATTCAATGCGTTCTCAAGTTCAACTGTAGTTAAGTAAGGCGATCGCGCATTGTGTTTGTTGGCCTTGACTCGTAAAATCCAACTTATAATTCTGACGACACGTGTAATAGAGCTATGTTTGCATAGAAGCTCTTCGATAATCGTTGTTGATGTTTGGGATGCACAGACTTGCTTCTTGTACTTGTGTTCTAATGTAGGAGTTTCGAATTCTGTCGAATGATCTGGGATGTTGTTTTGTATCAGCCACGTAGGTCCCTCCCACCAAAGTTCGTGTTTAACTAGTTGTGACGGAAGTAAGCCACGACTAGCGCAATCCGCCGGGTTTTCCTCGGATTTAATATGTCTCCAACACGATGGCGGCAAAATGTTTGAAATTTTCGTAACCCTGTTCGCTACGAATGTCTTCCAGCGGGACACGTCGCCCTGTAGCCATCCCAGAACGACCATTGAATCAGTCCAAGCTTGTATTGTTACTGTATGTTTGTTTAATGACTCTATCACCTTTTTTGCTAGTCTGGATAATAAGTGTGCGCCGCAAAGTTCGAGTCTGGGCAGTGTCATCAATTTTCTAACCGGTGCGAGCTTCGTTTTCGCTGCTACTACTCGAGTCATGTATTGGCCATTGTCTTTGATACTTCGGCAATAAATCACACATGAGTATGCCTTTTCTGATGCATCGCAGAACCCATGTAATTCAACTGGGGTGTGTGTAGCCCCCATCCATCGAGGAATAGCGATCTGACCTATATATTTGAGGTCGTTCCTGAACTCTTCCCATTGTTTCTGTACACGTTGTGGTACGGGATCGTCCCAGTTGAGGTTTGTAGTCCACAGTTGTTGGAAAATAAGTTTGGCCTTTATTGTAGCAGGTGAAAGCCAGCCTAGTGGATCATATAGCTTCGACATTTGAGATAGCAGCGATCTTTTTGTAACGATAGCGCATGTGTTTGTTGTTTCCACTGGATGATGAAATGTAAATTGATCTGTAGAGGGATTCCATCTAACTCCCAATGTCTTGTTTGTTTCAGCGTGCTTGAAGTCTATCATGTTTTGACTAATCTGATCGGGTTTGAGATCTTCTAATATGCGTCCGTCGTTGCTCGCCCACTTGCGCAAGTTGAAACCACCTTGTTTGAGTAGGTCGATTAATTGCTGTTGTGTGGTTTTGGCTTGTTGGATATCATTGCTTCCGCCGAGGAGATCGTCGACGTATAGCTGACCGTCCAATGTTTCAGCAGCAAGCGGGTATGGAGCACCATCGTCGTTAATAAGTTGTTTTATTGTGCGCATCGCTAAAAAGGGCGCAGACTTAGTACCGTATGTTACGGTGCACAGCTGGTACTCTTGGATCTTGTCTTCCTTGGAATCTCTCCACAGAATCTTCTGTAGATGCTGGTCTTGTTCCTGTATTCCGACTTGTCTGTAGAACTTTTCAATGTCGGCGGAATAAACAAATTGGAACCCCCTCCATCGTAGGATTAATGCCTGTAAGTCCTGTTGAAGGTTTGGCCCACACTCCATTAGCTCATTAAGACTGTGGCCCGAAGTTGTTTTGTTTGAGGCATTAAACACAACTCGGAGTTTTGTAGTAGTGGAGTCCAATTTCATGACACCGTGATGTGGTAGATAGCAACTCGGTTCCAGTGGTCTTAAACTTTGTTTCATGTGATTGAGACGTATGTATTCAGCCATGAATGCCTTGTAACCTTCAGCAATAGACTGGTCTCTGGCTAGTCGTTTTTCCATTTGTCGGAATTGTGCCAATGCTTGTGATTTTGAAGAACCTAAGTGTCTCTCGAATGCCTGTTTCATGGGTATTTTGACCTCATATCTGCCGTCAGACTTCCTGATAGTTGTAGTTGCGTATAATGTTTCGCAATATTGTTCGTCTGATGTCAGCGTTGTACTCTGTTCAGTTATTTCTTCCATTTCCCAGAAACGCGAAATGTCTTCTAGGTTGTTAAGCACTGCATGGCATTGAAATGTTGTGGTGTTGCCCAATAGAACCCATCCTACTTTAGTCTGTTGAGCTATTGGTGCATGTATTGGTCCTCGCAGAATCCCACCCATGATTATTTGAGCGTAAACTTCAGCGTCCAGTAAAATGTCAACTGGCCTGGAAATGTTGTAGTTAGGATCCGCGAGGCTGATGTTTTCTAAATGTGGCCACTGTTGGCGCTCAAACGTGTAATTGGGTAAATTATTCAGCATTCTTGTCATGACCAGCGCCTCAATGGTGAAGTTGTAGTTTTGATATATGGACTCGCAAGTAAGTACTACGGTTCCATGACTTTTGTTGTTCGTGATGCCAACTCCTGAGACGATTGCATCTTGTTTTCGCCTGTGAAGTCCCAATCGCTGAGCAGCTGATTCCGTAATCAAGTTGATTTGGGAACCTTGATCAAGTAGAGCCCTAAGTTTTGTAGGCATTCCATTTTCAGCCATAACATACAGTTCAACTGTGGCAAGTAGAACTTCGTTCACGTTCCCACCGACGTGATGTGATTTATGTTGCGGAACGCTTTTAGGTGTCATGTTATTAGCAGGAATTGCATGTTGAGCCCTTTGTTGTAAAGCATCATGTAACGTCGTGTGATGCTTGTTATTGCACACTTTACATGTTTTCGCGGAATTGCATTGTTTGTCGTTGTGGCAGTACATACAATTCTCACAGACTTTCAATTGCGCAATTGTATTCATTTTATCTTCTGGCGCCATACTTTGGAATGTTTTACAAGTTATCAATATGTGGTCTGACTTGCATAATGGACATTTTCTTTCAGATCGAGCATGATAAGTCTTTGCTCTGTTGTTGTACTTCTTAGGTAGACGTTTGGAAGAAAATTCCTTGTCTTCACTGTTGTTCATGTTCTTTGCCTCATGATTCGTGGAACTAGTCTTGTTATATTTTCTGTTGACTGGCTCGAGAGCTGTGAATTTGCTCTCCAAAAAAGCCATAAGCTCGTCGAACAAAGGCAGATTACGTGGTGCTCTTCGGCACTCCATGTACGAACTGTAGGTTTCTGCATCCATTTTTTCTGTAAGTATGTGCACTAAAAACGGATCCCACGTAGTGGTATCGACTCCGAGATTGCGTATGGCGTGAATCGTTTCCAAGGTCGTGTCGTGGAGGTTTTTTAGTTCTTGAGCAGAATGTTTGTGCGCAGTTGGCTGGCTTAAGAAAATTTGAATTTGCTTTGTAAACAGTAGCTGTACGTTGTTGTACCTTCGGGTGAGTATATCCCAGCATGTGTCGTAATTTTCTGCTGAGACGTTGAGATGCTGCACTAGACGCTCCGCTTCACCTTTCAGTTTGCCCTTGAGGTGCTGCATTTTTTGAGTTTTACTCAGCAAGGGATTGTTGTGGATGGCTTCAGAATAGAGGTCCATGAAAGTTGGCCATTGAGCATAGTTGCCATTAAATACCGGAATCTCCAATTTCGGCATAGTTTGTTGTTCGTGAGATGTATGGCTAAGTTTTTGGTTTAGTTGTCTCTTGATGGCTTCGTAAGTATTTTCATGCTCCGCATACTCCTGTTCATAATCTACTTCCGTGCCGATGAGTAGATTATCTATTTGCCAATGTAGATCGTCAATAGTTTTCCAGCGCGCCTGTAATATCTGCAGTTTGTCTTGTAGTTCCCATTTTTCAGAGATAGTGTTAATGTCAATACCTCGTGCGACTCTTGACAAGGCTCGAAAGTTTGTTCGCTGTTGATTAATCAGCTCATCAGTTTTGGACAACATACCTTTCTCTTCCGTGCTGACATTGTGGTGTTCGTCACCTTGACTACTTGTACCTTGTTTAGCCATGGCTTCGGTCTGTGTTATGTCTATCAGCAGAGCACATGTAGCTGCGTAGAGCTCTTTCACGGACAGGTAAGCCCCAGACTGAATGTAATCGTGTTTGTTATCACAAAGCACTGTTAGTTTTATGTGATTGTTGTCGAACTCACCCCACAATTCTTCAAGTGTCTCTAGCCGTTTTCTTGTATACTCGGCAGTTTTCCGAATTGCAGAATCTTTCTTAATGTTTGTAGAAATCTTCTGTACAGTTTCAGCAATGATTTGTTGACGTTGTAGTAGCCCTTCCATTGTAGTAGATGTGTTGAAGAAACTAGTCGTCTGTTGTAGTCACTGTCACTGATAGAAGAGTATGTTGTGGACTTGTGTGTCGACTGGTTCTGTTAGTTCCGCGTGAGCAGATGCCCCTCACCAATATGTGCGCCTTCTCAACTTGACTGGTGAGACCCGCTTGTAGGAAGCCAGCCAAGCCGATTCGCTATTGATGAAGACACCTTTTGTCACACTTCACTTGTAGCCTCGAAGGACCAAAAATATGTGGAGTCCTACCGCTGAGGTGCAATGTGTGCCGAGAATTCTTATGTGTAGGAATGTGGAAGAAAACCCCGACATGTGTGTTCACCAAGCAGCTTTATTGAACTAACTTAAATAAAGTAATGTGCATGAAATAAGGTTCAAACGTAAGTACATGTGATCGCGGGCGTCAGCATAAAGTTGTCGAGCGTGCTCGTACAATACTCCTTTATTATTTTGCGTGTACTGCGGTTCGTTCGTGCCGTCGGGTTGTAGCTTACTTCCTTGTAGGTGTTCACATCACTGCAAGAAAATAACATTGCAAGAAAATAACATCCCTGTAGAATATGTGAAATTACTACATCACTGTTTATCTACGAGTTATTTCATATACCGAGGTCAATACTACCTGCAGATTGATGGTGTAGCCATGGGTAGTCCAGTGGCTCCAGTGGTAGCCAACATTTGGATGGAACATTTTGAAGAGTTGGCGGTCTCCATTGCATCTACACCTATAAAACTGTGGAGAAGGTATGTTGATGACGTCTTTGGGATCATTGAAGGAGACCAACAAGAGGTAGAACTATGCTTGGCACACCTTAATAGTATTCATGGTAAAATAAAATTCACCTACGAGATGGAAAATGAGAGAACCATTCCATTCCTGGACGTAAAGATAGCGGTCCGTACTGACGGTTCTATAAGCCACTCAGTCTTCAGATTATTTTTAATAATTATTTAAGGTTTTTAGTATTGTTTTGTGTTAATTAAGTTAAATAAATCCGTCCTAAGCTGTTAGGAATAAGCGTTATTGTAACGGATGCCTAATCACGGAAATAATAGCCCACAAAAGTTTTCCCATACAAAGAGGGCACCTTCGCTCTGATTGGTCAGAGGGGAGGTAGTAGTGCCGTGTGCAAATTTTAAGTGTTATGATTGGCTAGAGCCGTCTTTAAAAGAGGGCCCCTTCTCGTGGTCAGGCATTCCGAATCCAGCAGTACCTCAAGAATAATCTAGAAGATAAGAAGAAAGAACTCTGAATAAAACAAGAAGAAAATCCTCAAGAAAATAGTATTTATTTCACTCCTGCACCGTCACTCTCTTCAGTCGTCATCCCGCCAGCGAACCCTCTCCACACAATATTCTACACCCGCAACATTTGGTCCTTCGTCAGCCGGATTGGGTTTCAAGAAAGAAAACTGAGAAGATGCCTACGAACACAAGATCAAGATCGGTGCAGTCGAAGACTACAACTACGAGTGAAAGCAACGCCACGTCGGATACTACGGGCACCGGTACGACGGACTGGAGCATGATTACGCCGAGTGATTCTACAAGCGCCACGACTATGAACACGTCGATTTCAAATCGATCGACACTCACAAGAAGATCACCGCCGAGTAGCATCCAAGGACGTCAACAACCCGTACATCGACCCACGAATACTGCTGGAGAAGAATCAACGTCGGGGGACGTAACTCGTACCACCCCCCCGACCCGTACCATCGAAGCGTCGATTCCCGCCCACCATGAAGAAAGTCATCCTACGCCGCAGATTCAAGAAAGAAGTGTCGCCGTGAAAACGCGCCTGAACGAAGGAAGCACACCTACGTCCAGAGAAGAGAGTCTGCAGCAGCCTCGCCCTAAGAAGATGACCCGCGATCTAGACACTCACTCTGTTCGCTCGTCACATAGGAAGAGAGCAGAAGCGCAAGCAAGAATGACAGTGGCACTAAGGGAACTAGAATTAGCCGAAGCACGTTCCAAGGTCGCTCAAGCCGAACTAGATCTTCTAGCAGCAGAGTCAGAAGAAGAAGATGGAGTCGGAGAAGAGATGTTCGAGCGATCCCGAGAAGTCGAACAGTGGTTCATAACGACCGGAGACAGACCACCTCTCAAGGAGCAGCCAGCCAAGCCAGCTGAAGAAAAGAAGAGTGACATTCAAGAATTAGCCTCAGTCCTACTCAAGCTTTCCGAGAAGTCACGTGACACCATTCCATCAAAGCACCTCGAACTCCCTCACTTCAACGGGGCCTGCGAAGAATGGTTGGCCTTCAAGAGGTCATATGAAGACATGGCCGCTTCGTTCAACAACAATCAGAACTTAGCGCGCCTCAGAATAGCAATCCAAGGAAAAGCAAGAGAAGCCGTCCAAAGCCTGCTGTTCACCGCTGAAGATCCACGTGAAGTCATCAAGGGGCTGGAAGCAAGATTCGGAAGACCTGGAGCACTGGCACTAGCTGAGCTGGAAAAAATGAAGAATTTGTCAAAAGTCGGCGAGAACCCTAGCGACATCTGTGTTTTCGCAAGCAAAGTAAAAAACGCCGTCGAAACAATTAAGGCCTTGAAGAAATCCCAATACCTCAGTTCTCCTGAAACACTGAGGATCATAGTAGACAAGATGCCAACATCCATGAAATTCCGTTGGTTTGCCTACCACAGAAATAGAAGGGATGAAGATATTCAAGAATTATCACTCGTCGAAGCGTTTTTAGAATCAGAAGCCGACATGTGTGGGGACTTTGCTCCACCTGAAGTGCCCTCGGAGCAAAGAAAAGGAATAAGAAGACCCGTACATATGGTTCAAGAAGCGTCTCAAGAAAAATATAAGAAGTCATGTCCATTCTGCGAAGAAGAACATTTCGCGTTAGAATGCAAGAAGTTCAAAGAATCCGACATAAATGAAAAATGGGATATGATCAAGAAGGCTAAAATATGCTTCAAGTGCCTTCGATTCAAACACTCAAGAATCAACTGTAAAGCGCCGGTCTGCAAACAATGTAAAAGATGGCATCATACCGTCTTGCATTCCGAGAATCCACCAGTAGCGAAGGAATCGAATAAAACCCACTCGGGAATTACAACCGAAGAAAAAGTCGCATCGATACACAACGCCAAAGGAGAAGAAAAGGCTTACTTGAAGATCATCCCAGTTGACCTTTATGGTCCAAAAGGTCAAGTCCGCGTACTAGCATTGTTGGACGAAGGGTCGACAGTCACACTGCTAGACGCATCGGTCGCCGAGGAGATTGGAGTCGAAGGGAAGCAAGAAAAACTCACAATCGAGACAGTCGGCGGGAAGTTACTAAGAAAAGAAAGTTCACAGAAGATCGAGTTCAAGATAAAGGGGGTTCACAAAAGGGAGAAGAGATCCATCACAGCGAGAACCATCGACGACCTGAAGCTGTCCGAACAATGCATCAACAAGGACACCGTGAAGAATTGCCCACACCTAAGGGCAATTGAAGGTCAACTCCTCTACGTCACCGAAAGGCCTAAACTGCTGATAGGCCAAGACAACTGGGGCCTGATAGTAACAAGAAGACTGAAGAAGGGCAAACCATCCGATCCTGTGGCCTCCCTAACCAACCTAGGGTGGGTGCTACACGGATGCGAAGCGGGGGCGACTGCCTCAGTAAACTTCACTCACTACGGCAGGTCGACCACCGATGAAGAAAGCGTAGAAGAGATCGTTCGAGAACATTTTCAACTGGAATCTCTTGGGATTCAAAATCGATCGCCAACGAACGACAGCGATAGAAGAGCTCTAGAAACCCTCGAGAAAACTACGAAGAAGCTATCAAGCGGTCAATACGAAACCGGTCTCCTGTGGAAGAAAGAAGAAGAAACCCTACCCAATAACTACAATCAAGCAATTCGACGCCTGGTCAACATTGAAAAGAAGTTGGATCGAGATCAAGAAGCTAAAGAACATTATGAGAAGCAGATCCAGAACCTAATTGAAAAGGGATACGCAGAAAAAGCTCCAAAGAAGTCAAGTGAGGGAAGAACATTCTACTTACCTCACTTTGCCGTCGTGCATCCAGTCAAGAAGAAGCTGAGAATAGTGTTCGACGCAGCTGCCAAGTTCGAAGGGAAGAGCCTCAACGATGCCTTACTCTCCGGTCCAGACCTACTGCAGTCACTATTTGGCGTGCTGCTACGCTTCAGGGAAGGACCAGTGGCCGTCATGGCCGACATCCAAGACATGTTCCTTCGTGTCAAAGTGAGAGAAGATGATCGAGACAGCCTCAGGTTCCTATGGCGAGGAAACCGAAGAACTGGCAAGCCTGAAGAGTATAGGATGTCGTCAATCATCTTTGGAGCAGCATCATCACCAGCAACAGCCATATACGTGATGAACAAGAACGCAGAAGAATTCAAAAGCACCCATCCCGAAGCAGTACAGGCGATAAATAGAAACCATTACATGGACGACTATCTACAGAGCTTCCCAACTGCAGCTGAAGCAAAGAAGACTTCAAGAGAAGTAAGAGACATCCACGCAAGAGCAAACTTCCATCTGAAGGGTTGGGCCAGCAACAACACAGGGGTACTATCGGAAATTGAAGACGCGAATAAAGCCGATTCCCTGCAACTAACAAAAGAAGAGAAAACCTTGGGACTAAGATGGCTGGTAAAAGAAGATGCACTAGCTTTCAACGTCGGCCTGCGTAACACGTCAGAAGACCTTCAAAATGGAAGAAGAACTCCAACAAAAAGGGAAGTTACGAGCGCAGTGATGTCTACGTTCGATCCAATGGGTTTCGCGACACCAGTCTTGATACAGGGCAAGAAATTAATTCAAGACATCTGGCGAACAAAGGTAGACTGGGACGAGCAGATCAACGAACCACAAAAAGAAGCCTGGATGAATTACCTAGAAGAAGTATCATCGTTAGTAAAGCTGAAGATCCCAAGATGCGTCTCACCCCGCGGAAGAAAAGGACAACTACATACATTTACCGACGCAAGCGAAGAGGCCTACGCAGCTGTAGTCTACTGGAGGACAGTCGAACCAGACGGAAGAGTCCACGTCTCCATGATCGCCGGCAAAGCACGAGTAACGCCGACAAAACCAGTCTCAATTCCAAGGCTGGAACTACAAGCAGCGTTGCTCGGCAGCAGACTAGCCGCCACGATCGAGGAAGAGTCTGACCTCGAAATCACAAAGAAGATCTACTGGACAGACTCCAGCACAGTACTACAGTGGATACAAGCGGAACCAAGAAAATTCAAGACCTTCGTAGCCAATCGACTAGCCGAAATAGAAGAGAAGTCCAAACCGAGTGATTGGAGATGGGTACCAACCAAGGAAAACCCAGCAGATGACGCCACCAGAGGGACTCCAGCCGAGTTCGACCACAACGCCAGGTGGTTCAAAGGCCCATCCTTTCTCCGTTGCCCAGAAGAAGAGTGGCCATTTCATGACTTCAAACCAGAAGGAGTCATGCCAGAAGAGAAAAACAAACAAAAGGTGATGACAATCAAGGTCACAGAAGACGTCCTCTTAGACGTAGAGAGGTTCTCAAGCTGGGGTCGACTACTGCGCACGACAGCCAGAGTGGTTGCCTTCACAAGCCACTTGTTAAAGAAGACACGTAAGGCGACCACCACTGCCGCACGTCAGAAAGAAGAGCCCTGGAAACCCCAAGGAAAAACCCAGAAGAAAGCCAAGAAGATCTCAACTCAACTCGTCAACAAGGAAGAAAAAAGGCGGCTGTACCTGCCCCTGGAAGAAGAACACTTAAAGAAGGCTGAAGAATTATTGATGAAAATAAGTCAAAAAGATAGCTTCGCATCAGAGATTAAGAGTTTGAAAGCAGAAAAACCCCTAGAAAACGCGAGCCGTCTTAAGAAGATCGACGTCTACATAGGAGACGACGAAATAATCAAACTAAGAAGCAGAACAAAGAAATTCCGTGACGATGGCGAAAGAAAAATGAACCCCATCATATTAGACGGGAAACAAAAAATAACGCGCCTCATCATACAACATTATCATAAAAAATTCCTACATGGCAACACAGCAACAGTGATGAACGAGTTACGACAGAAATATTGGATCCTGGGATTAAGAGCGGCCCTAAAAACAGTCGCACACAGCTGTCAATGGTGCAGGACAAAGAAGAGTTTACCAGAAAAACCTCCGATGGGAGACCTACCAAGCGAAAGGCTGCAGCACCACCAGTTCCCCTTCTCTTGCGCGGCCGTGGATTATTTCGGCCCGATGCAAGTCACACTTGGAAGGAGGACCGAGAAGCGCTGGGGGGCCTTGTTCACCTGCCTCACCACCAGAGCCGTACACCTAGAGCTAGTGCCCTCTCTTAGCACGAACTCGATGATTATGGCACTCCGTCGGATGGCAGCCAGAAGAGGAACTCCGAAAACCATATTCAGCGACAACGGGACCAACTTCGTCGGAGCCAAGAGAGAGTTAGAAGAAGCTGCGCAAGAAAAAGGCATCGAGTGGAAGTTCATACCCCCGGGCGCCCCAAACATGGGAGGCGCTTGGGAGAGACTCGTACGAACAGTCAAGACAGCGCTAGCGGTGGTCCTCAACGAAAGGAACCCACCTGAAGAAGTTCTCCACACGCTCATGACAGAGGTCGAACATATCGTCAACTCTAGACCTCTCACCCCCATCAGCGTGGACCCTGAAGATGAAGAGGGTCTGACACCGAATCACTTCCTGCTGGGGAGATCCTGTGGAGCAATGGCGCCGGGAGAGTTCGACGACACCGAACTAATTGGGAAGGCAAACTGGAGAACCACCCAAAGACTCGCTGACCACTTCTGGAGAAGGTGGGTCAAAGAATACCTGCCTCTCCTCATGCCAAGGAAACTCGAGGGGAAAGAAACCAAAGACCCCAAGGAAGGAGACGTCGTACTAATCGTGGACTCAACACTACCACGAAACTCATGGCCTCGCGGAGAAGTTGTCAAAACGTATCCTGGACCAGACGGAAGAACCAGAGTGCTGGACGTGCGGACGTCGGGAGGAGTACTTCGCCGCCCGACTCGACGGATCATCGTGCTGGTTCCCGCTACATCGTCGCCTCCAGAGGATGCAGTGCTTCGCACCGTGGGGGAGAATGTTAGCGACGAAACGTAAATAACCTATGTATAACTTATGTAATCATAATAACTATTAGCGTAGATTCACGACTGATTAAGTTAGAAAGTGTACATATAAGATTTAAGATAGTTTTTACTAGTTTGGAATGTTTTATATAGGATTTAAGGTAAACTCATTAGTAATTCTAACTGGAAACACAAAGTTAAGATAGATTCATTAATAATTCTAATTGGAAATGTGATAATAATCTAGTTAGCGTAAATTCTTATTGTTGTTATAAGTGTTGTACATTCCAGTCACCAGGCGGCATCACCTGCGCCATAGTAACATGTAGCTTAGCTACTAGGAAACGTTACCGTAACGGGGACCGTTTTAGTTTTTCGATTATTTTTAATAATTATTTAAGGTTTTTAGTATTGTTTTGTGTTAATTAAGTTAAATAAATCCGTCCTAAGCTGTTAGGAATAAGCGTTATTGTAACGGATGCCTAATCACGGAAATAATAGCCCACAAAAGTTTTCCCATACAAAGAGGGCACCTTCGCTCTGATTGGTCAGAGGGGAGGTAGTAGTGCCGTGTGCAAATTTTAAGTGTTATGATTGGCTAGAGCCGTCTTTAAAAGAGGGCCCCTTCTCGTGGTCAGGCATTCCGAATCCAGCAGTACCTCAAGAATAATCTAGAAGATAAGAAGAAAGAACTCTGAATAAAACAAGAAGAAAATCCTCAAGAAAATAGTATTTATTTCACTCCTGCACCGTCACTCTCTTCAGTCGTCATCCCGCCAGCGAACCCTCTCCACACAATATTCTACACCCGCAACAATATTCCTAGACTGGTGAGAGAAGCTATTGAGATCACCTAAATATAGGAACTTCAACCGGGAGGATGGGTTTCAACTGTCGAGAGCATGGAATCCAGTGGTTCAGTTATGTAAAAACCGAAAAAGTGCTGAAAAAAGTTCGTGATCGGACACAGTGAGTTTCGTGTGTCGGGAACAGAATCGAGTTGCGAGTGACAGTGGTAGTGGTACTGACTGCAAAAAACGAACAAGAAAGAGGGTAGACCGATTTGTCTGCTCATAAACACCCACCCGCAATAACTTCAGTTTATCCGTGATCATGGTGCTTGCAACAGCGCCGAAATATCGGGAACTCAAAACAAACAGTGGACATGGTAAATATCCCGTTTCTAGTGGTAATTATAACCAAATGTTAGCATTGAAGTGAATAGTCACCCTATTCACTGGGGAGAACGTATAGCATAAAAATTCATGAAAAATTGTGAATTATTGATTTCCCCGATGAGTTTAGAGAGTGTAGTGTTCAGACTTGTAATGACCCTCGCCACTTTTGTGTAATAGATGCAATGTATGGTAAAATTGTTTGTGCATTGTGTGAGTCGGCTACCTAGACAATAACTTATTTGGGAAGTCCTACAAAGCAAGGATCAGTTGTGGGCTGGAACATTCATGTTTGGGCCGCATAAGGAGGCTAGGCGTAATAGGGTATTTTACTCTGAAAATATATGATTGAGATAGCTTAGGCAAAAAGCAGTCGAAAAACGTTTTAGTTCATCAAATAGCAAAATAAATTTTAAAATTCAATTCAAAGGTTTCAGTTTTATAAATCTGTTTCACAACACCATTAAATAGTAGTCGCCATGTTATTACATCAAACGGCTATGTAAACTTAGAAGTGTCAACTGTCAACTACATAACACAAAATATCACTTCATTTGTTTACACAGCCAACTGACGTCATGACTACAGAGCAATATGGCGTCCACTGCGTCCAGCGTTTTCGTCAAAATACGCGCGAAATTTGAAAATGCAATGGATTTTTATGGCACTTATCGATTGAATAAAAATTTTGTAAATTTTTTAGTGCTTCATTAGCAATATAGAATCTAATTGAGACACTTTTCAAAAATGGGTGTTATACCATAAGTTTTATTGTTGGTTAGATAATGGTATGCCGACATCGGGACGTATTTTTGAAGAAATGTGTGAAGCTAGAACGATATTTAAGTCTCGGTTAAAGTGGTGTCTAGTTCATGAGACTCAAATTAACAGCATTCAAAGAACGATTTTCGATCTTTTTGGAAGCATACAAATAGACTAAAGGGCAAGCCTGGCCTCCCTGTTTGCGTCGATGGCGTGAGTGATGCTAGACAAATAGCTGACCTTTTTGTACCATTTTACTGTGCAGTCAATGCCATCTAGGTCGACGCTCAATGTTGAGCCACGGAAATAGCTAGAGTTAAAATAACTGCTGAAATGCTCTTGAACAGAATTAACGCGATGCGTCGAGGAAAATCTGGTCATGACGGTCTCAGCATTGAGCATCTCCGATTTGCTGGTCAGCATTTGCCAAGAGTGTTGGCTATGCTTTTTAGTTTTTGTCTGGGTGGTGGTGGCTTTTGGCCTTGTGTTTTTATGGGTCATGTTGTTATATGCCGAGTGACATGATCAAAACAACAGTGGTGCAGTAGCGAAGGGTAAATTTTTCAGAGGTAAGCCGGAGTACATATCTTTAGATTTTTCAAAGGGAAGCCGGTAGGAATAAATCAAAATCAAAATCAAAGCATTTATTTCAAGTAGGCCCGTTACAGGCACTTTTGAACTGTCGAAACAAAGACAACAATGAAATTTAGCTACAGTCCCAGTCACAAGGCATAAAAACTGTGAAAGTACTGTAGTTGCCCATTCCCTAACGTAGATCTCTATGGAGAAGAACGGGCAAGAAACTCCATGGACACTCTTTTAAATCAGAATATTTTTACAAAAGCTTGGTTACATCATTCATGTTTAGATGGTACATTATGTGAGAGCGATGTAGCAAGATGTGCACGTTAAAAGTGTCCATAGTAAAAACAAGGAAAAGAACAATTCAAAAAATAAAATAATTAATTCAAATAAGCCGTGGCAACCAAGAGATGACCAGTCACAACTGACAGCGCCCGTTCACGAACATGACGCATGTATCAGCACCATTCAACTCAACCATTTTGAAGGGAACTAACTGATCCGACACACGCGCCACCATCAGCGAGACATTTGAGTGAGCATGACATACACTTAACCGCCAGGGCAAATTCAAGTCAAAAAAAAAAAAAATGACGTAGGTTTCCAACGAAGGATAGCTTTCTATTACATAGTACTCACATAATATGGGCTATGCGGTTATATAATACCAAAAGAAATTGAATCTATACAATGCAAAGATAGTTGTACAATCTTCAGCAGCTCCAACAATACTATTTAATGCTATCCATTAATCAGTTTATGCGCCCCTGTCCATGTGGAGCCGGACCGGCATTGAGCCAAGCATTTTTATCAGAGATATAATCGTCCAACTTGTAATATGCTTGCTTACATAGTGTGCGTTTAATGCATGATTTAAATTTCGTCTCATTCAGTTCAAGAATATTTTGTGGAATTTTATTATAGCATCTTAAACAGTACCCCATGAAAGATGAGTCTACTTTAGCGAGTCTGAAGCCCGGCTGAACTAATTGGTCTCTAGTTCTCGTACTGTAATTGTGTCTGTCACCTCTTTTATTAAAAAGATGTAGATTTTTTCTAACGTACATTATGTTTTCGTAGATGTATTGACAATGTACCGTCATGATTTTGATTTCCTTAAACAGTTCCCTTAGAGAATCGCGCCTACGAAGATTATATATGGCTCTGATGGCTCTTTTTTGCAGAATAAATATAGACTCAATGTCTGCAGCCCGTCCCCATAACAGAATGCCATAAGACATTATACTATGAAAGTAACTAAAATAGACCAGTCTAGCGGTATCTACATCAGAAAATTGACGGATTTTTCTAACAGCATATGCTGCTGAACTTAGGCGCCCCGCAAGAGATTTCAAATGAGAACCCCATTGTAGCCTTGAATCAAGCGTAAGCCCCAGGAAAACGGTTTTATCTACGAATTCAAGTTTCTCTTTATTCAATACTATATCACACTCGTTACTTTTAACATTTGGTAAAGCAAATCTTATGCATTTCGTTTTTTTTTCATTTAATACTAAATTGTTTGCTGTGAACCAATTATGGACCTGAAGTAGGGCATTATTTACGTCATCTAGATTTTGGGCCCGTCTATTTATCTTAAAAATTAGAGAAGTGTCATCAGCAAATAACACCATATTTTGAGGTTGGTTTTTCAATAAATAGGGTAGATCGTTTATATATACTAGAAAGAGGAAAGGACCCAATATTGAGCCTTGCGGAACCCCCATTTTTACTTTTAAACCCTGTGAATTAACACCATTTATTTGAACATATTGTTGTCTATCACTTAAATAAGATTTTACCAAACTAAGTGCAAGTTTACCTAGTCCGTAATGCTCAAGTTTCAAAAGCAATGTGTCGTGATTTACGCAATCAAATGCTTTGGAGAGGTCACAAAATATTCCTATTGCGTCTTGGGATGCTTCCCACGCAGAAAATATGTGCTTTAATAAGGTTACACCGGCGTCAGTTGTACAACGTCCCTTAGTGAAACCAAACTGTTGGTCGTGTAAGATTCTGTTGGTGTTAAAATGATTGAGCATTTGATTAAGCATTACTTTTTCAAACACCTTGCTAAAAACTGGCAACACGGATACAGGTCTATAATTATTAGTATCTTTACTATCCCCGGATTTGAAAAGAGGTATGACTTTACTGTAAGAGGTATGACTTTACTGTCGAATCGAATTGAATAGAACCTTCTGGTGCCTATCGTCAAAAATAGTACTGGCGACATGGACGATAAGAACAATTTTACATGCCAATATCTCTTGCCACAATCATGTCGAAAGTTTTTGACAGTGTGCTTAACGCTCAACTTAGCTGTCATATACGTGTTCATGATAACCAATTTGGTTTTAGTTCTGGATTATCTACTGCAGCGCTATATTGAGTGTGAAGCACACTGTGAAGTACTACATCACCACACTCCAGTTTACGCATTTTCCTTGATTTGAGCAAGGCTTTTGACTTGGTTTCCTACGACATTTTATGGAGGAAGATGGAAGAGGTAAAAACCAGAGGTGACAAATACTCTAAAATACTGGGATGGAAACCAAGTCAGTAGTGTGAGGTGGGCTGGTGCCCTGTAGAGGCCTTATGTGTTGGAGTGCGGGGTGAGTCAGGGGGTTCTGCTCGCCAACGCTATTCAACCTATACGTGACTGATCTGATTGGCGTGCTTAGCGCATGCGTGTCGGGTGTCATATTGATGGCGTGTGTTGTAATAACATTAGCTACGCCGATAACATGGTGCTGCTTAGCGCGTCAATCTGCGGGCTAAGGACACTCGTAGCCACTTGCGAGCAAAATGCCAGCCTACGTGGTCTGGCATATAATGTTAAGAAGAGTGTAGTCATGGTCTTTGGGGCCAGGGGTAAATACCCAGAACCAGTACGTTCAGTTAAGATAAACGGTATACGCCTTGTGAGGGTAGACTGAGCTATTTGTGGCATTACACCATGGGAATCCTGTAAACCACTGTTCCTAAAATTAAAGCTTCTTACATTAACCCAGTATGTACATTTTAGAATGCGCTAAATTTGTCCCAATACACTTTGACTTGCTTAAAAAGGCTGAAGATTGTTGCCCTCGAAAAGTAAAAGATCCAGATAGAATAGTTCTGCCTAGAGCGCCGAGGACGACTAATTTATAATAAAATACCAAACATCTGTAAAGAGTTAAGTTATAATTTATTTTTATAAAGTTAAAATGATGGCTGCTGGAAATACGATTCTTTTTCTATTAATAAATTTAGAAATAAGTAGCTGTTGCCCGCGACCTTCGTGCGCGTGACATTATCATAAAAATATTACTTCCCTTTTTGAATCGGATTTTGTTACCAATTTCAAGGGTTATCATTTTTTTGCACGGACCCTAATTATTTTTCTAAAATAAAAGTAGCCTATATTAAACCTTATTACAACAGCTATCTGCCAGTAAAAGTTCCGTCAAAATCGGTCCAGCCATTTCGGAGATTAGCCGGAACAAACAGACAGACAAAAATTGTAAAAAATGTGTTTTTGTTGAGAGGAGGCCGTGTGTCCCAGCAGTGGGAACATTATAGGCTGATTATGCTGTGTTTTTGTTATAAGTGACTATACTTTATTTTCATATGCATTCAGTAAAAATCTGTTATTTTGATATTACAAACGGACACTCCAATTTTATTTATATGTATAGATGTATATTTGTTAATAATTAATCTATTATAAATTACCTAAGGTAACGATAGTGAATATTGAATATTTTGTAATAATGAATGATGGAAACCGGCATTTAAAGACATAAATATTGAAGAATTAAATATATTGTACAATTTTCTCTAACATTAAATATTTTGCATGTCATATGTATCTGACTATGTATTAGGAAGCTCAACTTACTTTAAGATCAAAATGTGCCAATACTTATAACCAAATAGTATAAAACAAAGTCCCTATGTATGCTTAGACCTTAGACCATTAAAACTACGCAACGAATTTTGATGCGGTTTTTTTTTAATAGATAGAGTAATTCAAGAGGTTATATAGTAATATACACTCTTTTGCAAAAAAAACGGGCACCTAAGGAAATTTACGTTCTAAGGTCGATTTGAATTAATTAAATGAAATTTATTTCTTTGACGTAGTCTGTATACTTATAATCGTGTAAATTAATGCGCGTGAAGTGAATTCGGGCAATTAAAAGAAAAAAAAACGATGGATTCTTTAAAACCGATGTACACGCCCAAACAGTAAGAAGTGGTCGGCAATAAAGACAAGATTTTTTTTTACTTTTTTTAATTGAATAAAGTTACAAATGTAAAAACCTAATAACGAGTGTGATCTCCTCTTGCCAAAATCACAGCTTGAATCCTTCTGGGCATGCTTTCCACGATGTTTTTAATAACGTTTTGAGGAATACGTTCCCACTCAATCAAAATCAAAATCAAAGCATTTATTTCAAGTAGGCCCGTTACAGGCACTTTTGAACTGTCGAAACAAAGACAACAATGAAATTTAGCTACAGTCCCAGTCACAAGCCATAAAAACTGTGAAAGTACTGTAGTTGCCCATTCCCTAACGTAGATCTCTATGGAGAAGAACGGGCAAGAAACTCCATGGACACTCTTTTAAATCAGAATATTTTTACAAAACCTTGGTTACATCATTCATGTTTAGATGGTACATTATGTGAGAGCGATGTAGCAAGATGTGCACGTTAAAAGTGTCCATAGTAAAAACAAGGAAAAGAACAATTCAAAAAATAAAATAATTAATTCAAATAAGCCGTGGCAACCAAGAGATGACCAGTCACAACTGACAGCGCCCGTTCACGAACATGACGCATGTATCAGCACCATTCAACTCAACCATTTTGAAAGGAACTAACTGATCCGACACACGCGCCACCATCAGCGAGACATTTGAGTGAGCATGACATACACTTAACCGCCAGGGCAAATTCAAGTCAAAAAAAAAAAATGACGTAGGTTTCCAACGAAGGATAGCTTTCTATTACATAGTACTCACATAATATGGGCTATGCGGTTATATAATACCAAAAGAAATTGAATCTATACAATGCAAAGATAGTTGTACAATCTTCAGCAGCTCCAACAATACTATTTAATGCTATCCATTAATCAGTTTATGCGCCCCTGTCCATGTGGAGCAGGACCGGCATTGAGCCAAGCATTTTTATCAGAGATATAATCGTCCAACTTGTAATATGCTTGCTTACATAGTGTGCGTTTAATGCATGATTTAAATTTCGTCTCATTCAGTTCAAGAATACTTTGTGGAATTTTATTATAGCATCTTAAACAGTACCCCATGAAAGATGAGTCTACTTTAGCGAGTCTGAAGCCCGGCTGAACTAATTGGTATCTAGTTCTCGTACTGTAATTGTGTCTGTCACCTCTTTTATTAAAAAGATGTAGATTTTTTCTAACGTACATTATGTTTTCGTAGATGTATTGACAATGTACCGTCATGATTTTGATTTCCTTAAACAGTTCCCTTAGAGAATCGCGCCTACGAAGATTATATATGGCTCTGATGGCTCTTTTTTGCAGAATAAATATAGACTCAATGTCTGCAGCCCGTCCCCATAACAGAATGCCATAAGACATTATACTATGAAAGTAACTAAAATAGACCAGTCTAGCGGTATCTACATCAGAAAATTGACGGATTTTTCTAACAGCATATGCTGCTGAACTTAGGCGCCCCGCAAGAGATTTCAAATGAGAACCCCATTGTAGCCTTGAATCAAGCGTAAGCCCCAGGAAAACGGTTTTATCTACGAATTCAAGTTTCTCTTTATTCAATACTATATCACACTCGTTACTTTTAACATTTGGTAAAGCAAATCTTATGCATTTCGTTTTTTTTTCATTTAATACTAAATTGTTTGCTGTGAACCAATTATGGACCTGAAGTAGGGCATTATTTACGTCATCTAGATTTTGGGCCCGTCTATTTATCTTAAAAATTAGAGAAGTGTCATCAGCAAATAACACCATATTTTGAGGTTGGTTTTTCAATAAATAGGGTAGATCGTTTATATATACTAGAAAGAGGAAAGGACCCAATATTGAGCCTTGCGGAACCCCCATTTTTACTTTTAAACCCTGTGAATTAACACCATTTATTTGAACATATTGTTGTCTCTCACTCTTCTACAATGACTCTTTTTAGCTCCCTGATGTTTTGTGGAGCAGGTTGCACTGATCTTACCCGTCTCTTTAGAATATCCCAGACATGCTCAATTGGATTGAGGTCAGGACTTCGAGCTGGCCAATCTAAACGACGGATCCCAACTTCTTGCATGTACGCTTCCACGTCGCCAGAACGGTGCGGGCGAGCATTGTCGTCCATAAAAATGGAATCTTCCCCAAATGCAGTCAATGTGGGTTGTGCATATGGAATTAGGACTTCCATTATGTACCGGTGTGCATTTAATGTTCCATTTTCTATGAAAACTAACTCCGTACGCTCCGTCGAATTAATTGCTGCCCAAAACATAACGGAGCCTCCGCCATAAGGAGTGATTTCTTCGAAACACACTTCCGCATAGCGTTCCCGTGGTCTTCGCAGCACTCGCCGGCGTTGGTCCTCTCCACACAAAGAGATTCTAGCTTCATCAGAAAACAATACTCTATTCCAGTCCTCCAGAGTCCATGAAGCACAGTTCCGAGCAAACTGAAGTCGAGCAACACGGTGCTCACGGAGTAATTTAGGGCCCCGAGCTGGGCGGTAACTCCTGATATTGGCAGCCAAAAGCCTCCTTCTGACCGTCCACAAGCTAACTTCTACTTCTCTTACTTCTTCAAGGCTCTTCTTCAGGTCCACACTTGACGCCTTACGATTCCGCAACGCCTGACTCACCAAAAAGCGGTCATCTCTTGGTTCTGTGCATCATTTTCTTCCCGAACCGGGTCTTCTTTTGACCGAACCGGTCTCTTAATACCGTTGCCAAGTCCTCTGGACAGTTGAACGACTCACATTTAGCCGCTGAGACACGTAAGTTTGCGAACAACCTTCTTCAAGTAGGGCTATAATTTTACCGGCCCTTATCGCTATATCACTCATATCAAAAAGTGGTATTAAATGTAAAAAGAAAGATTAAATTGTTTAATTTGCAGAAAATATCCAAAAAGTTTTAAAATATCGTAATCAGTTAAAAATTGTTTCAGCAATTCGCGCCATTAGTAAAGCAATTTTAGAATAATCCACAATAATCATTATTTTTCTTTTATTAATTTTAAATTTGGAACGTAAAGAATCATGCCAGGATGCTTCAAATAAAATGCCAATACATCGTCACATTAATAAAACCTATTTCTTGTTCTTCTTCATTGAAGTAGAGAAAAAAATCTAAAGTGCCCGTTTTTTTTGCAAAAGAGTTTAGTAGAGAAACACTGATAATTTTAGAGGTTTCTACTGTGATGTCGTAAATAAACACATTTTTTTCCACTTACATTGCAAACGCTGGCTGAACCGTACGAGATAGATCAAAATAATGTTCTACAGTATTGTACACCTTAAAAAGGTCTACAAAAAATCCGCATTGGTATATGTCTATCTCTTAGGGATAACCCACAATAACCATTTTTTATCCTTTACTTTTTACGAGAAACAATGGCTTATTTATGAAGCGATTTTAAGAAATACAGCGTTAATCCTTATCCAATTAAGTACCTTAAATACATTGTGCATTTAATATAGATCAATATGGCCCTTTACAGCATGTAATTTAAATGAATATTTTCTAAGATATTAGATTTAAAATGCAGGGACAGCGATTGCGGCTGTACCGGCCGGGGGTAGTATATTTAGTATCAGCATTGCACCCGTGCGAAACCGGGGCGGGTCGCTAGTTGCAAATAAATGATTATAACCAATTTAAATATGGTTCCCTATCCATTTGCATAAAATTTTAAGACCTAATATAACTTAGCATAATTTTGTTTGGCATAATTCTATTTTCGCATAATATAATTACGCATAACAGCTTACGCATAATTTTTTTAAGCATAATTTCTCTAACCATAATAATGATGAAGCATAATATTCTAAAGCATAAATTTATTAAGCATAAAGTTCTAAAGCATAACTTTTTTAAGCATAATATTCAAAAATAACATTCCTAAATATTATTATGCAAATAGTCATTAGGCCTACTAACGTTATGCGAATCAAATTTATGCCAAAACAAATTGTGCCAAAATCGTTATGCCGAAGTATATTAGGACAAAGAACATTATGCGAAAAGAAGGGATCCCTTTAAATAAATGTGTAACTTATTGACCACTGACCTCAAAGACGTTGATGATATTGATAGGGAGAGCGGGGCGCTGTGTGTGAGAGCTAACATGATCGCCTGCAGATTGAACTACAGTACTTTACAATTGTACATTCAAAAGTATTGGTCTAATTGAAATAAATGCTTTGAGTTTGCAGTCTGGGTTCATTACTTATACTTAAAAATCATACGCCCTTCGCGTCCAATGCAATAACGCATTCAGGGTGCTGATGGGGTTGCCCCGATACTGCAGCGCATCAGGGATGTTTGCTGAAGCGTGGACTGTTTTTACACGTGGATGCGGAAACGGTGCGCATCCTTGGTCCGTAGAGTGCGGGGCAGCGCCAACGGCATCCTGTCTATGGTAGCAAGTAGGCTTTACTGTGAGTTTGTGAACCACTGCTGCAAGGTTTCAGCTGGGCCTGTCACCTTGCAGCAATTATGTCACAATCTGTTTCTGTTTTTGTAAGTGCATTACTAACATAGTTTGTAAGTACATTGTTATTAACACTATGAGTCTTGTTGCTCGAATGAAATAATTAAAAAAATATATTGAATAATGGCTTTTGATTACAGACGAGTACGAGTCGGGCGACACGTCGGACGAGGAGGACCGGCGCAACACGGTGGGCGACGTGCCCATGTGGTGGTACAACGAGTACGCGCACGTCGGCTACGACACGGACGGCCGCCGGCTCCTGCGCCCGCCGCAGCGCGACCAGATCGACGACTTCCTCAAGTACGATTTAAAACGTGTCCTTGGAGTTTCTTTCCCGTTACAGTCCTTTCACAGTTATTATGCCTTGTCGCTTGGACTGAAGCTTCATTTTTTTTTACTTACCTGTAGTATTGTACACCTACTTCCAATAATTGTTTTGAGTTCAGTACGCATCGCCCTCGCAAGCCGTGATTGTGTCCCGGGTGCCGCTCACACATTATATGTTTGCGCAGGAAATGCGAGGACCCCGAGTTCTGGCGCACCGTGCGCGACCCCAGCACGGGGCAGGACGTGGTGCTGAGCAAGCAGGACCTGGAGCTCATCCAGCGCCTGCGTGCCGGACATGTGCCTGACGCCGCGCACGACGACTATCAGGTACGTGCCGGGCCAGCGCATAGCCAGTGGCTGGCTATACTTTTGGGTTCCCTTTTACCTTTCTAAGGAACTTTAAAAAATAATTTAGACATCACTAAATTTAAACCTGAATTAAAAAAAAAAAATTGATATCCGCAAGAGAACCAAGGTTACCGACGTAGCCAGAAGAGTTGCCAAACTTAAGTGGCAGTGGGCAGGACACATTGCTCGCAGAACGAATGGCTGATGGGACCGAAAAGTTCTGGAGTGGCGACCGCGAACTGGAAGACGTTACGTTGGAAGGTCTCCCACTAGTTGGACCTATGTGACGTTTGCAGGGATCCGCTGGATGCGAGACGTACGCCACATTGACCGGTCCCGGTCAATGTGGCGACACTTGGGGGAACCTATGTCCAGCAGTGGACATCTTTCGGCTGAATTGATATCGCGTTCTGGTCCTGCAGACCAGATGTTAGTCTTAAATGATAACATTGATAACTCATGTGAAATTTGAAGTTCTTTAATTGTTATTGACGTTACGGATGTGTGTTGCAGCCGTGGGTGGAGTGGTTCACGCGCGAGGTGCTGGCCACGCCGCTGCGCGCCTTCCCCGAGCACAAGCGCTCCTTCCTGCCGTCGCGCTCCGAGCAGCTGCACGTGGCGCGCCTCGTGCACGCGCTGAAGATGGGCTGGACCAAGACGCGCAAGCAGCTCGCCGACGAGCGCCGCAGGAAGCGCGAGAAGCACTTCTACAACCTGTGGGGCTCCGCCACCAGCGAGGACGAGGCGCGGCAGCGCGGCATACACAAGCACATCCCCGCCCCGCGCCGCCCGCTGCCCTCGCACGCCGAGAGCTACAACCCGCCGCCCGAGTACCTGCTCGACGCTAAGGAGGTACGCCACTCACTGCATGCCGCCCGCTGGCCTCGCCCGCCTGCACGCGGCTGCCACTGACCGCGGATGTGTTTCAGCTGAAAGAGTGGAACAAGCTGAGCGAGACGCCGTGGAAGCGCAAGTACACGTTCCTGCCGACGCGCCACGCCAGCCTGCGCCAGGTGGGCGCCTACGAGCGCTTCACGCGCGAGCGCTTCCTGCGCTGCCTCGACCTCTACCTCGCGCCGCGCGCCGTCAAGATGCGGGTACGGGCTGTCACTACACTGTCCGACTTTGTAATAGGGCTGCACAGCCATGTGGAGACAAACATAGTATTCATAGTGTAAAAAATAAGTCTGAAGGGTTCACTTTCAGACTTATTTTTTAGACTATAAATACCGATGTCTGAAAAGTGGTGTTGTAGTCAGTTATTACGGGATGGCCATGGTGAAGAATGAGGAAAATGTCGTGAGGAGAGTTTGTGTTTATAAGAGTAAGGGTAGACGTAGAAACGATGAATGGACTGTGTGAAAGATGACTCATGAGATGATACTAATAGAGAAGTATGAAAGAACATGTTGCGCTGAACCAAAATACATAGTGACAAGGGTAGGAGAATGATGAGTGGTGTCGTGGGCCCCGCAGCTGACGATCGGGCCGGACGCGCTGGTGCCGGCGCTGCCGTCGCCGCGGGACCTGCAGCCCTTCCCCACGGCGGAGGCGCTGTGCCTGCGCGGGCACCTGGGCCTGGTGCGCAGCGCGGACTTCGACCCCAGCGGCCAGTACATCGTGTCCGGCGGAGACGACGCCACCGTCAGAGGTCAGAAACCTACATTGATAAACATACTACTTTATTCTAGATTTTCCGATACATTAAACTTGCACACCTTTAAGTTCGATCGCATCGAACTTAAATGTGTTGTAAGCAGGTTATTCCTTCTGGAATGAAGAATGTTCACTAATTTTGACTTTTAGCTCTCCGTATTTTATGTTGCTGTATAATTTTACGCGGACGAAGGTCGCGAGCAACAGCTAGTTGTCAATAAAATGTAAATCCTGACGATTAACAGCCATTTCACAAAATGTTAACGCTCGAGTTTAGGTAAAAAACCGCAGCATCGTGCATGTGTGCGTAGCTATCCACACATACACAACGCAAACAGTGTAGCGCGAGTGTCGAGACGGACTAAACAATCTTGAGCCGTTATTCGTGTGGTTTGAGATTTATGCAAAAGGATAATTTATTTATTCAGTCTATTAATCTATTTAAAGCTTTCTAGACCAATAAAAAAACACAAATATATGTTATGTAAACTATATAATAGAAATAATGCAAACAGCGAAACAATTATTTTCGCAAAAAAAAAACATTTTTAGTTGTAATATCCTATACAAATATTTGCTATGCATTTATTTACATTCTTAACAATACATGTCATGGTAATAAGCTTATCCCCAGTAAAATGTGACTTGCACTTGACTGTGTACTGCACACATCTGCTTACCCCCTCCGAGCATACAGGCGTTATGTTATGTTATGATATTGTGTAAATAATAAACATCCTAGCGATTGTAGAAATCACTACAGATTTGCTGTCTAATATTGAAGAGTTCCACTGTAGATCTCCGAAGATCAGCATCAGATCCCGACTTATACCTTCCATCATCTGCTCAGCAACATGAGATAATTATTACCCGACACAAATACCTAAATTGCTTTAGAAAGTACATAATATATGAAAAACTTTGTGTGTGCCTATAAATTTTCATTTTCAATTTCCCTGGAATCCCATCATCAGATTCTGACTTGGTGACAATGGGGCCACCTCAGGAGTAAAGGCTTTCGAATAAAAAATTTGAAAATCGGAGTTTCAGTGAAACATTAGTGAACCGCTAACAATACATGTCATTGTAATAGGCTTATCTCCAATAAAATGGAACTTAACATACCTAACTTTCGAAATGTGGGTGTATTGTACACATCTGCGTACCCCCTCAGAGGATATAGGCGTGATGTGATGTCATGATGTTGTGTAAACAATAAACATCCAAGCGATTACAGCAATCACGACAGATTTGCTGTCTGTTATTGAAGAGTTCCATTGCCTATCTCCTAAGATCAGCATCAGACCTTAACCAAATTTAAACGGGACTACCGCGAAGTAATATTTTTCCAAACAAAAAAGAATCATCGAAATCGGTTCACAATTTGGCGAAGATATCGCTGAACATACACACGAAAAAAAAAACTGACCAATTGATAACCTCCTCCTTTTGGAAGTCGGTTAAAAAACGGGATATTTACTATTTTTACTGTTTGTTTTGAGTTCCCGATATATCGGCGCTGTTACAAGCACCATGATCATTGATAAACTGAAGAGAAGGAGGGTAGACCGATTTGTCTGCTCATAAAACGCACCCGCAATAACTTCAGTCGATCACGGATAGATCGACAAACGAGACGTCCGCCGTCCGTTTATTCGTGACTTCTTCATGCATGCGGAGTTTTACTGTAAGTGATTGTTGTACTGTTGCATTTACATGTAACTGTTAGCATACACCCTGTGTAAACAATTGTTGGTGAACCATTAAATAAATTATCATGGTGCTTGCCACAGCTTCGAAATATCGGGAACTCAAAACAAATGGTAAACATGGTAAATATCCCGTTTTTAGTATCAATTACATATCATTGTCATGTAATAGTTAATTACTGTCATTTACGTTAAATGAGTATTTGTCGTAAAAGCATTGATCTTGTTTTTCTAGGGTTTATGATTTCTGGCAATATGCGAACTTTATAAAACCGAATCAATTTTGGAAACATCTTGTCCTGCCAAAAAACGTAATTTTTTACCACCCTTACTACTTTCAATGGAAGATCAGGACCAGTCCAGTTTAGTCCACACAGAAAATAAACATACGTTTTTTTCAAAGAGCATAAAAATGTTGTAGTCGTAGTATAACAATGCGTTCATGATAGATGCGCTCGAAAACCGGGACGCGGAAAAAAATGGCACAGGTCCTTCGTCGATGGGCGTTCGTGCCGTACTAATCGGTGCCCGCTTATGCATCGTAATTTATTCTAATTTAGAGTGATGTTAAAAATGTATATTATGTCTGATTAAATGAATTGATTTTAATATAACTTTGGAATTAGTTCAGTAAAAGAACATAGTTTATTTTTTTCATGATTTCCTTAATGTAATTACGCTTTATTCAAGCCAAAAAATCGCGATAGTATCGCGATATAATACGTAAAAATTTACCTAAGACTTTGTTTCTTTTACTAATTAATGTTATTAATTATCGATATTCTAGTAGGTACATTATGTGTCGACAAAATTATATGTCTGATGGTTTATGTATTTTTTTCAGTGAAATTTATAAATATTAATGATAGATATAAGAGTCTGAAATTGACTCTGCGATGATTTTTCAGTAAACTAGTTGTGGGAGATCAATTACTACATAGTAAACAAATAAGTTTTTGTAAATTTGTTACATGAGGTATTAATACGAAAGACTAGTCTTTTTTAGGGTTCCGTACCCAAAGAGTAAAACGGGACCCTATTACTAAGACTTCGTTGTCTGTCTGTCTGTCTGTCTGTCTCCAGGCTGTATCTCATAAACCGTGATAGCTAGAAAGCTGAAATTTTCACAAATGATGTATTACTATTGCCGCTATAACAACAAATACTAAAAATTAAAAAAACATTAAATATTAACGGGGGCTCCCATACAACAGATATGATTTTTTTGCCGTTTTTATTTAGGGTTCTGTACCCAAAGGGTAAAACGGGACCCTATTACTAAGACTTCGCTGTCTGTCTGTCTGTCTGTCTGTCTGTCTATCTGTCTGTCTGTCTGTCTATCTGTCTGTCTGTCTGTCTGTCTCCAGGCTGTATCTCATAAACCGTGATATCTAGAAAGCTGAAATTTTCACAAATGATGTATTACTATTGCCGCTATAACAACAAATACTAAAAATTAAAAAAAAAATATATTAAGGGGGGCTCCCATACAACAGATATGATTTTTTTGCCGTTTTTATAGATAATGGTACGGAACCCTTCGTGCGCGAGTCCGACTCGCACTTGGCCGGTTTTTTATAGATAATGGTACGGAACCCTTCGTGCGCGAGTCCGACTCGCACTTGGCCGGTTTTTTAACATACGTTCAACAATGCCAGAGTGTTACCTAAGATGCTAAGTTAGGTGACTACAGTGGCGTGCAGTGGTTCTCCACGGAAGGTAGGCCACGCATACGGATACCCTAAAAAAAAAAACTTCAGGCAACATCACAGCGTCGCTCTACGTATGATGACCCTAAAGTAGTCACATTTATTGATTTATAATATTTGAAAAAAAAATATTGAGAATAGCCTGTAAAAACAAAAGTATGGTGGTGTAGGCTAATATCCAGTGAAAGAAACAATAGTTTTATAGCACAAACGAAATCAGTTTATTATGAACACACAACTTGTAGAAGCTAAGGATGTCAGTACATTCACGAGATTATTGGCGGGAGCACACGATAGCCGCGAAAGAAACGTCGTGTTACGTGCGTTCGTTTTAACGTGTTCAAAGTCGAAAAGGCGTGTTATAAAAGTTATAAATACAAGAACTCACCACATTATTCAAGGTTCAAATCACGATTTTCTGACGATTCAAACTCAGTCACAGTCACTCAAACTCGTCTCGTATCTTTATACACAACTTTAATCTTATCATTAAACGATAATGCGAAAACTTACTACTTTGAACTTCTAACAAACACACATTATCAGCGCAAACTTCACAACAGAACAAATTACTTTTAACTGAGTACGTTAAAAAAAGCAAAACATTCAAGATCGCGGATACTAATTGCTTGTCACATGAAACAAATATGGCTTCTTTAGAAACCAAATAATATTGCATCATTTTGCCGGATTGCCACAGTTATTTTCCTAACTTCCCAAAAATCAAAGCGAAATTTCACAAAATTGTGGGAAAAAATAAAATTCATGTATTTTTTATTATTTTAATAGGGCTTTTGCTATTCCTTACAATTTATAATTTTTTTGGAAGGTATAAATTCGACAATACCACCCTGTTTTTCTAATTGTCTAGTAATCATTAAGAATACCATCGTTTCTGTGTGTAGTCTGTTTCTCGAATTCCCCGCAATCCGGGGAAATCTCCACAAATTGGTAACCCTTCACTTCATTCAAAATCTTGACTTTGTAGGGCAGCCAATCAGAACTTGCGCTGGCTGTCTACTGTTGTTGGAGTTACCGCCCAAAATCAACACCAATCAAAATATGCACCAGTGTGCGGAAATTCATCACTGAGTCAATGAGAAATGAAGGCAGTTCGTTTTGTGGCCTAAGGAGCGTCGTAGTAGCGTCGGAGCCCGTGTGACGTCACACGGGCGCGACAAGTCGCTATAAGTGTTATTATTTTAACTTTTTTTTTTAATATTTTGTATTATTTTATTACATAGTTATAATAAATGCATTTGGCGATGTTGGTAGGGTAGGCTCGGCCTAAGAGCCTGTATGGACGGCACGCCCCTGGGCGACTGAAATCTTACATATTTGCGCGAAAACGTGAAATGGCTCTTAAGCAAACTTGTTCAGTGATATTTGGCACTCTTTGCGATCTCACTCCACACTTGTAGTATCACTATAAGGCCCGAAAGCACCTAAGAAGCCGATTCCTGCCGGCTTCCGTTCGGGAACAAGGCACTCTATGTAGGTGTCTGCTGTAGTCCAATAGATAAATAGAATGACATACATCTGTGGGTATCACATCACAGTACAGCCATTTAATACATCATAGGATTGAAAAATGTAAAAAAATTTCATGTCAACAAATAAAGCAACAGGTGGCGCCAAATAAGCCGGTGCTCAGGTGTCAGAAATCAGAACTAAAATCGGTTTTGTAGGGAGCTCGATAAGCCGAAGATTATCGAGTTACGGCAGCGGCAGCAAAAGAAAGTATTTAGAGGAGAACGAGATAGAATGAGTAATGGTCGATATCGTATTTGGTACCTTTATCTTATCGTATTTACTTTTTTTTTCGGTTTTTTCGTTATCGTCGGTCGGTTTTCATTGTTGTCATTTTCGTGATCAGTGATCACGAAAATGAGGTCAAAATCAAAATCAAAGCATTTATTTCAAGTAGGCCAGTTACAGGCACTTTTGAATTGTCGAAACAAAGACAACAATGAAATGTAGCTACAGTCCCAGTCACAAGGCATAAAAACTGTGAAAGTACTGTAGTTGCCCATTCCCTAACGTAGATCTCTATGGAGAAGAACGGGCAAGAAACTCCATGGACACTCTTTTAAATCAGAATATTTTACAAAACCTTGGTTACATCATTCATTTTGAGATGGTACATTATGTGAGAGCGATGTAGCAAAATGAAAATCCTAAAGATGGCGTCGACGAAAATTTTCTTTTTTCGTCATGGGTGTTATTTTCATGGTTTTCGGGATCATTTATAACGAAAATAAGAACAAAAAAAATAAAAAAAAAACAAAAAAAAATTACAATTCTCTTTTTTTTTCTTCGGCTTCCGCTGACTCAATTTTGACCCTTCGCCACTTGCCCTATGTATAGCAGTGAATCTAAGCGCGATAGCCTTCATCTGCTGACATACTTGCAGTGTGGGAGACCGCGTCGGGCCGCTGCCTGCGCAGCATCGCGCTGGAGGGCGCGGTGTCGCGCGTGGCGTGGATCCCGGCGGCCGGGCTGAGCCTGCTGGCGGCCGCGGTGGGCGCGGACCTGCTGCTGCTGAACCCGGGCGCGGCCGTGGGCGCGCACCGCGTGGCCGCGCGCACGGACGAGCTGCTGGACGAGGCGCCGCCGCAACACGACGTCACGGGTACACCCACACATTTTTTTTTCTTAAATAGACAACTGAGCGGTTGGCTGCTTATTTCTTTTTTTGTGTTTCGTGATAGATAGAAGTCATTTTGATTGTTATTTAATGGTTTTTCTTTTTATTATTAACTAGCTGCCCAGCGCTACTTCGTTAGCGTGGTGTCCTACCCCTTACCCTACCCTACTCCTACCCTACTCCTAACCTACTCCTACACTACTCCTACCCTACTCCTACCCTACTCCTACCCTACTCCTACCCTACTCCTACACTACTCCTACCCTACTCCTACGCTACTCCTACACTACTCCTACCCAACTCCTAACCTACTCCTACACAATCCTACCCTACTCGTACCCTACTCCTACACTACTTCTACCCTACTCCTACGCTACTCCTACACTACTCCTAACCTACTCCTACCCTACTCCTACGCTACTCCTACCCTACTCCTACACTACTCCTACCCTACTTCTACGCTACTGCTACACTACTCCTACACTACTCCTAACCTACTCCTACACTACTCCTACCCTACTCCTACACTACTGTACCCTACTCCTAACCTACTCCTACACTACTCCTACCCTACTCCTACATTACTCCTACCCTACTCCTACCCTACTCCTACACTACTCCTACCCTACTCCTAACCTACTCCTGCACTACTCCTACCCTACTCCTAACCTACTCCTACCAAAAAAAGAAAAGTATCCTAGTGTTGTTTTTAGACTTATCCAGGCAATTTTTTAAATTTTTCTCTCCGTAAAAACCATCCTTGAACTTCAACGAACATTTAAAAAAAAGAATTGGCCAAATTGGTCCAGGCGTTGTTGAGATATGCGCTTACCAACACATTTTGCGATTCATTTTTATATTATAGATTGGCTCACGTTTAATTGATAGCCGCGCTTTAGGGGTTTTACAGAAATTTCGTCACTGAGTACCTGCGCTCGGAATTCAGCACTACTATTGTGAATGTATCTTTTAAGAAAAGCGTTCTAAGAAGTAGAATACGAAATATTTTTTGAATCAACTCTATGATTCGATTTCTGAATTTTAGGCTGAACAGCTTTTTCTAAAGACAGTTTCTTTCTTTCCTTATAAAAAGTTACAACACGTTAAAAACATTGTTTTACCGTTATATATCACATATGAGTAGTTATTTAATTTTTCTGTAATATTAACGCACACATTTAACTATTTTTTTTTGCATTATTTCGCGGATTTTGGTGTGGGTTACACGTTTATTTAGTTTAAAACTCATTATGTCATACTTTTTGCAATGTGAAACTGTTAAATATCCGAATAAATGAAATAAAATATGTAACGCATAGTTAACGTTTTTTTATGGTAGTGGACTCACGCACCGCGTCGTGCGTGGAGTGGCAGCGCGTGTCACCTGAGGGCTGGGCGCGCGGCGAGCGCCTGCGCGTGCGCCACTTCCGCGGCGTGACGCACGTGGCGTGGCACGCGCGCGGCGACTACGTGTGCGTGACGCTGGCGGACGCGGCGTCACGCGCCGTGGTGGTGCACCAGCTGTCGCGGCGGCGCTCGCAGCTGCCCTTCGCGCGCAGCAAGGGGCTGGTGCAGTGCGCGCTCTTCCACCCCACGCGCCCGCTCATCTTCGTCGCCGTGAGTGTCCGTGAGATAGTGTCGGTTATGATGATACCTGTACGAACGCTAACCTGCCCCCCTCCCCGCAGACGCAGCGCGTGGTGCGCGTGTACGACCTGGTGAAGCAGGAGCTGGTGCGCAAGCTGCTGACGGGCGCGCAATGGATCAGCCACATGGCCGTGCATCCCGCTGGCGACAACCTGCTCGTGGCCTCCTACGACAGGAAGTGTATCTGGTGAGCTTAAACGTTACATGTCCCGAACCATGCCATTTTGATTTTCCTAAAGTGATCCGTATATACGTAAAGTGAATTTTTCTATTACAATAATAATACAATATATATATATATATATATCTATATATAGTAATAGAAAAAATCACTTTTATTCTGTTTATAGTTCTGCATTTTATTACATATACAGCGTGTAACGGAAGGGGGGTATCAAACCCAAAAAATTTGGCCCTCCCTAACAAAACTGACTACCAGCTGATTGATTTACTATGGGAGGGCCAAATTTTATTTCGACCTATGTTCTTTGGGGAAAGTTGTTGAGTTTCATGAGCACATTCATCTCCTTCAGGGTTGATACCCCCCTTCCGTTACACGCTGTATAAATCACAAAAAAATATAATAATTCAACATAACCAAAATTAAGTTAAAATGAAAATATAAGATGGCGCCGACAAAAAAAACTGTTTCTACGTTATGTGCGAAATTTACAAGGTTTTCAGGGTCAAAATCCAAGATGGTACTGACGAAATTTGTAGTCAAAGGAACTTCGTTCCAACAACCCTGTCGTTAGATATCTCTTTTTTAATGCAGTTTATTTTTTGTTATTTAATTTACAAAACACTTTCTCGAAAATTGGCTATGATCGCAGTTCGATTCAGTGGCGGAACTATCATACAAGTCGAAAAGCCCGGCTTGCCTTACAATCAACCTCAATAAATAAAAAATAAATGAAAAATTCTAACACTAAAATTTACGTCAAACAATAACAATAAGTTAATAACGTCTGATTTTGCGCGAAACGAGCGCGCGTACCTATACGACCTACAGCCAGTGCTAACGCTTTTTCTTTCACACCCATTGGCTTGCATTTGGCTTCTGACCTCTCGCTTGCTCCTAGCAAGTTGTGTCTATTTTCGTAGGTACTTATTTGGACATTTTGTATTGAATTTAAAGCTTGGCTTTTTTTGAATGTCTGCGTGTAAGTCAGTGTAGTTATAGAGAGAATGTGTGTTCGCGGTTTGCGCCAAGAGGTATGTTCGTTGTGTTTTGAGTGATTAGTGATTACTAGTGCATTTTCTTTGTTGTGATTTTTTTTTTTTAATTTCTTGTGACTAGTTTTTGCTGTAATTTACGTTGTTTAGAAGTGATTATAGTTTTTTAACACTAAAATGAATTCGGAAACGCATGCAACTGTTCCTTGTGAAGGATTAGTGTGTGAAATCGATACTGGGTTAGGTAAATACTTTGAGTTTTACAGAAAAATATAATTTCGTTACTTCACCTAAACCTACCCCTGATCACATTTAATTGTGACAATTCTCGCAACAAGTTATATATGTACATAAGTTACGATAAATGCTATAGAAAAACAGCTGTTGGTAGAATTAAAACCTTCACCAAAATTTTATGCTGATGTAATAAAATTATTTTTACAGAAAGATAAGAGTTTTTGATTTAGAATACAGAAAGTAATTAAAGTAATTTTATTATACATTTAAGTAGCATTTACTCAAACGAATTAATTGTCAACAAACGGCTTTTGTCAAAGCCACTGAAGGTATGTCATTGTTAATATTATTATGTAAGTATCTGTAAATCTATCTCGTAATACCATGCAACCATGCATTACTGTGTGCTTTGTTCTTTGTCATCTGTCCGTGGTAAAGAAACGAAGAATGAAGAGTTATGGCTGTTCACACTGTGAGTAATAAGAATAACACATTCAAACATTTTCAACAATTTGTAGTCTTAAAAACCAAATTTTATTTGAGCACCATCTCTCGAAAAAGCGAGGGAAATAATTACGAATTGATTTGAAGAGTTCTGTTGTTACATTTATGTCAATAGATGGCTCTTATATCATTTATTTCTTTTGTGAAGGGATATACAAAATACGAAAAGTGCACCACTATTTGTATTTTTATATTTAGGCATATTTAAATAATAGGAAAATAAAACCCGTGTTATTAAAAACCAATGTCAGAACTCAGAACAGAGAGCGAAACTTTTTTTTCCCCAAATGTCGTCAGTTGTATAATTGGGCTTTGCCTCCCTTTAATTGTGCGCAAGCCACTGCTTCGATTAGGTTTAATATGCAATGGAAATTCCGCAGTGGCTGCAAATCTAAAAATAATTGATTACTCTGAGAAGTTATAGAACGTCGCTAGTAACGAAGCCGGTGGTGACAACTGGGAATAGACGTTTATGAAATTATAAAAAAAATATAAAATTAATTATTTCATATTTTTTTTTTAAATTTTTATTTCCTTTATTCATCCTGTCACAAATCTTTTACATATTTAAATGTTAATTTTAAAAAAATATTTAAAAAAAACATTTGAAAATATAAAAAATTGTAGCCCACCGGTATCGGGAACAGGGTCCAAGCTACCGGCAGTCAGGGCTCCAGAGAGAGGAACCTCCTAACCACTTGACTGCGTATACAGTGCCCCGGCGCTCGAAAACTATTTGTATTTTGTCGCCTATGTATAGGCTACGGTACTAGTAACCATTTTAGTTGTGTCCAATAGTTAGACCTGTGTGCACGCAAATTTTTTACAAATAGGTATAACTTTTTATGAAATTTTAACGCATCAAAATGCCTTCATGCGCGGTGAAGTGGTGTGAGAAACATTGCAAGACATGGAATTACGAAAAGGATGGTATAACTTTTCATCGGTAAGTAAACAGTAAAGAAAATTATGATTGATTTAATCAGATTATGAGCCACCGCAGGGGTCTAGTTAAAATGGTGGCTGGGTGAAAGAGCACAAAATTTGAGTATCTCATTGATGTCTTTTGTAAATGTCTTCTTCTTTTATCAGACAATTCTAATAAGTCTATCCCTTTCTTTCCTTTTGTATGTTTATCGTAAAAATCAGTGCTGTTACCTTTAATAGCTGATGTCGATATCGAAAATAGTAAAATTAAAATAATATTTATTTAATTCAAATACTGCAATAAAATACCTATCTACTTTTAACCGACTTGAATTTGATAATGTTCTAACAGTCAGGACCATAAAACCTTAATTCGAAAAACATATACCAAATTAATTCATTTTAAAATCAAAAAAAGAAAAAGTAACGAACCGAAATTTGTACGGAAACAAAAAGAACAGCAACGCCATCTATCCCGCCAGTGACGAACTACTAACAAAATCCTGCATCGATCGCACATCGATGCTGCTGTTGTCACACACAACTTTACTCTCTGTTCCGCATACCTCCTAAACAGTATACATTTTTTATTTATTGATTTTTTGTTATTTTGTGTGCAATAAAGAATAAGTATTGATTGATTTTGATTAAATATTATCTATACAATTTTAATTTGAGTAGTTTTCATTATGTTAAAATCCATTTTATCGATATCGACTATTTTCTCCTTATCAAGTAGAGCAGCTCTAACGATATGCATGCATACCTACGCAATGGTGAGTCTTGTGCTTAGAAGAAATCGGTCTATAAGCTCTCTAGTGGTCATATTCTCTATGCTCCTAACAATACGAGCCGTGTCCAGAAGTACCGCTTTCTGAATCATGCCTTTGATCCAGCTGCCTAACGAGAGCCTCCTCCATTGGTCGAGGCTTTTGGCAATTAAGCCATGGGCTGACAAGACTATCGGCACAATGATCGCTGAGTCCACATCCCACATGTCGACAACCTCACGAGCCAAGTCAAGATACTTGATTTGCTTATCTTTCTCGGCTTTCACGAGGTTCTCGTCATGCGGGACCGTAATGTCAACAATCATTGCGCGCCGCTCTGATCGATCTATCACCATAATGTCAGGCTTATTGGCAACAATAGTCCTGTCACTGACGATAGGTCGATCCCAGTACAACGTGATATTACCATCATCAAGAACTGGGTCGGGCGCATACCTATAGTACGGACCCTCCCGATTCAACAAGATTGTATTTTAGAGCAAGTTGCTGATGGATAATCCTAGCTACAAGGTTGGTTACTCTCCGTTAGCCAGACGAGAACACCCGGAGATAATGTGATGGATTGATTCGCCTGGACGGTGGCATGCCCGACATATATCAACCGTGCCGTCCTTCACAATAAATCTCCGGTAGTTATTCGTCATCATAACTTCATCCATAATTACACAGACAAAACCTTCAGTTTCCCCGAAAAGGTCCCCGGAACGTAGCCAGGCTACGGACGCTGATAGGTCTACATCGGGCCCATGCAGGGCCCGGACAAAGCGTCCGTGAAGCTCCTTACTCTGCCATACCTCCCTGCGGTCGTTAGTATCAAGTACTACAGGTTTGCGCCAGTTCTCTTTAGCCAAGGAGAGCGGAGTGAGGCCCTTGTCCACCGCGACCACATCTCGATGCATCCACACGTCGGTTTCTAGGAAATACTTATTCCCTGAGACTGCATATCTCACGATTGTGGAGAGTCTTAGCGTTTAAACAGCCTCGACCCCCACACCTCCGCGGGATATACAGTCTCATAACCGAAGAACGCAGGTGATGCATTCGATATGCCGTCAACAATGTACGGTACGGACCCTCTTATCCAGGGCGTTTAGTTCTGTTTGAGTCCATTTGAGTACATCAAAACCGGCATGACCCAACCGTTGAAGGCACGCACCTTATTTCCGCCTGATAAAAGACTATTAAATACTTTTTTCAGGCGGCCAACGAAGCGCTCCTTCAACGATTGCTTCATGTCAGCAACATTGATGCCCAACGCTTTCGACATACCCAAATACTTATAGGTTTCGGTTGCTGAGAGGAATCTAAGATTTATGGAATCCGAATGCTGGGTTCCCACAAACTCAACAATCTCCCCTCGCTTTACATGCATGACACCGAATTCCATCCTGATGACGCTACTGAAAGTCTCAGTTACCTTCAGTTTAAATTTATTATTAATTAATTATTAGGGTGGATACGTTCAACGGGGCAGTAATGTGAACTACCTTAACCGTTGCAGCAACACGAAAACGGTTTAAGGAGAGACTATCCATAAATTTTCGTGAAATTTCATTATATCAGCATTCACAGATTTTCAAAAAAAAAATTACAGTTAGCAAGAAAATAAATAAATAAATAACCATTTTACAAAAAAAAAATATATGATGCCAATCGATCCTTTTTCTAATATTACTGATCAAAAATTTCTATGGTATCAACCCAGGTTGGACTAAAAAAAGTCAGAAATCCAAAAAACTTTTCCCAAACATTTTGTTTAAAAATTTTAACCAAAAACCTTTTTTTGATGTTAATCTATGCTGTTTCGAAGACCCTTCTCCCATTACGATACGCCCAGGCAAGTCTAGTATCTTGCGAGTCCCAGAGACTAATCGCCGCGGAGTATCGCACATACATTTGTATCGGTGCTCGCACACTACGCTACCGGTATCGCGCGTCCCCGACCCGCTGCCGTGCTGGTCGCCCGCGCGTCGCGTCTCCTACGCATCTCGAAAAAATGGCGGCGAAGCAAGAAAATTTTAAATTTGTGCAAGAAATTGTAAAACATCCTTGTTTATAAAACTATACATTACCTGATTACATGAGAAAAGATACAACAGATAGGACTTGTGCAGTAATTGGAAAAAAATTTAATTTTAATAATTTAATTTTTAGTGTGTTCCGTTGATGTATATCAGGTTGTAATAAAGTAAAAAGATGCAAATTGGTTTCTTTAGTCATTCGATAAAGCTAGGAATTTTGTATCATCATGTTGTAGTTCTTGTGGAGCAGCAAAGGCTCTCTAACTTAAGTTCTTCTCAAGGTAGGGATGAACCCAGTAATTTCTTCTTGTGCGATGACGTCTTCTTCCGTTTCTATAAAACAGATAACCTGCAAGCGCTTCTTCGTCACTGGGATCGCTCGTATAACGTCGTTCGTCGTTCATTAAAAAAGCACAAAACAAATTATGCATTTTGATATTTTTCAGTAGTGTAATGTGCAAACGTCGAGTTGAAAACAAGTATTCAGGTATGCGACCTGAGTATTGTATCCTATTTTTCGTTATGGGAGAAGGGCCTTATACTGATCAAAAACTTCTATCGGACCAACCATAGTTGGAGTACTAAAAAGTCATAAATCGCAAAACACGTAAAGTTATATGTTAGTTATATGTCTTTGATTTATTTTTTTGATCAGAAACAGGATCGATTAACAAAAGAAAAAAAAAATTGGTGAAAATCTGTGAATAGTGACAAACAAAATGCATGGGAAAAGTTTTTTTTTGCAATTTCTGACTTTTTTAGTAAATATTCCAACCTGGGTTGGTTCAATAGAAGTTTTTGATCAGTATTACCAAATGCGAGTTGGACTCGCGCACCGACGGTTCCGTATAAACTTGTATGTATTGTTTATTAAATTATATATTTACGGTTTTCAGATTTTTCCCTTTATTTGTGCTATAAGACAATGTTTCTTGCCAATAGGTTTTCGACCCAAAAAATATAGGGTACTTCCGGTTGACCTAGAATTGTCAATTTTGGTTAAAAGCAAGTTCTTACAAAGGAAAAATTACGAAAAATAAAAAAACAGTTGAAATTAAGGTAAATTTTGGTACTTACGTTTTCGCGAAAATCTAAATTGGCCCATAACTTTTTATCGTGTTGACTCAGGACCTTGATTTTTATACATCTAATAGGGACTATAGACCTCAGTATCTGGTTTAAATTTCAACTTGCTAGGTCCAGCCGTTGCTGACAAAGGCGGTGGTGACACACGGACAGACAAAGAGAGTTCCTTTTTTTACCTTTTGAGGTACGGAACCCCAATTATGCATAGTCTCCTAAGACTATTTTCGTGTAGCTGCAACGGTTAAGGTAGTTCCCTTACTGCCTCGTTGAACGTATCCTCCCTGTTTATCGTTGATAATTAATAATTTGTATATTTCATTATTTTCCGATATTATCCCATCTATCATTATCCAGTCTTGGGCCCCGGGCTTGTAGGGAGCCACCCGGGCCCTTTCGGCCCAGTCCGATCCTGAGAGCTGTGCGCGGCTTGATCATATAGACTTTAAATACTGTATGCACGATTTAATATCGTTTAAAGATTGTTAAATCCATTCCGATCCGATGCGATGCGAGCCGTTTTGTGGAAATCATCCTTAAGATCACTTGTATCTAATATATATACTCAATTTAAAGTAATTACTTGAGTTTAAGTAAATACGTATGCAACCATTTTAAGCAATAGACAATAATTTGAACGAAGTAAGATCCGTCAAAGAAAGCAAAACCAATGGTGCGATTTCACCGAAAGTTGTTCGCAAACATTTTTTGCAGCACAAAATTTTGCCGTTTTGAGCTGCAGATCCGTTTCCACCGGCCAAAATGTGCATAACTTTTGTTCGCGCACAGTGCACCACATTTGTAAACGAACGTAGTACGAGAGCTCGTCGAAAGAAACATTTGTGTGGCACACTGTGCCGCAACCCGTGGGAATCGCACCATAAGAATTCAAAATTTTGAGTTCTAACTTCAAGCAATTACTAAACTATAGAATAAAAAATTACTTTGAATAAGTAATTACTTTTACTCAAGTAGATAATCACTCGTCATTCGTAACTGATTATATTTCACGGACAACTGGAGATAAAAATGTTCAAGAAAACTACATTCATAAGCGTAGTGACTAAAATTCATTCAAAAATATCAGAAAATCGAACGCGGATCGCGATTTTTTTAGATAACTTGGTTTAGTTCGCGGAGCGACGTGTCAATACAATACCAGGTTAATCGTTTCTCAAAAATATGACAATAAAGAAAATCATTTAATGTGAGCTGATTTTTTTAATTTTTAGCTTAGGTACAACTATTCTACAATAGAAAATTCATAAGTTATTTTTGTTACTGCCAAATATCGTTGTGTTTAGAAAAAAAAAAAAAGGAAAGAAAGAAAACACATTTATATGGCACATGCCACAAATGCACACAACAAAAAATAAAATAAAAAACTTAAATCTACACAATAAAAACTTAAATCTAAACAGGACAAAAAAGGGGAAAAGTTGTGTGTGTCACGGCTGCGCCAAATAGGCCCATAAAAATGTGTACGTCTTGTTGTGTATAGGTTCGACCTGGAGTTGTCGTCGAAGCCGTACCAGACGCTCCGCCTGCACGGCGGCGCCGTGCGCAGCGTGGCCTTCCACCGGCGCTACCCGCTGTTCGCGTCCGCCGGCGACGACGACAACATCGTCGTGTCGCACGGCATGGTCTACAAGTACGTACACCCTACGAGCTGCACCTAGGCTAGCGTGGCATTCCACCGGCGCTGCAGTGTTGTATGCACACATGTCGATAAATGAAACGCACAGTATGTAATACGTGTGGCACTCCGCAGCGACCTGCTGCAGAACCCGCTGCTGGTGCCGCTGAAGCAGCTGCGAGCGCCCGCCCGAGCTGCCGACCTGTGCGTGCTGGAGCTGCGCTGGCACCCCGCGCAGCCCTGGCTGCTGGCGGCCGGCGCCGACGCCACGCTGCGCCTGTACACCTAGTGCCGCCGCCACCTGTGCGTGCTGGAGCTGCGCTGGCACCCCGCGCAGCCCTGGCTGCTGGCGGCCGGCGCCGACGCCACGCTGCGCCTGTACACCTAGTGCCGCCGCCACCTGTGCGTGCTGGAGCTGCGCTGGCACCCCGCGCAGCCCTGGCTGCTGGCGGCCGGCGCCGACGCCACGCTGCGCCTGTACACCTAGTGCCGCCGCCACCTGTGCGTGCTGGAGCTGCGCTGGCACCCCGCGCAGCCCTGGCTGCTGGCGGCCGGCGCCGACGCCACGCTGCGCCTGTACACCTAATCGACAAATATATACCACTACAACAATCGACCGAGGTTCTTTTATTTCACAAGGACCTGAACAACATTTAAATCATTATTTCCTATTCAACTGATGATATACCAAGGTCAGCCAAGGTGTAAACTTACCCTTCATGAAGCCGTCAACCAAGCATTCTGTACATCAAACTGAGTATGAGTAACCCTACGCAAAAAATATTGCCGAGAAGCGACTTTTTTTGGGTGAAATATGACTTTTTACGAATAGGATAGGGAAATCTAGCTGACCCTTTCACTTTTTCTAAGGTGTATACTTTTTCTGTGGGGATGGGCTGCAGTCATCGAGTCTATTTATTCTGCAAAAAAGAGCTATCAGAATGATGAATGATGTTGGTGTAATTTCATGATGGTTCTTATGATTGTTTTATTGATTATGTATGTACTACTAATACGAGGGCGGAGTGATAAGTCTGGTAAAAATGAAACAAGGAGACAACTTTATTTAAAAATTATGATTTATTTTTCAACTCAATGCACTTCATTCATCCAGCGTTTCTAAACTTTTCGATCCCTTCCGTAAAGTGCGACTTAGGCAACCCTTCGAAATAGGCATTGGTTTCGAGCATGATCTCCTCGTTGGAGCTAAATCTTTTTCCACCGAGCCATTTTTTTTAATTCGGAAACAGAAAATAGTCGCAAGGGGCCAAATCTGGCGAATATGGTGGGTGAGATAGCAACTCATGTAATTTGGCCATGGCAATCGCGCAGGTGTGCACTCGTGCGTTGTCTTGGTGGAAGAGGATTTTCTTCTTAGCCAAATGCGGTCGTTTTTCAAGTAAAATTTAGTTAAATTGGCATAATATTCGCCATTGATCGTTTTACCCTTCTCTAGGTAGTCAATATGGATTACCCCACGTGCGTCCCCGAAAACTGTAGCCATCACCTTATTGGCCGATAAAACTGCTTGCCTTCTTCGGAGTTAGTTCGCCCCTAGCAATTCATTGTTTCGTCTACCGTTATATAAGGACGCAAAAAATCAGGTTTATTCCGTTGTAACAACGCCAAACCTGCCTTCGAAGTGGTAACTCGCATGCGTTTGTGATCAATAGTCAGTAAACACGGCACCCATCGCGCGGAGAGCTTTTTCATATCTAAATGTTGGTGTAAGATATTGCGCACACGTTCATCTGAGATCCTACTATCTCGCTCACTTTTACTCTTCGGTCGTTAAAAGTACTCTATGTGCTATTCCAGACTATATTCCCTTTCTTAGTGGATACCTACTCTTCACAAAGAATACGCCCTTCAAATTGCATGTCAGACCAGCGGTGATCCAGAGGTGGTCAGTGAGGACTTAGAATTTTATATTGGAGGATGATTTTGGAAAAACTGTAATACACATTTCTCATAATTTAAACTGAAGATTATGTGAACAAATTTTCACTTCAATCGACCCCGAAAATAAAAAGTTTCACAGAAAATTCAACCCCCCTTTTCATTCTCTTAGGGGTGCAATTTCGGAAAACTCTTGTTAGTGGATAACTTTTCTTCACAAAGAATACACCCATCAAAGGAGATGGCCACACACAAATGTTGATCGGGCCGGTAAGGCCCAGTTATCACTGTCATTGGTTTTGACGTAAAAACTGTATCTATCTTGCTCAAACTTGCACAGAGTCTAGATCAATCTCAAAACTCAGGATAGTCCGGTGAGGCAGACGACAACCTAAGGAAGGAGGTTGACCTGCGAGATACCATAACCACTCAAACGTCCACGCGGCGGAGCTGCAGTAGTGTTGAACGTCCAGCCGCGAGAACGGAATTTCTGCGCGCAAGCGCCCCGTGCCTTGTCCAACATACAGCTGATTATCTAGTAAACTACTGCAGCTACACCGAAATAAAAAATACGTGTGTATAGCTAAAACTATGGAGAATCAACATAATGTAAAAACTAAATTACAGCAACTAGTTGCAGGTACTTAAAAAAAAGTTAAACTTGAGAATATGGGTTGAATATCAGTAAAATATTTGTTCTATTTAAGTTTTTACCAATAATTTTGTAGTTTGTGTCTTTAAAACCTATTTATAATTAAACTAGACTATATAAGCTTTTTTTTGATACCACTAAGTCATTACTTGGAATGTTCTGAGTAGCACAATAAACCAAAACAAACAATCCATTCCTTCATCAATTTGACGATACCTGCGCTCACCTGCGCTAGTGAAATCACGGCAAGATGGCCGCCCGTAGGGTTCTCACACACGAGGTTACACATGATTTATTTTGGAAGGAATGATTTATTTTGTGATTTTAGTTGAAATGAGACAATGATTAGGTATTGTATTTATTTAATATCTTACAATTAAAATGATATTGGATGATGACAATTTTATTATTACTTCGTCCACGAAACTGAAATACAGGGACAAAATAAATTAACTAGCGAAACTCCGAATTCCGATATCTACAAAAAAAATGTACCTACCAAAATAAAAATAAACAAAATAATTGTACGTCAACAAGGCTGTAATACAGGGACAAAATAAATTAGCTAGCGAAACTCCGCCTATCATTTTTTTGGAAGATGACATTTTTTTTTATTACTTCAAAATAATTTTACGTCAATGAAACTGCAATACAGGGACAACATAAATTAACTAGCGAAACTCCGAATTCTGATATATCTACAGAATTACAAGGATATTATATCAAAATAATTGTACGTCAACTAAACTGTAATACAGGGATAAAATAAATTAGCTAGCGAAACTCCGCTGGAGATGGGTATCGATCAAACAGATTTTCTGCAAGCGTTCGAGTTCCATGAAAGGATGTGCGTGTGAAGACCATGTAGATTGGCATCGGCAATCGGTATTCTGACGAAGTCAGGTCTGTCGTTTATCTCGTCATCGTCAAGTCTGTCAATGGCCTCGTCCTCGACTGGTCTGTCAGTGCTGTCAGTAGATGTTAAGGCTTGTGGTAAGCCTTAAAACATATTTCAATGCACAGGGGAACGTCACACTCCTCACATTTCCAAATCGTCCTGGACTTTTTGGTGCAAACACGACAAACGGTGAATTTGGACCCTGTACGAATTGGAAAGTGGTTGTGCTCAAGTATCGTTCTGGTCTGCGTCTTGTGTCGAGTGTTACGTCGTACCGTCGTTGTCACCAGCTGTCCAGTCGTGTTTGATCTTACGGTCAAACGTCGGGTTTCAGTCGTTAGGTCGATTTGTCTGTGTCTCTTCATTAACTCTTCCGCCAATACCGTACGGAACTGACGATGTGATATATTCCGGTGAACACTGGAATATATCACAAAGCAGTTAAAAACTGCCGTATTGTACAATCGGCGAAAGAGTTTTTTGTACCAAACTTTGTTCCTACATCTTTCCATAGGCTGAGCTGACAGGAATTGATCTTTCCTGTCAACTCCTCCCATGCTCTTGTTGTAGTCTAGTACAATTTTTGGTTTGTAAGTCCGTCTGTTATATTTGTCCTGAGTCCCAATTTGAAGGTTATGGTATGTCGAGATCATACTAACTATGTTAGCATCTCGCCATACCAGAACCGACAAATCGGAACTGTACGTAGCCACTGCTTCTCCTTGTCGAAGTTCAGATTTTGTCATAGTCTTGATTGACTCGGGTACAAATTCCCGGTTCAGTCGTAGAGTCCCGTAACAGTCAGTCTTTTGACGTTTTAGACAACGGCATAATAATGGACTATTGTAAAAATTGTCCATTATTATGGTGTGTCCACGGTGAAGTAGCGGCTCGGCCAAGTCGTAAACAATTTTCGCGGTAGCGTTGGTGGGACGGTCATCGCTATCGCCCGTCGTAACTCTGTCAGTCGGTTCGTCATCGTCAAGTCCGTCATTTGTCTCGTCATCGTCTGGTCTATCAGTCTGTTCGTCTGGTCGTCTGGAGGTTCTGATAGTAGCAGTTGTTGTTGTCGGTTGAGCTTTTCCAGTGTATACAAAAAACCTCCAAAGATAGCCACTGGATGACTCGCACAACTCGTAAGTTTTCACTCCAACTTGTGCGGCCTTCGTCGAAATCTTCTGCGCAAAGGACAACCTCCCATGCCACTTGAGCAGAGATTCGTCAATGGCTATCTCTTGAGAGGGCATGTATAAAGTGGAAAACTTGTGATTAAAATAGTCTATTATTGGTCGGATTTTACACAGTCTAGTCGTGTCCTGTAAATTCTGACTGTCGACAAAATGTAGAAAGGTTTTTAGCAATACATATCTATTATATGACATTATTTTGGAGAAATAAGCCATGGTGCCGAACCCATTGAACGTGAAATATGACTCTTCCTCCGCCAAGGGGTACAGGCCTTGCAAAATTTGTATTGCTAAAAAACTTACCATTTCATCCCTGTCTGTAGGAGACCACCGGTTAAAGCGAGACTTGGATGTTAATTTGTTTTGCTCTCGGAACAAAGCAATAGTTTGTTCGGCATAACGGTTGGTCTCCGTACACAAACGATCGATCAGGTCAGTGTCAAACATCTTGTCAAAAATATTAATCGGTCGAGCCTGGTCAGTCACCTCAAAAGTCAGTCCCGTTGTGCAATTAAATGTCTCTCGTCGTCCTAGAAATGTCCGTCTGTCTTTGCTCCAATTAAAAGTGAAGCAGTCGTTGGGCACAATGTCGCGAAGAGCTTGGTCATTCGCGGCATCCTCTCTCTGCAACACTTCTGCTTGGAGCATAGTCAAGTCACTGTCGCAGGATGGTTCAGTCATTGCATTGCGCTCCTGGACAGTCGGCAGGGGCACAGCGTCATTGTTAATATTGTCATCGTCATCGTCGTCGCTGAGACAACAGTTACTCGTCAGTTGAATCCAGTCTTGTACAATACTGTCAAATCTGTTGTCAGTAACACCTGGAACAAAAAATATGTCAGAAGTTCTACTGATATTACTGTTTGAACGACGTACACTGTATACCAGTCACATATACTTACCGATTTCCGATAACCCAGCCTGGAAAGCGTTTGCAACATCTGGAGAAAAAAAAGAATATGATTTTTAATGGCTATATGATTTTAAAAAACTATTGACTATTATTCTGATTCTGATAAAGAGCTTCTGTAGATTTTTTTTGGCCTCAACAGTCCCATTAGCTGGTTCGAACTGGTTGAAAGCCTACTAGGGGAGCTGTACGGCGAATTTGGGACAGTGTCCGCTTCCGGCGTACCTGGCTCCTCATCCTCCCTGTTAGGAGCGATTGCGGCTGCGGCTTCGGGTTCTTCAACTGCAACAAACAAATTTGTATTACAAACTCATTCTTACAAAGTCTTCTTAAACAAATAAAACAATAACTTACTATATTCGATCTCCACATGTTCTCCGACTGCGAGGTGTTCTTCAACAAATAAAGCAAGATGTTTAATGTAGGTTAAGGTGTGCCACTATGGCTATAGTAAATAAATTATATTTTGTTTGCTTAAACAAAATATAACTTATTATAATTTGGAACAGTGTCCGCTTCTGGCGTACCTGGCTCCTCGTCCTCCCTGTTAGGAGCGATTGCGGCTGCGGCTTCGGGTTCTTCAACTGCAACAAACAAATTTGTATTACAAACTCATTCTTACAAAGTCTTCTTAAACAAATAAAACAATAACTTACTATATTCGATCTCCACATGTTCTTCGACTGCGAGGTGTTCTGCAACAAATAAAGCAAGATGTTTAATGTAGGTTAAGGTGTGCCACTATGGCTATAGTAAATTAGTACAAAGAAAAACCATCAAAAAATCATGCAACCACCTTACCTGATGGATCAAACAATATGCAAGGCTGCCGTTCTGGAGATATATTTCTGTTAAACAAAAAAAAAAAACATTAATCTATACACACAATAGTGCACATAATTTATAAACTTTGCGGACGAACTGACAGATTTGACTTTGCAGTTTGGCTTTCAGAGAATAACAAGATGAAATAAAATTAAGTAGATGACGTTGACTGGACAATATAGAAAAAAACTTGAACCAAAATGTACCTTGTTTGCCGTTTGCGTGGTGGTGCATCCGGCAAGAGCATCCGCTCAAGCTGAGCCACCCGCTTCCGAGCGATAAGCTCCTGCCGGGCATTCGCTGGCAGCGCGTTTATTCGGCGTTGCGTTAAGTGCCTCTCTGCCCTGATTTGGGAAAGGGGGTCTTCCAGAACGCCACTGCCAAAAATTATGCAGCCATAAAACATTGAAGAATTGAATACCATATATCTTTAAACATATTAGTATAGCGAATTCAATTTTTAAACGTTATCAAAAGATACGTACACCTGTACACCTCGTCCTCTTCCACTCCCTCGGCCTCTCCCACGGCCTCGTCCTCTCCCACGGCCTCGTCCTCGTCCTCGTCCTGATACCTGCCCTCCATCCTCTTGATTACTTGTAGTTCTAAAATAAATTGCAACAAAAATAAATACTTAAACGTTTACCATAGGATTAGTTTATCATTAATAATAATAAAATGAGCTTTTAAATACTCTTTCAAGGAAAAAATGTTAGTTCAGCATACTCACGGTTGGTCTAACGGCAACCTGCCACGACCTCGGCCAGCATTCAAATTTTGAGACCTAAAATCAAAACTTGACTTAGATTTCATAGTTTATTTTTAAAGGCAGCAATTAAGCATAAAAAAAAACATTATTTTTCGTCCTCAACACCAATGAAAGACGTAAACCACTAAACAAAACACCAAACACCAATAAAAAAGCGCAAACAATAAAATGAAATAAACTGCACCGAAAAAATCATAACCCTCTTTTTTGGTTCGCCGTAGTCGGCAAAACCGTTGAAAACAAAAAGCTAAGAAAAATCAATCGCACTCATGATTTTTCGTTTGTACGAACCCTTATTATGGTCCAATAATGTAAACGTTACAGCTACTGTGTAAGCCCGTACTGACAACCTGTGGAACGTAATTATTAACACATAAAATCTTAACTATTTCCGTTGTATTTTACTTTCTAAGTGTGTGTAAATACTAATAATGAACGAGTTTCCATATTACAAGTAATATTTTAATAGATTATTTAGTAAATCATACAAAAATATTACGAAAATACCCATGCCCAACATGGCGACACGACCATGTTTTGGATTTCGATATTTATCGTTTTCATTAGACTTTGAACCTATGAAATTTTTAGATATTCGTAAAGCTTGAATCTTGAGGATTTTTTTGATATACTACACAAATACATTGGGTTTTAAATAAAATTGTACTTACATCGTAAACACGCCGCTTGCGAAAACTTCACACTGACACTAGACACTGACATTCAACTTTTTTTTTTAAATTGTTCTCTATGCTTACATACAGTGTGCCACGGGTCTGCAGGCGCGGAATTTAATACAGCGCCACCTCGTATAATTTTTAGACACTCACATAGAGTTACCATTGTACAATAACGGTTTAAAGGGAACAAGTCGGCGCAGCAACCCTAGTAGCTGTAACACTAGACCGGAAAAATTTTTAGGCTACTATGTTTGCTGTAACGGTTGAGTGGATAAAAAAAGTTCTAAGTCTTATAAAGTCAGGTATCCATGGTCTGAACCCATCATCTTCTCATCGGCCTATTGCAATTCTTTCTTAGTTCTGGTTTTAACTTTTTGACCTACGCCAGTGTATCAGTGTCCGGTATACAAAAGTAATCCCAACACTGATTTATCTTGCTAATTCCATACTGTGGCGAGTTTTTTGGACTTCTGCTTTCTTTGCGATTGGATATTATTGTAAAATGAAAACAAAAGAATAATGTAGAATAACGATAACACATTAAAATACAACAAGAATAATTTGAAGTTGTCTTGGCTTGGCAGATTTTACAGCGCCACCTACGGCATCCAATTGTGCATCTAAACCATTCAAGGATTCACTCAAACGCTCACAAAAAATCCATTAATTATAATGGGGCCAGCCGTTTAGTTCAGTCATATTATATGACTGAACCAAACGGCTAAATGATATGACTCATATACCACATACACATACAGAAAAATAACATTAATATGTATATGTAGATTATTAATTATTTTTACAATATTTTAATATATTATTGTACGATTAAGTGATAGTGATAAAATAAAAGTCACACGTGACGAAACACGTCAACAAGGGACGAATGTGCGTCTTGAAGATTCCCAGTACCTATGCATCGCAGCGGGAGGCGACTCTGGAGCACTGGGTGGGTGTAGCAGGAAGCGGGCACTCCTGCATTTCACGACAATCGTGCGGACGTGGGGAGCCATGGAGAGCCGACTGTCAATGGTGACCCCCAGGTACTTGGCCTGGTTCGACCACTCGACGTCGGCTCCCTGGAGTCGTAGGGGTGGTGGCAGCTTGTAGCCTCCAACGGTCAGCGCCTGTGTCTTTCCCACGTTCACCGACAACCTCCACTTGGACAGCCAGTCCGGCAGCAGGTCCAGCACGCGCTGCATCTTGACGGCCGCGTGCTGCACGTTGAGTGAATTCATGAAGTGGCGATGTACGCGGCGTCGTCGGCGAACAACATAACCCTTGCTTGGGAGTCAGGTAAAAATGACAGCATTTATAAAAAAATACTGAAAATGAATTACCAAAATAAAAAAAGTTATTTCATTCCTACTCTCTATTACCGCCACTTCGACATTCAGCTTTTAATTCACATTAATTTAAAAACTGTACCTACCTACCTAATAATTCAAATTACACTTTTAGTTTAGAAAAATATATGTAGTTTTTATAAAATAAATAAGTAACAAATACATTTTTGTCTATTTTTTGCCTATATTTTATAAAATTGCTTTTAGAAATACTATATTTTTTGGATAAAGACAAAGGCTCATTTACCTGAGGGTTACCAACATTTGGGAACCCTCAGGTAAATGCGCCTTTGTCGCAATGAATTCGTAAAGAAAATCGCAGTACAACAACGGGAAGTAAAATAAATTAAAACGTTTGGAAATAAACAAAAGCAATCGTGAAAATCGTTGATGAACAAAGCGGAAGCTATCGTTGTTTTTTTTTTAACTTTTCATTTCATTGACTAAATGCTAAATTCGTTCAACTGCAACTCTTAAATTTGACACTTCAAAAGGATTGAATTTGAAACTGAAGCTAGAGATGAGATTAAACGTTAAAAAAGGCTAGCTGCTATAACGTTAAAATTGATAATAAAACGTTATTCTTATTATTTATGGTATGTATGTACATACCATACACATTATCTAAACTTTTGACGTGATAACGTCTTATAAATTGATAATACCAGCAACACTCATGAAAAATAGTAAAGTTCCATAGTAACGTTCCACCTGAGCTTTTGTATTACATAAAATAATGATTTTTATCTTTTATCTTTTTATCTTTTTATCTTTTGACGTGATAACGTCTTATAAATTGATAATACCAGCAACACTCATGAAAAATAGTAACGTTCCATAGTAACGTTCCACCTGAGCCTGTGCGTCAACGCATGTAAATAAATGTTAATTTATCTAAAAAATTGTAATTTTCAATTAACTCCTTTTTTGTATTACATAAAATAATGATTATGACGTTATCACGTAAATCTATCGTCCGTAAACCGACTTTACAGACAACCAATTTTTTTTTTTTTATAATATTATATTCATCTTTTAAAATATTTTATAAAAAAAAAACAATGCTATAAAAATATATTTATATATAACCGAGACAACGCGTTCAATTACTATTTTAACTGAAACTAGTCAAAAACTGTTTGATCGCTTCAGGTGAAAGCGCCAGGGTAGCCCGCGAAATACATTTTTGTTTACGCAATTTGCAGGTAAGTGGCCGGTTATATATTGAATAAAATATGATTCGCGGCCGTAAAAAATATGGCTTTACGAGTTAAAATCACCAATACAACCCGCTAAATTCATTTAGTCCCTTAAATTGACTTTTTCATAAAACAGTCATTGAATGACATTAAATGAACTTAGAGGGTTGTATTGATTCTAATGATTATAATTCTTTAACTACTTGAATCATATTTTATCTAACATACAGCGTTACACCGACCTGCAAATTGCAAAAAAGCTGGCGCTTTCACCTTAGAGTGAGGCCTTATTAATGTGATACGTAAAGGGTTCAGTAGGCGTAGTAGTTCACAAAACAGCTAAAAATTAAAAAAAAAAATCGGAGATACTCTTAATTTACCAAAATTTGTTGAAAAATAAAATGTTGAATGAAATATTATCACTAGTTTTAAAATTCATATTGTTATACACTGAATGTTAAGTTCAATGTTTTGTTATAAAATATTTTCAGCCACAATAGTGTAAATAATAACTGCATTAATTTCATAGTTATTATTTACACTATTTTGGTAATACATACTAAGATGAATATTAAACGAAACTATTTTAAACGCGCAAAATAAACAGTTAAAGGTCACCTCTATGACAAACTGACAACAAAAAAAAGTCAGACTGTTTGTTTGAGTTCGAGTTGAATAGTGTGTGTGAGCATCTGAGTAACCGAGAAAGAAAGTGGTTTCTTTGTAATAACACGATTTATCAATCTTTACCCTGCGATTTTTAATTGGATTCATAAACGAAGTAAATTTGATCTTGACTGTGATTATAAAGAATAATCCAGATTCCAGAATGTAAATAATTAAAATGAATCAGTGACTCTCAAATCTCAAGCCGACTGCGGTGAACGAACGTTATTTTTGTTTCGTTAGATCATTGATGCCGGACGTAATCAAATACGGTATTTGGGTGCGGAACTTCAACTAGATAAATGTAGTATTTATTAAGTTAAAGAAAAATATAACGGGCAAAAATAAAAAGAAAGCGTGAAGTAAAGTCGCATGGACTTTGTAATGGTGTTTCCGAGGAGTGCGTGATTCAGCAGCAGCGATGTCGGGAGCGACCACGCCAACGGCGACGGAGCCGCCGGCCGCGCTGGCGGCGCTGGACGAGCGCGACGTGGAGCCGCGCACGCCCATGAAGCGCCTCGGCTCCACCAGGAAGCTGGCCGCCTTCAACAGTGAGTACCGACCACCCAACCGCCCAAGTGGCCCGACGCTGCAAGTTTAACATTGAGGACAATGCTCCCGTAAACTTGCAATTTATTTGTGTCAGACAATATTTACTGATTTTCCTTATTACATCACTGAATTCGACATCAATGTTGCCTAAGATACATTTTTAAGCTTGCACCCACAAAACATGCGCAAGTATTAATGCCTGGCTTTTTAAAGCACTTTATCCAGAGGCTCTCAGCAGTATAAACTGTACATGTATAATATTTGTCTTAATTTTATTGATGAACTTATTTCAAAGTAAGTGGTCAGGACCATGAACAGTTGAACACTCGTCATTGCACCGAAACACATTGCTTGCAACAGTAGTGCATCCAAATTTCAAACTTGTCTCAGTTATAAAGCTCGAAACAATAGACCCAGTATGTGTTAACACTCAGAGGGTAATCTTAGGTATGTGACCTAGAATCCCCTTCCTTCTCTTTGCCCCTTTGCGTGGTTTGCTCTATAGCAAACTAGTCAAGTACCTATAATAATTTCATAAATAAAATTGAACTGTCTGTTTGAATTTTAAAAGAAGAGCTCTTTTCTGAATGCTAGATGTGTGACCTGCGTGTCATGCACAAGTACACACTAAGCTCAGTGCAAATAAACAGCTTGTTACAGGCCGTGTCTTATTTAGAAAGCATAAAGCATTGAGTCGAAAGCTCAAACAGCGGCAAAAAAGCTGGGTATCCTAAATAAGGTTAAGCGGTACTTCAAGCCAGAACAGCTTTTAACCCTATATAAAGCTCAAGTTCGGTCCGGCATGGAGTACTGCTGTCACCTTTGGGATGGCTCAGCCAAATACCAATTAGCCACACTCGACTCTGTTGAGCGCAGAGCCAAGAGGCTCATTGGTGACGATAAGCTGGTGAGTACCAAGCTTCATAGCCTGGCCCACCGGCGCAGAGTTGCATGTCTGTCGGTCTTTTACAGGCTGTACTTCGGTGAGTGTGCCCAAGAGCTCCACGAGATCATTCCACCATCTCCCTTCTTCCAACGGGAGTCCAGACGTACTGCGGGTTATCACCCATTCCTTGTCGATGTTCCACACATTCGCACGAAGCGCTTTGCTTCATCGTTTATTATGAGCACAGCCAAGGAGTGGAATTCCCTGCCTTCGTCGGTGTTCCCAAGTTCATAATGCTATTTAAGTCGCGAGTTAATAGGCTTCTTTTGGGTTAGCTCGTTCCATCGTCGACCTCATCTCTGTCCTCAGGACTAGATTGAGGTCAAGAGTAGGCCCATCAAACATAAAAAAAAAATATATATATACGGTACTTCTATCAAAAAAACAAAAACAATCTTCTGGCTAATCTCTGAAACGGCTGGACAGATTTTGACTGGCAGATAGCTTCTGTTATGAGGAGTAACTTAAGGTTACTTTTTTTCAGAAAAGGGTTTAGGGTTACGTGCTATGAAAATATAACCTTTGAAATGGTCAACAAAATCCGATTTGAAAAGAAAAGTAATATTTTTATAACAATTTAACAGGAACAAAGGTCGCGGGCAACAGCTAGTTGGTTTATAAAGGAACCTGCTGTGTCCGTGGCTTCCCTCACATGACCATGTATTCTTTAGGCGTTTTAAGGGAATTTATAAATCACAACAAATAGTTCCATGGTAAACAAGGAAAAGCGAGAGATACTTTGTGGTATTTTGTATACATATTGTATTTCTTTTAACACAATAAAAGGCACTCAAATAATACTTGTTATATTAATGCCTTTTGTAAGCCGCACTCATGGCTAAATATAATAACCCTGCATGGGTTAATTTTTATGATTAAGCAATGTTTGTCGAGGTCAGTGGGTGGATGGATGACCATCCGTTACATGTGTCTGAGGAAGCATGATAAGTCCATGGTCCCAGTCTTTCATTTGTTGATCTGTGACATTCCATTGTCCACCAGACTTCTAAGGTTCTTCAAGTTACCCAGTAACTGGGTTGTGGCGTTCGGATAGGTAGTTGCTCCACGTATAATAAAATATAATTATTGTTTGTGTGTGTGTTAGTGTAGTTGTAGTGTTATTTCTCATACAATGATTTAATTAGTGCTTATAAGTAAACTGTAACTAAAATATATTTAACAGTTGTAAGTAACAATTATGTTGAATTCAAATGTTTGGTAGCGACCTGCCCCTTCGAGGTTTTTGTAAACCTGTTTGAGGCACTTTACATAGCGCAATTTAATTTTGATAGTAAATCTTATAAAATAAAATTAATCTAATAAAAACTTTATGAATAATCAAATTACTAGCCAATATCTGAGGAGGCATCTCTCGTTAGACAGCTGGATCAAGGGATTGATTCAGAAAGTGGTACTTCTGGACATAGCTCGTATTGTTAGGTTTCTCTCTCTGGAGCCCTGACCCCCGGTAGCTTGGACCCTGTTCCCGATACTGGTGGGCTACAATTTTTATATTTTTAAATGCTTTTTATATATATTTTTTAAAGGAAAGTTTAAAAATGTATTTAATAACAATTTGTGTAAAAATAAATAAAGGATCAAATTACTTATATTATACTGGTATTTAGCTGCATCGGGTTGGATTAGAAGCCACCATATTGGGAAAAGGCTAGGTAGGTGATGATATTGTGAACGAAATTGTCTGTTTCCAACTTTACACCAGTTGACAATACAATTCCATGAAAACCCCATTCTCCCACTGCATGTTGCTGTTGTCAGCTCAGCATGAGGCGTTTAATTAAATGCTGAAACAAAGCATGATGTTATCAAGATGTAGGCGTTTATCGTTACTCGTATCGAATTTGGAATCACACCACGACTGGTGTGTATGTCGGCAAGCGTTAAACGCGTAAAAATGTGAGCTCGATATTATACGCGTCTGAATGATATTTTGCAGCTGAATTGGTGTTTACCGCGGATATTTGGCCAATCGATCATCAAAGATTAGTAAGCGCCGGGCACCTCCCCGCACGTATTAAAATATTTAATTGATCGCTAAACTTTCCACTTGCGTTGCGTACCTACTTAATTATTTTTCTGGTTGAAATGAATAAACCTCGTCGCTAAGAATTAACAGCCGCTGGTGTCGAAACACTAGCCGTGGTCGGTCTGTGGATGAGTGACCATACATTTCATGCATACCGAGACTTGGACGTCGGAAAGGACGTTAAGCTGTTGATTCCGGCCACATTCGTACATTTCTGGACAAATAATTGTGACAGTCGGATATTGCATGTGGCTGTAAGGCTGACCAGAGATAAAATATCTGTGAAAGGACTATAGTTAGAAGCTTGAAAGTTTACATTAAAGTTTGTTTGATATTTCTTCTTTTTAGTTTATACAAAAGTTAGTTTAAGTTTTTAAACCTGTTGTTTGTGCACGTAGGTATATCCTCTACTGTAAATCTCGCAATCGAAGTAAGGTTTGCTGTAAGAAAACCCAATTTTGGATTAAGCTCGCCGGTGTACATAAGCTATACCTATATTGTAATTTTGTGTGTATATCTTTTGATTTTGTGTGCAATAAAGAATAAGAAAACTAGAGAGGTGTCAAGGGACACCCGGATGGAACGAAGTTCTTAAGGTCTTAAGTTTTTAAGTTTCTTTTATTTTATCTTTTGTTTACGTTACGTCATGGCGTCTAAGCACTGTTTTGACTAAACGTTTAGTCCGCGCGAAGTTACTATTATTTTTAATTTGAAACTTTGTTTGAAGCATAGTAACTATTATGATGTATGTGTATGTATTAACTTGGATCACCCATCCACAGACAGATCTTGGCAGTCGTTGCTTAGCCTTGATCACCCACCCACAGACCAACCTTGGCAGTCGTTGCTTAACCTTGATCACCCATCCACAGACCAACCTTGGCAACCGTTGCTTAACTTGGATCACCCATCCACCACAGACAGACCTTGGCAGTCGTTGCTTAACCTTGATCATCACCCATCCACAGACCAACCTTGGCAACCGTTGCTTAACTTGGATCACCCATCCACAGACAGACCTTGGCAGTCGTTGCTTAACCTTGATCACCCATCCACAGACCAAAGACGAAACGAAAATATCTGGCTTGCTTTCTATAAGAGAGCGAGAGAGAGACACAGAGAAACATGCGCACGCCGAACGGCTTACAATAGCTTACTCTAGCAAACACACATTACCCTCCTTTGCGTCGCGCAGTCGGGTAAAAGTGTCGTTACAACTTTTCGTGAGAATTTTGTCCGTCTAGCCTCCTTTCGCAACGCGCCATAAGGAACTTCGTTCCAATACTTTGTTATACCTGAAACTGGATTGTGAAGATCAGATACGCTGTCGCTCCATATAAAACGCTGTTATTCGGAATCAGGCAAGACTCGAACCGACCCCAATATAGGAAAAAGCTAGACACATGATTAATAAAGAGTGGCTATCGAGTGAACTGTGATGTGTGCGCGTTCGTGAGTGGGCCATTGTCTCAAGAAGCAGGCTTAAGAACACATATTTCCGTGAGGAGCATTTCCTCTGCAGCCGTTAGTACGTATAATGATGTAATGCGTCACATTAGTGCTGTGTCGTCATGCGAGCGCCTTGTTCTTGTTCATTGGCGACTTCCTCCGGCCAGCAGACGCCGGCACCCACGCAACCACTGCTGGCTTCAGCTCGCTCCCAGACAATCACTAACTTGTACTAATCAGTACTACTTAACTAAACTTATAAAGCTCGTGAATTCAGGTGATTCGATTCGCTCGTTAAACCAAAACACTTTTTAACCACTCTGCTCGACAAGATTTTGACACATCACACATCAGCTGAATCAGGGGGGGGGGGGGGGGGGCTGGGGTGGTGATGCGAATTATCATGAAATTCAAGAATTTTCGTGAACATTCAGCATTCGATTTTATGATGATAAATGTGTCACGGCAGCTGTTTCACACGATAAGTTTGTGTTAAATATCTTCAATACCGTGTTGAGGTTGGTAAAACGGCGTCAGTCTATTGCCAAATATGTGTAAAATACATATTACGGCACGCTTCCAAAAAATAGGTAACTTAGATGCGCTGGAAATAATGTACATAGACAAGTTTCTCGTTTGCTAAAAAACTCGAAAAGGAAAAAAAACTTTTTTGCAAAAAATAAAACCGACTTCAAAATCACAAAAAAGTGAAAAATAATTTTAGCTTCAGAAGTCGGTGCCAAAAAACTGAATCAAACAAACTAAAGTCACCGATTTCTGAAGCTAAAATTATTTTTCACTTTTTTGTGATTTTGAAGTCGGTTTTATTTTTTGCAAAAAAGTTTTTTTATTTTTTCATTTTTAGTTGCAATATCCTATACCAATATTTTCTATGCGTTCATTTTACATTGTAAACCATACATTTCATGGTAATAGGCTTATTCTTACTTCCTTACTAATATTATAAATGCGAAAGTAACTCCACAACAACAAACAAGTAACAGACTTCAGAGTCAAATGCTCATAAAATAAAAACTAAAGGGCCTACCTGAATCAAATTTTTATGGGACCAATTCGAAACTATTCCGCACAAAACAAAAAAAGAATTACGTAAATCGGTTCAGAAACTTCGGCGTAATCGGTGTACATACATAAAAAAAAAAAAATTATATACCGGCCGAATTGAGAACCTCCTCCTTTTTTTTGAAGTCGGTTAAAAATAAATACAGTAACATTCTATCTGCGTTCTTATTTTTGGTATTATTCATGCATAATTTCATAAAAAAAAACACGATCAAAGTCTTGACAAATATTACTAAAAAACTATGTTGCAAGTGTTGCAAAATGACACTTCTTAGTGCTGACCGTAAACCCAAGTTCTATCATTACGATTAAAAAGTGGTATTCAGCCTAATCGATACTCGCAATGAAATCGAGTTTTGAAAAAAAAAGAGTTGAGACTGAATTCTTGGTATAATTTCGAATAATAATTAATCATTTAATTTTATCTTTTTTAATAATTTCATTTAGTAATTATACGATGCTTTTGGTTGACTTCAAGAGAAGGAGATTTATAAATAATAAAATAAAATAAAAACCAGTTCAAACAAAGAAAAATCTGGAAATGGATCGATTTTCAATTTAACTGTAAGCACGGACAGAACCTATGGCTAAATACGCGTCGATTTTATTGTTTCAAAATGTAAATTGAGAATACGCTCGCAATTCACAATTTTAAAGTATTTTTATTTACTACATCATTTATTGTGAATTTGGTTTTCTAATATCTGGCGGTTGGACTGGAAGCCGACCCCAACATAGTTGGGTAAAGGCTAGCTAGGCAGATGATGATGAATATCTGGCGGTTGGATATAGAATGCCCAGAATCTCGGTAGGCATAATAAAAAATTAGTTTGATCCGTCAAAGATACATTATATTACTTATTCTACAAAATTGTGTATAGTACTTTATTTATTTATTTAGGTATTAATAAAGGTTTACCAACAGCTTGTGTGTACAAAATGTCTTGAGTACAGGTTTTACAGTCTTGGACTTACACAGTCGCCAATTACAGGTTAACCAGCATTCACAAAGAAAGTGATAAGTTGATAACACAAAAGAGTATAAAATTGAAACCTAGAAATGAAATACAACTAAACTAAAATAAACAACTACGCAATTAAACTCCCTAAACTTAAGAGTATATTTGGCTTACGAAATATAAATTTCAAGAATAGCATCGCTATAATTTAACTAACTAATTATATGAGAAGAATAAAAAAGACATAAAATAAAGAAGAATTAGTAAAATAAGATAAAAAGTTGTCATTCATTCATACTAACATAAGATAATATTCTGTCGTGATTTTCGGGAATTAAGTAATTGGTTTTTAAAGATTTTTTATGGAATCATGGTGAATGTCAAGATCAGGTGAGGATTTAATAATAGAATTCATCTCTCTACTGAGTCTGTCAAGTGGCGAGTTTACCCCAATATTTGTGTTTGATCCATGAGTATTGAACAAGTTGGTTATAGGATATCTAGGCATATTGAAAGGTACTTTTAGTCCGATACGCTTAACTAGTTCACTGCAGTCCAATTTATTATTTACTAATTTGTACAAAAACATGAGATCTTGTATCAGTCGACGATCGCGCAGACTATTTATTTTATATGTTTGAAGACGTTGTTCATATGGACACCGGGGAGATATTTCACTGAAGGTATATGCTAGGTGTTTTGTAAAGGCCCTCTGGATGCTTTCGACTCTTTGTGAGTGTACTGCATAGTGGGGATTCCACACCACGCTGGCAAATTCTACGTGGCTGCGAACTAAGGCGTTATAAAGTACAGTTTTTGTTCTTACCAGCTTACTAGTACGGTTGGGTTATTGTGTTAGGTTGGAACAAACTTTTCTTTTGTTTAGATTATTCTTTCCCACTGCTGGGCAAAGGCCTCCCCATACCTTTTCAACTCTCTCGGTGTTTTGCCTTCTCTGGCCAATCAGTCAAGAACGAGTGAATCCAAATAGTCACGCCAGTGTTTCTTGGGCCTGCCACGGTGACGACGACCGACAAACTTATTGTCCTATATTTCGCAATCAGCAGTGCATAGGCCGTATCCTAAATAAACATTAGCTTATTTTTTCAAAGCGGTTCACTGTCCACTCTAAAACCTCTTTTTACAACTGCAAAGTTCAGGTTATCCATCATAGGCCGTGGGTCGTGTCACTTGAGTGAGGCCGTGAACAGCTATAAGACAGAACCCTCAGGGCAAGAGTCCTACTCGCATTTCTAGAAGTTTTCTTAAAAATACAATTTTATAGTTTTTGGGGTTACTACTAAACCAAGCTTATCTACGCATCAAAAAATAATGTGAATACCTAATAACCAATCCATCTAACCATAACCCAATTTTGTATACTAAATATAATTTATCTTGGTGGGAATGGGAACCAAACAAACACTATGGCCTTCAAAGATCCTTGGCGTTCTATATTCAACCAACCAATAGAAAAAAAAATCACAACAAATTATCTAGTAAACTATAAATACAATTTAAATTGGAACAGCGAGTGCATTCCTAATTTAAATTTTGACACGGAAACAAAATCGGCGCGAATTTAGCCATAGATTAATCTGTTCTGTTTATTGTTGGGTCGGTTTTAAATCAAAATAAAAATATTTTTATTTCACATATGCCTACATGGGCACTTATGAAACGTCCACAAAAAGGTGAACGGTTCGGGTTGGTCGTTTCCTATGGAGAAGAACCGGCAAGAAACTCCATGGTTACTCTTTTAAAATGATTAGATTTTACAATATTATCATGTTACAGCATTAGTACTCAAGTATGGGGGGACAGCATAGGCCCGACAATAAGTCGTTGCTTACTACACAAAAAACGGAAAACAAGATAAAGAGGTTAACAAAAGTTAACACACCTCTAGGAATCTACAAGGCCTACACTGTTCACACATTCACAAACAATCGTTAAAAAGAATCTATACAAAGGCAAGAAAATATTTTATAAGACTAAATTAAACATGTGACAAAAATATTGTCATCAGTGCTGCAACTATTCTGAACAAAAGGTGTTTAAATGATGTGAGAACCATTGTAAAAAAAAAAAACCATTGTAAATTAAAATGAAAAGAAAAAAAAAAAATGAGATTGAGAATAGTTAGAGACATCCACATATTTGTGCCGTTTATGAGCTACCAGGGAAGCCGTATGCGCAGAAGGAACTAAAGCCAAACCTCTTTATCTTCAACGTAGTCCTTGATTTTGTAATATGCTTTTTTAATAAGGACACGTTTAATGTAGTTTTTGAACTTTCCATTCGGTCAGTTCTATAACTGACTTAGGTAATTTGTTATAAAAACAGTATACTGTTTATAAGAAAAGACTTACTAGTTTTTATTGTTAACCTGAATTTGGGTATTACAATTTCGTGTTTACTGCGTGTATTAATATTATGGAAGTCGCTTCTAATTTTGAAAAGCCCTCGGTTTTTGCGGACATACAAAATACATACTAGGATATAAAAGGAAGGCAGAGTCAGTACATCGATCTCTTTAAATTTTTCTCTGAGGGACTCGCGAGGACCCATTTTACCGCTTTTGTGAAATGAAAATTGAGTCAACGTCTGCCGCCGATCCCCACAGCAGAATGCCATAAGACATAATACTGTGGAAATAAGCATAGTATATTAACCTAGCTGTAGCTGCATCAGTTAACTGCCTTATTTTCCTTACTGCATATGCAGCTGAGCTTAACCTACCCGAAAGAGTTCTAATGTGCGGTCCCCACTGCAATTTTGAATCGATAGTAATCCCTAGGAATACAGTTTCCGCTATAACATCAAGTTTTTTGTCGTCAAGATTTAAAGGACATGGCCAAAAAAGTACATTCCATATACACTTACATAGTAAATATATTATATTAAGAAAAATAGAGAAGTGAATTGTTGCGTAGTTTTTAACCTCTCTGCACTTATCAGTATTGATTACAATATAATAAGTAATGCAAGTTGAATTCAAAGTCTCATTTGTCAACTTTCGCCACTATGGACCGTTCGTAGACGAACACGTTCTACACCACGCATACTACTTGTAGATATGTATGTGAAATGAACGACAAATGCTCTTACCTGAAACATTTGATTTAAACAAAACTGTTTTCATTGGTATTTCTTACATGTAATTAAATTATATTTTGAAGTGTTGATACGTAAGATATATTTATTTCACACAATTATAGTAATAACGTAACCGTACCATAAAACGGAACGCGTTTTACAATGTCTTTGTTTATGTCAAAATGGCGGTACTGCTATTGCACAGATCCTCGGTTGCGTACGAACTGTTTGTTTTTTTTGCGATTATCTTCTAATATTTTTGACTCCTGCTTATCTCTACGGAAAAAAATATTTTTACTTATTTTTACCAAGAAATGAGTAATTATTTATAATCTTTTGTTTTATTTCGTATTTCCCTTGTTAATTAGTAGTTAAACTGTTGAAGAAAAACGTCACTTTCGGAGTCTCAATAAATGTGACAATAATAACATACTTTGTCTCAGTTTTCTATCAGACTTTCTCAGTTCAGTAAATGTTAATCAATATAATTATGGTTAAAAAACCTTAGTTCAGGTAGAATGACCACCTGAAATAAGGATTTTGGATCTTGTTGAAATGCCTAATAATTCACAGCACTTCGTTATTTTAAAACGCCTTGAGGTTTTTAATAGCAAAATCATTATATCATACGCTTTGCCAGCAATCTGATAGAAGGTAACAGGAAACTGTTTACGTCTAGTTATTTGTAATGAGAAGTTCTTTGAGCTTTTTATTTTTTGCAATTTAATATGGCAATATTCACGAATATGAAACACCAAAAATTATCGTTGTACATTAAATTTGATAACTATGCAAACGCCCATACAGAAATTGGCCATGTCCTTTATATCCCGTTGAGGTACATTTGGTAAAGATAATTTTAGACATTTTGTTTTGTTCGCATTCAGTAAAAGATTGTTAGCTGCGAACCATTTCGAGAGAACAGTTAGACTTTCGTTGGCATGTAAGACATCCGTATCCTTTCTATCTATTTTAAAAATTAGCGAAGTGTCATCAGCAAATAGAATTATATCCGATAATTTGGCCATCATGTAAGGGAGATCATTAATGTAAACATGAAATAGGAAAGGCCCGAGAATTGAACCTTGGGGCACGCCCATCTTTACTAGAGACCCGGAGGACGTCGCCCCATTTACATTTACTTTTTGCTGCCTGTTTGATAAATATGAGAGAACAAGATCAGCAGCTGGTCCACGAATTCCTTAGTGGTGTAATTTACAGATCAGTGTGTTGTGGTCGACGCAGTCAAACGCTTTTGAGAGGTCACAGAAAATACCAATGCCATCCTGGGACTTCTCCCAGTATTCCAGAATGTGACTGATGAGTTTTACTCCCGCGTCTGTCGTCGACCTACCCTTCGTGAAACCAAACTGTTGACTATGCAGAATCCCATTTGAGTTGAAGTGAGACAGCATCTGGTCCAGCATTATTTTTTCATAGATTTTACTCAATGCTGGAAGCACAGATATAGGTCTATAGTTAGAGGGGTCACCCTTATAACCCGATTTGAATATTGGTATTACTTTACTATGTTTCATTAAGTCAGGAAACGTGCCGCTATCCAAACATTGATTGAATATGCCAGTTAGGAGAGGAGCAATAGAGTCAATAATATCCCCAAGAACTTTGACGGATATCCCCCATAAGTCTTCAGTATTTTTTATGTTTAGACTTTTGAATGCATTTATAATTGTATCAATACATATTGCTTTAAATTTAAAGTTTGGTATGTCCTTAGTAAAGTTTTCTTTAAGAAGTGCTTCAGCTAATTTAGATGAAGAGGGGAGAGATTTCGTAACCCCTAACGGAATATTGGTAAAGAAATTTTCTAGAGTCTCAGCGACTTCTAGCTTATCAGAAATAGTTTGATTATTTATTTTCAAAGACAATTCATTCTGATCTCGTTGTTGTGTCTTGCCGGTTTCTCTATTAATCACCTTTTTTTGGAGGGTGAGAAATCATCAAATGACCGCTCCCGCTCTGGGCGGAGCGGAGATTTTGCTTGAGCGCAGACACTTTTGAATAGCTTCTAACATAAGTGTGAAAAGCTTGATCTGAAGTCAGAGATTTTTCGTGGTATAAATTACATAGAATATCTCTGCTTATCCTTATTCCTGCAATTGCCCATTCACTAAATTTAGATTTGGAATTAACTTTAACTGTTTTTACAGGACACTTTTTATTAAATTCTTGGCAAACTGTAGAAAATAATGTACCGTAATTTATATTGGGGTCTTTTGAATCAAAACTAGCGTTAGATAGTTTTCAAAGAACATTATTTTTAAACGATTTTAATTTATTTTTAGTTAGAGGTCTTAATCGAATTGTTTTGGCTAAGGTTAACTTTTTGTCTAACTCAAAAGATACAAGTTGACCAGTATGGTCTGACCTAAAACCACTAATTAAGGACGAATCTTTTACTTTACAATTAGTAAATACATTATCTATGCATGAATCTGAAGTTGCTGTTATTCTGGTTGCTTCATTAAATAAATATTTTCAATTGAATGATTTGAACAATGAGATGAGCTTACATCTTTCTGGTGAATTGACCAATAGATCAATATTTAAGTCTCTCAAACAAAAACTAATTTATTATCTCTGAAAAGTTTACTTAATATTTCTTCCATTGTGATTAAAAACAATGACAAGTTTGATGCTGGTGGTCTATAAGAAAGTATGCCCTTCAACCTCTGCACATGCTACCTCACATAAGCGATCAACGTAAGCAGTGATATCCTTCCTTTCCTTATATCTAAGACATTAGCCTAGGCCAGCACTGCTGTCAAAATGGCGATGACCGTATTTACGCACTTGGATTTTGTAAGGTGAAATTAAGAAACTTGCGCGCTAAATACAGAAGTTTTAATGGCGTTGACATATGAGCTTTTTATCCAACTCTCTTAATTAACGCACACTCATAGTATTTGATTATCAGAATATTAAATATTTACATAAATAATGAGGATGACGTATGACTTAAATGCTAGCCCCTTTCGGGGCCGATACCGAGCCAGCGGAGGTTTGTATGTCAAGCCCCCGAAGGGGCCCGTACCGAACTTTATGGTTAATCAATCCACTGTGCCTACTGCTGCGGGTCGTAGCTCGTAGGTCTGCCCAGTTGGATATATCGAACGCTCCACGCGTCCATCGCTACGTGCCGACCAATAAAGGACCGTTCCGAAATTCCGACTGATATCGGCCCATTGCTTGCTAGTTTAGTTTGCTACCAGATTTTGCTGACTGACTCAGACATGTCACATGTTGATGGTTATTTCGATATTTTTACGGATCATTCTGATAGTGTAGGCTGTGTAGGTATGTAAACCATTTAAAGAAACATTGTGTTTACGCTGGATTGTGACAACTCCGGTGTAACAATTTATTGCTGACTAAGTTGTCAGCAACTTCGAGCAACTTCCATAGGTACAGGCTTTTTATAATTATCCAGTTTTACCCTTTTTAGGTTAGAATTTCCGAAAAAACCTTTTTATAGGCTGCCTTCGCCGCTACTAGCATCGTCACAAGAAAAACCCAATCCTCCATCCTTCAATGTTCTTGAACCAAGCTAAGCTTCACTGGTTTTGTTAACTTTAGGGCTGATGGATCAAGCTCGCCGTCCGTCCGTCGTATGACGACAGGCCGTGTCGACGGCGCGTTCGTGTTACACGCGCGCCTCAAAGAGATGTCAGCAAAGAAGGGGGCCCCGCAAGGGCCGATGCCTGCCAGGGCTGCGGGACTGTTCGAAAGAGATACTGCGGCCCTGGAACATAAAGGGCAAAAGAAGGAACATGAGGAGTCATTTGATGATTTCCCATCCGAAAAAAAAAACACTTCACTCAGCTTTACAGTTCGGAATCACCCACAGCTGGGTATAAATAGACCTCTTCTTTCTTCCGCCTACTTCTCGGTTCCGTGAGTCCCTCATCCAACTGTTTCCCGCGACTTTGACGATATCGTCAACCCAACGCATTTATGGACGGCTCTGGTTTCTTTGGCCCGATCTTGGCCACCATTCGGTCAGAATTATAACTCCATCGGCCATCTCCGCGACTACCCAGATGTCCAATCCAGTTGAATTTCGTCCGATGACGAATTTCGATGTTACGCGTTTACTGCATTGTAATTAATTATGTTATCAATTATCATGAACTATAATATAATAGACGACGAAAATACAAGTTTTGTTTTAATGTGGATGTAGAGACAAGACCTTTGACACAATATGTCGCACCTTCGGTAGAACAAGGGCACAATTGTCAAAAATTATTTTTGACAATTGTGCCCTTGTTCTACCGAAGGTGCGATGTGTAGACCATAAAGAGCTTGCTTCCGGTTGGTAACGCGTTTATTGGATCATTAAACTTTTAAATTGTGCACTTGTTTTATGGTTTGACTATCAATCACATACGTGCACGATTCAAAAGTGAAAAGGTACGATTACACAAGTAAAAAATTGTGATTGAAAAACTGTTAAATACTGTCGTTCACAGACGTACACCCAATGATATATTACGTCATGATATTACGTGCACCCCATGAGCCACATCTGCACAGGTCACAGGAGAGCTCGGTGCGCCTGTAGTGCTGTGCCTTGGCTGAATGTGAACATTTGGCGTCGTGTTGTAATGACCACATTGATCGCAGGCCACACGTACGGTGACGCATGCCTTTAAAAATTACACTACGCATAAGTAATTAGTGGCTGCCGCCAGTGCGCAAGAGGTAAATAAATATTATTTATTACCTAGGCGTGGCTGGCTAACTGTGCTGTGGCAGTGAGCCCTCCGACAGTCTCACGCCAGTCGGCACACCGGCCACCATTCGCCCTCGTCTCGTTTTCAAATTGGACAAGCTTTTATTTACTTACCCATTAAACACTATGCATAAACGAGTAATGTTTTAATGGACGCAGTGAAGGGTAACTCATTATATATCTGAGGGACAGCGATCGTCAATGTCTCACACAATGTTTACTGATAATTTGGTTCGTTCTGGTTAAAGTGCATTGTTTTATCTATTTTCCTTCACTAAATATAGAGGCGAAAGCGTTACAGTAATGACGTACACAAAATGTTATAACTATACTCCATTTGTTTAGGTAGTTAACTAAAGGTAAACAATCTTAGCATGTCTTTTATCTAAAAAAATGACTAAAAATTGTATCTAAAAATGTTTACAATTAGGTATTTACTTAAATAGATGTTAGGTAATTAACTTCATTTAAATAATCTTTGTATGTCTTTTATACGATTTATTTTACATAAAAAGACATATCAAGATTGTTTACCTTTAGTTAACTACCTAAACAAATGGAGTATATTAACTACGTTGTATGGAACCCTTACTGTAAACTTATTGTTATCAGCCAGTTAATGAATTGACAATTTGAAATTGAGAACTTGTCAAAATCTACTGGAGCATTACTTAAGGCGATGGCGATGACTGCTAATGATATCGACTTTATAATAATAATAATAATATCTTGGGGACAACCAACACACCGCCATCTGATCCCAAACTAGGCTGAGCCTGTACTATGGCAACCAGACAACTGATAAACATACTTATATATTTCTAAATACATACATATTATAGATAAATTACACACCCAGATACAGAACAAATGCCGTGTCGACGGCGCGTTCGTGTTCCACGCGCGCCTCAAAGAGTTGTCAGCAAACGGGAGGGGCCCGCAAGGGCCGGTGCCTGCCAGGGCTGCGGGACTGTTCGAAAGAGATACCGCGGCCCTGGAACATAAAGGGCCAAAGAAGGAACATGGGTGGTTTTTAGTCAGTAAGAGTCTGACACTCCCTTCCGCTCCGCCCAGGGCGGGGGGGGTCATTTGATGATTTCCCACCCACCAAAAAAAAAAAAAAAAAGATACAGAACAAATAATCGTACTCATCGCACAAAGATTTGTCCTGTGTGCGAATCGAACCCACGACCCCCGTCCTAGCAGTCAGGGTTACTAACCACTAGACCAACAGGCCAATCAAATTAAGTGAATGTTAAAATTTAATTTAAGCCAAGACATCGAACGCTATAATTATGTTGTACTTACGTAGATACGCGTGGCTAACTACTTCTTCTTACTTAGGACTCTTAGGACAAATGCAGTGACATAGCCGTGTGGTGCGCAGTGATAGCAGAACCATACAACGCGGGCGTGGGTACGCACGTATACGTTCACATGTACACACACGCCACATGTGGTGCACAACTGCCTCAGTGCCACTTCGCCGTTACTGATTCAAACGAACCACGAATACTTCCTACTAAACTTACGCTCTGAACTCGGCCAACTCGATTTTTTACCTTTGTTCATCTTTTCCAAGTATTCGTAGTTATTGCTCAATAGCAAAATAGGTTATAGGTAGTTATTTCGCGCGTATTTAAATTAAAAAAAAAACCAAAATAATCAAACCTCTGGTCAAATTCACAAATTTTATGGACAACTCACACTTGAGTAAATTAAGTACCTATGCCAAACTTGTTTTCATTAAGAGCCAAAGTTCCCTAAGAGAGTCTCCCGGTATCCCTTATGGTATCGGTTATCCCCATATTATCCCACTTAAAAGAATCACACTGTATACGAAGACGTTGAATGCGAACTGGGGAAACCTACGAAACACCTCTGTGAAAATGACGAACTGAATGTTTTGACTTTTACCCGACTGCGACGAGGCCCGAAAGGAGGGTTTGACCTGTATTTAGGTTTCTTTGTTCCCTCATAATTCCTGAACTTAGAAATTAAAAGAAACAAAAGAAAACAATGAAAGAAAATTAAAGGTATTACATTGCTCGATGACCTTGATGATTTGACCTCTGTACTGGCTTTTGTTTATTTGGCACCCCTACCGACAAACGACCATACTACAATAAATATTAAGCAAGAACACAGATGTGTCGCAGTGTTGTCATCGTCTTTGCCTAATTTATTTGCTCTCTGAGAGACCTGAGATAGTTTCAGTTAGTATCCTATCTCTATTCGAAAGTTAATCATAGGTGCGCTTCGAGGAAGCAAAAAATAATATTTTTAATTGCTATCGGGAGCGCTACTAAAAGGTGCGCTCCGAGGAATAAAAAAGGAGCGCCTCATTAGGTGCGCCTCAAAATGGTAGCGCTTCGAGGAATACCTCCTGAATACATTTTGTTACTCTAGGAGTACTTCATAATTCTTTATTTTGAAATTATTCACTTTCACTTTGACTAATGACCTAGCTTTATCAGTTATTTTATTGAGCACGGGTACCCCTACATGATAAAATCTGAAGGTGTGATGATGACCAGGTAGGTGCTTATCGGTTCTGAGTAACGGAAATACTTAGAATGACGTAGCTTTCAACTTTTATCTGATTGAGCACCGGTGCTACTACAGGATATATTCTGAAGGTCTGATGATGACCAGGTAAGTGCTTATCCGTTCTCAGTAACGGGAATAGTTAGAATACCCTAGCTTTCAACTTTTATCTAATTGAGCACGGGTGCTACTGATACTGATCTTTTTCAAAGTCAAAGACAAAGACTTTGAAAAAGGTAATTACCAGATGCGATTCGTACCTCCACATCACATGTCCATACCAAGACAATCGATTCCCTTTCAACTTTTCTGTAACTGGCACAACTTTTAATCTTCCTCTAATATACTTTCCATTCTTGTCACACTACACATCCACCATTCATCATTCTAATCCCATCTCCGCTACATGCAATTTTATATATAGTTGTTGTAGCAGCTTGATGTGCTGGCGTCTGTACATCTAAACGACACGAAAAAAAATTAGAATATCTGGCTTATTGGAAAAAAATTTGTCGGTGATTAATTGGTGATGATTATTGTTGGTCTTTCGCAGCACCGACACGTGACGCTTTCAACAATTGTCGAGTCGGCGCGCGGCGGTGCTGGTTTGTCGATTAAGAATATTGTGTTTCGTATAGTCGAATATTTTATGACTCTTTAGGGAAAATGCTCAAAATGTCTATGATACGTTCATCGAGTTATTTTACATGACGTGACGTTATTACGTTTACAAGAGCCACGACCTGCGCTGATTGCTTTGTTTTCCAACCTTTCAACAAGCTCGCAAAGTCGCAATTCTAGACGATTGGAAGTGAGAATTATTCAAACTTATTACACGTACGTTATTATTATTCTGTGCGAGTATAAATATGCTAATTATTTTGGTTAAAATGAATTGATAATAAGTAGCCTCATAATGCGGAGGACAGCCATTACAATATGTTATAATAGCCGCGCGTCAGCGTTCAGCATTTAAATAAATAGCTCTGCTATTGTTTTTAACCGAAATTGTTAGCCTTTTCAGTACCCTAGTATGATTAATAGCCTGCTCGACTTCCGTATAGTTAGTCTTCGTAACTTCTTAATAACACTTTCCGAATAAAGATGTAATAAATGTTGAAACTATTAATTCCTCTGCATTTAACTGTTGCCTGAAGGCTCAAGTAATGCCATTTTCAGTGGTTCCTTGAGCAACACAACAGTAAGTCGACCGCGTGGACATATCCAATGTATTGAAGTAGATCGTGACTCGTAATCGTGAGCTAGCACAGAGCATGAGAGCACTAGCTGCTGACGCGGCGCTCGATGTAGCTCGCGGAGCTTACGCACGCTGATTCGGTATTCATTTCAGGTCAGTGTCTGAAACTCGAAATATAGATTTGATGGTTTTGTGAATATGATGATAAATAGGCTTCTAATCGTCCTGCTTCAGTCCGTCCACAATGTAATAAAAACAGAATGCTTAAGATGCGCTAAAGATCGTGTTTGGGCGCAGTTGTTGATGTCGTGCTATGTGTGAATCAGAGGCGGGCGGCGCCGGCGCTATATTTAGCACCCACCGGCTGGCCGCCGCGCGCCGTGGCGGAGCCGTCTGCTGCTGCCCTCTGCCGCATTCAACAAACACTTGTCTATACGTAGTAACGTGCGGCGACACACTACAGAGGGCGCCGCGCGCCGGCCGTCACGCGGAACTGTCGTCATAAGGTGGAAGCGCCAGGGCCGGGTAGCCCGCGAAATTCTAATTTTCTTATGTTTTTTGCAATTTGCAGGTCAGTGCCAGGTTGTATGTTGATGAAAAATGAGTCGCGCAAGTAACACGTATGTAGTTAATACAGAATTAAAATCATCAATACAACCCTCTAAGTTCATTTAATCCCATTGAATGATTTTTTCATGAAATACTTGGTTTACCAAAACAGGTTGGTCGGTTTGAGAAGGATGGGGTCGGTGAGAGATGTCGTGTGGTGTTGCACCGGAATCGGTTTTGGGGCCGCTCCTAGAGAACATTGGGTATGACTGGGCGCTTCGCAGTGCGCTTCTTCATGGTGTCCGTGTGATCTGTTATGCTGACGACACGGGTAATCACGTACCGGCAGGCAACCATCTTTGCGACAGCTGGGTCCGCGCAAATCGTAGAATCCAGCGGTTGGGCCTCCTCCAGATGGCATTGCACAAATCTGAGGCCCTCTGTTTCCATGGAGTTCAGAAAGTGCCCACTCCGAGAGCGAACATCGTGTCAGGAGGTGTCCACATCGGTGTCCAGGCGACAATGAAGTACGTGGGACTTGTCCTCGATAGCTGGTGGGACTTGAGCTGCACTTTCAGCAGTTGGCACCCCAGTTGATAGACACCGCGACTCAATCTCGTGGCTACTGCTGATCTGGAGGGGGGGCAATTCCTCCTAAAGAAGGCTCTATATGGGGATCGCACAGTCCATGGCGCTACTGAACGCCAGTATGGGCGGACAACCTGTCGGCCTAAATACTGTCATTCAGCGATTAACCCAGAGAGCGATGGCCGTCAGGCTGATTACAAGAAATCATACGGCAGACCGTATGATTATATTCAAGGACCTTATGACATCATATATATCCTGTATGATATCGTATCTTCATTCTGGAGGTGCGTCCAAGCTGGGCTGTAGCGTGTGACGAACTGTGCAAGTACTCCAGCACCCCGATTCAAGGTAGCCGAAGAATACCGTGTGAGTTTAATCAGTAGGAGTCTGACAGACCCCTTCGCCCATCTCAGGGTGGACGATTTCCACATGCAAAGAAAAAAAGAATAGCGTCGTGCGTGCGTGTCGGATGTTCATAGTGTGATTATAGTCATAAAAATAAATATGATATAGTAACCATTTACAATAGAAACTATAAGTTATGGTTTATACATATTGACGACGTAATAGTACAACTTGGACATCAGATATTTCAGCTCCGATATTACCTTCTGCAAAATTCTTTTAAGAGTCATTTTTATATTCCTCTATACGTTAGCAACATTTGAGGAGCTCGTGGCTAAATAAAAACAGCCGCTCGGGTCGACCTTTTGGTTAAGCCGCGCTTGCCTAGGTTGGTCCGTGGATGAGTGACCACCCATTACATACCGAGTTTCCTCCGTGCCTCGGGAAGCACGTTAAGCCGTTGGCCCCGGCTGTCATTTCAGATTTTCGATGAATCTCAAAATGGTTTTCGGAAAAAAAGATCCACAATCTTAGCAACATAATAAATTTACGCAAAAAATACTGGACGTTTTAAATAATAAAAAATACGCGATTGGAATCTTACTTGACATGACAAAAGCTTATGATAGGGTACTATATAATATTCTACTTGACAAACTATACGGAATCGGCGTTAGAGGAATAACTCATAAATGGTTCGCATCCTACCTACAAAACCGAGAACAATTCGTAGAAGTTGACCATTGGGATCATGAATTCATGACACTGGGGAACTCAGCCAAATTCGTTCAAATGCACTTTGTGTTACAAATTCAATTCCTCAAGGTAGTGTTGCGGGGTGTTTATTATTCTTGATTTATATCAACGATCTCCCCAAAATTATGACGGAATCATGTGTACTGTTCGCTGATGACATCTCGATAATGACTTCTTGTAATGACTCTCAACGCCTACATGACACTTTAAATAATATCATACTTACCATACAAAATTGGATGAAAGACCATAACCTCGAAATAAACTTCTTGAAAACCAAAATAATGCAATTTAGGCCTTATCAAAAAAAACCCCTAGATATCAATTTTACGTTTGATGGTATCAGAGTGGAATGTGTAGATACGTTTACCTTATTAGGTCTGGACCTAGATATTCATATGACGTGGAAAGCACACATACAAAAAATGAAATCAAAGCTATCTAGTTTTATATATGCACTACGCGAGCTTAAAAAATCAACAGATATAAAAACTGCCCTATCCACTTACTACGCTTTTGCATACGCTTGGCTTAAGTATGGTATAATTCTTTGGGGAAATAGTGTTGATATCAACGAGTTGTTTATCTTACAGAAAAAATGTGTCAGGATATTGGTCCATATTGAAAACGACGAAAGTTGTAGACCACATTTTAAGAAACTGGGCATTCTAACTCTGACATCGATCTATATTCTTGAAATTTGTAAATTTGACATATATAGACAGTATCCCAACTTTTTTATTAAAATCTCTGACCAGCCTCGCCGATATGCACCGCGTTCACGTTTCGAAAACACGCTCGTAATGCCCCAATCAAAGTTAAAATTACACAGCACTAGCCCTCACGTTACATCAATAAAAATATATAATAAAATTCCTAATAACATTAGAATGGAAAAGAATGACAAAATATTTATAAAACGAGTCAGAAACCTATTAATTGAAAATTGTTATTATTCATTGAATGATTTTTTTAATGATGACTTAAAAGTGGATTGAACTACAGACTTATTATTGAATTTTGTTTTTTTATTTTATTGACATTTTGTATTTGATTATTATTAATTATTATGTTCTAATGATTGTATTTTGCCTATTAATTTAATGACATGATGTATTGGGCTATAATTTTAATTTTATTTTATTGACATTTTGTATTTGATTATTATTTTCTCATGATTGTATTTTGCCTATTAATTTAATGACATGATGTATTGGACTATAATTTTTATTTTATTGACATTTTGTTTTTGATTATTATTTTAATGACAAAATGATGTATTTGACTATAATTTATTTTATTCGACTTTTTATTTCTCTATTTTATCTTGTGAAATTATTTACTTACCTATTTGAATTAATTTATGAATTTTAATTAATGTTGATTATTTTAAAAATGCTACTATCAATATTGTACTTATAAATTGTTGTGCCCGACAGGGTCCATGTGAACTTAATTATTATTTTTAAGATCTTGTAAAACACATGTGATAAGCAATAAAGAATTGAATTGAATTGATTGTCGCTCCATGTAAAATACTGGTATTCAGCTGCATCCGGTTAGACTGGAAGAAATCCCAACATAGTTGGGAAAAGGCTAGGCAGATGATGACGTTTGCAACATTTACCTTAGTGGCCGCTGTGATAAAAATCATGCCACTGGTTCAAACGAAGATACCCAAACCCCTTTGGTGTGTTCAGTTTAAGATCACGCCATGAGTTTTTCATTAACTGAATAATGTTCCCGCCATTTTGATATCAAAGTAGCGGGACCACTTTGTAGAATATTTTGAAAGGAAATTGACTGCCTCAAGGGGACCCAAGTTGCTGTAATTGTCAAAATAATTAATTTATCCCAAGCAGGACTATAAGATAATAAAATTTTCGAACTCGCTCCGCTCGCGTTTGTGTGTGTTTTCGCGCAGCGGAATGTTGTTGAATTAAAAGATTTTAATTATGCAGATATTTAGTGTATGACGTCGTATAATTGTGTATGGTAAAAAAAAATTTGTGCACGCAGCCATTGTGGAGAAATTCACCAAAAACTGATTCCGCTGGGCGAACGTTGTCCTGGCGGAACTTTTTTTAATCCATAGACTTAAGAAGAAAAGAGATGTGTCCAAAAATCAGTGTGTATTTGTGTGTAATTGTGTATGTACGAATAAAATTAGTGCATGCATAAACTTCGGAGAAATTCAAGTTTCCGCTGCGCGAACGTTTGGCCATTAGCTAGTTTTCATATAAAGCGCTTACATAGAGAGCTGTAGATTTTTACATACGTTGTTTTGAATTTGTTTAAATTTGTTTAAAAAACAGATTTAGAAAAAATCGTAGGGCTTAAAAGATAAAAATATAAACGTAAAATACGGGGTCACACTTTGGGGTCTAGATTTTCACGTTTATACAAACCTTGTAAGTGTCTGCAACATGTTGCCAAGTATCAATGATGTTCCGTTAGTAATTAAAGAGTTATAGGACTAATTTACCATGAATAGATCACTGTTTACAAAGCAGTCAAATATCACGACGTTCTAAAGGAATTGCATGGTAATATGTATGCCAATAATTAGCTTATTCATTCAACTACTCACATGCAAAATTTCATGTCATTAAATTCAGTAATTAAAGAAAAACAATTATAATACTGACGAAGCATCGAAAACCTACATAACCCGACCAAGTTCGGATGGCTACAAAAAAGCGGCCGTGCAATATATTTAGGTAACATCCCAAAATTTATAGTATAATACCGGAATTGAATTGGTATAGGCGATAACACAATTGTTATGTAGATATAATTTATAATTTATAGGTCATTTATTTTTGTACACCTACTTTATAAATGTATTTGACTATGACAGAAAGTAGGTACTTTATTTAAGTATGCGCTTGAGACTTGAGATTTAATCTAGATATATTATTTAAGACAAATAAAATTCATACAGCTAGCGCAGCGGAAACTTGAATTTCTCCGAAGTTTACACTTCGGAGAAATTCAAGTTTCCGCTGCACTAATTTTATTCGTACATACACAAATACACACTGATTTTTGGACACATCTCTTTTCTTCTAAAGTCTATGGATTAAAAAAAGTTCCGCCAGGACAACGTTCGCCCAGCGGAATCAGTTTTTGGTGAATTTCTCCACAATGGCTGCGTGCACAAATTTTTTTTTACCATACACAATTATACGACGTCATACACTAAATATCTGCATAATTAAAATCTTTTAATTCAACTACATTCCGCTGCGCGAACACACACCGCGTTTGTATCTAGCTTTTCATCTTATGTCAATAGTTACATACAGGGTGTAAGCCTCAACTTTTTCAAGTAGCGGTACGTTGTATTATGTTTTTCTTGTTTTATCATTTACACTATTATTTTATTTTAGTCATATAATTGCAAACCAATTATTTATATTTTTCTTACTTTGATTTAAGCGTGTGTTTTCTGTGTTTCTCAGTAGATCTTCAAAAAAGTTCAATTCAATCAATTCAACGTTTAACGTTGAACGTTTCTTTCGTTCGAAATTCTACTTCTAAAAAAATGGTCACGTACAATGCGTAATAACCCGTGCGAAGCCAGGGTGGATCGCTATGCTATATAACATGACGCTACGACTAATAGGAGCGGAGCATCAATAAAAAAAGGTTGCAAAATCGGGGAAAATTTCATACGCAGACGAAGTTGCGCGTATCAACTAGTAAAGGATATTAAATTGAAACCTTCCTTTGGCACTCACGCGAAAAATCATGTTCATGTGCATTCTTCACCTTTTATGGGCTTGATCCTTTGAAACCACATGTTTGCAACCAAACCTAATACCTTGCAATTGAGGCACGAAAAGTTAGTAAGCACGTCTCAGTACTGCTCACGGTTGACTGTAACGTTAAGACCATCATCATTTTTGAACCTTCGACGAAATTAGAAACAATTGAGCACTTGGAAGCAACCTTCAACACATTATTGCCGAAATACAGGCTGGACTTCCAGATTTTGGCATGTTCGCGCCAGCCGCGGTAGCCACATGACCGAAACTATATTTTCTATATATTATTTTTTTTTTATTTCTAATTAAATTATGCAATGTAAAGTGATGGCCTGAAACACAGGTTAAATAAACCTAGATCAGGCAGGACGCTACCTAACATTTGACTTCGCCATTATAGTAACTTGCAACAGTTATATATAGTTTACATAAAAGCACTAATTATACAATTGTTTAGAAATAACACTACTGCACCTAAATGTACACTTTTGTAATACCTACTTTTTTTAGAAATAAATTATTCTTATTCTAATTCAAAAATTCAAAGATGGTCAAAAAAATTAAAGTAAGTATATTAAAAAACAGCCATTATTTTTGTATGAACCGAATTATCACATGAAAAATTAACCTATCCGAGGCGGAATAAAAAAAAATTCGAGCTCGCTTCGCTCGCTCTTGCATCCTACAATAGCCCCATTATTCTCAAGTGCCCAAGGCCCCCTAACCGGTTAAAGACGGCCCTGGTTATAAGTGGTCCTTCTGGTCGTCGTCGCCAGCATCATTTGTGTGGGTGAACGAGTCACCGAGTGCGGCGCTTGGCTACTACCGGGACAGGCGGGACTCCGGCGGCACACCCTCGCCCTCGTCACTCGCCCTGCACCTAATTAACTAGCCGACGCGGCCGGCTTATAACACGCAACCGAACAATGATCACTTTAATTTAAAGCTCCACATTGTTGTTAATATCACTTCACTGATACAAACTTATGTTTTACCAGTGCCACTAGAAACAGTGCCATTTGATTCACCGATATCAGTGAATAAAACTCTTTTAGTCACTGAGTCAATCAAAACGTTGTGTATTTGGAACAAGCACTAATTATGTTTTTTTTACAAAAAATAAATAAAACATGCTGACAAGAATATAACACTGTACTATTTATTCTGTGTTTTGGAATTTCGAAAACTGTTCTATTACATTTTTAATGTTTATAATGTTTAATGTTCTCTTTATTACCGATTACTTACATAATAAAATGTGATAAATATAAATACCTACTACTTATACTACTATTAATTTTCTCACAGTCAATGGTAAAGTGATGGAAATAACCGTCGCTGTCGCACAACTTGACTCTCAAACTAAAGTGTAAGACAGACGGCCAGTCATGCCTTTGGTTTACTCATAGAGTATCTTTCATTGAACTGGAAAAAACCTGCTATCTAAAGTAATCCTTGTAACAAGGTTTAAGGAAAAAATGGCTAACTGACGATCGACCTTGTAACTTGCGCACTGTTTTCAGTATGAATAAGTTCTCGGTAGTAGTATGCAATGTGCAGTGAATACAATAGCTGTTGGTGGGTGCTGAGCGGGCGCGCGTTGCGCGGGTGACTCGGCGCGACGCGGCTGGCGTAAACAATCGATGCGTGCGCGCACCTCGGGCTTCCGGCGCGCTCACCTCGGCGCAAGCTAATGAGCTGCGCAGCACACGCTCTATGCGATTGTCTCACTACTACTATTACGCACTTTGACTTTTCATTCGTGTCTCAGAAAGCCCAAGAAATAGAAAAACTGTTAGCAACAAACAAAATCACGAAGCAATCTAATTCGCATAATTTTTTGACTTGCTTATGAAGAGCATCTCGTTTATATCCTTTGGCACTTGCTCCAATCAGAACTGACGACGCCATCTTATTTTTTTTAGTTATGGGCCTTTTACACGAGGCCAATAGCCGAGACAATCCAGTAAGCCAGGATAATGGAAAATGCCCCGTCATTTACACGTAGGCCTATGAGTCCCTATAAATGAGTCAGTTTGTAGTGTACACCGTCGGAATCATGCGCTCTTGTAGAGATGGATAGGCGCAAAATGCTATTCCAGCTCCAGATCGCCGACATTTTTCTTATTTTGTTAACTTCAGTCATATAATATGTAGACCACTTAAATATTTAATTTTCTTTTTTACATCCTCAATAGACATCGGAAAGCTCCAAACCGGCAATTATATTTCTTAATGCAGTATCTCTGGCATCTCTTTCACGATACGTTAAAGTATCAGTTCGCCAGAGACATTCATGTTCCCGGTAAAGTGATATAAAGGACAATGACCAAAGTTGGTACCAAAAAGTCTCGCGCCTCAAAACCAAAATATTATAGTAATTAGTTTCATATTTTTTTACGGCATTACGCGTCGGGGATTTGATTTTTGAACTGGAAATATACTTTTCGAGTTTAAAAGTACGAATATTGTTTTACTCCCTTTAAATTACGTTCCGTTTCAACTGAATATAAATGACGTTCCGTTTTAATTGAACAAACCCTTGTCTGTCGAGCGGACTCTAAAATTAATTACAATTAAGTAAGATCAGTACACCAAATCGATTTAGTTTGGTTTATTGCTATTTGCAACAAAATAGATTTTCTCAGCCTAAAGATTTTGATTTATCGATTACATCCCTAAATCCCGACTAGTTTATAGCACTTACTATACTCTATGGTTTATAGTTATCTTATCTGTGGCATCTGACATTTGTACTGTACTGACTGACTATTGGCAATGTAAAGGTCTAAAATAAAATCGAGTTTCAGTCAAGCATACTGTGGATGTTACTTTAACTCGTAATTCTTACTAATATTAGTGTATTACGCTGTTTTTAGAGCAATAATGTAATGTATGTGTGTTAAAATACGTCGTTGGTAGCGTCGAAAAAATAGACCTACTTTTTAGGTTAGTTTCGATTTTATAAAATAACTCTGAAACGCGGGTTTTTTTTTCAAAAATAATTTTTGTAGGAGTTAATACGATCAGTGTAGTATATAAAAAACAAGGTTTAATTTTGATGCAGCATGGTACGGGATTCCATACTTCCATGAGCATTCTCTTTTAAATGTCATTTCGTTAGACCATTTTGTTAGAACCATTGTTAAAATTCAGAGTTTCAAATAAAAATACGACGTGCTTTCGAAGCTCGAAGTCCACAACATTGACTGACTGGCTTACTGGCTAGGAACGCGCAATCACACGAAGCTCTGGACAAGACAATCAACCGCGCGCGTGGTGGGGGAAGCCATTGGCTCCGCAAAATTTGAAATCGTTCTATTTCACTGGCCTGGCTTGATCATTGTCTTGAGGACATTCCAATGCGGTGGATTGCTGGATTGTCTCTATTTAGACGATACTTTTTTATTGGCTTATTGTCTTGGCTTACTGGATTGTCTCGGCTATTGGCCTCGTGTAAAAGGCCCATTATTCTAACTTATATAATTTCACCATCAGTGCCCCACTAACAGCGTCTTCGAGCTTTGTACGAGTACATTGTCGATTTGACATAACTCGATGGGTCAAGAGTGCTGCCTTGTGGAACACTTGAATTCTTCATTCCAACGTCATTGCCGTATTACAGTTATGTCGTGTTCGGTGATGTAATCACTGTAATTTTTTTATATTGGTTTTTCCGAGTCCCGAGACTGAGTAAAACTTCAAGCAGAATGAGAAAACAAACTATTCAATACCTTGGACAGGTTCGCGAATGTTCCTCGGCAGTTTTATTGCACTCAAAACTAGTGTTTTTCTTCTCGCCGGCTGATAGGGCTCTACAGCATCCCTGCTGTTACTGACGCAAGTGTTATGCAAGTGCATCCTGACATCCTGCATCCTAGCATTCTGAAAGGTTTGTCACCTTTCAGTACCAGAATCGCTGTAGCACGGCTGTAGATACTGAAATCATCTTTTTTCCCTGCTTTAGCTATCGGGAAGACTATTAGTCCAGCATTTTGAATCATTTTGTTCATTCGTCTGAATGTGACAAAGCTTATCAGAGTATTTTTTTAATAGTTGTGAACTGGAATTTTCTTAAATCCCTAGCAACCGAAAATGTACGGTCTCATCTCACTTCTTTTTTCGGAAATCTACGTCATCTTTCTTTTTAGAGTATCCATAGCTATAAAATACATGTATAGTCTAGCTCTACGTCACATTTCATCGCCATCATGTAATCAGCTGTGATATAGTTCCACGCAGGCTCGGCGTGCATGTATCGCGGCATGGGTTCCGGCGAGGGCGACCGGTTCGCGGCGCCCCGCGCTCTCGCCGGCTCCGGCCGCCGCGCGCGGCTTGGTCGCGTGGAGTAGCCACACTGGTGGGTGTCATGGTGTGTGTGACAAGCGTGTTGCCACGGCTACTGATCCCCTGGCAGATGTTTTACGCACCGGTTCCTTATGCAGATGTGCAATTTTTGTCAGCGAAATTTCAAGAGACCTTTAATAATGTGATATCTTTCACACTGTTATTTTAAGTACAAGCCAGACATCTAATTTTCGTTTTTTGACTGAAAAGTGTAGTTGTTGTGTTTTGCTGCTTGTTATCTCGTGCAGCTGTGGACCTCGTAGGGGTCCAAAAAGTTATAATTACAATGACCTCTTGAGTCTTGAGTGTTCGTTTCTTTTATTTTGTTATCATAACATGTATGCTCCGTCCCGTATCGTCCCCATTGTCATTATCATTACTAATGTCGTAAATACATTTTCGTTACGATTTTTATTTACACTATTAATGACTGAAAAGGGTGATGGTACGATCATGTCGTGGAGCTCTTGCACACACTCTCCGAAGTACAGTCTGTAGAAGACCGACAGGCAGGCAGCATTACGCCGATGAGCTAGGCTGTGAAGCGTAGCCACCAACGTCCCGTCGGCTATTACCCTTTTAGCTCTGCGTTCCACCGAGTCAAGTGCAGCAAGCTGGTATTTTGCTGAGCTATCCCATAAGTGGCTGCAATACTCCGGGAACGTACCTGTGTTTTATACAGACTTAAAAGCTGTCCAGATGTGAAGTATCGCCTCACCTTATTCAGGATGGCCAGCTTCTTGGCTGCGGTCTGAGCAATTAAAAATTGGGGCTGAAGAGACAGCGAATGACCCCTCCTTTCGGTCCGTTCAATTGGCAAATGATGCACCAAACACCCTGTATATTATGTAAAAACAGATTTCAGCTTGATACTTCTGTATGATTGAATGGCTACACAGGCCACACACAAAAAGCTGTCGATTGCTGACATCATTTGAAATCACCAGAACGAGCAACAGAGTAACCAACACGATGATAGTTTCTTCGATCGCTCCAGTTGCTGCTGCCCCCCCTCCCCGGCCCTCGCCCCTCACCGACTGCACCCCTACTGCAATGATTATTGCCGGGATAGGGATGCGTCTCCACTGCAGCGTCTCGTTACGGAATATACTTGGTGTCAACTTGTGCATTATTTATTGTTCGTACTTATTGTTTTTTCATGTGAGGTGAGACCCATCAAATTGACTTTACCAGAATATGTTTCATTCAATGGTTTCTTCTTCATCGTGCATCGGTGCTAACTCCGAGACCAAGATTTGTCAGTTGTCACAAGGTCGCGTACTGTTGGTGTCAAAAAGGTTTCAATTCGGTAGTTATTCATTTTTAAATCATGTGACGTGTTGTGGTCGGGTGTTAGTGAACCGCTCGGAGGTCACGTCGGAGTCGTGACGTCGGAGGGTGCGCGGGACGCGGGCGCGGGAGGGGGCGTGTGGGGCGCATCCCGCGGAGGCTGCGCGCCCGGGCCGCGCTCCGAGTCCGCCAGTCGACCGCCGGCGGGCGCGAGCCGCGTCTGCGATGTTCCACTGTATAGTGCAGCCGCGCAACGATTGGGGCCCGCCCGACCTCGCCAATGCCTTCCCCGGTACGAGCCGCCGCCGCAGCCGCACGCCGGTATCCGCGCCGCTAATACGATCCGCTGCCGCTGATACGCCGCTATTATGATCTATTAATGGCCGTAAAAGCGCTTGGTGCTAAATGCCAATAACTAATTATAACTGTGTTTACTAGTAATACATAACTTGTGGTTTTACCGGAGTGGAGAGGCGGCGCGGCGCGGCGTGGCTCCTGTGAATCTGTGTTATTGTTGTCGTTGCATTGTGTTGGATGTGTGAGAAGGCGGACCGTTCGGTTCAGTCGTTCGCTGTACGATGGATGCCTCTTACCGCTTACGAGTATGAGGATGAGACGCTCAGTAGCTCTCTTTGTATACCTACAGAGATTATGTTTTGTATTACTTAAGTACGGTACATTTTTTGTGATCCAAACCGGAGCACTTAGCGCAGGTGTGAATACAAATTTTATATAGGAATGGAAGGCAGGTAGCTCAGACAGATGATGATAATTTTTGCAAGGTGGACTCATAATTTCAGATGTTGCACAACGGCACAATTTTTTGCTTGAATTTAGTGGTTTGATGCATTGTTTGGCAAAAAGTGCAGCATGCACCGACGGAGTGCGGGGGGGCGCCAATCGCGCGGACCCTCGCCCTCGCCGGCGTCGCCGACATACACACAGCACCAACTACGCGCTCGCTTTTTGTTTTTGTTCGCTGGTCCGCCCTCGCGTAATCGTTGCGAGCTGATTGAGCTTGTGAGTCTCACATCAAACCCATTGTGACGTGAGCTCGATGTGACACGAGGGGGCTGCCGAGCCAGGACACGGCTCAACCGCTTCGACCCTTTGTTCGCTAGGAACACAAAGAAACTGTTTCTTCGTCAAGGAGATTATTCAGTCGATTGCTCAATCTGGTAAATGTTTACTATTGGTCATAAACTTAAATATTCACGGGAATCGGGCTTTCAGTAAAAAATCGAACCTTCAGAATGATATAAGAAGGACAGATAATTATGTTCCAAACCAGCGGTGTTCACTGTTTACACAAAGCAGTTATAAATAAAGCAGTTATCTTCACGTGGTGTGACGTCGCCTGACAATCATTACGATCTGTGTGTTAACTCCACACTATATATTCGCATGCCCAGTTGCTACTAGCGCCAGGGTACCTACCACCTCCTTCCGCTGATGTCTTGGAATGAAATGCCCAATCGTCAATGGTGGATGGGCAAATTAATAGTTAAACAGCAGGAGGAGATATTCTGCAAAGCGTATGAGACAAAAGTATATTATCATGTTTCCGAGACGTAAGCTATCAAAGTTAGAATCTATTTACAGATGGCGCCATCAGTACATGTTTCAGAGCTTAATTATATTTGGGAAACGTGATGCTTTAGAAAATTTCGTCTCATACAATAATTTTATTGTATTGATTTATTGATTATGCGTGGCTGCTATTATGAGAAATAAAATAAAAGTGCGGCAAGTAGGCAGACCAGGGGCCCAATTCTGCTATTACAATAGTGTCAGAATGGTCTATCATTGATTTCATAATTATTGTTGATTTTGACTTGTCAAAACTTGTCAAAATCAACAATTATGAAATCAATGACAGACCATTTGAATTACCATTAGAATGGTCTGTCATTGATTTCATAATTGTTGATTTTGACTTGTCAAAACTTGTCAAAATCAACAATTATGAAATCAATGACAGACCATTCTGACACTATTGTCGTCTATTGTAATAGCAGAATTGGGCCCCAGACTTCATACTAAAATATTTAAACCCCTTTCAAACCTCTCGACCCAGCGGTTTAGGTTATGCATTATCTGTAAATGAAGTTAGGATTTTTGTGAAGAAGAACAATGAGCAGCGGTAGCCCAGTGGTGGTGACCCCGACTTACAAACAGTAAGTCGTGGGTTGGAACTTCGAACCCAGGCAGGCGCATTACTTGTAATTTATTTTATGACAACTGCTCTCAAAACGGTGAAAGAAAATATCGTGAGGAAGCCGGCTGTGCGATAACCAATAAGTCGACGACATGTGACATCTACCAACCTGCACAGGGCCCGCGTGGTGGGTTATAGCCCATTCCCTCTCGTCATAGAGAGGAGGCCGTGTGTCCTAGCAGTGGGAATATTATACGCTGATTATGCTTGTGAAGAAGATATTATCAATGTATCCAAATAAATAAAATTGAAGAGTCTGTGGCAGTAACATAGTAAGTCTGTAACACAGTAAGTCTGTGCACATTTATGAAATAAAAGTACCATTTACTTATACAGGGTGAATTTTTTAACTAGGCGTGGATAGCCAAATCCGAAACTGAGAAATAGCGAAAATTACTTAAAGGAGCCTTGAGCTCGATTTTTGGAAAATCAATATTCCTAGCCAGAAATCGAACCCGTTTATTTTGAAAAAAAAAAACTATTGATTTATTTATTTAACACTTCAAGCACAAAGTACAGAGGCGGACTGAATGCCATAGGCATTTTCTACCAGTCAATCTTTGGGTGGTGCAGAGACAAGCAGTGGTAGGTGTATATCTGAAAACAGGGCTCGGAACCGGTTTAAAAAGAGCGGTTAATTTCGATTAAATACCGGTAAATATATCGTTCCTTCATTTACCGGTTAAACAAGTGAACTTTTTTATGTAACCCAAATGATTAAGGTTACCGGTTACATAAGCACAACGATTTTGACACCGAAATTAACCGGTAAATTCCGTAATTCGTAAATTATTTTCGTCTATTTTAACACTTCCATTGACATTACCCCAGAAAATATTATGAAAAAAAATGTTTCATCTGAGGCAGTCAAATACAACCGGAGTTCGACATGCTTAGTTGTGCCTAGACCCTATCAACTTAATTTTAACCGGTTAATTTTCACTACCAAAACCAAAATTAATAAAAAAACCGGTTATATGCATAAACCGGTAAAGTGCAACCTTTAACCTAAATCGATTTCGGTTTGGGGTCACTGACCGTAACCGGTTAAGAATTTCAACCGGTTTACGAGCCCTGTCTGAAAATAATTTTAATTAATATTACGTTTTTTTTTTTTTTTTTTTTATTATTACACCATTATTGATAGTGTCGCTAATAGGGATCAAATTCTGGGAAGTAATGTAATACGAAACGGCTGGTCCGATTTTGGTGGGACTTTCACTGGCATAATGACACACGTACACACACCACACACTACGAGACACACACACACCACAGAGACACACACTACACTACACTACACTACACTACACACACACTAGCACTAAACACGACGCGTGCGCTCGCGTGCGTGCTCTGGCATTATGAGTCTGGTTGCTCGAAATAAATGATGATTATTATTATATAACTAATGTTGATGACTAGGGTACCGAGCAAAAAAATAAAATCCATGAAATTGTTAACAAAATCCGATTAAATAGAGAAGCAAAATTTTAATAATAATTTGACGCGGGCGAAGGTCGCGGGCAACAGCTAGTTCTAAATAAAAATAGGCTGATTAAGGTTTGAAAGTTTGTATGAAAATCCGTCACCTGGAAGCTGGTGCGCGCGAGCAAGTTTATTAAAATATAAAGGAAAAGTGTTACAAGCTCCCTTGTTGACCTGATACGCTTGAGTACAATAACTACCAGCTCCGTAGTTGACACACTCGGAAAGCGCGCGGCGGTCACTGCAGAGTGCACGAGTTGCTTTCAACTTTGTGATAACGCTCTTTTGACTTATATTCACATTTATCTGTCCGAGGTTTTTTTTAACACATTTCGTCGAAAGATTGACGTTGTGCTGTACAGTCAACCGCACCGCCGCACGTCTATGGTAACAATAACTTTTACGATCAGTGGGTCGTCTTAGGGGCGTAACATGTGGAGATGACGACGTGTACTGACGCTGGGCGCGGGGGTGTTCGCAGACATCCGCATGCAGCTGTCGGAGCAGACGCGCGTGCTGGAGGCTCGCGCCGAGGCCACAGCCGGCGTGGCGGGCGAGCTGCACGACTACTGCCGTCGCCGCGCCGACCTGGAGCACGAGTACGCGCGCGCGCTCGACAAGCTGGCGCGCACCGCCATCCAGCGCCACAAGGACCAGAAGCACAAGTAACTATGATCCAGTCAAGCAACCAAAACGAATACATTTTACAACGTTGCATTACATAAGGCCTTTCTATCTCGTATACAATGCATCGTACCGCGTACGGTTCCGCAGACGCGAGCAGTGGTCGCTGACGGGCGCGTACGCGTGCTGGCAGGCGGCGCTGGACACGACGCGCGCGCTGTCCAAGGACCACGCGGCGCTGGGCGAGCTGTACGGCGGGCCGCTGGCGTCGCGCCTGCAGCGCGCGGCCGACGACGCGCTGCGCCTGCACCGCAAGTGCCGCGACATCGTGCTGGAGCGGCACGAGGAGCTGGGCGCGGCGCTGGCCGAGGCGGCGGGCGCGGGCAAGGCGCACGCGGCGGCGGCGGCCGAGTGGCGCGCGGCGGCGCTCAAGCTGCGCCACGCCTACGACCAGCGCCAGCGCGTCGTGGCCGCCGACCCGCCGCGCCACAAGAAGCTCAAGGCGCTCGACAAGGAGCTCGATAAGGTAACCGACGACTGGGCTTCTGTACTCTTACTTGGTTCGCCATTAAAACGCAACTATTTCTCTCGAGCGCACACTATGAGTTGCAAACATGACTTTATAGAATAGAATTTTCTTTTATTCGAGTATCCATGACTCAAAACTGTTAGTAACACTTACGACTATGTTAGCATAGTCGTAAGTATTGTGTACACGGGGCAAACTTAATCGGTTTGCAGGGCACACCACAAAGATGTTGGTGTGCGTAAAATCAACTGGTGTATTACTTCGCCTATTTATTAGTGTTTGCTACCCGTTGTCCACGCACACACAATAAAATTTCTTGTCACTAATGTTGCAGGGAATATGACGCATAAATTTAGCTTATCATACAATCGTCTCCGTGGCGCATTAGTCGAGCGTGCGATAAATAATTACTTACTGCGCCGGCGCCGTAGGATCGAATCCGACTGCCAACAGCTTAATGTTTTTGTATGTTTTAATAAAATATTTTACATTTGTTTGTTCAATTTATTGCTTAACTATTAGCAAGTCTCTTTATATTTGGGTTAGAATGTATTAGTTGTCTACCCTCTAAAAATGACAAATCATGTTTAAGTTAGTAGTTTAAGTTCATCGTCATAATGCTATTGACTATTGGGGTTTCGTTACGTTTTTAGACATTATACCCTGCGTTTTTTGAGAAGTGCTTTTATTTGTGAATCAATATGAATCATTGAACCACACTTTTATGAGCTGAAATAATTCTTTTGCATGAGCAAAATGTTTCAATTAGTGAAATTGCGAGACGTTTAAAGATATCGGTGAGTAACAAAATGTTATTATGATGTTTAGAAGTTCCTTTAATATGTTTAAATAATCCACATGTTATTGATTGTTGTTTTTTGTAACAATATTTTATTATTGTTCACAGAGAAGGACTGTGCAATTGTGGGTCCATCGTTATGCAGATTCGGGAAGCATTGATCCTTGCCGACCGGGACCAAAGGCTGGATTTGCATTCACAGATTGGCATCTGATATAGTTGCTACGCATACCGCTGAGCCCTTCCTCACTACTCGTTCCACGGCAACTAAACATGACGTGACATTACAAACTGTACGAAACCACTTGCGAGCAGCTGGTGTGAAATGTTGTAGGCCAGCCAAGAAAATTTGAATGTCAGATATTCACAGGCAAAACCGGGTACGCTTCGCAAGAGAATATTTAGATTTTGATTGGTGCAATAATATAGTTATATTTAGAGATGAAAAATGTTTTAAATCAGACAAGGACGGTCGCAAAATATTGTGGCGAAAAGATGGTGAGCGCTATCATAAAAAAAAATATTCTTCCATGCAGGTCTAGTGGAGACATTTACTTCGTGCATGAATAAGTCATAGATAGCGAAGGCGCACCAATAGGATATTAATAAAAATATCAGGGGGTAATTCGATTTGTTTTATGTGAGTGATGTTATTGTTAGTGAGATAACAATTTAGGATACCTGTATCTTAATATCTATCTTATTAACATGTTTATTCATTTCACTAATAAATAAATTACCCACTTGAATAAGAAAAGTAACGTTATTTCTTGTCCGACTTAGAATATTTGTCATGCACAAAACTTTTTAATTTGTGATTATAATATAAAAAAAACCTAGTCAATAAATGTTGTTGATTTCTTAATACAAATTGTTTAATTTTTACTTCCATATTTTTTTTCGAATAATGTTCTTATTATCAGGTAAATTACAATAAAAATTCAACAAAATGAAAATAAAAGTTTTTTAATAATGCAAAAAGTTGACGCCAGCGGCGCAGATTCGATCCTACGACACTTGATTTACCAGCCGAATGATTACACATCTATGCCACGACACCGGTTAGTCATAGGGTTAAATTGATGCTTCATATTCTTTACCTCATATTATACATATACTATAGTGAAGCAAACACTAACAAATAGGCGAAGTAATACACCAGTTGATTTTACGCACACCAACATCTTTGTGGTGTGCCCTGGAAACCGATTAAGTTTGCTTTGTGTACATACACTGATTAAAATAAACAACACAACAAATATTGTTTTAAGCTTTCACGATTTAAAACTAAACTTATACTGTCACTTACGGGATATCTTCCGTGATTGTTCATGATTTTGAGCTCCCGATATTTCGACGCTGTTGCAAGCGCCTTGACCAGGGCGCAGGGGGTGGGTTCTCCAGACAACCCGCGATCATGGCGTCTGGGGGTCTAAAATGGCCTCTTTAGCAGAATCATAATAGGATAATAATATGAATTACGTTTAAATTCGTAAAATGGTCACAAGGTGATTCCGTGAATTCATAATACTAGGTACGTCTATGACCATTTTACGAATTTTTTGTGCCATACAGTAGTGCATGAGGCACTACGACACAGTTCTGGGCTGCCTTTATCATAAGATAATCAAAAAAAACTTTTTTGCAAAAAATAAAACCGACTCCAAAAACACAAAAAAAGTGAAAAATAATTTTAGCTTCAGAAGTCGGTGACAAAAAACTGAATCAAATAAACAAAAGTCACCGACTGGGTCGGTTTTATTTTTTGCAAAAAAGTTTTTTTATTTTTTTCTTTTTAGTTGCAATATTCCATAGAAATATTTTTCATCATCAGACCTGTAATGGCACTTGTAACCCAGATGGGTGCAAAGTTTTGATCAATATACATGAATTAAGTCCAAACGCAAGGTAGCTACTGTAAATAGTTGAGGAGTTCCCTTAACTTTCCTTCGTCTTCATCATCAGACCCCTTATGACAGTCACAACCCATCTAGGTGTAAATTTCTCATCAATACAAATTAATCAAACCCAAACACAAGGTGACTGCTGTAAACCGTTGAGGAGTTCCCTCGACTGTCTTTCGGTTCCATGATCAGAGCGACTCCAGACCTTCTTTAAATTGTAGTGCTTTAAAATACTTAATCAAAAAATTTACAAACGCACTAGTCGCCACTACAATTTTTGAAAGCTCCCCTCAATTTCTCTTAGATGCCATCATCAGATCCCGGTTTCCTTATCATGGGACCACCCTTGAAGTATCTCCTTTCCAATAAAAAAAAATATATCAAAATCGGTTCATAAACGACGAAGATATCCGCGAACACACAAAAAAAAAAAAAAAAAAACATATATACGGTCGAATTGAGAAACCTCCTCCTTTTTTGAAGTCGGTTTAAAAATAGCCAATTTTACAAATAAGTATAATTAAATTAATTTTCCAGGTTTTTGATTTAGGCAATAAATCACCGTAGCAATATTTACCCATTCCAGAGACGGACGCGTCACAGCGAGGCGCGAGTGCGCGCGCTGCGGGCCCGCGCCGACTACGTGCTGAGCCTCGAGGCCGCCAACGCCACGCTGCAGCGCTACTACCTGGACGACATCGCCGACATCATCCTGTGCATGGAGGTGGGCTTCGAGGCCGTGGTGGGGCGCGCGCTGCGCACGGCGGGCGCGGCGGAGCTGGCGCGCGGCCAGGCGGCGGGGGCCGCGGCCGCGGGGCTGCGCGAGGCCGCGCGCGCGCTCGACGCGCTGGCCGAGCGGCAGCGCCTGCTGGACGCGCACGCCGCCGCCTTCGCGCTGCCGCGCCCGCTGCCCTACGTGGGCGCCGCGCCCGCCGTGGCCGACGCCGAGCTGCGCGACCTGCTGGCGGACGCGGCCGACGCCGAGGACGAGGCCGGCGAGCGCGTGCAGCGCGACCTGGCGGCGCGGCTGGCGCAGCTGGACGCGGGCGCGCGCCAGCTGCGCGCCGAGTGCCGCGAGAACGCCAAGACGCTCGACGCCGCCGAGGCCGAGCTCGTCAAGCAGGTACGCGATCCGCCGGTTCTTGTCACTAGAGATGCCACGAATGTTTATTTTTATTTTCTGTTTTTTGTATTCGATTTTCTGGATCCGATTTTATAATAAGATATTGCATCAAATCCACAAATTAACCCAGAAGGATTCATTGATAAACGATAGTACGACGAAAGTAGACAGAATGACACAACTTATGAACGGAAAAATTAACGAAGTTAAACATGTTACGAAAATCATTAAACTATGTAGAACTCGTGTTGCACAGATGGAGGGCAGTGACTCGATGTGGGACGTGAGCGGGCTGTTCGGCGCGGGCGGCGCGGGCGCGGCTGGCGTGCCGGCCGGCCCGGCGCCCGTGCCGGACGACCAGGAGGACTACTACCTCGCGGTCAGTACGCGCTGTCTGTACGCGCTTCGTGCCAACCGGGAGCTTACCGTCATCGTCACGTGTGTCGGCTCGCGTTGCAGAAGTTCCGGTCGTACGTGGCGTGCGCCGGGCGCCTGGCGCGCCTGGAGAGCAAGAGCGCGGCCGTGCGCGGGCGCCTGCAGCCGGCGGGCGCGACGCCGGGCGCGGGCCCGCGCTCCCCGCCCTCCCCGCCGCGCCGCGCCGCCGCGCGCCTGCGCCGCGGGCAGTTCGCGGCGCCGCTGGACGCGCGCCTGCCGGCCGTGCTGACGTCGTGCGTGCGCGTCATCGCGCGCTACGGGCTGCGCCACCAGGGCGTGTTCCGCGTGTCGGGCTCGCAGGTGGAGATGCAGGCGCTGCGCGCGGCCTTCGAGCGTGGCGAGGACCCGCTGGCGGGCGTGCGCGACGCGTCGGACATCAACTCGGTGTGCGGGCTGCTGAAGCTGTACCTGCGCGAGCTGCGGCCGCCGCTGCTGCCGCCGCAGCTGCAGGAGCGCCTGCTGCGCGTGGCGGCGCTGCCGGACGACGCGGCCTTCGTGCGGCGCATGCGCGACACGCTGGCGGCGCTGCCGGCGCCTGCCGTCATCGTGCTGCGCTACCTGTTCGCCTTCCTGTCGCAGTACGTGTGCGAGTGCCGCCCGCGAGGTCGCACCTCACGCCCTCACCCTCTCACCCTCTGCGTCCTGTTGCAGCCTGACGGAGTACAGCGAGCACAACATGATGGACGCGTGGAACCTGGCCATCTGCCTGGGGCCCACGCTGCTGGCGGCGTGGGGCGAGGGCGGCGCGCAGGTGACGGCACAGAACCTGGTCAACGAGCTGGTGAAGCGCATCATCCTGCACCACGCCGACGTGTTCCCGCAGGACCTGGCGCCCTACGCGCTGTACTCCCGCTCCAGGTGAGCACTCCTCGTTACAGCGTCGTGTTCCCGGAGGACCTGGTGCCCTCCGCTAAGTTAATGCTAGATCATAATTTTGTGCATGGACTGTGGCAATAGAAAAAGCACAGACGTGTTATAATTAGTATCGGAAAATACACACCGGCACAATTAGGGGAACACAAAAAAAAGGTTGATTTTTTCTAACATTGTCGAGTATTTTTATAAGTAGTTTTTGTTTAAGTGTTAATAACTTCATAACAGATTGTTTTAAGTACCACCAACTTTAATTTTAAGAGTTTTGACAAGAATTTATGGTTGTTTAAGAATTTGCTCACTTAACGTTTTGTACTCATTCTGATAAGAACTTTAGTGGATGCTGCGAATAGGGACTGTGGGTCATTTAACTGTTTACATTTGAATAGTGCACATTGTTCTGATACAAAATGAGTGATTTACCAGCAACTTCTGTGGCTAGGGCTGTAACCATGATCGAGGAAGGGCACACCTATCGCTCAGTCAGTCGCGCACTGGGTGTATCGACATCGGTGATTCATCGCGTCGTCCGACGTTATAGGGAGACTGGATCGTTCGTGCGCAGACGAGGACAGGGCAGAAATCGAGCAACTAGCGCCTTGGATGACCGTTTGTTGGTCATGCAGACTTTACGAAATCGCCGTTAAACAGCTGTCCAGACCCGAAATCGTTTAGCAGAAGTCCGTAACGTCAAAGTGAGTGAAAGGACTGTTAGAAGACGGTTGAATGAAGTTGGCTTAAACTCGTACGTGCCAGCAAAGGCCCCAAAACTCGAGGTAGCTCATCGTGTAGCAAGATTAGCATTCGCTCGACAGCACCAAGATTGGACTAATGAGTGGGGCCGTGTTTTGTTCAGTGACGAAAGCCGATTTTGTGTAAATTTCGTGGATGGGAGGGAAAGAATGTGGAGACATCGAGGGGAACGTTATCACCAAGCAAATTTCACTGGAACTGTGTCGTATGGGGGAGAGTCAGTTATGGTATGGGGTGGCATATGTTTGGGAGCCCGCACGGAGCTAGTGATCATCAGTAATGGATCGCTAACTGCACAGCGGTACATTACAGAAGTCTTAGAACCCCATGTCATGCCTTTTGCCCCATTCATAGGCGAAAATTTAATTTTCATGCATGATAACGCACGCCCTCACACTGCGCGTATAGTGAGTGACTACCTTAATGAAGTAGGCATCACTCAGATGAACTGGCCAGCGCGATCACCGGATATGAACCCGATAGAACATGTCTGGGACTACCTGGGAAGAAAGGTTCGACAAAGAAATCCAGCCCCTAATAATGTGGAGGAACTTAAATTAGCGTTAGTGGAAGAGTGGAACAATTTGTCCCAAGAACTCATTGATAACGTTATCCGAAGCATGGGAAATCGTGTACAGACTTTAATTAGAGCCCGTGGCGGCAATACCCGATTCTAAAACTCCTTTGTTTTTGTCATTTTTGAAAATGTTTACAGATTTCACTTTAAAGGAAAAAACGTTCAATTCTCATTTTTTGTCATTTTTGTTTATTTCTTCACGTAGAAGTATTGTGTGAGTCACTTTAGCGTTTATTTCAGTTAGTTTGAGTGCAATTAATTATTGATTAACTAAAAAAAATATGTGCTACATAAATTTGTTAAGAAAAACGACATTTTTTTTGTGTTCCCCTAATTGTGCCGGTGTGTATCATTGACTTATGATCCAATTGTGTTGTTTTTGAATTATGAAACAATTATCCTTGTATTGTCTATTGTATTGTATAACGGGCTGGTGTCCGCAACTCCACGTCAAATGCGCGTATTTTGCGTGCGGGTGGGAAATTCATTCGATCCACCCCAGCTCTCCGAGAAAAGCCAACAGCGCCTTGATGTCGCTGACAATCTCGCGGAGAGTACCTTACCGAAGGGTTACCGAAGTACTTTGCCCTGTATGATGCAACCTCTGGGCAGTGCAGAAGCACGTGGGCTGCTGTCTCATCTTCCTCCATGCAGGCTCGGCACAGGGGGCTGTCTGTGACTCCTATGGCAAAGAGGTGTTTGTTAAAAGAGCCGTTTCCAGTGATGGCGGCTGTAATTGTGCGCAGCTGTAGTTTGGTCAGCCGAAGCGCCTTTTTAGTGAAGCGGCCGTCGATGGTAGGAAGTGCATCCTTGGCCTGCCTACACTCACCATAGTTTAGCCACAGTTTGTGGTGTTGTTCACTGGTTCGTTTCTTTACCAGTGTGCGTAGGTACCCGAAGGGGAGTGGCACTATGGGTTCGGGTCATTGCTGCCATGCTCGATCGCCTTCTAGCGAGTTCGTCCGCTGCATCGTTGCCTCGGGACTAGCTGTGTCCTTTTATCCATTGAATGGTTATATTATTGAGATTACCAACCTGGTTCAGACGTTGATGACACTCGTGTATTAACCCAGACTTGACTGTGTGGTTGTTTAATGTAGCCATACTGCCATACTGTCTTTCAGACAGCATCGTGCCGGGAGAGAGCGGTGCTAATGCCTCAGAAGTTTGTTTTATCGAAGGCCCCTTTGATGTCAATGAAGGTGCCCAGGCAGCTACCCACGGATGTATTGCTTCTTCTATCCGGCTGACCACTAGATGAAGAGCTGATTCAGTGGACTTACCTGAGCTGTATGCATGTTGGTTTACATGGAGTGAGATCGTTTTCAAAGCTCGATCCCTTAGCTCTCTCTCGCAAATTCTCTCCATGGTCTTGAGGAGAAAGGAGGTCAGGCTGATCGTCGGTGGGCTTTGGCGTTTGTGTAATCACTCTTACCTGGCTTAGGGATGAATATGTCTTTCACTTCCCTCCATCCTTTTGGAACGTATCGGAAGGCCAGGCACGCTCTCATGAGGCCCCACCCCACTGCAGTAGGGCGGGAAAGATTCCGTCTGGACCGGCCGCCTTAAAAGGATGGAAGCACCGGATCGCCCACTGGAGTTTTTCCAGCGTTATCACGCGTAGTGCCAGTCGTTTTCTGATGGTGTATTAATTACCTCTGTCCTGTCAACAGTCTATACGAAAGCGCAACCTGAGAAGTGTGTTTCAATAAGGCCGCGCCTCGCCTCTTCTGGTGTGGTGGTAAGTGTGTTGTCGGGTTTTCGGAGAACATCGGGCCCAGTCGAGTTCTGCTGTGCCAGTATTTTCCTTACCCTGTTTGCTTGTTGGCATGATTTGATGCTACCACAGTATTTTCGACATCCGGTAGAGCTCCTGAACCTGATGCATTTTTTTTAGCTGGATTTGGCCGCATAGTACGCGTCCCAATCCTTGACAGCGCAGGTGTTCATGGCTCTGTTTAGGGCTGCCCTTGCTGCTGGAAGGCCGCGCTTGCGCTCCAAGTCCGCTCCCCACCATGGTTGCTTCCCTGGTGTTGTGGGCGGAGTGGTTTCCGGGCAGGAGGAATGGTAGCTGTCTAGCATCGATTTCGTGAGATGACTAACACGCCCGTCAATCTGCGACGTGTCCCCGAAGGTCATCCAGTAGTTTGTTGGCGCAAGCTTGGTCTCGAGGATGTGCGTATAGGAAAAATTATCCTTAGTGTTAATCCAAATTATAAACTATCTGTGTGCCAAACAGCCCAATCCGTTCAGCAGTCATTGAGTAAGAGTAACAAACATCCATCCTCACAAACTTTCGCATTTATAGTTGCAATAACAAAATTCGTGTTTCTAATTATAAAATTAAAGCTGTGCGGCAAGTAATTAACAAAGAAACTGGAAATAGATAACAGAGTGCTGGTATGTATGCCTTTTGTAGGTGCTGGTATGTATGCTTATTATACTGAAAAGCGAAAAATAAATAAAACCAAACAAACAAGATACGTAAAGCGTTAAATGATATATCTTCGCTCACTGTTTGTTTACGCTGTCTCTAAATTAATTACTTACTTTAACTTTGGAGCTTAGGTAGAATAAAAACAAATGTAAAACACTATCCCCAACCCAATTTGGATCAGGCAGAATATATCCACCGAAGATGCAGTTACCGCTCTAAGCATAAAAATAAAATGTATACATATATATGTTCTAATATAATAATGCACTGAGATTGCTGCTGCGGCTGCCGTGGCGTGGTAGTGCGTCAGGGATGTTTGCTGATAATAATATTGATGGTTTTGCCGCCATTATTAGGATTAGATGTGCATCCCTGATGACTCGTGTTCGCGGCTGCACCAACAGCATTCTCAGTGTATTCGCAGATCGGTGGGATTCCCCGATGTTGCGGAGGTGGATGCGGCTCCACGCTGAACTGTAACCTACTAACACTAGACTCGAGTAAAATTGTTACTAACCCTATCGACTCCGGTCTGAAATAAAAACTTTCTATTCTATTCTTAAGCTCGCTGGTAGCTAATCAACTTGATAATGGCAATAAATGTTTAATTGTCTTCCTGAATCTTTAAAAAGGCATTCGACACCGTCTTTGTACCAATCCTTGTGAACAAACTGGAAATAATTGGTATAAGAGGACCTTCACTCAATCTTTTTAAGATTATCTCTCTAACAGGAAGCAAAGGGTATGTAGGGGCAATATGTCAGTGATGATGCAGAAATATCATACGGCGTGCCTCAGGGTAGTGTTCTGGGCCCCACACTTTTCTTATATTTTCATATAAAAATTGATAACGCCAGTCTTTTCTTACACAGACGATACGGTTGTTGTTTTCTCTGGAAGATCCTGGGCCGACGTAAAGTGCTTCATGTGGCATGGCTCAAATTACTAAATGGCTAAATAATAATCTACAGACAAAAAAAAACTTTTTGCAAAAAATAAAACCGACTTAGTCCGATTAAACCGATTAAACCGATTTAGTCTGAAATACGTTGTTTAGTCTAAAAGTTTTTTTATTTTTTCATTTTTAGTTGCAATATCTTATACAAATATATTCTATGCTTTTATTTTACATTGTTATTAACAATACATTTCATGGCACCAATCACGGCAGATTTGCTGTCTATTATTGAATAGTTCCATTGTATATCTCCGAAGATCAGCATCAGATCTTCACCAAATTTAAATGGGACCACTTCGTAATAAACCCCTTTCGAACAAAAAAAGAATTTTGCAGATCCGTCCATATATGACGGAGTTATGCCCGAACATACATAAAAAAAAAAAAAAAAAAATATACAAACATCCGAATTGATAACCTCCTCCTTTTTGAAGTCGGTTAATTAAACACCTCAAAAACAAATTATAATAAAAATCAGTATTCACTGAGTTTTGAAGTTTACCGCTATTCAAAATTTCGTTTCATTCTTAATCTCCTACATTGATTTATAAAGTTTCGTTAGTGGCCGCCGAAACACAAAAAGGCACCATTGCTCCATACAATTTGATCATTGGAATGCTATGTATAGTGTTTTATGTTTTAAGGCATTCTGTTGTGAGGAACAGCTGCGGACGTAGATTCAATTTTTTTATTACGAAAGAAGACAAAAGACGGTAATGCGCGCGATCTACGAAATGGGCCCTGGTGGCTTCCAAACAAATAAAGAGAAAGAAGTCTGTAGGTATAGAGTCGTAAATGGACGTCGCGTCACTGCCGAGTGCCGAGTTTTGTAGCTGGGTTGGACTGATCGCGTGTGTAATGTTACCGTGTGTGCTCGCAGCTCGGCCGACGGCGACGGCGACGCGGACGGCGACGCAGACGGCGACGCGGACGGCGATGCAGACGGTGACGCGGACGGCGACGCGGACGGTGACGCGGACGGCGGCGCGGGCGCGGACGCGGACGCGGCGCCCTCGCGCGGCGCGGACGAGCGGGACGCGCCCGACGACCTGTCGCTGTACGACATCGACGACGACGACACCGGTAACTGCCGCCTCCTCTGGCTGCTCGCGTTACGACGCTGCATCGTGTCGTTGCGCGGGTGAAGCTGTTTAAAATGATCCTTCGTCAGTTCCATAATAAGTAAAGTGGTACACAGCGTACGTGGTTTTGTTTTCTAAAATTACTTTAAAAACGATTACTATTAATAGTATGTAAATATACTATAATACGGTGGCTTTGCCCTTCTCACATCTCGTTGCAAAGATGTCGCATCGTTGTAACTCATGTGTTTCCTGTTCAGACGACATCAGCGACGACGACGACGCAGAGAGCGGGGACTGGGGCGAGCGCGACTCCGGGGACTACCGCAGGTGAGCGCGCACTGCGGCGTGCGGCAGTGCGGCACTGCGGCAGTGCGGCAGTGCGGCAGTGTGGCACTGCGCCAGTGCGGCAGTGTGGCACTGCGGCAGTGCGGCAGTGCGGCAGTGTGGCAGTGCGGCAGTGTGGCACTGCGGCAGTGCGGCAGTGTGGCACTGCGGCAGTGCGGCAGTGCGGCAGAGCGGCAGTAACGCTTGCGTGTTGTTGCAGGTCGGGCAGCGCAGAGCGAGCCGCCGTGCCGCAGGTACTGCCGGGGCGCGTGTGACGTCACGTGGGCGCGTGTGACGTCACGTGGCCGCGACCAGGCTGTGTCGCATGCACTTACTACTTAGTGCCGATGCACATCGCCGTATCGATCAGATATTTCTCATTCCTTTATACATTACGAATACCTTCGAATATGCAGACAGGCGTGGTCGAGATCAAAGGAGATCACCCAGATTGGGCAATTTTTTTTGCCGGCCTACTATTAATCTTATTATTTAAATTCTTAAGGGGATTATTGATGTTCCTGACCTGTGTAATGAAATCTGCAATCTATTTGTCCCAGACAATTACTGCCGTGCACAAAACACAGCTTACTGGCTGTTCCAACTGGCCGTACTGTTGCACCTGTTGCTCGGACATGAGCCGCTGTTAACGCTCTCCTGAACTCCAAACACAAATCTTTGTATGTGTGCGAATGAATGGAAGATGTCAGAATGTTTGAATTTTTGTGAGAAGAATGCATTACTGTTTTAAATAAATTACTTATACATAAGTTTAAATAGTGTAATTGGCTTCGGCCGTTCTATTTGAAATAAATAAATAAACAATGATAGTAAAATAAAAATATTACCCATCTTCGACAGTCGGTTTAGAATTATCTGCAAGTTGGGTAAAAAGGTTTTTTTCATTTCTTTTTTTTTAATAGTAAATCTATTTATTACAGTAATCTATCTATTTATTAGTGTGTTTGCGATTGTTAGTCTCCTACTCTCACAAAAATACCCTCTAAACGTTCTGCAGCAATGTGTACGGGCAGCAGCTCCGCACACTGAGATGTAGTATGTAGGTGGACGAATCGCACGGGATGTGTACAGGAAATAAAATCACTGTTTTGTGTCCGTTAATGATTGACAGTTTAGCCTTGCATACCCCATGTACCACACAAAACACATGCCATGGGAGCTGCAATCGATGGTTCTTCTGCCAATATGGCAGATGCCATAATAAAGCAAAATAGTTTGTCAACCTTCGAAGGCCGTTCTATGTTCTATGTTAGGGATTTGGTGTCCGCACTTATTCCCTAAAGTGGACCATTGTGCGTGTTCGAAGGCCGTTTAAATGCCGATAAACATTAAATGGATTGGATTCGACTTGTAATTACGCAGACAGAATAGATATTTTGTGGTTGAATAACATCACGGTGAATTGACTTATGGACTAGCTAGGTGGAATAATAATAACTGTTTACTATGTTATGCTCTATTTCAATAATAAGTAAATTTTTGATGACTTGAAAATAGCCCAAAATGTATGCAGGCTGGGTGATCTTCTTTTTTATGTTTATGTAATCGCTTAGAAATAAACGAATATTGAAGTGCATGCTGGAATATATCACCTTCCTGAAGAACTTTATTATGATTGTTTATAGTCTGTTTTTTTATATCAGAGACTAAATTGACATTACGTGGGTTGCCAGTTTTTTGCAATTATTAAATAGTGATGAGCCACTACCGTAAATTGCCGTTAAAATCAAGTAGTATCGTTTTTCATTAGAAGTTATCCTAAATAAAAGGTGTAAGTAGTTATTTAAAACGAAATAAAACAAAATTAGGTATAGATATAAATAATGTGAAACATAAATTTCTAATTAATTAATTACATTTTACTTTAAATCTATGTATATTTTAAACTATTAATGAATGAAATAGCTTTTTTTATTATTAATCAGATTCCTATAATGACTTCATGTCTGAATCATCAGACTCGCCACCTACTTCTATATTAAATCGATCACAAATGTCGTCGACTCCATGGCCCAGATGACACATTTCATCTCAGCCACAGTCTTTCCACCGCTGCGGGATCACTTGACGAAGCCCTTCTTCAAAAAGGCTTCGTACTTCGTTCAATTTGGATGTTTTATTATTTTTAGTGACATCTGTAATTTTTTTTTCTAATCGTCTAATAAATATAAAAAGTTACGATTCAACAAACCGGTATCGTAGGCTCAACACTACACAAAAGTGCAGGCAACATTATTTGTAAGTTTGACATTTGCATAATTATGTCAATTCAGTCTCTGAGATTACAAAACAGACTAGTGTGGTGTGCGGGCCCGACGCGTGACGCTTGCGCTTGCAATGTCGTTCAGTCGTTATTGACCCCATTAGTGTGATTGCATGACGCTTGCTCTTATTTATTATGTTTATGTTATTATTATAAACCGATATAAGTCGGTGCGCGTCGCGTGCGTGCGTGTACATGCGTGCGCTAGCGTGCACGTGCGTGCGTGTTCGTGCGTGCGTGTGTGTGCGCACGCAGTAGTAGTGCGCACTAGGCGTTGTATTCTGATATTTCTGATGTATTTGCTTATAATATTTACTTTAAGCATCGATATGATACTCCGTAGATATAGGATCACAAACAGAACCTCTGTCCCAAGGCCGCGTTTGGATGTGGATGGTAATCTTCGGAACTATTGATCCGATTTCGAAAATTCTTTCAGCCATTCAGTTCACCTTGCGGCCAATGGTTCGACGCTTATACCCCCCACGAAAAATTGTCTCCATTTTTTTTTTCGGTTTTCCAAGCCTTATTCCTGAATCTAGGGAATATTATATCGGTGAGTTCAAGTGTCCTTATGGCCTCTAGCCGTTTTATGTTCTAGTTAAATGAATAAAAAATATATGTTGTATTTAAAGATATCATCATACCCATAAAGAGATTTCAAAATCAGACAGGGTTTTTCCGTAACATTCGTACACAGATAACCTTCTCTAGATTCCGCATGTTGAACATTTTGTTTGTATTCACCAAAGGGGTTTGAAATCAATGGGCGGCCTAACTTACGACATTTTCTTTTTTTTAAGTTGTGGCACGCATAAAACCTATTTAAATCGATAGCTGATATCAATACAAACAAGTTTCTAAAGTGTCACCTTTCCGAGATATAAACTATCTAAGTTGTGCGGGCAGCGAGCACAGCGACGACAATGAATAGATTTAAACGAATCGTGTATATTTCTTTTAATCAAGTCTTTCCGTCTTTCTTTATATTTATTTACTTTAATATTTTTAATTCTAAATTAACTGTTTTAGTTAACAAAAGCTTAGTGTTGAGGATTAGGTCTGTTCCCGTTGTGAAAATGAAGCTCTCGTTATGGTTTTACATCTATATTGAGAATAATTTACAGACTACAGAGTTTTTGGGGGGTCTGTACTGGATGGATGGTGGATGTGAGGTAAAAAGGAATGATTCTATATAATGCAAGGCCTTTTATAGCCGCTTTGAATGAACAAGATGAATGTATGCGGAGCGCGGCGGCCAATAGACGAACTTGATGATGTCTTCCAGTCAGCTACAGAGGTCGGCACCGCTGCGCTCACGCACCGAGTGCAGCGCCTCGTCGGTAGGTGGCGCTAGCGGTAGGCGTCAACACTTAGCTAGTTTTAATTTTATTTGAAGTGCTTTACCTCGCGGGCCGATTGTCGGGTTTATAATTATATACTTTTTTTTTTTTTTAATTTGGAAAGCTTTTGGTTCAGCGTGCTATGGAACCATTATAATTATACTTATCAGTTGAATATTTTTATAACTCGAGGACCTCGATATCCTATCACACCATGTAACAGCATAGGCAGATAGGTAGAACATTCTTTATTGATAGTAGACACAGTAGTCAGTACTAGTCAGTAGTAGTAGGTAGTCTTTTTTTTAAGTAAACAGTAAAAATCAAATCAGAGTTCTCTAAATTGCTAATTGCGCCATCATGGGTTTAAACGGTCGACACTGAACAGATAAATACAAGCATCCAGTTATATTTGTGCTAAGTCATGGATGTGAGACCGCATAAGTTGCCTTCCATATGGAATCTAGAGGACGTTGTCTGTGCATCCGTATTTCGTTAAGACGTTTAAAAAATGATTCGTGGCTCACGCGTGGAGCCACAGTTGTGTGCCATATCTACAGATCAGACCGTTGCATGCAGCAACAGCCACGTTATTGGTATTAGTAACAAACTTCAGGCCACACAACTTGTTGTTGCTTACTTTAAGACTGAACAGCGGTAGTACTCCTGTGGGTAGTAGTAGTGGGCATGGTACGAGTGCCTTGTGCTCGCAGCACACTTGTTACACCCGGCGCGTGTTCATTGACCTATTTACGAAAATTGTTCCGCGAGATGAAATGTGATTAATGCCTACGCTTCATTCTGCGTGGCATGGTGTGCTATAAGTCGTTTACGCCCTTTACAGTGTATTAATGTAAGCGTATGGTATTTATTATTAGTTGTATGTAAGTGTATGTAGTATAGCTGGTATGCGGTGGGTGGTGCCTGTTTATGTAAATAAATGAATTGATTCACTTGCATGTGTGTGTTTGATTTTTTAAACTGCGCCGCTGCCGCACTTAGTGCGCTCGCAGACAGCACGCCTATCGCGGCAGCGCCCCGAGCTGTGCACATATATAGTTGTTCAATTCTATATCCGAACATTCACTCTGTAAACCTTGCTTTTTGAAAGCTTTAGTTCTAATTAAGAAATCCACTGTAAAGTTCTCATTTCCCGTTGCGAGTAATCGTCGACTACAGTAATAACAACAGACGAGATATTTGAAAACACATTTAATTGGTTACTGTTTAAGGCTACTGATGTATCTAGTATACCGTTTAGATAGTTTCAAACCAAATGCTTTTTTTTTTTGTATTTCAAAGCGTTATTATTTTATCGACTATTTTTTGTTTTGCACACGACCTGTCCGTTGACATATCGCTTGAACACTGCGAGGTCGACCATTAATTGCATACCTAATTAATATTCGGAATTATTCTGTGCTGAATAGCATACGTGCAGATCAATGTTCTCTCGCAGCTTCGCCTTATTATTAGTCTATTATAGTTGATTATGATGCGTAACTAGCAGACTGAAGCTGTCGATGTGCAGGTGGAGCCCTCCGCGCCCGAGCTGCCGCCCGCCGCCGCGCCCTCCACGTCCTCGCCCTGCAGGTAACCGCCGCCCCCGCCCCCCGCCCCGCCCGCCCCGCCCCTCGCCCTGCTCACCGCCTGCCCCTTGCAGGCGCCTGGCCGAGAGCACGCCGGACCTGGTGCTGGACCTGCCGGCGGACGGCGCCGACGCGTTCGTGCACAACCGCGACACGCTGCGCAAGCGCCGGCCCGGCTCGCCGCGCGCCAGCCCCGTGCCGGCGCGCAACACGGCGCGCGTGGCCGCCAAGTTCGCCGAGCTCACGCTCACGGGCGGCTCGCTCAAGCCGGCGCTGGCTGCCAAGCCCGCGCTGCTGCGCCGCCCCACGCCGCACCCGCAGCACTCGCGCCCGCCCGCTCCCGCGCCCGCGCCCGCGCCCGCTCCCGCGCCCGCCGACCCCGACCCTGCCTGCTAGCGGATCGGCTCGTTGTGCCGACGCCCTTCCAGAAGTATATCGGATGAATCTCGTTTCGACGATGTTAAGTCTCGTCCTTCCCGTAGGACGAGATCGGTTTCCTTGGATCTCGTACCCGCTGGTGGGTCGAGGCGGGCACCGATGCTGCACGCGATGTATACTAGTGGCCCGCGCGGGCTAGCGAGCGATACGTTTGTAAGAATATAATCTTAAACTATGTCATTATTTTTTATACGTGCCGCGGAGGAACACGAAGGTGGCCGTCAGTGCTTTCATTGAACCGTGCTGTAGATAGCTAGTAGGTAGGGACGTATTTTTTGAAGTAATTTTAAGCCGTCGAATGAGGCTAATATTTTATAGGTGCGTGTAGTGGAGTCCTCGCTCCTAGCCGTCGTCCCACTAGCTCAAGAGTATTTATTCTGAACACTTGTTGTGCTTTGTTCCGATCTCGAAACCATAGGAGACGGGCTCGCCATACTCCAGGCCGGCACGTGGAGACACGTGGAGACACGTGGAGACGCGAGAGGACGCACGCTGCGTGTTCATCCGCGGCGCATTATACATTGTACTCTGTCGAATGTGCTGTATCTATACCTTATGATAACCTCGTACTCAATAAACCAGTATTACACACTAATCGTGTTCTTTACTTACCACATCCTAAACCACAAGTTCGCACCGTAGCGATCGCAAGTATCGTAGCGATTATGATTTCCTACACGTGAAACCTAGAGCCATCGAGAAAAACAGAAAAAAAAATGTATCCTACTTAAGGTGGACACGGATTAGAAGAAAAACCTATCTTAGGAGCTGCATGTGCACTATCTGAACGCGCCCCATAACGTGGTAGCCGTAAGGCTGGTCCGTGGGTACCGCACGATCTCCCGCGAGGCGGCGAGCCTCCTTGCCGGGTTGCCGCCATGGGATCTGGAGGCCATAGTCCTCGCGCGCCTGCACGAGTGGCGCGCGGAGGTACAGAGCCGGGGGGACAGACCTCCGGCGTGGTCTCATGGCGACATGGAGAGAGCGACTATCGCAACCCCGTGCAGGGCACGCCACGATAGTGGCGATAAGTCCCCTCTTTGAGGAGTGGCTAGAGAGGCGCCACGAAGCCCTCACCTTCCGCCTGACGCAGGTCCTCACCGGACACGGATGTTTCGGAAGGTACCTGCACCGAATCGGGCGGGAGGAAGCGCCCGGGTGCTATCATTGTGAGGATCGCCCGGCGGACACGGTGGAGCACACCGTGGAGGTCTGCTCCGCTGTGTGTGTTCGCGCAGCGGAATGTAGTTGAATTAAAAGATTTTAATTATGCAGATATTTAGTGTATGACGTCGTATAATTGTGTATGGTAAAAAAAAAATTGTGCACGCAGCCATTGTGGAGAAATTCACCAAAAACCGTTTCTTAGATATATGGCACGGCCGCTTTTTTGTAGCCATCCGAACTTGGTCGGGTTATGTAGGTTTTCGATGCTTCGTCAGTATTATAATTGTTTTTCTTTAATAGGGAACATGCATGATTTTTTTTATTTCTTAAATTAATCGTTAACAACTTTATAACATAGAAAAAAATATAAATAGGCTTGAAAATAGTCAAATAATTTTTCAAAGTGAAATTTAAAACTTTGAATAAATTTGAGCCGTTCAAACGCCACCATTTTGCGCGCGCTTTTGATGACGTCATTGGTTGTGTCCCGTGTTTGTTTACTATAGCGTTTCAGTTACTTCATACTTACTTTGTAGTTTTAATTGCTATACAAATCATGGAAGTAGTTAAAAAACCTTCTTACAAGTATTGTATGGTACCGAAGTGCAAAAACATTATTAATAGTACGCCCGATAAACTGTTTTTTCGTATTCCACGTGTTGTGAAACTACGAAAAAAATGGTGTAAGTTGATGAGAAAGGATAATGTATCTCCATTATCGGTTGTATTTTGTTGTGAAGATCATTTTAACAGAAGTATGATATATTTACGTACAGCTTAGTGTGAATTAGCTATTAAGCAGTAGAAAATTCGGTCTAAAACTAACCTAACGTAGTTTACAAAACTTCATAAAAAATCTATATAGAGCTTGCTCATTCCTATTGTGGTTTTACGAAATTTTGATGTTTGTTAGGGAAGATACAGTTAATTATACAGTAAGTAACAAAAACCCTGTTGTTCCTTCTACCTACGTTTTAAGAATCGGTATACACACGTAATAAAGGAAGTTATTTATAAAAAACGGTCAACAAAAATATTTAAAAAAAAAAAAAAAAATATTAATATTTGTAAGGTTTAACTGATTTCTAGGCATCTTCTGTCGCGTCAAAGGAAGCCGCCGAGCTCGGCTATTTAGCGAAATAAAGATGTATTTGTAAAATCAGATACTCGAAACATTTTTTTGAATGTGTCGATTTTAATAGTTATTTGATTTTGGCCTCTCGACTGGCCAATGCTTAATTTTTTTTAATTATAACTTCATCAATGTTGTGCTTGTAGGTAAATGTATACGTCCCTAACAGGAACAACAGGGTTTTTGTTACTTACTGTATTGAATATAACATAGTGAAACAGAAAGGAGGAAAATGTAATCTACGGTTAAAGAAAGAAGTTGTTCCTCTTAAATGTATTTTTGTGTCAAAAACGGAATATGTCACTTACCACTTGAAAGAATGGCCGTAGTTAAAAGGTATAGACTATTAATGTTAAATGAAGCTTTTAAATAAGCTATCAAAAGTAGTAATATTTTAGAAATTGGTGAACCTCCACAAAGAAGTGATTAGGTACGAAGCAAGTCCTAGTACTTCCCATACACATGTATGTGATATTAATCAAGCAGGATCCAGTACTTCCCGTATTGAAGTATGTGATGATAATCAAACAGAGCCCTGCACTTCTTATATTGAAGATAAATTACAGAGTAACAAAGCTATGCAAGTCAATATTAAACTGAAGTACAGATGTAAAAGTGTCAATATACCTACTGAAAAGAAAAATGTAGGACTAATATTACCTCTTTCATCACACAATATCGGAACTTCACCAATAATACTATCTGTTTTAAAAAGAAAATTGTTCGCTGATAACCCGGCTGATAGTACTTCTATATCATCTTATTCTTCTGTTACATTCGCTGATTATGCACCAAGTTGTTCATTAAATTAAAATTAATTAATTAATTCAGATATGTTTTCATCATAAATGCATCTATTTTCGGTAGATTATCCGATTATGCTTTGACAAAACCAGTTTCTGTCATCGTCCTAGATTGACTACCTACAAATATAATATTCACAAGTAATCACACAGGAATACAGTTTTAAATATTTTTTCTCACAAACACTACTAACACAGTATGAATATCAACGCCGATACATCCAATGACGTGACCATTGACGTCACATTTCGTTTCGACCAATGGTGACGCGTTTTGTAAGTTTGAATTTCCCTCTCTTATTTTTCACTTTTTATATAATATTTTCTGGGTTTAAATAATAACTAAATAAAAAAAATACCTTTTAAGTATAATGTAAAGACAATAAAGAATCTAGAAAAAAATATTTGAGACATTTAAATTTTATGCATATTCCCTATGAAATTTTGCATGTGAATAGTTGAATGAATAAGCTAATTATTGGCATACATATTACCATGCAATTCCTTTAGAACGTCGTGATATTTGACTGCTTTGTAAACAGTGATCTATTCATGGTAATTTAACGTTAGTAATTAAAGAGTTATAGGACAAATTTACCATGAATAGATCACTGTTTACAAAGCAGTCAAATATCACGACGCGTCCTAAAGGAATTGCATGGTAATATGTATGCCAATAATTAGCTTATTCATTCAACTATTCACATGCAAAATTTCATGTCATTAAATTCAGTAATTAAAGAAAAACAATTATAATACTGACGAAGCATCGAAAACCTACATAACCCGACCAAGTTCGGATGGCTACAAAAAAGCGGCCGTGCCATATATCTAAGAAACGGTTTTTGGTGAATTTCTCCACAATGGCTGCGTGCACAAATTTTTTTTTACCATACACAATTATACGACGTCATACACTAAATATCTGCATAATTAAAATCTTTTAATTCAACAACATTCCGCTGCGCGAACACACACGTTTCATTTTTTAATAAAACCAAATCATCTTTCTCAATAATGTAGAATTTACTGATCTATCATGTTTCCTTACGCTTATGTTTATTAAATAACAAATTTTTCTTTGCTTCGGCATGAGCTGTCTGTAACCTGTATTTTAATTGTAATGGATAATCATCTATATTGTACAACGGATCTACGGTATCGTCAATGCTATTAGGTATTTGACAAAGTTTACCAAAAACAAGTTCGTATGGCGTATAATTTGTTTCCGAATGGACTGTGTTGTTAAAACTAAAGCACCAAAATGGTAACCAATAGCTCCATGTGTCTGTATGATTGCAACACTGGATTCTTAAAAATGCACCCATAGTTTTGTGAGCATTTTCAAGAGCTCCAATGGACTGATGGTGATAGGCTGTAGATGATAATTTTTCTATATTAAGAATTTTACAAACCTGTTCCATAGTTGCAGAAATAAATTCTGTTCCTCGATCTGTAGCTATGGTTTCGGGAATACCAAATCTTAATATGAACTGTCTGACGAATGCATCTGCAATGGACACCGTTTCTTTGTTTTGCAAAGGAATAGCTTGAACGAATTTTGTTAACTCGCACTGCATAGTTAATATATAACAATTTCCACTTTCGTCTCTATCTAAAGGACCCACAACATCTAAATAAATCTTTTCAAATGCCGAGGAAGCCGTCGAGGTTATTTCCATCGGTTCTTTAATGTAACGAAAATATTTCGATTTTTGACATTTTGACATCCTTGTCGATACTTGGCCAATAGTATCGTCTTTTGATAGTATTTACCATTCTGCGCACTCCATCATGACCACTGGTTGGCAGTAAATGGAAGTCATTCATAATTATCGTCTTTTCATTGTCATCAATTATTCTTTTTATACCTCTTAATATACATATTCGTGGTCCGGACCAATTAGTAAGTGTTGTTATCTCATCACAAACACTTTTAATAAATTCTATATTATCATTGTTTTTAATTATACAAACTTCATTGATACGTATCTTTTCACAACAAAAATAGCTTAATTTCTGCACAAATTCGGCTCGCGAGAAATGCGCCTTGAAATCAAGATTGATGTATAATGTCTTTTTATTCTCTACATATGCAAAACATTCAAATGTTTTAGTTATCATGTCATTATCTCTTAATCTTTTTATTTTATTGCTATAATTAAACACATTTCTTCTGAATCACACGGTTTTCTTAATATATCCACAACTCTTGGTTGATCAGTCCTGTTGTTAATGGATTTATTAAGAGCCTTCTTTTCATCTTCATTCTTACTCTTACTTAGCTCATTCATCTTTTTCTTTTGCGCCCTGGTCGCTCATTCATACTCTTAAGTTCATCAGACGTTATACAAACTCTGGATAAAGCGTCTGCCACAACATTGTCTCTTCCTTTCACATAGACTATTTTAAAGTTATATTCTTCTAAAGTTAATCGAAATTTAAGTAATCTACTTGATGGATCTTTCATACCAAAAAGATATATCAAAGGTTTGTGATCCGTCATTATGGTAAATTTGTTTCCATACAAATATGGTCTGAAATACTTAACGGACCATACTATTGCCAAAAGTTCTTTTTGAATAGTCGGATAGTTCTTTTCTGCTTTGTTCAAGGGTCTACTAGCGTATGCAACTGGTTTAAGATCTTTATTACATAATACAGAACCAATAGCAGTAGCCGATGCATCAGTTTGTAAAATAAATTCATGATTCTCGGAAAAATCGGGATACTGTAGAATAGGTGACGTTATTAATGATTTTTTTTAAAAATCGAAAGCTTGTTGGCATTCATTAGACCAAATAAATGGTTCGTTTTTCTTACTTAACTTATTCAAAGGCATCGCTATATATATCCGAAAAATTTCTTATAAATTTACGGTAATAGTTACAGAAAGCTACAAAACGTTTTACATGCATTTTTGGGAGTAGGATAATTTTGTAGTACTTTAGTTTTTTCTGGATCTGGTAAAACGCCTTTTTCTGAAACCAAATGTCCCAAATAAAGAACTTCTTTCTTTAAAAATTCACATTTTTGTGGATTTAATTTTAAATTTACTTTTCTCAATCTTTCCATTATACTTATTGAATTTGTATTATGGCTAGATAGATTTCTGCCAAATACAATGAGATCGTCCTGGTACACTAGACATTTATCGTAAGTTAAACCAGACATTGCTACGTCAGACATCATACGACTAAAAGCATTAGGACTGATTTTTAAACCCATTGGTAAACGTTTCATGCAATATTGGCCAGTATTTGTAGTGAAAGCGGTTAATTTACGACTACTAGGCTCTAAACTTACTTGATAATAGCCTTGGTATAGGTCAAGGTGAGTAAAATAAATGGCTCCGGTAAGTGTATCTAAAATTTCATTAATATTTGATAAAGGAAATTTATCGTCACAAATTAGGTACTTCATTCAATTTTCTATAATCTACAACTACTTTTTTAACACCCTTGCTCGTAAAGCTCATGTAATTCCACCGGTTTTAAATATGTAAAGCGGGTCATAAAAAACGCGTGTGTTATTAAAGCAAATAGTTAAGTTATAGTCCATATAAATTCCATAACAGCATTATTTTTAGCTCACTAGCCGGAGTCGTGCGGCGGCGCGCCGCCGCCGCAGGACTCCAGCTAGTGAGCAGCGCGCTGTTGCTATTCCGAACTAATCGCCGCGCGGAGCCAGCTCCCTAGAGTATATATATGTTCTGTGGGAGCCAGTCAGTAGGCAGCGCTAGCGCGCTGTTAAAATGGCGGGAAAGCAACAGTGTGCATTCACAGATTGAGTTTATTTAAAAAAAAAAACAGTTTATTCGGTAATTTAATAACTTGGCTGCATGCTCTAGCGTCTTTGCCAACATTTTCACGCAGCCACGGCAGAAAATAATCCTCGCGCCATTTTTCTCAAATTTTCTTTTCTTTGTACTTGTATTGTGAATATCTTTTTTTCTGTTTCCTCGCAAATGTGTTAAAAAACGTCGTACGAAATACGTGCGTATTGGTTATAACATGCTCGGCTCAATTACGCCCTCTCCTTCGGCTCGGGCTGAAATTCCGCCTCGCATGTTATAACCATCATAACGCACTAATATCGTAATGTACTATTTAATACGAAAGTAATTAATAATGGTTCACCTGAGCCATCCAGCATGCCAGCATACATCTCCACGGAGTCTATTAGGCGTTTAGTGGTGGCCTCTACACCGTCCATTACTGGTATCAAACTACACGCCACCTTAAGGTCAAAATCCATTTTTGCTATTCTACTGTTACAGGTAAAACACACAATTTATCTATTTCCTCGTATTTTTGTTTTATTTTCTCATATAAATCTATTGCCGATGCCAAATTAATATCTTTACTTGTTCTTAATAGTAAAAATATTTTACCACATTTTTCTTAAGCGCTTTTTGCTTGCTCTAACTTTGTTGTAATAACATTACCTTTATATCTCGCTTGTCCCTTTTTTACTAAATAATTACGTATTTCTACTAAAAAGACATAATTTTGTTCCAAAATATCAATCATACTTATTCTTAATCTAATAATAGAATTGCACAAATGTAACACATTCTACGTAAATGCGATGATGCAAAAAAAAAAGTCCGACGTTGCATTTTGTTTCCGTTCGGTGTCTTATGGCTGAATGTCCGTGCAAGTTTCTAGCGCATTTAAGTTTTTGCGTTATGAAATATGATATCGCGTAACTAGTTCACTCACTGATATTTTTACGAAAAGATGTAAAAAATACGCAACACTTTCATTATTCACTGGATTATTACTGGTTCTGGGTACCTTCTGTGCGTCCTCTGATGGATGATCTAATTCTCTCCATGGTACTCATCCCAATTTCCTGCTGGATCCATGTGCGGTGGCAGCTCCTGTACATCCGCAGGCCAATATAAACTGCTACTATTCCAATAATGGCCAGAACAATGTAGGTGACAATGCTAAGCCGTTCCACGTGGCCTCCAATATCTTTCAACGTGGCGTCATTGTTGCCTCCAGCCGCGTTTTGGCTGAGGAAAACCTCTTCTTTTTCCACAGTTGACCGACACATTATACTATTGAGGTAGTTATACTGAAATAATAAGCTGAAAAACTGAATCTCTGATCAAACTACTAAGAATCCCCTTGGCAGAGTCCCGAGGCAGGGTCGCCATGTAATGTTGGGGTCCTTAAGGGGTGGTTTCAAGGAAACAACCAAATATGTTTAGTGCTATTTAATGACTGAATGAATAATGATACAATAAGTGCATATGAGGTATAGTGCAAACTCAGCATACATGATCAGTTATAAAGCAGTGTACTTACTTTATACTAAAGTAAAGGAGCATACATGTTATATTCTTACACTTCACATGCATTAAACGCACACTATGTAAGCAATCATATTACAAGTTGGACGATTATATCTCTGATAAAAATGCTTGGCTCAATGCCAGTCCTGCTCCACATGGACAGGGGCGCATAAACGGATTAATGGATAGCATTAATAGTATTGTTGGAGCTGCTGAAGATTGTACAACTATCTTTGCACTGTATAGATTCAATTTCTTTTGGTATTATATAACCGCATAGCCCATATTATGTGAGTACTATGTAATAGAAAGCTATCATTCGCTGGAAACCTACGTCTTTTTTTGACTTGAATGTGCCCTGGCGGTTAAGTGTATGTCAATGTATGTAAAAATAAAATAAAAAATGAGATTGAGAATAGTTAGAGACATCCACATATTTGTGCCGTTTATGAGCTACCAGGGAACCCGCATGCGCAGAAGGAACTAAAGCCAGTCGTTTATCTTCAACGTAGGTAGTCCTTGATTTTGTAATATGCTTTTTTAATAAGGACACGTTTACTGCAGTTTTTGAACTTTCCATCGCACATAGGAGTAATTCACATAAAAAACCGGACAAAATTATTTTATATTTATAGCAACCCAGAGACCAAAGAGTCGACCAATAAGAGCGTCCCGCGGTCGCATGCCGCTACGATACACAGAATAATGAATGTCTCGCTATCTCTTTCCCGCGTGGCGGTTGCAAACGTCTGACCGATGCGCGCGGCATCGCCAGTCCGCTGCTTACGCGCAAGGCACTTGTACGTGCATATTTTATAATTCCCCGCGCATGTCGGTCCGCGACGCCACACGCCATTATTGTCCGCGAATACCTTAATTATACCGAACTACCTCTTTTAATGTACTTTCTGTGAACTATTATACTGAATAAACTTTTAATCTTAATCAAATCAGTGACTTGTTTCCGTTCCCCTGAAACCTCTTCTCATATGTGGCGCTCCAACGTGTTTTTCGTGTGACAATAGTAGGTAGTGAATAGTGTCTACAGAGTGAACGTTTTGCAGTGACGAACTAAAATGCCAGTGACAAGGAGTAGAGCGGCTAGTTTGACTCGGAGAGATGATGCAAACGACGCATTACCCGTCCTCTCGCGACCAAACACGCCGCCAGCGGCGTCCGCCAGCCAAGATGGCGACGACGCGTTTTCTTCACCGCGTGCCGATGCAAACGCTACGTTCTCTAGTGAAAACGTGGCGATGATTATTGCTTCTCTCCAGCGCTCTCAAACAGAAGCATTCAGGGAGTTGCTCACCTCGGTATCGCGGGCGAATGCATCCACCCCGGAATCACTCGCGCTACTAGGGCACAATACCCTAGCCCGCTGCAAAGCAACGTTCTCCGGCCGACCGAAGGAGTCGGTTGAAGCATTCATAGACGCTTTAGAGGCATATAGCGACTGCGCACAAGTTACGGACTCAAACATCCTACGCGGTTTAGCCTACTTATTCAAGGACGAAGCGGCCACGTGGTGGCAAGGCATTAAATACTCTGTGTCGTCATGGCCAGAAGCCAAGGATAACTTGATAAGTGCCTTCGGTGACCGCCGACCGCCTCATCGAATATACATTGAAATGTTTGCCACGCCGCAGGACAAAGAAAACACCGACATATTTGTGGCGCGTATTCGCGCCCTTTTCGCACGCTTGCCCAAGGGTGATTTAACAGAGTCGGCGCAGATAGATATGACGTACGGTCTCCTACACAATAGAATTAAGAAAAGGTTACGCAGAGAAGAATGTCATGACTTCCATGATTTACTCCGCCGCGCACGGAATGTAGAAGACTCGTTCGACGAAAAAACCGTCATGATACACACGGCGAGTGAGCGGCGAACACAACCGCCGTCAACATCAACGCCGTCTACACAATCCGCCTTGCGTGATAACGTTGGCGCTCGTGACAACAGCCGCGCCCCCGCGCGCGATAGCGCCCCCGCACGTACGCACATCTACGGCGCGCCCGCAGGCGCCGCCGCGGCGCATAGCCCACCCGCTCCACCCGCGCTTGTTCCAGCCGCGCCCCCCGCGCCTTTTCCACCGAAGCAGGACTCCACAAGGAGGCAACGGCCTACCTGTGCTTACTGCAGGAAGTTCGGCCACGCCAGGGATCAATGCCGTAAGTTACAGGCGTTGCAGAGTCCAGGTGAGAGTGATAAACAAACTAGTGGTCAAAGTTTTTATTCGATAAAATCTCGCGCGTCTGACTCAAGTTACTCTATTGATAACTATAATAATACTAGCTGACCCGGCGAACTTCGTACCGCCTTAGCGTAGCAATGATGCACTACTTTATTTTGTATAGCTGACCTATCTTAAGTATGAGTACCTATTCAATTTGAACTGGAATCTATAATATCCTCCATATAAAAATGAATCCATAATTCCCTGGTCTCGCTATACCTGAAAAGGACCTTACTAATTTAATTAAATAAAAAACAAAATATATATTTTCATAATAGTGTTTATTCCATAGGATTCAATAATTCCACTAATATTTTTACAAATCGCTATTGAACAACTTGGCATTTTTAAGTAAACACTGAGCTCAATACCACGCGCGCTCTAGAAAGCAACTAATAGTCTCTGTACCCTTCACTGCTTCTCTCTACTCTAATGCTTTTTGATAAACTATATTTTTATAATATTTATCTATACATAACTATTCCGTGGCGAGTTATTTTCAAAAATTAATTAGAATTTAATTAAGTAATCACGTTTCCGAACAAATGATGCTCGAATTTAATTAAGTAACCACGTTTCCGAACAAACAATGCTCTTTCAATATAGTCTATGGCTGTGAATGACATTGACATTCGTTACGCGCGTTTTTTTAAATATGCAAAATTAAATGTATATTTTTCAATATTTCTGAGAGATTTTCTTAATATTTTTTTCCGTAAGAACCTTCTCCTAATAATAACAAATACAATAAAAAAAGAATTAGTGAAATCGGTCCAGCCATTCACGCGTGATGCCGTGACCAAGGAAAACGGGTTTCATTTTTATATATATAGATTATTGTGTGTGAAAGTGATAACAGTGTTTCGTGTCCCATACAAAGGGCTAATATTATCCCACAATCTTTATCTAATAATGGGCAAAAATGTTCTCCCAATATTTCGTGTACTAATGTAAAGGATAATGGGCAAAAATGTTCTCGCAATATTTCTTGTAATAATATAAAGGATGATGGGCAAAAATGTTCTCGAAATATTTCTTGTAAAAATGTAAAGGGTAATGGACAAAAATGTTCTCGCAATAATTTTTATAATAATGTAAAATCTAATGCTCATGTATGTTTAACCGATGTATTTTTGTGTAACGATCGTTCGGGACCCTCTATTGGTCGCGACTTACGACCAATTTTTAATATTTCAATTTTAGGTTTTACCGGCACCGCGTTGATAGATACGGCCGCCAAACATTGTATTGCGGGTTATACGCTATATACTCTCCTTCTACGTCAAGGTCATCCCCTCAGCTCTTCGACACGCGAAGTTAAGCTTGCCGACGGTGTAATCCGTACAATGGATGTACTTACTACCACGTTAGACGTGTGCTTAGAAACGGCAGTTATAACGATTCCTTTTTTAATTTTTCCCGACTCGACAAATAACGAGACGTTGTTAGGTATAGATTTTATAACCGCCGCGGGAGTAGTTTTAGATTTTTTCAAAGAAGTCTGGTATTTCAGTAACTTTGATACGGTAAAATATAACTTGTGCTTCGAACCTACCTCGCGTGACGTGTCCTGCGCCTCCACAGATATACTTAGGGACGATGAAGGTACTCACCTTAAACCAGCTGAGCGACAAGCGCTCGCTGCCGTTCTCACCAGGCACGCACCCGTCTTTAAAGCAGGGGGAGGTCCAACACCGTATGCGGAACACCGCATTGATACAGGTGAGCATCCTCCAATTGCTGTTCCTCCATACCGGCTAAACCCTTCAAAAAAGGAGCTGATGAAAGCTGAAATAGGTAAGATGTTACAAGATGATATTATTGAAGAATGTGAATCGGCTTGGTGTTCACCGGCGCTGATGGTGCCGAAGTCCAACGGTGATATCCGCTTCTGCGTCGACTACAGGCGTTTGAATGCAGTCACCAAAGCTGACACATATCCGATGCCACGCATCGACGAGTTACTTCAGAGCACAAAACGGGACTGCTACATGAGTACGCTAGACCTTCGATCCTCATATTGGCAGGTTATGGTTAGGGAAGCTGACAGGGACAAAACAGCTTTTATCTGTCCTCTAGGTACTTACCGATTTAAGAGGATGCCGTTTGGTCTCCGCAACGCGCCAGCCACCTTTCAGCGTCTTATCGATCGTTTCCGATCCTGCTCTGCTTTACAAGACGTAACTTTATTAGCCTATCTGGATGATCTATTGGTCATATCTCAGGGATACCAACAGCATCTGCAAGACCTCGAGGCAGTTTTTAAACGTCTGACCGAGTTTAACCTCCATGTAAATAGGGAGAAGTGCGCTTTTGCTCGAGAAAGCGTTAAATATCTCGGTCACGTTATAACACAAAAAGGTGTTTCCACCGACCCAGAGAAGGTGAGTGCTGTCCTTGAGATGAAGGTACCAGGTAATCTGAAGCACCTGAGAACCTTTTTACAAACATGTTCATGGTTCAGAAAATTCATACCTAACTTTTCAAAAGTCGCTGAACCATTGACTCGCTTGACCAGGAAAAGTCAAGTCTGGTCTTGGAGCTCGGAGCAGACCCGAGCGTTTAATGAGCTGAAGAGTCTACTGACCACAGCTCCAATACTAGTGCAAGCCGATTTCAGTCGCCCCTTCATTCTGCGTACTGACGCAAGTAACTACGCCTTAGGCGCAGTTTTATTACAGGGCGACGGCAATCAGGAAAGGCCGATCGAATATGCCAGCCGACTCCTCAACGCAGCTGAACGCAACTATTCCACCACAGAGCGGGAAGCACTCGCTGTAGTCTGGGCGGTGGAGCGTTTTAGGCCTTACCTAGACGGTCAACCAGTCGTGATTGGCAGTGATCATCAGCCTCTACGCTGGTTGCTATCACTTAAATCACCAGCAGGTAGATTAGTCCGTTGGGCTCTAAAGCTCCAATCTTTTGATATCCAATTCCAATATACCCCAGGGAAGGCTAATGTCGTTGCAGACACGCTGAGTAGACCGATTTGTTCTAGCGATACAAGTGACAATTGCGGTGTCTGTTCTGTTATCTGCGATCTACCCGCCAAGACACCTAGTCAGCTTCGCCTAGAACAGACTTCGGACCCTGAAGTGGATAAGATTGTTAAAGAGCTAGAAGGACCTGATGATGTTGCATCTAAGAGATGGTTAGAAAGGGGTTACCTCATGGATCAAGGTGTCCTGTACCGTTTCAATCCGGACTCCGACAATGAATCCCCGCAATTAGTCATACCTGCCGGCCAAGTTGCAGGTATTTTAAAGGAGTTACACGACTCTCAAACAGCTGGTCATCCAGGCATCGATCGGACATACCAGAAGGTAGCACAGCTGTATTATTTCACAGGGATGCGGAGAATAATCAGCGATTATGTCTTAGCCTGCATCCACTGCCAGCGGTATAAGGCTAAAAACACCAAACCTCCAGGCCTACTCCAAACACCAGTCATGAGCCAGCGGAACGAGGTGTTGGCCATGGACTTGTTCGGCCCACTGCCGGAAGGAGACCAGGGGGAGCGGTGGGTCTTTCTCATTGAAGACACTGCTACTCGATGGACGGAGCTGTTTGCTCTAAAGGAAGCAACAGCAGAGGCCTGTGCTCATGTCCTCATCGAGGAATATTTCATGCGGTTCGGTTTACCTCGCAGGATTATTTCAGACAACGGTGTCCAGTTCGTTTCCGCAGTAATGCGACAATGCATGTCAGTCCTGGACATCAAACAAAATTTTGTCCCGCTGTACCACCCACAAGCTAACCCTGCCGAGCGGAAAAACCGCGACCTTAAAGCAATGCTGGCCCATCTCGTGGCAGATGACCACACCTCTTGGCCAAAGAAGTTACCAGTGATCCGTTTTGCTCTAAATAGCGTGAAATGTCGCACAACGGGCAAGTCTCCGGCTTATTTGACCTTTGGTAGAGAGATGCGGTCACCCACAGAGATCGTTCACGACCTTCGTGCCATCACGGCCAAAGAAAACTTTGGCCCTCAAGTGACCCCGTACCTCGAAAACTTCCTGCATTCACTATCAGCTGTTCGGGAACGCGTCGAGATCCAGCAGGACAAGACGAAGAAGTACGCCGACGCGTCGCGCCGACCATCTGACACCTTCGAGGTAGGTGATTTAGTCATGCTGAAATCCCATTTGTTAAGCAAAGGGTCAAAAGACCTCACTTCCAAATTCTACCCTCGTCGAGATGGTCCTTACCAGATAACAAAAAAGGTAAGCCCAACAACATACACCATCGGGAGCACAGAACAACCAACTGTTGATTTAGGGAAATATCATTCTGAAGACCTTACACGTTACCGAGGTAGCGACGACTCCTTACCAAGACCCGTTAATCCTAAACGCAAACGCGGACGTCCAGCTAATGCTGATGTTGGTTATATACCAGTCCCGGAGCGTGGGCGTTCTCCAGAACTGGAGGGGGAGTATATAGCAACCCAGAGACCAAAGAGTCGACCAATAAGAGCGTCCCGCGGTCGCATGCCGCTACGATACACAGAATAATGAATGTCTCGCTATCTCTTTCCCGCGTGGCGGTTGCAAACGTCTGACCGATGCGCGCGGCATCGCCAGTCCGCTGCTTACGCGCAAGGCACTTGTACGTGCATATTTTATAATTCCCCGCGCATGTCGGTCCGCGACGCCACACGCCATTATTGTCCGCGAATACCTTAATTATACCGAACTACCTCTTTTAATGTACTTTCTGTGAACTATACTGAATAAACTTTTAATCTTAATCAAATCAGTGACTTGTTTCCGTTCCCCTGAAACCTCTTCTCATATATTTTATTTTACTATTTTATGAAATAAAAGTCAATAATTCATCATAATTAGGCATTTATTTAAAAAAAAAACAATTAAAAAAAAATTAGAAATCTAAGAGAGTATTTACTCTTAAAACAGGATTTGTTTTCAAGAGGAGACCGAATCAATCAGAATCACTGTCTCCGAGTTCACATGTGATTTGGTCCTCATCATCTTCGTCGTCGGAACTGTCAAAAAAAAAAGCTTTGTCAGTATAATTATAATCTTCCCCATATTGTTTGAAGCACTATAAAAAATTATGGGGTACGTTGGGGGATCTTTTTATTCATGTTTCTACTTCCTTAGAGTCTACATTTTATGCCCACATAAAAATTTCGAGGCGACAAGGCGCGACACATAAACAAAAACACTAATATATTTCAAATTTCTTTAAAAAAAAAGTCAAAAAAGTGCCGCTGTTTATTGATGGCTATACAAGTAATAAATTTGGAAGAAACGTAGTAAAATAAACTTCAATGTATAGTACTAACCTTCTATATCCATGTCCGAATAGTTAGTCTCCTGTCGTTTGCTACACGAAGCCATTTTAACACAGAAAACTGATAAACACAAACGAGAGCGCCGAGAACAAAGACACGCGTACAGTGCGATGACTGGGTTCCGACTGACGTTGTGTGGAACTTGCGCGGGAGTTGAGGGTTGGGGGTCTGCCTTTTGATAAACCGGTTATCGTAGGTAAAGAAACATGTATTTTGGGTGCGGTTGGATTAACATCACTATTTTCAATTTTGTCCGGTTTTTTATGTGTAATACTCCTATTTGTCGGTCAGTTCAATAACTGACTTGGGTAATTTGTTATAAAAACGTATACTGTTTAAAAGGAAAGACTTACTAATTTTTGTTAACCTGAATTTGGGTATTACAATTTCTTGTTTACTGCGTGTATTAATATTATGGAAGTCGCTTCTAATTTTGAAAAGCGCTCGGTTTTTGCGGACATATAAAATACATTCTAGGATATAAAGGGAAGGCAGAGTCAGTACATCGATCTTTGGAGTTGATGGTTTGGGGTCCTTGCTTGTAGATCAGAAGGTATGTTGAAGATAAACTCCGTTTAAGAACGAGTATTGAATGTATATATTTTCCAAAATGGGTCGTCTTTTATATTATTTTACAAACTAACAATAACCAATAAAAACACGTACATTAAATTAGAAACACTATTTACAAAATAAAAATCCAATAAGAATCCAAGGATTTTTGACCAATCGCGTCACAGCACTGTTGTCGTGTTATTTCCACGAGAGGCGCTGGTGTGCTCACGGCGCGGCACGGCGCGGCGGCGCGGCGGGCGACTTTTCCCGCCATTTCGCCGCTCGCGACGAAAGCATAAATATATGTGCCATGTCGCGCGCGCGTTAGTGTCGGGCAGGCCTCCGTCGAGTGAAGACTGAAGATGCAGTGATGAAAATCGAAGACACGTCGAACCGAAGCTAGAAGAGTGGCCTCACAGCTCCCGACACTCCTATTTCTTTACGGAATCGTCTAAAACGTTGAAATAGTTCTTTTCAGAACTGCTTGCTTCGATGTTTCTTATCAGAACGTCAGAAACGTGATACAATAGTTCTTATCAGAACTGCTTGCTTCGATATTTCTTATCAGAGCGTCAAAAACGTGGTAATGTGCAGTGACTGGTGGTGGTGGCTACAGTACTCCCCCTCAAGCGAAGCGTACCGGCAGCTTGACGACACGGCCTGAGCGCGTTGACCTTTTGATGGCGGGCTGTGACGTCACGTTGACCGTAGGTACTTTTGCTTGTTGCTTGGTAACAGCTGATGTGGTACTGGTTTTCTTGGTAATGGTTGGTGTGGTACTGGTTTCCTTGGTAATGGTTGGTGTGGTAACAGCTTGGGTTAACTTGGTAATGGTAAACTTGTTTGGAGGTAAGGTACAGGTATTCTCTGAGATGACATATGCAGGCTTAAGTCGATCGATTGAAATGTTGGCTTGCCGATTCGGTAGCTGCACAGAGTATACTTTATCTGTTCGGCTTATAACTCGATATGGGCCTTCATATGGAGCTTGGAGTGGTTTCTTGACTGCATCGGTTCTAACAAACACGTGACTGCACTTGCGTAAATCTTGATGCACGAATACGCGTTTGTTGTTGCTGTGATGCTCTGTGATGGCTTGCGATTTGTTCGCTTGGATGACGTCACGAAGTTTTTCCACGTAATTATAGTCCATTGTAGGTGCGTAGGTATTTGATGTGAAGAAATCGCCTGGCAGACGTAAGTTGTATCCGTAGGTAAGTTCGGCTGCGCTCACGCCTGTGTCGGTGCGTAAGGCGGCACGTAGACCAAGTAACACGGTAGGTAGCTCGTCGATCCATGTACTCGTGTCGGATAGCTTGGCGCGTAATGCTGTTTTGAGCGAGCGATGCCATCGTTCGACCATCCCGTTGCTTTGAGGATGATACGGTGTTGTGCGATTCTTCTTAATACCCATTTGTTTCATTAAGTTTTGAAACAGCTGACTCTCGAACTGGCGACCTTGGTCGCTTGTGAGTGTAGTCGGGCATCCAAATCTTGATATCCAGTGTTGGTAGACGATATCGGCGATTCGATCAGCTGATATTTCGTCGGTAGGTATTGCTTCAGGCCATTTCGTGAGTCGGTCGATCATTGTTACTAAGTAGCGATGTCCTTGAGCTGTTGTAGCTAGTGGTCCTACAATGTCCACATGTAGATGTTGAAAACGATCGCTTGGCGGGAAAGCAGAGATGTTCGAGAATGTGTGACGTTGTATCTTGCTTTTCTGACAATGTAAACAAGTTCGGGTCAAACGGCTGATGTCGGAGTTCATCGATGGCCAGAAGTATTTTTGAGTTATAAGTTTTCGAGTCGTTCGCGTACCAGGATGACTGATGTTGTGCACGCTGTTGAAAACTTCTTGTCTATGTTCTTCTGGTATATAAGGGCGAATATAAGTCGTAGAGGTTTCGCAGTATAACTCGACGTCAGTGTTTGGTATTATTATTTTCTTGAGAGTGATGTTTGTTTCTTGCAATAATTGTTGAATGTTGCTGTCCTTTTCTTGTGCGCTGGCTATTTCCTTGAAGTTTATTGTAGATGGGCATGAAATAGTTTCGATGCGGCTGAGTGTGTCGGCGACGATATTTTGTTTACCGCTCACGTGACGTATGTCGGTGGTGAATTCACTGATAAACAAGAGTTGTCTCGTTCGTCTCGGTGTTTCAGTACTCGATTGAGTTTTAGACATAACATATGTTAGCGGCTTATGGTCGGTGAATATAATAAGGTGACGTCCTTCAAATGTCTTGCGGAAATGTTTGACTGACATGTAGATTGCAAGTAGCTCTCGGTCGTAGGTAGAATACTTCTTTTGTGCGTCGTTGAATTTCTTGGAAAAATATCCGAGCGGTTGCCACGTGTCATCGATGTATTGTTGTAGGACGGCGCCAGCAGAGTTATCGGAAGCGTCGCAGAATAAGGCGAGTGTAGCATGATGTGATGGGTGGGCGAGTAGAGCTGCGTTTATGATGCTAGCTTTACAATGCTGGAATGCTTGAGTTGCTTCGTCGGACAACGTGATCGGAGTTTTGTCTCGCTTCTTTACGTTATGTAGGTATGAATTCAGCGGGGCTTGTAGTGCTGCGGTGTTAGGTATATGATCGCGATAAAAGTTGATCATTCCAAGAAATCTTCGTAATTCTTCGATTGTGGTAGGTATTGGATAATCGGTGATTGCTTGAATTTTATGTTGCGGAGGTTTGATGCCTTCTTTTGATACGGTGTAACCTAGGAACTGGGCTTCTGACTTGCCTAGATTGCATTTAGCGGGGTTGATAGTGATGCCATTGTCTTCTAATCTCTTTAGTACGATGTGGAGATGTTCTCTGTGTTGGTCTTCGCTTTCTGATGCTAATAATAAGTCGTCTATGAATGGGAAGACGAAATCTAATCCTCTTAGTACTTCGTGTATGTAGCGTTGAAACGTTTGTCCCGCGTTCTTCAAACCGGGGCACATACGTGGGAATTCAAATAATCCCATTGGGGTGATGATGGCTGTCTTCTCAATGTCTTCTTCTCTTACACTCAGCTGTTGATAGGCGCGGTTGAGGTCTATTGTTGAGAAGATAGTTTTTCCGGATAGGTGATGTGTGAAGTCTTTGATGCGTGGAACAGGGTAGCGATCTGGTATGGTGATGGAGTTTAGTCGGCGATAGTCACCACAAACTCTTATGTCGCCATTCTTCTTAGGTACGATGTGTAGAGGTGATGACCATGGGCTTTTACTAGGTCGACATAGTCCTTGTTCGATCATGTTTTCAAATTCTTTCTTCACTATTTCGAAACGATGTGGTGGAATTGGTCGAGCTCGGCTGTGTATCGGTGGTCCTTTTGTTTCGATGAAATGTTGCACTTGGATATCGGAGTTTAGTTTCATCGATGTTAATCTCGTTATGCCGGGATACTGGGCTAAAATGTCGTGGTAGGATTGTGACATGTCGATGCTGCGTATCGTAGGTACGTTCGATACTCGTACCGGGGCATTGACCTTTAAACTCGTAACACCGTCGATTAATCTTCGGTTTTTCAGGTCGACGATGAGTTGGTGATGTTTGAGGAAATCCGCTCCGAGTATAGGTTTTGAGACGTCAGCTACGATGAATTTCCATAAGTATGGGCGACGTAGATTGAGGTCAAGGGATAATGTTTTCTCGCCATACGTAGCTATAGTTGTGTTGTTCGCTGCGTATAGCTGGAATGGTAACGGCGTTGGTATTTGTCCCTTACTTCTCGGTAGCACGGATATGTTGGCTCCAGTGTCGACTAAGAATGATAATTTGGAGTTTCTGTCGGTGATACTGGCAGAGCTTCGTTTGGCGATACTGGCAGAGCTTCGTTTGGCGAGACTGGCAGAGCTTCGTTCTTGATTCTTCAGTGTTCTGGCAGGAGAGGGTCACCACTTTGGAGTTGATGGTTTGGGGTCCTTGCTTGTAGATCAGAAGGTATGTTGAAGATAAACTCCGTTTAAGAACGAGTATTGAATGTATATATTTTCCAAAATGGGTCGTCTTTTATATTATTTTACAAACTAACAATAACCAATAAAAACACGTACATTAAATTAGAAACACTATTTACAAAATAAAAATCCAATAAGAATCCAAGGATTTTTGACCAATCGCGTCACAGCACTGTTGTCGTGTTATTTCCACGAGAGGCGCTGGTGTGCTCACGGCGCGGCACGGCGCGGCGGCGCGGCGGGCGACTTTTCCCGCCATTTCGCCGCTCGCGACGAAAGCATAAATATATGTGCCATGTCGCGCGCGCGTTAGTGTCGGGCAGGCCTCCGTCGAGTGAAGACTGAAGATGCAGTGATGAAAATCGAAGACACGTCGAACCGAAGCTAGAAGAGTGGCCTCACAGCTCCCGACACTCCTATTTCTTTACGGAATCGTCTAAAACGTTGAAATAGTTCTTTTCAGAACTGCTTGCTTCGATGTTTCTTATCAGAACGTCAGAAACGTGATACAATAGTTCTTATCAGAACTGCTTGCTTCGATATTTCTTATCAGAGCGTCAAAAACGTGGTAATGTGCAGTGACTGGTGGTGGTGGCTACAGATCTCTTTAAATTTTTCTCTGAGGGACTCGCGAGGACCTATTTTATAGATCGCGCGGACTGCCCGCTTTTGTAAAATGAAAATTGAGTCAACGTCTACCGCCGATCCCCACAGCAGAATGCCATAAGACATAATACTGTGGAAATAAGCATAGTATATTAACCTAGCTGTAGCTGCATCAGTTAACTGCCTTATTTTCCTTACTGCAAATGCAGCTGAGCTTAACCTAACCGAAAGAGTTCTAATGTGCGGTCCCCACTGCAATTTTGAATCGATAGTAATCCCTAGTTTATATCCCGTTGAGGTACATTTGGTAAAGAGAATTTTAGACATTTTGTTTTGTTCGCATTCAGTAAAAGATTGTTAGCTGCGAACCAGAGAGAACAGTTAGACTTTGGTTGGCATGTAGGACATCCGTATCCTTTCTATCAATTTTAAAAATTAGCGAAGTGTCATCAGCAAATAGAATTATATCCGATAATTTGGCCATCATGTAAGGGAGATCATTAATGTAAACAAGAAATAGGAAAGACCCGAGAATTGAACCTTGGGGCACGCCCATCTTTACTAGAGACCCGGAGGACGTCGCCCCATTTACATTTACTTTTTGCTGCCTGTTTGATAAATATGACAGAACAAGATCAGCAGTTTGTCCACGAATTCCGTAGTGGTGTTATTTACAGATCAGTGTGTTGTGGTCGACGCAGTCAAACGCTTTCGAGAGGTCACAGAAAATGCCAATGGCATCCTGGGACTTCTCCCAGGATCCCAGAATGTGACTGATGAGTTTTACTCCCGCGTCTGTTGTCGACCTACCCTTCGTGAAACCAAACTGTTGACTATGCAGAATCCCATTTGAGTTGAAGTGAGACAGCATCGGGCCCAGCATTATTTTTTCATAGATTTTACTCAATGCTGGAAGCACAGATATAGGTCTATAATTAGAGGGGTCACCCTTACAACCCGATTTGAATATTAGTATTACTTTACTGTTTCATTAAGTCAGGAAACGTGCCGCTATCCAAACATTGATTGAATATGCCTGTTAGGAGAGGAGCAATAGAGTCAATAATATCCCCAAGAACTTTGACGGATATCCCCCATAAGTCTTCAGTATTTTTTATGTTTAGACTTTTGAATGCATTTATAATTGTATCAATACATATTGGTTTAAATTTAAAGTTTGGTATGTCCTTTGCAAAGTTTTCTTTAAGAAGTGCTTCAGCTAATTTCGATGAAGAGGGGAGAGATTTCGTAACCCCTAACTGAATATTGGTAAAGAAATTTTCTAGAGTCTCAGCGACTTCTAGCTTATCAGAAATAGTTTGATTATTTATTTTCAAAGACAATTCATTCTGATCTCGTTGTTGTGTCTTGCCGGTTTCTCTATTAATCACCTGCCACACGGTTTTTATTTTATTCTTAGAGGTACCAATTTTGTTAACAATTAATTGAGATTTTGCTTGAGCGCAGACACTTTTGAATATTTTTGAATAGCTATAAGTTTTTAAACTGTCATGGTCACTAACATTATAATTAACACTAGAAACCAAAACAAACCAAACAAACAGGGGACATGGTAAATATCCCGTTTCTAGTGTTAATTATTTTGAATAGCTTCTTACATAAGTGTGAAAAGCTGGATAAGATTTTCTTGGCAACCAATAGCCATAAGATATCATATTTAGCCCATATTTATATACATCATTAGATAGAACTTTTAAAGGAGAACCTTTGCCACTTACACGACTTTCGCCAATTCTTATTCCGTCTGGAGTTATTGACTTAAATAGGTGTCTATTTTTGTGCACGAAGATAATATTTTCATTCCTCCGAAACGGCTCGACTGATTTTATGATTTTTTTTAGAGAGAATAATGAAAAAGAATGAATTAATATACTTCATCAATAGTATACTTCACACCGCTAATTTGTGTGCGTATACGAATTTATTAATTCTAGTGTTTACCTACATTATCTACGTGTTCTTTCCAGTTTATATCCTTATCTATTACTACACCTAATAACCTTGTATGTGCTACCTCTTTGATTTTATTTATATTAAGTTTGATATTGTTTTTATTATTATTCGATTGATTAAATTGAATGCCAATGCAGCTATTGTAGGTATTATATCTACCTCGTGCGCCTGCACGAGTGGCGCGCAGAGGCACTACGCCGCCGCGCTGGGGGGAAACTCCGCTGCCGCGGAAAATTGCCGCTCAGTGGACAGACCTCTGGCGCGATCTCATGGCGACATAGAGAGGGCGACTGTCGCAACCCCGCGCAGGTCATAATAATTGAAATGATAATTTCCCTCTTTGGGGAGTGGCTAGAGAGGCGCCACAGCGCCCTCACCTTCCGCCTGACGCAGGTCCTCACCGGACACGGTTGTTTCGGGAGGTCATCATCATCATCATCATCAGCCTATAGCAGTCCACTGCTGGACATAGGCCTCCTCAATCGCACGCCATTTAACTCGATTCTCAGCAACTCTCATCCAGTTGCTACCAGCCACCCCGCGAAGATCGTCACTCCGCCGAGCCTGAGGGCGTCCCACTTTACGTTTGCCGATTCGCGGTCTCCACTTAAGAACACGTCTACCCCAACGGTCATCGGTTCTACGGCTAATATGACCGGCCCATTGCAACTTCAGCTTACTTATTCTGTGGGCTATGTCGACAACTCTGGTTCTCTGTCGAATCACCTCGTTCTGAATGCGATCCCTCAGAGAAACTCCAAGCATAGCCCGTTCCATAGCTCGCTGAGCGACCTTAAATTTATAGACTAGCCGTACCGACAGTGTCCACGTTTCGGCTCCGTAAGTCATAACAGGCAGGACGCACTGATTGAAGACCTTAGTCTTTAGGCTCTGTGGAATACGCGACGAGAAGACCCGGCGAAGCTTCCCAAACGCTGCCCAGCCCAGTTGGATTCTTCTATTAAGCCTCCCTCTCCAAGTTGTTCTTACCAAACTGCTGAGTTTGCCCGAGGTAAACATATTCTCGAACAACCTCGAGAGGACCGCCATTGACAACAATAGGTCCTGGGGTGACGTGTTCGTTGAACATAACCTGGGTTTTGTCCAAGTTCACCCTGAGACCAATGCGTATTGAAGAATCAACTAGGCCATCCAGCATCTGCTGCAAGTCGTGCAGCGATTCAGCCAGTATGACGATGTCATCTGCAAATCTCAAGTGTGAGATGTACTCGCCGTTGATGTTAATGCCACGTCCTTCCCATTCCAGCATCTTAAACACATCCTCCAGTGCGTTGGTGAACAATTTCGGGGAAATTACGTCCCCTTGCCTCACCCCCCGACGCAATGGGATATGCTCCGTTTGCTGGTTTTGAGTTTGGGCGGTCATTGTGGCGTTCTCATAAAGATTTCTCAACACTTGGATGTATCGCCAGTCGACTTGGCATCACTGCAGAGACTCCAGAACTGACCAGGTCTCGACAGAGTCAAAAGCCTTCTCATAGTTCACAAATGCAAGACACAGCGGCCGATTATACTCTTCGGACTTCTGTATGATCTGCCGCACTTTGTGGATGTGGTCTATGGTGCTATATCCTCCTCGAAACCCGGCCTGCTCCGGTGGCTGGAAGTCGTCGAGCCTTCGCGGTAGACGATTTGTGACGACGTTTCGGGAGGTACCTGCACCGAATCGTGCGGAGCACCGCCGTGTCCTCGTAGCGTCGATTGGCGGCGGCGACCTCTCGCTTACGGCCCTGGTTCAAGCCATGGTCCGGAGCGAGAGGGAATGGGAAGCCGTCACCTCCTTCGCTAGCAGTCATGCTAGCGAAGGAGGTGGCGGAACGTGAGAGGGAGAGAACCTCACGTCCCAGCCGCCGCGGGAGACGCCCCGGGCATCGGGGGCTACTTGGTGGCTCTCGGCCATCGTCTGAAAGGGCCAATGCCTGCTAGGGGTGCGGGACTGTTCGAAAGAGATACCGCGGCCCTGAAACACAAAGGGCAAAAGAAGGAACATGGATGGGTTTTAGTCAGTAAAAGTCCGACACTCCCTGCCGCTCCGCCCAGAGCGGGAGGGGTCATTTGATGATTTCCCATCCCAAAAATCATGAATTACTGCTGAGCGTAATAGCCTTCAATGGCAGACGTGGTAACTTGTTGCGATGGTGCATTTCTTACATCACTAATCGCTGTCAACGGGTTGTAATCAACGGTTACCACTCTGATGCTATTCAGGTTACCTCTGGTGTCCCCCAAGGCACTATTCTTGCTCCTCTTTTATTCATTATCTTCATAAATGATATTGGTAACTAGCTTTCGCAACTCAAATTTTTTTAGTAATTAGCATTCCCAAGTGCTATACAAATTTTACCAAAAATAAAAACATTACTATGTTTGTGTACACTTTTGTGTAGTATCTCACTGAACAAAGTTAATTTGGTACGTGATTTGGGCATTTTGCTTGATTCACATGTCGAACAAATAATTAATAAAGCATACAAGATGTATGGGTTTATAATGAGATCAACTCATGATTTTAAACGGACCTCTGCGTACATCTGCCTATAAAGAACTTTAGTCCACTCACAGCTTGAGTACGCTGTGCCCATCTGGAAACCGTGTTATTAAAAATATGTATATGTTAAAAAATGTACAACGCAAATTCCTTCGTGCAATGTATTATAGATGTCATAGAACGTATCTGCCGTATGACCAGTTGCTCATTAGGTACAAACTTCTGACGCTCAGCTCCAGAAGCAAACAATTAGAAGCAATGACCTTGTATAATACGAGCATTGTTAATGGCACTTTTTATTTGACTGCATCGATCTGAATAATGTACTGTGTTATGCAGTCCCCAGAACTGTTCATAGACGCCAGGTGCGTGCAGGTACACAATTTGCAAAAGGTACCGGCCGATCTAATACTGGCGAACGTTCACCAATTCGGCGAATGGCATCATCTTACAATAAAGAACTCGAGCACATTGACATATTTACATGCTCCATGCAAAAGTTTCGTAGCCTTTTGTATGAGACACTTAAGCTCATGGATTAAATATTATTCTTAGCCATTTAATTTAGTAATTTCATTATTAGTAGGCATAATACTCGTTTATTTCTTTTCTTTTCGTATTTATAATGTATTTTGACTGTCATGCATGAACAGTTTGGGGGTATGAAGAACAGGGTGTAAAGCTCTTCAACCCCCGTAGAAAAGGGAGGATCCTCCGACCAGACGGGTGATACTGTCTGGTGGGCTACTGCCCGATAGTTGTTGTCGAGTTCTTCTATACAGGGTTATTTGTAAAACACCAGTAACCTCTTAAGAGGTCATTGTACTCATCATTATGAACACCTTTTACTATGGGACCAAACCTGAAATCGCGAAAAAAAAATCAGCTGTTCCCTACATTTATGATCGATTAACTCGTCAAAATGTAGGGAACAGCTGATTTTTTTTTCGCGATTTCAGGTTTGGTCCCATTGTAAAAGTTGTTCATAATGATGATTACAATGACCTCTTAAGAGGTTACTGGTGTTTTACAAATAACCCTGTATAGTCTTAAGTCGCGAATATCTTTTACTTGCGCGATGCAGGATTTAGATGTTTAGTTTGTCCTCTGCGTCATAGATGGCGCTGTAGTACTTTTTGTTCAATGTTGCTGTAGTACTTTTTGTAGTACTGCTACATCACTCCCCCCCGGAGACCAGGGTCGGTAGTAGAATGAGTCGTAACATCTGGTGATGTTTTGCCAGGCCAGTAGGAAGTCGTTGCAGCATTGTTCACGGTGAGTCGGAACTGTCTGCGGCGGTAGTGCGAACCCCTTGAGTCGGGGTCGGCGCTGCATGTGCTCCGTTGCGTCGGACGTAGTACAGCGCCGCTATGTGGCTGACTGCTCGCGTCGACCGGGAGGTTGAGCTCTCAACCGGCCGAAAGTGCAGTGCCAAGGTAGCTTGATGAGGCGGAGGGTGCTGACCAGGAATGCTTCTGCTGCATGCTGATTGCTGGTGGTCAGGAATACCCATTTGAAGCTGGCTGGCTGTATGACTCGCTGCTTGAAAGCTTGAGGAAGCTTGAGGAAGTGATGTTGATGACGCCACGTTGCTCGAAGGCTGCGCTGACGTCCATTTCGGGGTCACCAATTTGGGGGTATGAAGAACAGGGTGTAAAGCTCTTCAACCCCCGTAGAAAAGGGAGGATCCTCCGACCTGACAGGTGATATTGTCTGGTGGGCTACTGCCCGACAGTTTGTTGTCGAGTTCTTCTATATAGTCTTAAGTCGCGAATATCTTTTACTTGCGCGATGCAGGATTTAGATGTTTAGTTTGTCCTCTGCGTCATAGATGGCGCTGTAGTACTTTTTGTTCAATGTTGCTGTAGTACTTTTTGTAGTACCGCTACAACAGCTTAACTCCTAGCAATTTAAAGTTTAGTCATTAATGGTAATTTGTGAACAGCGCTGTGGGCTACATTATTATTTAAGTTATCAAATCATGTTGCAATATCCCATAATGTAGCTTTTTCTTGTTCCTATTTGATAAAATAAAAAAAGGTAGGTACCTACTTCATACAATGCCTAAATTAGTTTACAGTAGGTACTTTTCTTTTTGGTTTGACTTCACTTCCAAATACCCAGCAGTCGGAAGGATTGATGTCTTCGTATCGAATCGAACTGAACTGCAAAAATTATTCAGTTTCGGTGAATAGCGGTAGATAGCGTTTAGAGGACTTATGAAAATTAACACTGTCCATCGATTCGATATGACAGCCAAAGCCAATCGAGTGATTGTTGAAACTTGTGAATAGCTATAAAGATTAAACAGGATGACGGAGTGTTTCCGTCACTGACTGGACTGTCCTACGAGTTCGACACCGTTACAGTGGCGTGAGGTTTGTACGGGGTCCCAGGAGGACACCTATTACAGAATAATGGTGAAACGGAATCGAGTAATCGGTGGGATTCGTAACTTTATTAATATTTTGTACATATTATCATCGAACAAGCATAAATTTACATTAATTAACAGTTAGCTACTAATTTAATCAAATACGCCAATTTCATCACTGGCAAAAAGTGTAGACGTAGCAGCAGCACGCGGCGCGGGCAGGCGCGGGCGCGGCGGGCGCGCGGCACCTGCGCGCAGTACACAGCTATGAGGAAGGCTAGTGATGGCAGTCGGACTGATCGAAAGAGATACCGCGGCCCTGGAACACAAAGAAGGAACATGGATGGGTTTCAGTCAGTACAAGTCTGATACTCCACTCAGCACCGCCCAGAGCGGGAGGGGCCATTTGATGATTTACATAGCATCCTGCAGATGGTTGTATCTCGTGCGGATTGCCCCATCAAAGCCAAAGCATTTATTTTCAATTAGACCATCCAGAACAAATGGATGCATATTGTGATGGGTGTTGAATAACATAGGTAATGCATAAAGGTGCGGTGCGACGGGATCCGAGCGCGTCCGTGGTTGCACAGACGACAGGTCAGAATTTGTTTGTTGTGAGAACAAAACTGATGCATACGATGCTATAAAGGATCTACACAGACCGACACGCACCGTTGGAAGAGCTCTGTCTGTGTGCGTTGCCGTCCGTGGTCGTCGGCTGTGCGTGATGATCCGCAGAATCCACTAAGAAAATGTTTTTCAAAATTCCACCCTTAAAAGGGTGAAATAGAGTGTTTAATTTTCTGTGAAACTAATTACTCTCGGGGTCGATTGACTTGAAAGTCTACATACTCTTCAGTTAAAATTATGAGAAACGTGTATCACAGTTTTTCCAAAATCATCCCCCAACATAAAATTTAAAGTCGTGCCTGAGTAATATATCAACGCACAGCCAAAACCGCTGGTCCTAGAGAAATGAAATTTGGAGGGTGTATTCTTTGTGAAGAGTAGGTATCTACTAAGAAAGGGTTTTTCGAAATTCCACCCCTAAGGGGGTAAAATGGGGTGTTGAATTTTTTGTGAAACTTTTTACTCTCGGAATCGATTGACTTGAAAATTTGTGGACATGCTCTGCAGTTAAAATTATGAGAAACGTGTATCAAAGTTTTTCCAAAATCAATCCCCCAATATAAAATTCAAAGTCCAGACTGACTCATAATAGGTATATCAACGCACAGCCCAAACCGTTGGTCCTAGAGAAATGAAATTTGCAGGGTGTATTTTTTGTGAAGAGTAGGTATCTACTAAGAAATGGTTTTTCGAAATTCCACCCCTAAGAGGGTGAAATGGGGTGTTCAATTTTCGGTAAAACTTTTTATGCTCGTGGTTGATTGACTTGAAAGTCTACATACTCTTCAGTTAAAATTATGAGAAACGTGTATCACAGTTTTTCCAAAATCATCCCCCAACATAAAATTTAAAGTCGTGCCTGAGTAATATATCAACGCACAGCCCAAACCCCTGGTCCTAGAGAAATGAAATTTGGAGGGTGTATTCTTTGTGAAGAGTATCCATTAAGAAAATGGTTAGGTTGAGATGGGGTTGAATTTTCTGTGAAACTTAATATTCTCTGGGTCGATTGACTCAAAACTTAAAGTACACATCACACTTCAATTAAAATTATGAGACACGTGTATCACAGTTTTTGATATAACACGATATAGAATACAATTTTCTTTTTTTTTCATTTTTTCATTTACGACCCAAAGGTGGCTCCCATGTTTTAAGTTACGTTACACGTCCGTCTTTGGATCACTGACTTACATATGTGGGATAAACTTTCCATTATGGGCCGTCGACTTGGAAGTTCATTTTTTTTGTAGATAGCACTCATAAACCGGTTTACGAGATATAATTTTTAAAATTTTCCCTATAAATTGAAAAATAACACGCAATTTAGATAGATACTAGCTGTGCCCGGCATGCGTTGCAATGCACGTTTTCCTACCTACTACTTTCACTACCCTACCTACCCTACCTACCCTACCTACCCTACCTACCCTACCTACCCTACCTACCCTACCTACCCTACCTACCCTACCTAATTGTGAATCTAAACCATTCTCAGATCCCCTTGAACACACACAAAAAATTTCATCAAAATCGGTCCAGTCGTTTGAGAGAAGTTCAGTGACATACACACACAGAAGAATTATATATATAAAGATATTGTCATAGTAGATGTCAAATTTGACGTTTTACATTCCGTTGACGGTGGAGGTGTGTTTCTTTCAATTTTATCATATTATGTCTTTAAATATAATTATATTTTAACATAGTAAATTAAAATTTAATTTATAAAAACAAATGTAAAGGACATGGCCAATTTCTGTATGGGCGTTTGCATAGTTATCAAATTTGATGTACAACGATAATTTTTGGTGTTTCATATTCGTGAATATTGCCATATTAAATTGCAAAAAATAAAAAGCTCAAAGAATACGTAAACAGTTTCATGTTACCTTCTATCAGATTGCTGGCAAAGCGTATGATTTATAATGATTTTGGTATTAAAAACCTCAAGGCGTTTTAAAATAACGAAGTGCTGTGAATTATTAGGCATTTCAACAAGATCCAAAATCCTTATTTCAGGTGGTCATTCCACCTGAACTAAGGTTTTTTAACCATATATTGATTAACATTTACTGAACTGAGAAAGTCTGATAGAAAACTGAGACAAAGTATATGTTATTATTGTCACATTTATTGAGACTCCGAAAGTGACGTTTTTCTTCAACAGTTTAACTACTAATTAACAAGGGAAATACGAAATAAAACAAAAGATTATAAATAATGACTCATTTCTTGGTAAAAATAAGTAAAAACATTTTTTTCCGTAGAGATAAGCAGGAGTCAAAAATATTAGAAGATAATCGCAAAAAAAACAAACAGTTCGTACGCAACATAAACAATGACATTGTAAAACGCGTTCCGTTTTATGTACGGTTACGTTATTACTATAATTGTGTGAAATAAATATATCTTACGTATCAACACTTCAAAATATAATTTAATTACATGTAAGAAATACCAATGAAAACAGTTTTGTTTAAATCAAATGTTTCAGGTAAGAGCATGTGTCGTTCATTTCACATACATATCTACAAGTAGTATGCGTGGTGTAGAACGTGTTCGTCTACGAACGGTCCATAGTGGCGAAAGTTGACAAATGAGACTTTGAATTCAACTTGCATTACTTATTATATTGTAATCAATACTGATAAGTGCAGAGAGGTTAAAAACTACGCAACAATTCACTTCTCTATTTTTCTTAATATAATATATTTACTATGTAAGTGTATATGGAATGTACTTTTTTGGCCATGTCCTTTGATACGTAATTAATGTGCACTAGAAACGCGCTGTACTATGCAATTACATTGACTTTTTTACATAACAAATAACGAATATTTTTTTACATTGGAACGGAACGTGAAGCGACGCGATTTTGTTGTGTATTCGTCAGTGTCAGTCATGTCAGCATGTCAGTGTCGTTCGTCCTACTATGACAGACGGTCGACGTCAGGGGCACCCCGAGGTTCGGAACTCCGAAACGTCCGAAAACTTTAACCATGGATATCTCCGTAACCATGAGGTTCCGCGGGATGGAGTTGGTACAGGGGGTTAGGCACCTGCCACCCTCGCCCTCCCCACCCCATAAATCTTCGGAAATTAGAATTCAAATTGATGGAAATTAGTGTTTTAACCTAACCTAACCTCAAAACTTTAACCATTGATATCTCCATAACCATGGGGCTCCGCGGGGTGGGGATGGGACTGGGGGTGCCCCCTCTCCAACCCTCTCCAACCCATAAATCGACGGCCCATAATGGAAAGTTTAATCCATATGTGTACCAAATTTCAACTCCATCGGTCCGGTAGTTTCAGAGTAAATTGGCTGTGACAGACGGAGACGGACAGGCATACAGACAGACACGGGAGTGATCCTATGGGTTTCATTTTTCCCTTTGAGGTGCGGAACCCTAATACTAATATTACATAATTATGTACTTATCTTACACATTAACTATTTATAAATGCGAGAGTTTGGATGAATGGATGTTTGTTACTCAATCACGCCAGAACGGCTGAACAAATCTGGATGAAAATTGGCACAGAGACAGATTATAGTCTGATACAGATAGATATAGATTACTTATTATCCCAGAAGTAGGCAAGATCCCGTGGGCAATTCCCGAACTGCACGCGGGCGAAGCCGCGGGCAAAAGCTAGTATTATTATATGTATATGTAAAAAGTAGTGCTTGGCGCTATGGTGACCTAACACTCCTTTCTCGTATTGATAGGATATTATGGTTTATGGTAGAAGTTAAAGTCTCAAATTGTAAGGGAAATAGCTATATATTAAAACACTATAACACTTAATTACAAGACAATGGTAATGGTAATGGTTTTGAGTACGCGGTGTCTCTAATGAGATCCGAACACGAACTGGCCCACATTTTGGTGAACGAGCGAATGTGCATACTTGCTTTCAATGCAATTATGTATTTTCGCTTAGTGTTCGATTTAAACTCGAACATATTCCCGAGAGCGAGAAGAAATGCGGGATGATAACTAAAAACTAGACTATAACATTTATAGTGTGTACAGCATATTATACTACTTAAACACATTCGTTTCTAGTAATCTTAACTGGTAAGTATAAAAATAATGATCAATCAACATAAAGGTAAAACATAAAGGCTTATTGGTCTAGTTAACTAATTATAAATGATTAAATACATTAACACCGATTTGAAGTTACACTATTGTGTCTTCCACAGTAAAAGCAATATTCTGATTGCCTGTGTTCGTAATTTTGTCCCGTTTGATCGCACTATAGTTCGCGCTAGGCCAGCGTTTGGCATAATTGTGTAAACGAAAACCGACTTCACTTTTATCTTTTAGAGCACTGGCACTAAGCACTTCACTATATGATTCGCGACTTCTGGTTGATGTCAGCGGAGCCGCTGCCAACTCCTGTTGGCAGCAGCTCTCGCTGCGGCGTCGAGGTCTCGGAGGCGGTGGGGTCACCGTGGTCTGCTGCCGGTGAGACCCTCCGCCACGGTGTCCAGCTGCGGCTTTTCGGCACAGGCGACATCGCCCGGTCTGCCACAACCAAACTGCTGCTACGCATAGAGCGATTGACATTAACACGTAGCATATTACGTATTGGTGGATGTCATGCGGCGATATATCGTCTATTTCTGCGTCGTTCTTCTTCAGTTTCTCTATCGCCTCCCCCAGACGGGTCATGGATATGTTGAGGTTTCCGTCATCAGTCTGGTTTTCGTCAGGGATTTTGATGTTGATCAAGTGATTAATTTGATCGAATTCTGGTACATAAATAGTTGGTGAAATATTCATTTGGTTGGACTGATGCCGTATTGAATATAATGAGAAGTCCTTTCCTTTGATGACGCACTCTTGACCTATGCCAATGACTCCAGCTTGGCTCAGCTGACGAATCGTTACATGATCGCCGCATATTATTTTTATTGTGTAGGTGTCACAACAAAAGTAAAAGTGCTGAGAAGTCAAATGTAATTCAAACCATACGTTGGTGCAGTTGGTTTTTTCTAGTTTGCATTTATTGGTAGCCGAGTTCTTGTCGCAAAAACTTTCGTCATTTTGCAGGTCAGTTATTGGTTTTAGCAGCTGACACATGTATGTGGTTCCATGGTGTAGACATGCCGTCAGTTCCTGTGTGGACATGCTAAAGAAGGAATCCTTCTTCAGGTTGACGGCTACGTATTCGGAGACCGGTATGATGGTGGTCTTAATGGTGTTTGTTTGGTGCGGTATAGGTATTATCTTGTACAATTTGAAACTTTCTCTCGATACTAGTGGAAAAGTAACTTCAATTATGACAAATTTTTGAGTCGCTCTGGCTTTAACTTTCAGTAGTTTGTAAAGATACTGAAGATCGGTGTCTAAATTGGCGATTGGTAGTGTGAGTTCGCTTGGCATCTGGCCATATATGGTTTGGAGCTCGCGTTTAAGTTGCTTTGGTGGCAGTAAATGTATGCTAATTTGACCGTGGTAGATGTCTGTTAGTGCATCGAGCAACGTATCTTGAAGTCGTCTTAATCCTTGCAGCAAGCTGTTTCCAGACATCGCTGACAATGTGAAGTCATTGACGAATGAAATATTTTGTATTTCGCGTTGGAGAGTGCTCGCGTTTTCTTGCAAATTCAAAAGCTTCTTGGTTATTAATTTGTGTTGTTTGTTTACAGTGATCTCCATTCTCTTCATGAGGTTGAACTCTGCTTCGATTATGGAAGTTTGGTTTTTCCATAAATTCGAAAGGTGTTTCTCATTGCGATGTATGGTTTCAATGTCTTTTTCATACTGGTCAGCGAAACGTGAGTCTAACACACCGAATAAGTCATTCGCTAGATACCCGATACCGTTGATTAGGCCTCGTCGGCGCCGGCCCGTCTTCCCTGTGGCGCGTCGCTGTCTGGCGTGGATATCAAAATGCTGTGTTAGCAAAAGTTCATTGTAGTATTCGAGTTCCTGGTAGTCGTGTCGGGCTTGCTGCACGATCGTATTACAATGGCTTAGTGTTTCAATGGTTGCGCACAATTGTTCTTGATAATTTGATATTTTATTATAAGTGGTTATGCCTGTCCAATAAGGTCCCATGTCGTAGTACATGACTAATGTCCATTTATCCCTGATTAATTGTACCTTTGATATGGGGTCAAAATAAAGCGTTTGGTTGTTTGGAAATGGTTTTATATCGTGTAAACCGTAAGATGGAAAAATCAGCATGAAAAAACTCAGTAAAACAGTTGCTACAGTTGCGATTTTTGATCTCGGTTTTCTTTTCCTCTCCATCAATTTGGTTGCTGGTTTTGTATCTGGTTTGGGTGCCGTTACTCTACTCTGGTTAACGGGCAAAACGGAGAGTTTCACAATAGGGCGTTTTATTACTCCATTTTTGGTTTTTAATGAAACCGCTCTGGTAAGGCCATCATCTCCTGGGTGTGTGTCGACCACACGTCCAAGAGCCCATTTTCCTGGAGGCAGATTTTCATCATGAATTACCACTAGATCTCCAATTCCTATGTTTTTTTGTGGTTCCATCCATTTGCTTCTTGATGAGAGTTGTACCAAGTATTCAGTCTTCCAACGTTTCCAAAGATCTTGGAATAATTTGCTGGTTAGATGCCATCTGGTTCTAGCATCTTGCTCGGTTTCTATTACAGTTGTTCCTGGTCTTCCTGATAAGAAATGAGCTGGTGTAAGGAAGTTTACATCGTCAGGATCTTCGGATATCGCGCAAAGAGGTCGCGAGTTGAGGCATGCTTCTAGTCTAGCTAACAATGTGGTGTACTCCTCGAAGGTTAGTCTTTGTTGACCGATAACCCTCTTGAGATGATGTTTTAGACTGCGTACTGCTCGCTCCCATAGGCCGCCGGCGTTAGGCCAGCTAGGTACATTAAAGTGCCATTCTATGCCCATCTCTGTTATTTCGGTCGTAAAATTTTCACTGAATCCCTTGTGAAGCTGGTTAATTTGTTCCTGTATCATCCTGTTTGCTCCCACGAAGTTAGTGCCATTGTCACTGTACATATGTCGTGGCGCCCCTTTTCTGGCTGCCATTCTGGTTAGAGCTGCCAAAAAGGCGGAGCTGCTCAGGTCTGACACGAGTTCTAGGTGAACTGCTTCCCGTATAATCTACGCCGCAGTGATAAAATGCATGTTCTGGATTCACTCTTGGTTCTGGTAAATCTCCCATTAGCTGGTGCTGCCGTATGGGATTTTGTTTTCTGCATATGACACATTTTCTTATAAACTTTTTTGTGGCCATATATCCGCCGATAATCCAGTACTGTTGTCGTAGATTTGCTAATGTTAAGCGCGCTCCTCCATGGAAAGTCAGTTTATGAGCTTGATCAATGAGTAATGTGGTTAGCTGATGATCGTGTGGTAAGATGATGGGATGTTTCATCTCCGAACTCATGTTGGCGTTTTCTAATCTCCCACCCACACGTAATATTCCGCGTTCATCTATAATTGGGTTCAAACTCAAAATCTTGCTTTTGGAGTGCACTCTTCCGTGTTTGTCTAATGAATCTAGGTCGTTTGCAAATTCTGCCTGCTGAACGTTTTTGATTATCAGCTGTTTAGCGCGTCGAAGTTCGTGTAATTCGAGGTAGGGGCGTCGAGCTTGTTTATTCAAAGTAGGCAATCGCAGTATCCATGCTAAAATACGTATGATTTTTGTAATGGAGCTGTGTTTGTTCATCAAATTCTTAATAATTGTGGTAGTCAGCGATTCTGTTGGTTGTTCAATGACTACCGCGTTGGTTTGTTTTAAAATAGACGGCTTTACTTCTAAGTTCGTCTCAAAAATGGTACGTTGGTTTTCTTGGTTTGTGTATGATGGCAGCCATGTCGGCCCTTGCCACCATAGCTTGTGGTCTTTGAGTTGCTTGACAGTTAAACCACGACTTGCACAGTCCGCTGGATTATCTGTCGTCTTTACATATTGCCAATGTTTTGATGGTATGATTTTGGTAATTGTTGTTACCCGATTTGCTACAAATGGTTTCCATCGGGCTGGATCTCCTTGTATCCATCCTAGTACTGCTGTTGAATCTGTCCAGCAGTAGACCTCCGTAGGGTAATCTGATAAGCAGCTTTGAACTTTTTGCATTAGTTGAGCTAGCAGATGAGCGCCCATTAACTCCAGTCTCGGTATAGATAAGACCTTGCTTATGGGTGCCAGCCTGGCCTTCCCCGCTACTAATGTAATGGTTGTCCCTGCATTGTTTTTTACCTTGCAGTAGATTACACACGCGTATGCCTTGTTAGAGGCGTCGCAGAATCCGTACAATTCTATATTTTGGTTTTCTCCCATTCCCAACCATCTGTTGACTTCTATACTGTTTATGTCCGGAAATTCTTGCTTCAGTTTAGTCCATTCCGAGTTCATTGCCTCTGGTAGCGCGTCATCCCATTTTATGTTAGACAACCAGACATTTTGAAACAGGATTTTCATGGTAGTGCTCAAGGGGGTTAACCACCCTAATGGATCAAACAGCTTGGAAATGTCCGAAAGTAGAGCTCTTTTGGTAATAGTTGCAGATGATTCGGGTTCTATTTTCGAGTTGAAGGTAAAATTATCTTTCTGTGGGTTCCAACGAAGACCCAATGTTTTGGTAGAATCGTTCTGCTTGAACTCGTATGTTGACTGGTCACATTGCTCTCTCTCCAAATCGGTTAATAACTCTAGTTTGTTCGAGGTCCATTTTCTAAGATTAAATCCACCCAATTGGCATAATTTTATGAGCTCGGATTTCAGTTTATTCGCTGCTTCCATTGAATGGCGTCCTCCGCAAAAATCATCCATATAAAAACTTTCTTCCAATTCTTTTGCTGCGTCAGGAAATTTTTGTCTTTCATCAGATGCTAGTTGCTTTAAGCACATCATCGCTAAGAAGCCCGCTGGTTTGGTTCCGTATGTTAGCGTGACGAGTTGAAACGATTGTATAGGTTGGTTTTTTGATTCTCGCCATAGTATCTTTTGATAAGCTTGGTCTTCTTGGTGCACTCGGATCATTCTGTACATCTTCTCGATATCGGAAGTATATACAAATTGAAATTGTCGCCATTTCAGGATAAGCTCTTGAATATCCTTTTGTATATTTGGACCCCTGTACATGACGTCATTTAGACTGTATCCTGATGATGACTTTGCCGAGGCGTTGAAAACTACTCTCAGTTTGGTAGTAGTAGATTCAGCCCGAATGACTGCATGGTGTGGTAAGTAGCATTCGGGTGCCTGATTAATGCTGCATGGTGTCATGTGGTTTAATACAAAATATTCGTCCATGAATTTTTTGTACTCTGCTTTCAGTTCGCTGTTCTTTTCAAATTTCTTCTCCAAGTTCTTAAATTGAGCTAATGCTTGTGGTTTGGTATGACCCAACTTGTCGTTGTGTTCCGGTTTAAGCGGTAGCCGGACTTCATACCTTCCGTCCTCAAGTCTCTTTGTGGTTTTAATAAAGAACTGTAAACACTCATGGTCATCGTTGGTCATCTCTACCTTCTGGTTAATGTCTTCGTTCTCCCAATATTTCAGAAGGTCTTCTGTGTTGTTGAGAATTACGTTGCATTGGTAGTGTGGTTTCATGGCTCCACAGAGTAGCCATCCTAGTTGCGTCTGTTGAGCGATTGGTTGCTTGTCCTTGTCTCCTCTTAAGATTCCTGCTAACATTATCTTGCTATAAACATCTGCACCTAGAAGCATGTCTACGGGCCTGCTTATGTGGAACTCCGGATCAGCCAATTGTATCCCTTGAATATGGTTCCACGTTGTCGGTTTGGTAAAAGTGTAATTTGGTAGTCGTTTGATCAAATTGTTCATAACAATAACGTTCGTGTCACAAGTAAATTCACTATTTGCAGACTGTAGTGTTAACTGTAACATTCCCTTTGCGTTGTTTTCTTTTTCACCGACACCGTAAATTTGTCCTTTAAAATGGTCTCTCTTTAATCCCAAAATCTGCGCTGCATTTTCGGTGATTAACGACAGTTGAGAACCTTGGTCAACTAAAGCTCTCATCTTGTGCAGTGTCCCATCAGCTCCCTTTACTTTTATAATTGCGGTGGCTAAAAGTACTTCAGACATGTCATCCCAAGACACGTGAGATGACTTAGATGTGCTTCTTTTGGTTGCAACACTCTTGTTAGAGGTTTCTGCTGACGCAGTTGGACTTTGTTTTGCTAATGCTTCGTGGAGTAGAGTGTTGTGTATACCTAAGCATTTACGACATCGTTTGCTCGACTGACATGGTTTATTGTTATGGCTGCATAGACAGTTTTGGCAGTAATTTAATTGCTCAATTTTGTTTGCCTTTTGCTCGTGCGTCATTTGCAAAAAATTAGGGCAACGCCACAATCCGTGTTCTGAATTGCACAATGCACAGGTTATCGATTGCGACACATGTAACGCGTTCATGTTAGACTTTGAATTGTCTCTGTTGCCTGATTGATGATTATTGAGATGAAAAGTTTTCTTCTGGTTTTGGTTATTGTTCTTGCTTGATTGATGCGGCGTGGTTTTTTGGTTTGCTGGTTCCTGCTTACGACGAGACGCTTCTAGTGCTGTAAATTTCGTTTCCAAGAATTCCATGAATTCCTGTAGATCGGGTAGCTCTCTAGGATTCTTGACCGATTCTATATATTCGGTGAAGGTATCGTCATCAAGCTTTTGCGCTAGTAGGTGCACTAAAAGTGGATCCCAAGCTGTTACATCAACTCCCAGATTCTGTACAGCGTGTAACGTCTCCTTGGTTACGTCATGCAGCTTCTTTATCGGGGCTAGCGACTGCTGTTGTATGTTGGGAAGTCCGAGCAGTATATTGATATGGGACGTGAAAATTAATTTCTTGTTACCATACCTGTGGTTTAGAATCTTCCAACATACATGATAATTGTCAGAGCTAATCTGTAAATGGTGAATCAGACGCTCTGCTTCTCCAGTCACCTTACTCTTCAAAAACTGCATTTTTTGTGCATTAGACATCGACGGGTTTTTGTCGACCGCTTCGCTAAACAAGTCTTTGAATGGAACCCATTGGTTGTAAGTCCCATTGAACACGGGTATGTCCATTTTTGGTGCTGACTTTTCACGGTGTTTCACTGCCCACATCTTTTTATTGATGTCGTTTGTCAGCTCACTGTACTTTTCCTCGTACTTGCAGAATTCTATTTGGTATGTAATATCATCGCCTCCATCCTCACCTTCAATTTCCCAATGAAGCTTGTCGATCTCACCCCATCGGCTATCCAGTGATTTTAGAGCATTCTCGAATTGCCATTGATTCTCGAAATTGTCTATTTGTATACTACTCACGGTTCTCATGAACGCTTTGAAATTAATATTCTGCTTCTTTATTAACCCGTTCAGCTTGCTGGAGCCTCTATCTGTATATAGTAAACTCTCTCGCTGCGAGGACCCCTCATGGCGAGACGACGACGTACCTGGTTGTGGCTGCGCCGCCTCATCTTCCTGTCGAAGATGGCCCGCACCTAGCTGTTGGCTAGCCCGGTTACCTGGTAATGGTTGTACCTCATCCGCTTTGGTTCCACAGGGGGTTTCATCTTTCAGCTGCGTAGCGCCTAACTGCCTCATGGTTTTGTCTATAATCTCCTTAATTTTCAAATAAACTTCCTGGGCTGTTTCGAAACAACCCTTTTTAAAGTAAATGTGGTCAAAATCTGCAAATTCCATTATTTTCCTATGGTTTTCTTGATAATCGCGCCAGTATGCTTCCAACATATTAACCTTGCGCTTGTAATTATCGATGGTCTTCCTCTCGGATCCATCTTTCTTTAAGTTGGTTAAAAACTTATTCAGGATTTCATAGAGCTCCGTCTGGTTGATGAACAGAGTATCGGAATCCATTTTTTAAGTTGATTTGAAAATATTTGGTAATGGTTAGTATAAATAAATGGTTCGATCTGACCTTATGTGCTCCAACCAACCGTCTCTGCAATCCGTGGTTCTTCAAATCGCAGCGATCTTCTGGTTCGCGTGGCACTGTTTCACTTGGTAGTCACTGGTAAAAAAATTCTCGAAGGACCATGTAAAAAGTAGTGCTTGGCGCTATGGTGACCTAACACTCCTTTCTCGTATTGATAGGATATGGTTTATGGTAGAAGTTAAAGTCTCAAATTGTAAGGGAAATAGCTATATATTAAATCACTATAACACTTAATTACAAGACAATGGTAATGGTAATGGTTTTGAGTACGCGGTGTCTCTAATGAGATCTGAACACGAACTGGCCCACATTCGCTCGTTCACCAAAATGTGGGCCAGTTCGTGTTCAGATCTCATTAGAGACACCGCGTACTCAAAACCATTACCATTACCATTGTCTTGTAATTAAGTGTTATAGTGATTTAATATATAGCTATTTCCCTTACAATTTGAGACTTTAACTTCTACCATAAACCATATCCTATCAATACGAGAAAGGAGTGTTAGGTCACCATAGCGCCAAGCACTACTTTTTACAGTATAGAAGTAGAAGTTACTAATTTTGAAAAGTTATTTGAAATGTCTAGGAACTAAATGAACATTTAAGCTCTCCACTTCAGACAAGTTAGCTTTTCTTTAGTCCTTTTATTCAGAAATAGATTTTACTTAATCGACTTAGCGCGACAATTTTTAAGAACAAAATGAACTAAGGCTCCAAGAGCGAGCAAAGCGACCTCGAAAATTATAACACCCTTCCTTGGCCAGGTTATTTGTTTCGACCCTTCATACAGGAGTGAATTGATCGACTTACAGACAAAGGCAACATTCAAGAGGAAGTAGGCTGCAAGAGCGAGCGAAGCGAGCTCGAAATTTTTATGACACCTTGCCTTGTACGGGTTAGAATTATTTCGATCCTTCATAGAGGAGTTTCTTGGTTGACTTTTAGGGAAATTTAAGAGAAAGTAGTCTAAAGAGCGAGCGATGCGAGCTCGCAAATTTTAGCACTTTACCTACCTTGGAGAACAGGTTAGAATTGTTTCGACCTACCGGAAGGCGGAGTTATCTTGGTGAATTATAGAGAAAGTTAATATTCAAGAGAAACTATGCAGCAATAGCTAGCTCGAAAATTTGTACAGCTTGCCTCGAGTAAATTCAGATAATTATATAATTTGAGATTGAGATCAAAATATCCACATGCTCCGTTTTTGCATCCTTGTGTATATGCTATAATTGCTTATTAAGGTCTCGGGTAGGGGTCGCAATACCGGGCCCTCTCTCCGATACCGGTATTCTCGGTATTGAGTCTAGGAGAATACCGGGATTCCGGTATTTCCGGGATTTTCGACATTTAGAGAAATTATATTTATTTTAATAGTTTTTCTTTCCGTTTAAGTCATTATAATATAGTGAAATATCTAATTTTTTATTAAAACTATTTGCCCCCAACAATTTGCAACTGATGAAGCTACTGAAGGTAACAAAAGAAGGTTTCAGTAGCGCCATCAGGATTATTCAGGATGGAATTTGGTGTGGACAAATGTGCAGTCATGCATGTGAAGCGAGGGGAGATTATGGAATCCGTGGGAACTCAACTCTCGGATTCCATACACCTTAGATCCCTCTCCTCAACAGAAAGCCACAAGTATTTAGGTATGTCGGAAGTATTAGGCATCAATACTGTCGACATGAAACAATCGTTATGGGAGCGCTTCTTTAGCCTCCTGAATAATGTGCTAAACAGTCTTTTGTCAGGCGGAAACAAGGTGCGCGCCTTTAACGGTTGGATCATGCCGGTTTTGATGTATTCTTTCGGCTCAAATGGATTCAGACGGAACTTGATGCCCTGGAGGAGGGTCCGCGCACTGCTGACCGCAAATCGAATGCATCACCCCACAGTCGTCGGTGATGAGACTGTATATCCCGCGGAAGTGCGGGGGTCGTGGCTTCTTAAATGCTAAGACCCTGTATAACCGTGAGGTATGCAGTTTCAGGGAATACTTCCTAGAAGCCGACGTGGGGAAGCACCGAGATGTGGATTCAGTGGACAAGGGCCTCACCCCGCTCTCCCTGGCTAACGAGAACTGGCGCAAGCCTAGAGTATTAGACACTAAAGGAGGTATGGCATGGCAAGGAGTTTCACGGACGCTCTTACCGAGTACTACGAGTACATGGGCCCGATGTAGACTTCTTAGCGTCCGTATCTTTGCTGATGGATTATCCATCAGCAACTCGATTTGAAGTACAACCTTGTGGAATCAGAAGTGCCATACTATAAGTATGTGTCCGACCCAGTTCTCGATGATGGTAATATCACGTTGTATTGGGATCGACCTATACTCATTGACAGGACTATTGTTGCCAACTGACATTGTGGTGATAGATCGATTGGAGCGTTGTGCATTGATTGTTAATATTACATTTCCGCATGACGAGAGCATCGTGAAAGCAGAGAAAGATAAACAATTCAAATATCTAGATCTGGCTTGCGACGTTGTGCGACGTGAGTACAGCAGTCCTTCTGCCTTTAGCCGTGTCGGCCAATGGCCAAACGGCCATGGCTAATAGTCAATAGCCTCGACCAACATCTGAGGAGGCTTTCGCTGGGCAGCAGAATCAAGGGCTTGATTCAGAAGGCAGTTCTTCTGGACACGGCGCATAATGTTAGGAGGTTCCTTTCTCAAGAGCCCTGACCACCGGTAGCTAGGACCCTGTTCCCCATGCCGGTGGGCTACTATTTTCTATATTTTTAAATGTTTTTTATATATTTTTGTTAGTAAAAATATTTAAAAATGTAAATAATATGTTTAAAAAAATTAATAAAGGAAATAATACTATCACATGAATAGAAAGCAGCAACTACATTTAGTGGAAATTTTACTGTAGGGGCAGAAATAACCTTACCCTATGCTGTTTAGGTTAGTATCCTTTCATTTTATAAATAAGAGACTCATATAATAACATTAAAACGTGTTAAAAACCATTACGTTGAAAATTAATGCTGTGTTTGAAACTTGTTTGTTAGCCATTGACGGTGTCGCCACCACTCGCATGGAGGATTTGCGATTTGCATCGTTCGGTGATGAATACCGAAAATACCGTAAATTCCGGTATTCAAAAATTCAATACCGGTATTGTGAAGGCTTCTATTCGGTCCGGTATCCCGGTATTTTCGGTATCCGGGATCCCGGTTTGCGACCCCTAGTCTCGGGGTAAGGGGCTCCTAATTTATTTCAGCCCCTGTCTTTGCTGGTCGATCATGCGAAAATCCAATAGGAGTGCCAATCCCTTGAGGCAGTAACAAGGAGCCTTCTGTGTTCAAAGTCTTTTTGCAGGGTTCAAATACGAACCGCGCGCGTTGGTATAAAGAAAATGTGTATACGTTTGTAGTGATAGTAAAAGTACTCAGAGACTCATTTTTAACCTTAGAAATGTTTTAGTTTGAGTGATTCTATACCAATCCAATTCTGTGGCATCAGGCAGGAAATGTTATACATATATAACTGTTAAAAATACTGAACCTCCCTACAGGTTCAGTATTTTTAACAGTGGGGGGGGGGGGGTCATTTTCTTCCCCCGCCGATGCCGTGCCCACCCTGGCGATGCCATGTTGTTAAACAATTCTAAATAACATTGCCTTGTTGCCGTAAAGGTTGCAGAATGACTTTTAAGTGACACGACTACTTAAATTCACCTAGGGTCGTATTCACCTAATATCCTAGTCCAACAGACTGACTACGAAATACGAATCGCGCCATTAGCAAATGTAGGTATGTGAAGTTGAATGACGTCTCACCTAAAGGGTTATTAGAAGCCATTCTAATTAGGCTGTGAGTAATCGTCTGAGCCAGGACTCGTCGTCCGCGCCGGCGCCGTCCCGAGCGGTCCCGGCGTGCGGCGCCGGCGCGGGCTAGTAGCGCAGGCAGTGCTCGTGCATGCCGTGGTGCAGCGGTGCCGCGTTCTCCTTGTCGCGCGCGTAGTGCGGCGCGGGCGGCGCGGCCGGCGCGAACTCGGCCGCCAGCGCCGGCGCCTCGTACTCGTCGCCCGAGCCGTCCGACGCCTCCAGGTAGCCGAAGAGCCGCGCCGCGCCTGCTGCGCGCACCTCGCGCCGCCGCACCGCGGTGCCCGCCGCGCCCCCGCCCGCTCCCGCTCCCGCGCCCGCGACCGCTCCCACCTCCGGCGCCGGCGGTGCCGCGCTCTGCACGAAGGTGCCGGCCGCGCCCGCGCGCGCCGCGCTCACCGGCACCTTCAAGTTGCGGCTCTCGATGTGGCTGCTGGGAGAGTCAGGCGTTAGATCGTGCGGGACTGCGCGCTCTGCGGGGTCTGGAGACTGCGGGACAGATACTGACTGTGCGTCACGCAGGTGGTGCGCCAACTGGTGCTGGTCGTCGGCGAGGAAGGGGCACTTGGCGCATGCCTTCTTGTTGTGCACCTTGTGCACGTGCGTGGCGAGGCGCTCGGCGCGCGCCGCCTTGTACTCGCACAGCGCGCACGCGAACGGCTTCAGGTGCGTGTTGAGGTGGCGCTTGAGGCACCAGTTGTCCACGCCCGACCAGGCGCAGTAACAGCACGCGTAGCGCCGCTCGCCCTGCACAACTCACGCGATATTAAAAACCAATGTTACGTCTCTGCACATTTACTGTAGATAGCTAATTATCCCCCTTATTTATAAAAGTGGAGTAAAGATTTTATCAAAAGTACCTACGGCATTTCAAGATATAGGCACTTGGTTAATCTTTTTGCAATAGAGTGGTGTCAGGTACTACTACCTTGCGCCGGATGGCGGCGGCGGCGGCGGCAGCGGGCGAGGGCGCGGCCGGCTTGTGGTGCGCGGCCGCGGACGTCGGCTCCGTCTTGCCGAGCGGCGGCCGCTCCAGTTTCACAATTGGCGGCGGTCGGTACTCAGGCATGGGGGCGGGCGCGGGGGGCGGGGGCGGGGGCGCGGGCGCCGGTGCCGCCGCGGGGGGCGGCTCGCCCGCCGGTTTGCTGTAGTAGTGCAGCGCCGGGGGCGCCGGGCTCGGCTTCACGATCGAGGCCGAGCGCCTGATGCGGTTCAAGTCGTAGGGCTGGTCGCGATGCATGCGTAGGAAGTGTTTCTTCACGTGGTCGGCGCGGTTAAACTGCTTCTGGCACAGGTAGCAGTGGAAGGGCTTCTCGTCGCGGTGGATGTTCTCGTGGCGCGTGAACAGGTCGCGCCGGTCGGTGGCGTAGGGGCACGCCGTGCACACGTAGCGCTTGCCCGCGTCCCCCGCCCCCGCTCCCCCCGCCGTGTCCCCCGCCGGCGCCCCGTCCGCGCTCGGCCGCCGCTCGTGGCGCATGCTCTCCACCTTGTTCTTGAGGCGCTGCAGGTAGCGCGTGAGGTCGTCGAGCGCGGGGTTGTCGCGCAGCAGGTGGTCGGCGGCGGCGGGGTCGGAGTGGTGGTCGCGCGCCAAGTGCGAGCGCACGCCGCGCGCCCAGCCCGACGCGAAGCCGCAGCCTGCCAGCGGGCACTGGAATGCGCGCGCCTGTGAGTGCGTGCCCAGCCAGTGCTCAGCCACGCGTGCCAGGAAGCCCACGCACTCGCAGTCGGCACACTTGAACAGGCGCTGTGCCGGGTTGTAGGAGGCGATGCGCGAGTGCGCCCAAGCCAGCGGCTCTTCCGCCGCCGTCCAGCGGTCCTCCGCGCTCGGGTCGATACGCGGCGTGAAGTTCGCCTGCGACACAAACACGGGCATTACTCCTGTGCAGTACAGCGGGGGCGACGGAAGGAGACGAGGCGAGTAGGCGCCCCTTGCCATCTGAGTCCAGAATCGGACATCCAGAAAATGTGTATTTCGCATTTAGCACGGTTAAATTTAATAAGAATCGATTGAATATGAGACAGTCAGAGTTACCTGCAGGATGCCGGGGGGCGGGAAGCCGTTCTGCATGAGCGCGGCTAGCCCCCAGGCCGTGATGTGCTCCTCGGGGCGCAGCTCGTCGTCCAGCTCGCGCTCGGCTGCCGGGAACTCCACGCCCACCACGCCTACGCCCACGCCCACGCTTGTCTCCTCGCCGTACAGCTTCTTGGTGATCTCTTTAAACATGTCCTCGCAGTCCAACGTCAGCGACGCCACGCTGCCCACACCCGCCCCACCTTCCATCCTTCTGTAAACCACTGCTTACATTATTGTATTTAGCTCACCTGGGATTCACTCAAACGGAGCTTCTGAGGGTTTGGCAATCACGACTCACTCTGTCTCATAAAACGAGTCTTAACTTTGTGTACTTGGTGAGGTTTTGTATGAAACTGAAGGAGGATCGCCCTCTGCGAGCACTGCGAGTCGGCAAGCCACAGCCAGTCAGCCACGCTACTCGCGGCGCATGCGGGCTGGCGAACTAATGAGCCACACGAGTAACGCGCTGGTGTGATGCTCCCGCGCCGCACTGGCATAGCCTTCTATTCGCGCGGCGCGGCTAGTTAGTTTTGAATTGAATGAGAAAGGCGAACTCATTCATTATTTCATCATCCGTTGAGGTACTGTTTCATTCTTTGCACGTTCAATAGGCCACAAAAAACAACAAGGCAAAAAAACTAGTAGAATACCTATACCTATACTTCCGAAACACGGTGTTTCAATAGAATATGAGGCTAGCCTATTCTATTGAAACTCCGTGTTTCGGAAGTCTAAAATCTTGCGCAACACGAATTCAAAATAAATCACGGAAAAAAGGGGAATACGAAAAGTCGATCTCGTCAAAATGTTTGTGATATAATCGATCTAAGCTGTAGCTGTCCCTATCGCACTCTACGGGGGCAGGAACTCTAATTGCAGATAAGACAACTTACATTCAATTTTCGATACTTGCACAAATATTTGATATCCCCTCAGCGTTGCATGCTCATTGTTACCAAGTCCCTGCCCGTCCCCTATAGCCAGTGTATGTGTCCCAATATTACTAATAAATTAAACCCTTTCGAAAAAAACGACGAAAAAAATCCGGTTGCAGTAGTTTTTTTGGCACTGATTTAAAGCGGCAGTTGTAAATAGTAGTTTTGGTAAGTTAAAAATTACAAAATGCATATTTATTAACAAGTTCGGCAGTTAAAACTTAGCAGTAAAAAAATAAAAATGAGTCGTTAAAAATAATAAAATGGATCATTTAAAAAATTATACTGAGCAGTAAAATAACTAAATGAGCGGTTACGAGTGGGCAGTTATTCGCCTGAAACGCGTAGTGACCGTAACCCCGCTACGCGGGGCTCCTATTTCCGTCTGCAGGGTTTACAGTAACCTAACCGAGTCGGGGTGTTTCCGCTCCCTATGAACTGCCGAACTATTTATCTAACCGCTCATTCCGTAATTTTTACCGCTCATTCAGTTATTGGACTGCTCAATTATTTTTAGAATCGACATTGTAGGATAAAATAACCGACTAATTGATTTTTTATTACTGTCCATGTTTTACTGTCGCAATAATTAATCAACCGCCATTAAATTAAATAACTGCTCAATATATTTTTAACTGATCATAATAACATCTCGAATATTTAAATAACAGCTCAAAAAATTAGTTCCTGTTTTTTTATGACTAACTAAGGCATTTATTTTGTAGATCTTACTGAACAAATGAGAAAAAGAAATGGCTTTCGTGGTGTCGCGTAGATTGAATAAGATGCTTTTTAACAGGACGACAGCAATTTGTTGAAGTTACAAATTTAAATTCGAATCTTGAATCCACTTCTATCTACAGATCATGTTCATTAAATAAGTATGGCGTACCACAAGGAAGTGTCTTGGCTAGTTATTATTATTGCGACAATTTTTACGTCTTTAGAAGCGAATATCTCATCAACCATTGACTTCAGAAAAAAATTTAATTAGGAACCTCGACATTTTTTGCCAAGCTCTGTGATTTAAGAACATTTTATTTTCTCCCTCGGTTATACATATATGTGGAGAGCCCAGTTTTGCAAAATTTTACATTACTTTTGTGTAGCAGTTTATAAAAGACACCTACTCTGTAAATTTCAACTGTGAGGTGCAAACAATCTTGGAGTAAAATGGCTGTGATATACGGAATTAATTACTTTATTTTTGAATTGTTCTTTTCTTTGTTTTTACTATGGACACTTTTAACGTGCACATCTTGCTACATCGCTCTCACATAATGTACCATCTCAACATGAATGATGTAACCAAGGTTTTGTAAAATATTCTGATTTAAAAGAGTGTCCATGGAGTTTCTTGCCCGTTCTTCTCCATAGAGATCTACGTTAGGGAATGGGCAACTACAGTACTTTCACAGTTTATATGCCTTGTGACTGGGACTGTAGCTACATTTCATTGTTGTCTTTGTTTCGACAATTCAAAAGTGCCTGTAACTGGCCTACTTGAAATAAATGCTTTGATTTTGATTTTGATTTTTTTTTGGACGGACAGACAGACGGCCAAGACGAATATATGTATAAGGGTTTCGTTTTTTGCCATTTGGCTACCGAACATTAAAAAATGTAAAAACACATTGTCAACAAATTGTCATTCATCGATGTCGGGAGCAGCGTCCAAGCTAACTAGCCAGCCAACCAGCTAGCTGGTTAGGGCCCCAGAAACGGAACCTCCTCACAATGCAATATCGAGCAGTAGGCAGTAGGCAGTAGGGCCGTTAAGTATACCTACTTATTATTCATCTAGAAACTAGAAACAGATTTTTGGACACATATCTACATTACAGTGGGTGTGACGTGACCAGGGACTATCACTTGGCAAACCTCTCCGTGCATAGGTATTCTACGTAACGTATTGTACGGTTGTATTTTGTGGCATCAGTTAATTTCACTATATCTAAGACTTGCTTCAGGAGCTATTATCACTTGTTGGATTCTTGTGATAAGCTGCAGAGACGAAAACACACCGAGAGAAGTGCGGGTCGGGCGCTTCGTGTGTTGTCGGTCATTAGCCCCATCGAGCTCGCGACCCGCACCCGCTTGTCGCTGTTTCGTCCCTGTATCTCATCCTTGGACTTAGCTGTACCAAAAAAGCACAATTACTTTATTATGTATCTGTCCCTAACGATGTATGTTTGTGCATAGACGCGTGTCTTGTTTAGTTGTGTACTGACCTATTGCTCACAAAGTCCGCGGCGGTTCACCAGCACGATACCTGAAACATCGTGACGTCAAGCTTCAATGATCGATGATTTTAAATAATATTTGAAGATAATAAGTGTTGAGTGTACCTACGTACGAATATTTTATTTTTCAATTGAGCCAGTCGGCCTGACAGATAGGACGAACTTATAACATCGGCTACGGAACCTTAACAATGGGGATACAAGAGTACAAGACTGAAACATTCCGATCCGGAAGATGGAAATGTACAAAATGAAAACGATTACGATACGAAGCGTCGCCGTCGGGTGAACATGAGTTTGTGAATGTTTCATACATAATAGTTTTGGGTTTACAATGGCTTCAGGCTCAGTCCGACTTCATACAAAATGCCCTTCAACGCACAAAGTGTGTCCAACAGTGAAGCTATTGGCGAAGATACAGGGCTTGTGGGCTGTAGGGAGATGTCTATCGCACAGTTAATGGAGTCCTGCGATGTTCCGCGAGCAGCCCCCTCCCTGCAGCTGCACCACTGCGCCCCCCCGCCCCCGGACCCGTACGCCCTGCGCGCCCCTGCCCGCCCCCCGCCGCCCACGCACTCGACCTCACACACCAGCACACACCACACTAACCACCTGCTTCTCATTACTCGACTGGTAGACTCGCCTTCCAACTTCACAATTCTTAGTCAGCTCTAAATAGTTGTGGAGTGGAACTACTGAGCTACAGAATCTAACTGAAATTCTAAAACTCGATGTGCATACAAGCAGCGAGTCGTGGGGCGCGGGCTGGGGGCGGGGGCGCGCGGGGCGCGGGCCCGGCGGGCGGGCGGGGGGGGGGGCGTGAGGTGCAGTGCGGCGGAGGCGGCCGGGCCCGGCGCGCTGCGACCGGTCCGGCGCGCCACAGGTATCATGTGACCGCGACACCTTCGGGACGCGGCTGTCTGCTGTTGCTCTACGAAGCTGATCTACTTGTTGACACCTCGCCGGCAGTCTTTTCAAAATATCTAATCATGAACAAGTGCCGTTATAATTCAAATAGCTGATTATTTTCGATATGCGAATGATTTGATGCGGTACGTTCTACCTGATAGAGCAACTGCATGAATGTATTGATCGCGTGTCCCAGAAGTCCGCGCGGGCGGGCGCGGCGCGGCGCGACGCGGGATCGATCACGTGGGGGGAGGGCGGGGGCCCGGGGGCGCGAGGGGCGAGCGCTCACCTGCGGCTGCCGGCGGCGGTCGGCGCGGGGGCGACACCTCAGCACCGCGCGGCGCGCCGGCCGCGACTGACGCCACCCGCCGCCCGCCCATCGATCGCCCTCCCCCTGCGCCACCCGCCCGCCCCCCGCCCGCCTCTTCATTCACGGGCTGGTATTGACCCGGCGCGCGCTGTGTACGCGCCCGCCGTCGATATCGTTCCGCTTTGTGTCACTACGCCTACGCAGAGCACGCGGCCGCTGACCACGCACCGGCTTCTGGTCATTACGCCAGGACTGCGCTCAGCCCGCACACACGCACCGAGCTCGCGTGGTGCACGTGCAGCAGTGCTGCAGCTCCTCAGCACGGGGAGCGCCGGAGCCCCCGCGGCTCCACTGTATACTGTACGTGTACGGCGATCGATCGCGGCCGCTCGCCGCTTGCTATTGTTCCTTGACTTATCAGCACGCAGCTCTACTCGTAGGGTTATCAATAAATAATACTATTCGCCATTAGTTGACATGAGATTGCATAACTTAAAATGAATTCATACGACTGCTGCTATCCTCTGTGGTGATGGGCATGTGTTCAGTTCTATTTCCCCTTTGAACCGGACCACATGAGTCGAGGTAGCGCTGCTCCCATCGCGCCACACTGCGACAGTTGCGTGCTGCGCTCTACACTCGCTCACTATGAGTGTTCGATGGCTAAGTACATTATAATTTCCCTTTACAATTTCCATTCTCTGTAGGACGTAAATTCCATCCGCGGCTGTATTTAATTATGAAGGTATGTTTTTTTCTGACGGGTGTAGCAAATTTAAAGAAATCCATATAGTTACTGAAGGTCAGAATGTCGAAATCTTTAAATTTGCGACACACACTTTATATTTTAGAAAGTATTCTGCTGATTGCATCCACAAGACTAGGATTTTTCAAGATTTGAAATGATTTTCATAATTTATTAGACGTAGTAAACACTTTATTGTGTTACCCAAATTCAGACTAGCAAAAACAAGCTAGGTCATTTCTTGTATGTTGTACGTAGGTACGTACTATTTTATAAAAAGTTGACTAAGTCAGTTACAGAAGTTTAAAGCCCACATCAAACGTGCCCTTATCAATAAACCATAAGTACTTATCTACAACACATACCTTCTACACATGCGGCTGCCCTGGTCGCTCATTAATATATGGATGTCTAAAATCTGCTCCAAATGACATTTTTTTTAATTTCCGGGTTTTGATGAAATTATATTTATTTTTGTAATCAGGCTATTAAAAAAGTAATGAAATGTATTTAACAAAAACACCCGTCTGCCGTAAAAAAAAAACTGAAAAAGCAATAGGTACAATAAAAACAATTTGAAAAAACCCCCAACAGAAAAAAACTTCTAAAAACCGGTCAAGTGCGTGGCGGACTCGCACACAAAGGGTTCTGTAGCACCAACCAATATAATAACAATATTTATAACGATCATTCATTTGTCAATTAACACTCAACAGCAAAAGCTTTCAATTTTAGCTCTCTCCCTGGTGGACTTGGAAGTGCCGTGCTTGACCGATGTAGAGGTCGCCTGGAAAGTGGCTTGCCCAGATACGGATCGGCCCGAGCACCCGTTTTCCCAGAGACAGTGGGATGAGCCGCTCTGCAGGTTGGTACGGAATAACCTTATTAATACGTCTACCAATACTGCTGAGCGTGCCCGCCTACTGGCTGTGGGTGAGTTCAGGCACTACTGTCACCTAATATAGGCACTATGTTAGGTGACACAACCTTCCGGCTCGCTACGTGTTGGCGATTAGGCGCTCCTTGTGGGGCTCCGCATCGCTGTCAATGTGGTGAAGCAGTCGACTACCTCGGACACCATGGTCTTTCTTGCAGTAAGAGTGCAGGTCGGATTGCGCGGCACGCTAGCATTAATGATCTCATCCGTCGTGCTCTTGCCACCGCCGGGGTGCCAGCTGTCTTAGAACCCAATGGCTTGGCACGCGTCGATGGGAAGAGACCAGATGGTATGACCATAATGCCATGGAAGTTGGGTAGGCCTTTGGTGTGGGACGCAACTTGCGTCGACACCCTTGCGCCATCCCATCTTCCTAGCACAGTGGGCTGCGCTGGGGCGGCTGCTGCAGGTGCTGAAAACCTCAAACGGCGCAAATACAATAATTATTTTAATTGGTAGTGTTGTGTGGTTTAATGTGTTTGAGCCGTTTGGGGTTGAAACACTAGGGCCATGGGATCCGCGTGCCCACCTAGTATTTCGGGAAATCGCCAAGCGGTTGGTCGACTCTTCACGTGACCAGAGGGCGGGCCTATTTTTTGGCCAAAGAATCAGCATTGCCATCTTTTTTTTTTTTTTTTTGGTGGGTGGGAAATCATCAAATGACCCCCCCCCCGCCCTGGGCGGAGCGGAAGGGAGTGTCAGACTCTTACTGACTAAAAACCACCCATGTTCCTTCATTGGCCCTTTATGTTCCAGGGCCGCGGTATCTCTTTCGAACAGTCCCGCAGCCCTGGCAGAGCATTGCCATCTAACGTGGCAATGTTGCCAGCCTTCTGGGCACTTTTCCTGTTGACAGCGATGCGGACGAATTTTTGGACGCCCTGTAACCTTTTTCTACTTGTACATATTTATTACTATTATAGTTTTGTAGTTTGTAAATAATTTAACAATCTTTGAAATAAATGTATTACAGCAAAAGTAAATTTGTTTTTCATAGTATGTAAATGAAAAACAAAGTTACTGCTGCAGTTTCACGAAAAGGTCCAAAAACTAAAAACCAAATCATATTCAAACCATATTTTCGTTGAAAGCTCTTTTTAGAATTTTCCTCTTCTTACTTTGTAAAGTTAGATGGGGGGGGGGGGGACCACAATTTTTACGGTTATGGAAGAGAATATCTCATCAACCAATAAATAATTTTGTTAATGTTGGGGTATTCTCGTCGTTGACTGATACCCCGGTAGTTGTTGTAGGAAGGTAGTTAACTCACACCAAACCACTGTTAGGTTCAATACTTAGTTTAATTAACTTACGATTGTCTAGTTATCTGAGCCGCACTTGATACAATGTTATTATTGATCGACCCGCTCGTGGCTAAGTTTTAGTGACAACTGCGTTTTTGTTAAAATATAATTAATAAAGTACGTTTAGCTTAATTCATTACGTGCGCAGAAACGTACTTTTGCTGTATGAGCAATATTGGCTCGTACATGCTCCCGGGGGAAAATATGTACGCACTCAGATTACCAAACTTGAGTTACAAGTTAAATAGTATACATGTTATTAAGCAATCAAAACAATAAGCAAGACATAATTCTTATATAGTTAATCATAGTTTGAATCTTGTTCCAATTGCTGGTTGCGGCGAACGGTGCAGCGGTGGTTCTCCGAATGTCCACCTCGTATTTTGGCGTAGGCAGGAATTTCCTTTAGTTCTATATCATCTGTCCTTTCTTGAGTCTTGTTCGCGGTGGCTGCGGTATTGCTCTTCTTACGCGCCTGAAGATATCTCCTTATTCGCCAAACTATTATAGCGGCGACGATTCCTCCCACCAGCAAAGAGCTTATAGTGTAGTTGCCGATGTCGTGGACACTTAAGTCGTTAGGTAAGCTCTCTCTTCCCTTTAGTGTGGTTATCGGGTCATCTAATAATTTGTGTTTATTAGATAAGTTTAGTTTCGGTAGCACGATCTTTGTGTTTTTGAATGTATTCCACATATCATTTGGTGAGTCAATAGTAGGTACCTCCAAGGTAATTCCAATATTAGTACTGCTACTTAAAACGTTGTGTGAATAAATTGTGTTGTCATTGTGCTGAAGTATGCAATCCTGACCTAGGGCAAGAAGCCCCGCTTTTGTTATAATGGTTGTTGTAATACGATTTTCGCAGACAATGCGAGTCGTGCACTCATTGATGCAATTATATAGCCATATGTTTGGTCTGTGTAACTTTATCCACCGGTCAGAGCATTCTTGTGATACCCAATCATATGTAATGTTGTTTACATTTTGACTGAGTATTTTAGCTTCGCAGGATGCAGTGGCTTCATGCAAGTTGCGGATAGTTGTAGATGCGTGGCAGATATGATTATCCGCCGTCATTGTGGTACACTGCTGAAGATCAACCTCTTCCATCTGTATGTAGGTATTCTTTACGAAGTTGACTCCAATATATTGTGTTTTTGTCTCTATCACCTGACATTGTTTAGCTGTTTCCCATCTAGGCATAGCTATGTTACGGTACAATGCATACTCGTCATCGCTTAGTAACGGTATATGTAATTCGAACAGTAAGTACTGGTCGGAGAGCCGGGCTTTGACATAAATAATTTTGTAAATATTTTTAATGTTCGACCCGTTGCGGTTATTGATAGGTAATATTAATCTTTTCGGTATAATACCAGCAATTTTTGTAAGTTTTGTTTTAACAATGAGAGATCCGCATAAACTGGTTTTGTGTAGCTTGATTGGCCATCGTGCGTGCAAAATATTACTAGTAAGAAAATATCCTTGTCTTGTCAGCTATCTAAAAAGGTATGAAACTTAATACATAGTCCCTACATTATAAAAATCTTTTTTGATTGAATACAGGAGGGCGTGCATCTCATAAAAGGCGATTAAACGGAAAATCTAATTAAACAATTTCAGTTCGATAACTGTAATTACTTAACTTACACACATTTCACACGTGTTGTTCGATGTGCAGCGCTCGGTTTCATATGCTGATGTTCTTATTCGCTTCCTTACTTCGGTTTTTGTGATACTTGATGTGATCGTTGCCCTCATCTGGCCTGCCGCATCTGTGATTCTCTCTCTTAGTTCTCCAATTGAATTTACACATAAACTAAGTCTTTCATATGACCCCAGACGTAAAAGTCTAGCGGCTACAGATCAGGGCTTCGTGCAGCCCCCGGAACCGGACCTCCGCGCCCTATCATTCTGAAGTATGGAGGTTGAACCAAACACGTCTGTTCAATACAAGCGTTTATTACTGACTACTCTGACATAAGGTTTCTTACTGCTAAGTACATTTGTCCACTTCACCTCCGGGGGTGAAAGAAAAAAAAATTAAAAACAATCACACAAAAGGTCCATCAAAAATGTGTAGTTGCGTGAGGTAATGATCGTGCCCAACCTTTCACTCTTAAGTCCATCTAAACTTTTTCACGGCCATTTTTTCATTAATTGGCTTAAGAATCGCGCAGTTGGCAGTGTCTCCTTCAGCCTGAGAAATATTCAAATTTGTTAATAATCTTTCAAGTTCCGACTCGTATTCTTCAATGGTCCTAAAGCCTTGGTTCAGAGATTGTATTTGATTTTGAACTGCTGTGAAGGGTTTTTTTTTAGTTTATTATGTATTATTTCTATGCTAGAAAGTACACAATTTAGATATTTCTTGTAATAAAGCACAAATCTCTTTGTACGTGGCATTAATTAAATCAATTTGTGATTCTTTTGCTTTTTCACCTAAAGTGGAAAATAATGTTTTACTTTTGTTAAACAATATCTCGGCCTCATGCAACTTACCTGACGATACTGGACCTTTGTATCTATTCGGGCCTTTTTTATAAGATACTAGCTGTGCCCGGCATGCGTTGCAATGCATGTTTTCCTACCTACTACTTTCACTACCCTACCTATCTACCCTACCTACCTACCCTACCTACCTACACTACCTACCTACCTACCCTACCTACCCTACGTACCCTACCTACCCTACCTACCCTACCTACCTACCTACCCTACCTACCCTACCTACCTACCTACCTACCCTACCTACCCTACCTACCTACCTACCCTACCTCCCTACCTCTCTACCTACCTACCTACTCTACCTCTCTACCTACCTACCTACTCTACCTACCCTACCTACCCTACCTACCCTACCTACCCTACCTACCCTACCTACCCTACCTACCCTACCTACCCTACCTACCCTACCTACCCTACCTACCCTACCTACCCTACCTACCCTACCTACCCTACCTACCCTACCTACCCTACCTACCCTACCTACCCTACCTACCCTACCTACCCTACCTACCCTACCTACCCTACCTACCCTACCTACCCTACCTACCCTACCTACCCTACCTACCCTACCTACCCTACCTACCCTACCTACCCTACCTACCCTACCTACCCTACCTACCCTACCTACCTACCTACCCTATCTACCTACCTACCCTACCTACCTACCTACCTACCTACCCTACCTACCTACCTACCTACCTACCTACCTACCTACCTACCTACCCTACCTACCTGCCTACCTACCTACCTACCTACCTACCCTACCTACCTACCCTACCTACCTACCTACCTACCCTACCTACCTACCCTACCTACCTTATCTACCTACCTACCCTACCCTACCTACATACCCTACCTACCTACCTACCTACCCTACCTACCTACCCTACCTACCTACCCTACCTACCTTATCTACCTACCTACCTACCCTACCTACCTACCCTACCTACCTACCATTGTTTTTAAGATGTATTCTGCTATTCGGGGCGGAGACAAATCCAACGAATCAAAAACCATGAAAATTGGTCCAGCAGATCTCGAGTTATAAGTGTTGTAACAAATCCGACTTTGTTTTATATAATACCTATAGACCTACAGAATACCTATAGATTGATAGATATGATTGAATTTGAACTTTATGCAACGGTAATAATTTGCAAATTGACTCTTTGACGTTAGGAACACACCTAAATTGCTTAGACAACATTACAGTGAGTGATTATAATTTAATATGAACTTTATTGAATAGCTATAAAGTTCAAATTGACTCTAGAAAACGTTTGTATGGGAAATAGAAAAGGGCTGTTTTTAGGGTTTTCCCGGAAATTATTCGATTTATTCTCGCCTTTTAAACCTTCCCTAGACCTCCACGAACATTTCAAGACTAAGATAAGTTAAATCTGTTCAGCCGTTCTCGAGTTTTAGTGAGACTAACGAACAGCAATTCATTTATATATATATAGATAGATAGATTTCCGTATTCGTAATATTTCTTCATCTATTAAACCGTCAGCCATATTATAATTAACAAAACATAAAAAAAGAAAAATAAATGTATAAGTAAATAAGATAGAAAAATAAAGTTGTTGCACCATAATATCATATTTCATTCACGGCAACTTAACTTATTCTAACTCGAGGCACATTCATTCAATGCACCGATAAAAATAATGCTGAGTCGAAATTCTACGCACTACGGTACTGCAACTCGCAACTCGCAACTTACTACATACTTTACATCTAACGTAGATAGAGAATATTGTTACGCGTAAAACACTTCACTTCACACATTTCTTCTTCTTTCATTTTTTTTTTTACTTTTGTACTCACAAATCTTCTCTCGAATTGTATTGAATGCACTTAAACATGTTCAGCGTGAGCTTGGTCTCTCCTTCCGGATAAATGCTGCCGCATCCTTCTTACAAATGCAGAATCCACTTGCTGGTCTATTCATTTCTTATGTCTTTTTAAGATTTTCTTGTAAATTATTGCAAGAATCACAATAACCATCAGCACCAGAAACGTCGTCATTAAAATGTTATTAAATTTTATATTTAAGTCAAGTAAATCTAATGAATAAGTAAACGCACTATTTTATTTTCTTCGTTTACAGTTTCCTTTTAAGTTTTCACTTGTACGTAGGTAGTGTTGCTGAAACGTTCAATATTATGCGTCGTAGAATCCTACTAGCAAGCGAGGAGACGTGTGTGCGCCTGCGCAGCTTGCACTCACCGCGCACACTGCAGCTGCTTACTGCTCGTCGGATGCTGTCCCTCTAATTATGATAACCGGTGGGACCAACCCCGCCCCCCCCCGCCCCCCCTCTGACACACGGCACTAATACAATACATATGTTTACAAAAGGGCGAACAGCTCATATCGCATTAAAACATCTGCATCGCTGTATTCACTGTCACGGGCTCGCTGAAATAATATCCACAAAATGCTCTGCCACGTTGTAACATCTATACGTAAGTGTCAAATGTAAATCAGTATAAATAGATTATGGTGAAAATGTTATGGAAGTAGGAAGTTGTTCAAACAAATAACGTTGCCGTGGACACTCGTGTAGTGCATTCTTGATTGTCGTAGCGGTCCGTCGGCGACACAGTGGCGCTGCCTCGTAGCCACCCCTGCGTAGCCCTGCTCCGTAGGGTGGCGGCGTAGCGGCGCGTAGCATGACGCGTAGCGGCACCTGCTACACCGTAGCCGTAGCGTTTACATTATAACGCGACAGTCACGCGACATTTTAATTATATCCAGCATACTTGAGTTCCGAATATATATTTGTAGTGCATCATCACCAACATCCTGCAGCACAAGTGACTGGTGTCAGTGCGCAGCGCCTTCGTCTTTCATACGTTAATGTACAACAGCCGACGAGCTTGACCTCAGAGGTACACCTCTCTGTTGGCGTCTGGAACAGTTGTGAACGCGACGGACCATACCGGATGGCGGATGGTTTGTTCCCCAGTTGGGCCGTTTAGGCGACAAACTGTTGACAGCTTTCCTTAGCGCACACCTTCTCTGTAAAAGGAACATTTGTGTAAACATTCGTGATGATAGAGCCAGCGGTTTGAGTTGGCGTTGTATTTCACTGAGATTTAGTTGATTACTTAGTTTAGTCTTTTTAATTTCGTAAACGTACTGTAAATACCTACCTATTTGTAAATTGAAGCCTCTTGCGCCATGCTACATAACACTTTGTACTCGTATTACTTAATCAGTTTCCTGAATATACGACCAAATTAATGTTCACCAAAATGATGAGTGTTTCATTAAACACTATCAGAAATAAAAATAAAGACTGCTACTGTGCCCATTATCAATGGGCACAGTAGCATTGTGTCAATGCTGACATTGTCGCACAAGAGTTGGTGAGTAGCATCACTCCGAGTACTCCGCCCGGCCCCAGCTCGGACATGTTTAATGCTCATGCTTGTTGCTCTAATCTCATTCAATGAGCTCATTGTATTTTTGTGTAATCAATTCAATTCATGCTTCCGCCATCGTCATTCATTCATTCATACGCCAGAAGAGGCACAGTGCCGGTCACGTCCTGCGGTGGAAGCGCCTGGAGCGCCCGGAGCTAACCGAGCGATCGGAGCGCACGAAGCTCGCAGGCCGCGGAGGGCGCGGGCGGGCGCTCCTGGTCGCGAGCAGCGCGCAGGCGCGGGCGGCGCGCGGCGCGCGGCCGGGCGCGGCGCGTCAGTCGCGCCCCGACCGCGGCCCGTCCCCGTGCAGCCCTCGCCGCCGCCTCGCCTGTCGCCGGCGCGCTCGCCGCATGCCGCGCCCGCGCCCGCGCGCCCGCTAGCGCCGGCGTGGCCGGCGAGCCGCCCGCCGCGCCCGGCTCCCGGGCAGGTGAGCGCACTCCCCGCACAGTGCACAGCACTCCACACAGCACGCCGCACGCCGCGCGCCGCACGCCCAGCGCGCATCGATCGGCGCGCGTCGCTCTGCGCATGTGTGGCGCTCACGTGCTGCGCGCGCCCTGCGCCCGCTCGGCGCCCGCCGCCCGTATCGCACAATTATGCAGCCGATATTGACCGGCTGCGGGCTCGCGCGCCGCGGACCCTGCTCGGTCGTTCGGGGAGCCGGCAGTGGCCGAGTGTAGCGTGCCGGAGTGCTCCGCGGGCGGCCGACAGCGCGGCGCCGCGCGGGCTTCGCGCCGCGGCCCCGACGCGCGTGTGTCATCGTAGGGCGTAGCAAGTGTCCAAATGTTCTGACTTGAATGCATCGTAGTATGATATTGTTTGATATCGAGTGTTCAGTGATGTAATGTGTGGACGCTGGTGCTCTGCGTTAGTGGAAGTAAGCTCGGCGCGGCGGGCTGGAGGGCTGGCGGGCTGGCGAGCTGGCGGGCCGGAGGGCTTGCGGGCCGGCGCGGCGGCTGGTTGGTGGCGCACGGCGCGGGCGCGGGCGGCGGTTGTTTACAATGCTGCGCGGCGCGGGCGGCGGCGCACCGATATAGCGTGGCGCAGTAAACACGCCGCGCGCGCCTCAATGAGGACGCGCTATAAATACTCTCCCCCGCGCTCCCGCGCCCGCGCCCGCGCCGCCCGCCGTCCGACCCTCACCTACTACCCTCCAAACGCTGTTTATTTTCGCGTCGTCGCCGATTCCTGTGTCTTCCGCGCCCAGCGGTTGCCCACTGTCCATTGCCCGCTGCCCGCTGCCCGCTGGCCGCCTCGCCCGCCACAGCTCTACGGTTCACTGATACTAAACGTCCTGCTGTGCGCACTCGAAATGGATTAGCAATACCACGTCTGTCTGGATTCATACAGAGTGATTGTGATTGTTACTACTTAGACATTCTACAACCGTAGTGTAGTATGAGAAAGTTTGAACCATATTGAATTGTCATAACAAAATGTCTCTCGATAGCGCAAAGTGTGTGCGTCAGCACACCACCAATGCGTGTGGCACACACATGAACAGGATTGACAACACACTATTTACACAGTAGAGCACAGGGTAGGGAGGCGACGGCCGCCTGCCGCGTGTGGCGGCGCTGTGCGTAGCGAACACCCAACAGTACACAATCGTTCACTGGTACAGCACATTTCAATGATAACTTGATATTCTTATTTAGGTACCAGCATAAAGTTCGAATTGGAATCTGCATGAGAAGAATCCGTGTGATGACCAGCTAGGTGGTAGGTAGGTACAGTCTGCGGTCGCGCGAGGTAGGCGCTGCGTGGCGGCCGGGGCGGCGCCGGGCGCACTTGTTGAGCGCCGCTCTCAAGTCCGGCTAGTTCTGCCTCGTTCATGTTCAATGTTCCGAGCTTACGGAACACTGAACTTCAACTTAATATTTCGATTAACGGGTTACTTATGCATGAACTAGTGTTGCAGACTTGCTTGTTCACTAGCTGCCACATATGTGACCTTCCTAGTTCCTAGTAGAGTTGTAACGGCGGTCTTGTTAGCCGCAGGCGCGGAAACGGAGGTGGGGAAATAGATCAATAATAATCATTTATAACTCGACTAAATAAAATCTACTTAACCATAATCAAAAAAAGTCAAAAGTTCATTTTGATACCCCACTCGATGGTATTGGAACAAAAACAAATTCGAACTCCAAAATATGGCACATCAAATCCGCCATTTTTCTTTGTTTTTTTTTTTTAATTTTAATGTAGCCAGTGACACTCCCGCCCAGTGTTGCCAATTTAGCGACAAAAAAAAGATTCGTCGACAAAAAAGCGACTTATCTGACGACTTTTGGAGTACAAATCAAAACAATTCGGAAATTATTAAAAAAAAATCGACATAATTATACAATAATAGAAAACGCAAACGCGCTTGCGCTTCACATTCAAACTTTATATAATTAAAGTTGCATTCGTATAATTTAATTAGAATTATTTTAATTTTTTATTTCAAATGCAATTGCTTTTTCTTGTATTTCTGGCAAATTTTGATTGAAACAACAATTTATGTGATTGTTACAATGATGGCAATATATTTAAGTAGGTAAACATGAGTGTTTTTTATGTATTTAAATGATTATAATTAAATAACCGTTACAAGCCTCATGTGCCCCTCCCTGAACCAAATACTGAGTCCGCTCAAGGCGTTGGAAATACTGCTCACGCCATCAAGACGGATTTAACGACGTATAATTCATCCAAATTCGTTCATCCGTTTAGGAGTTACGAGGGAACAAAAAGACGGACATATATATACATTCACATAACGGTCAAACACATTACCTCCTTTTGGGCTTCGCCGAAAGAAGGCCAGTTTTCACTCATGTTAGGAGAGAAGATCCATTCGTTTAGAATTGTAGATCGATCGGCATCAGGGGATGCTGTATCAACTATATCGTAATTAACTCGTAACTAATAATATTTCGTCGCCTGCCTTCGTGTCAAATACAGGATACAGCACTTGGTTGTGTCTAGTGAGCAGGGGACGCCGGGATGCACTAGCCGGAGGCGGACACGCGGTCACCAGCGCCAGCGTATGCCAACGATGTTCCTGTTGCTAATATAAGATCCCTTAACAAGCGTTCATAAACTTTTTGGTACCTAACTTAAATGATGTCAGTGCCATAGGAGATTCGTTTTTAAGTTTTCCATCATCGTCCGCGAGTACAAACATCACCCCTCTCGTCCACACATCGCCCACACCTCTGGACTGCTCGAGTCAGACGCGATGACTTTACGACTACCCTTGCGAGGACACCGCTACGTCTCATAGTGTGCGCTGCGTTTGGTTCAGTTTCCAGGATGAGCTTAAAAATATTAATTACGTGACTAGGTCAGACGCATGGTGTGTGGGCACACACCCAAGGCGCCGCCGCCGGTCATGTAGTCCGCGTTCAGTGGTCCCGCGAAGTGCAGCAGTGCAGTAACGGTGCTCGTGTTGCAGATGTGCAGCCTGGCAGCGCTGGCGCGCGGCTGTCGGCCCGCCGCCGCTGCCGCCAAGCCCTGCTGCCTGTGCTGGTGCTGCTGTTGTTCGTGCTCCTGGTCAGTAGAGAACCTCCCGCCCCCACACCCTCGACCGACGCGCGGCTCGCCGGCCGGCGCCGACACATTGCGAAGCTTTCTGTTGTTCATGCACAACACTTAGCAATAAAATACTCCGGGAAACGAGGCTGATTTAATTTTCCTTCTAATCTAATAAAAATATGCGTACACTAAGTACTCCAGTCTTGCGATAATAACCTTTTGACACAAGCTTTTTTAACGTCTTTGTAATAACTTACATATTACACCACCGAAGGGTTAGGCAAAGGTGTACTTAGTACTCACAACCACATTTCTACAGAATGTGTGTAGGACCACACCTGGTGGCAATAGGCTAACCTCCTGTACAGGTGGCGAGCTTGTTGCCATCAACCAAGTGTTGATCCAGACTACGTGGCCGCTACTGAGAAATTCCTGATCAAATAGTACAATAACCATTTGTCGAACCTGGAGTTCCAATCGAGGACCTCATGCTCAGCAGTAGCGCCTGCGACCATTACACCAACAAAACCAACATAACCGTAAATCATTTGAATGATAACTGTGATGATTTGTATGTTTGTTCTATTCCAGGGCTAAATGGTGAGTGCAGAGAAGTCGTTCGCCCCCCTCTCTCATGTAGACGTAGGTCACCCCGCCTCCCCGCCACCCCGCCCCCCACTCGGCGCTCGTTATCACCGACGTGAACTCCTGTCGGTGACAGGAGAGGAGAGCCCGAGAGAACCCTAATAGACTTGTGATCGGCGCAATACAGGGAAGTATGGCGCGAAGTCCGTGCCTAGTGGATGTCGCTGAGGACGGAGCACTGCTGCACATGGAGCACGTGCCTAGTCATGACGTTGCGAGCTGTAGTGCTCAGCACTGGCACGCCTCACGCGCTAAGCACCGCACACTGCGCGCCCGCCACCACGAATAGACGCTCGACCGCACGCGGTCTCGATAAACAACATTCCCAATACCAATACACTACAGACGAGTAAAGATATGCTAAACATAAACTTAATATAGTTAAACCGAGCACGTTCGGCAAACTCAGGCCAGTGTCGTCGATTAGCATGCTTACATACTACAAGTAGTGTTGTAAACTTATTATGATCTATGACTTGTTATGATCTGAAGAACACGGTCATAAGTGTGGTGAGTTGGAATCCTAGTTCTCTTAGGGGCTGTCTCCACGAGCGAGAGAATCGCGACGATATTATCGTCGTTGCCACGCATTTCTATACACTCTCTTAGAGGCCGTCTCCACGAGCGAGAGAATCGCGGCGATATTATCCCATACAAATACGTAATATCGCCGCGATTCTCTCGCTCGTGGAGACGGCCCCTTATTCTTTTTGTTTTTAGAGTACCGACGCAGTCAAATAGCTAAATCGGAGCCCTTATTCGCTTACATTCGCTCTGTCCGTCCGTATGTCATAGCTATTTTTTTCTCCGAGACTGTTAACACCACACAGTTTAAATACACACACACACACAGTTTAAAGGACATTGTTCGGCGTCCATACATCGTTCGCCTAAGAACCAACAGAGACGTGAATATACTTTTTATGTTATAAATAATGCATTAATACGATTTAACCTAAATTAAAATCACAGACACTTTTGAGAATTGTAAAAAAATCCAAAACAGTTCGGTATTTGAGGTTATAATTAGGCCAATAGAACCGTAATAATTGCGACTATTGCGAGTGACAGACTGACGAGACTGTCATTCTATCATTACGTCAAAGTGTCATATTTATGTCAATTCATCGACTTTCAGTGTCGATGTTACTCTTTTCGCATAGCGCTTTCAATCGCTTTATTCTGTTTGTAACTAAAAACCTCAATTCAATTCAAAAAATTGATGGCACCCGCACCGGGGAATAAGACAGAAGGAAGTGAATTACTTTTTAAAATGTTTTCGAAATTATGAAGTGTCCGTTCTATTGTAATAATTGTAATGTACATTATAAAAAAACTAGTAATTATTGTAAAGGTTTCGTACGTGTTGATGCATAGGCCATTTTTTACAATGTCCGTAGAGTGGGTGTCTTCTATAAACTATGAGAAAAATATATATACAGGCTGGAATTTTTTAACCTCACCTAGAGGGAAAGTACTCTAAATACTGGAGATAGCAAATTTTACTCAAAGGAAACATTCCTTTATTTTTAAAAACAAGCAGTTCAAAGATTTTCAAAAAGATTTTCAATGTGTTTGTTTGTGCAAATTGCAATCTTTTTCTTCAATTGTTAATTAAGTACTAACTTAAGTAGTCGGATGGACCTTTGAGTAAAAAAGTGCTTTATCATTTACCATTGAAATTATAAGTTTGGATTTCATGGTTTCCTTTCATTTAATTTATCGTTTGTTAGAGGGATTTGATTCTTATTATTGACCCTACTGCTAACTACCAATTTATTATCAAGAAAATCAAACACCACAACTGTCATTACCTAGTTGTGCGGGGTGCAAGGTCGTAGGTAATATTTACATTACCTAGTTGTGCGAGGTGCAAGGTCGTAGGTAATATTTACATTACCTAGTTGTGCGAGGTGCAAGGTCGTAGGTAATATTTACATTACCTAGTTGTGCGGGGTGCAAGGTCGTAGGTAATATTTACATTACCTAGTTGTGCGGGGTGCAAGGTCGTAGGTAATATTTACATTACCTAGTTGTGCGGGGTGCAAGGTCGTAGGTAATATTTACATTACCTAGTTGTGCGGGGTGCAAGGTCGTAGGTAATATTTACATTACCTAGTTGTGCGGGGTGCAAGGTCGTAGGTAATATTTACATTACCTAGTTGTGCGGGGTGCAAGGTCGTAGGTAATATTTACATTACCTAGTTGTGCGGGGTGCAAGGTCGTAGGTAATATTTACATTACCTAGTTGTGCGAGGTGCAAGGTCGTAGGTAATATTTACATTACCTAGTTGTGCGGGGTGCAAGGTCGTAGGTAATATTTACATTACCTAGTTGTCCGAGGTGCAAGGTCGTAGGTAATATTTACATTACCTAGTTGTGCGGGGTGCAAGGTTGTAGGTAATATTTACATTACCTAGTTGTGCGGGGTGCAAGGTCGTAGGTAATATTTATATTACCTATTTGTGCGGGGTGCAAGGTCGTAGATAATATTTACATTACCTAGTTGTGCGGGTGCAAGGTCGTAGGTAATATATATTATTCCTAGTTGTGCGGGGTGCAAGGTCGTAGGTAATATTTATATTACCTATTTGTGCGGGGTGCAAAGTCGTAGGTAATATTTATATTACCTATTTGTGTGGGGTGCAAGGTCGTAGGTAATATTTACATTACCTAGTTGTGTGGGTGCAAGGTCGTAGGTAATATTTATATTACCTATTTGTGCGGGGTGCAGGGTCGTAGATAATATTTACATTACCTAGTTGTGCGGGTGCAAGGTCGTAGGTAATATTTATATTTCCTAGTTGTGCGGGGTGCAAGGTCGTAGGTAATATTTATATTACCTATTTGTGCGGGGTGCAAAGTCGTAGGTAATTTTATATTACCTATTTGTGTGGGGTGCAAGGTCGTAGGTAATATTTACATTACCTAGTTGTGCGGGTGCAAGGTCGTAGGTAATATTTATATTACCTATTTGTGCGGGGTGCAGGGTCGTAGATAATATTTACATTACCTAGTTGTGCGGGTGCAAGGTCGTAGGTAATATTAAGGCACTGTTTGGATTTGGTTTTAAAGAGTTAATAAAATGCTCTTCAAGTTTAACAAGTTGTTACACAAAAAAAAACAATAAAATAAATATGTTAGGTTGGTACGTACAGTGAAACCATTAGGTACAGTTGGGCTTAAAGTTCTCTTATTTGTTTAGGTATTACTCCATGTACTAAAATAAATAAATAAATTAGTGTTCAAACAAAAGATCAGCAACCACAACGCCATACTATTTGTTCAACCCAGCGTGAATCCAGCATATTCTAATCAGCAGCAGTTTTCAATCTTTTCAACCGACTTCTAAAAACTTTTTTACAAAAAATAAAACCGACTTCATAAACACAAAAAAAGTGAAAAATAATTTTAGCTTCAGAAGTCGGTGACAAAAAACTGAATCAAATAAACAAAAGTCACCGACTTCTGAAGCTAAAATTATTTTTCACTTTTTATTTTTTGCAAAAAAGTTTTTTTTATTTTTTTTATTTTTAGTTGCAATATTCCATAGAAATATTTTTCATCATCAGAGCTGTAATGGCACTTGTAACCCAGATGGGTGCAAAGTTTTGATCAATATACATGAATTAAGTCCAAACGCAAGGTAGCTACTGTAAACAGTTGAGGAGTTCCCTTAACTGTCCTTCGTCTTCATCATCAGACCCCTTATGACAGTTACAACCCATCTAGGTGTAAATTTCTCATCAATACAAATGAATCAAACCCAAACACAAGGTGACTGCTGTAAACCGTTGAGGAGTTCCCTCGACTGTCTTTCGGTTCCATCATCAGAGCGACTCCAGACCTTCTTTAAATTATAGTGCTTTAAAATACTTAATCGAAAAATTTACAAACGCACTAGTCGCCACTACAATTTTTGAAAGCTCCCCTCAATTTCTCTTGGATGCCATCATCAGATCCCGGTTTCCTTATCATAGGACCACCCTTGAAGTATCTCCTTTCCAACAAAAAAAAAAAATCAAAATCGGTTCATAAACGACGAAGTTATCCGCGAACACACATAAAAAAAAAATATATATATATATATACGGTCGAATTGAGAAACCTCCTCCTTTTTTTTTTAAGTCAGTTTAAAAAAGGAGGAGGTTACGTTATACACCGCATCTTTTTTTTACCTGTCTGCGCTGAAGCCCAAAAGGAGGGTTATGAGTTTCCATTTATGTGCACCGGTTTCTTCGTGACTACTGGTCCGATTTAGGTGATTCTTTTTTTAGGGTTCTGTACCCGATCCGGGTAACCAACGGGACCCTATTACTAAGCTTCAGCGATCCTTCCGTCCGTCTGTCAGCGTAGCGTGCGTGTAGCGTGTATCTCATGATCCGTAATAGGTAGACTGTTGAAATGTTCACAGAATGTGTATTTCTATTCTGACCTAGTACGATGGTACGGATCGCGAGTCCGACTCGCACATGGCCGGTTTTCATTTGGTTGAGGAAGTTCACGCGGTGATCCCATATAAATTGTATTACTTGGCTTCGGTACTTTATGACTCTATACCACCAAAAATACACAAAAAAGTTTTTTGCAAAAACATATCAGACTTCCAAAAAAGCCCTTAAAACTGGAAAATAACTTTACTTTCGGAAGCCGGTGACTTTTGTTTGTTTAATTGACATTTTTGCGACCGACTTCCAAAATTGTAGTGTTTTTTTTTGAAGTTGAAGAATTTTAAATAATAAATGGACTCAGACGGAACTAGGGTTTGGGAATTCTTGACAATTTCAAAGTCAGGGGTAAGCCTTTTTGAAGAATTTTTATTGTGTTAATTTCTGGTGAAACGTGTTAAAAAAGGCAATTTATTTTAAAAATCAACTTTTATTAAACAGAAAATTAAATCTTAATAACATTAACGTTAATTTCAGTCTTAATAATTGCTTTGTTTATTTCTTTTTATCACACACAGTTTCACTTTTAAGCAGTTAAATCGTGTAGTTATAAAACAAACTTTGTTAAAAATAATACTAATCCTTAATACATATATCTATTCTATATTTATATTATCTAGTAATTCTAGTATCGGATCATTGCTCATAATAACAACATTGTTAATTCTCATAATCACATAATTGTTTCATAATGAAATAATCTAAATATAAATAATAAAACATACCTAAAAACCTGGATTTAAATAAACAACTTACTTCAACTGGCTTTAAAAAAAATCAGACCGTCAACAGCTTTGTCCGACAATCTGTTTCTGATTTTTGTAATAATACCACCGGACAAGGAGAACACTCTCTTGTTTTCAAGAGATGTCGGTTTAATTGTGTTTAAGGCTTTATAATACAGTAGTTCCAAACTTACAATTTCAACAATCTTGTCTCGTCTCGAGTCTGGACCCGAAAGTCCCGGGACTCGAGACAACTAAAATGACAAAAAGTCCCGGGACTTCCAGACACGGGATGCCCCGGGACCCAAACCCTAGACGGAACTTGACACCCTGGATAGGAGGGTCCGCAAACTACTGACCGCAAACCGAATGCATCACCCACGGTCATCGGTGATGAGACTGTATATCCCGCGGAAGTGCGGAAGTCGTGGCTTCTTAAATGCTAAGACCTTGCACAACCGCAAGGGTATGCAGTCTCAGGGAATACGTTCTCGATACCGACGTGCATTCCGCACTGAGATGTCTCAGTGGACAAGGGCCTTACCCCGCTCTTCTTGGCTAACGAGAACTGGCAATCCAGCATTTAAATTCGTTTCATCCCAAAAATGTCACAGCGCTAACCACCGAGCCTAATAGTAATAATTAATAATCACAATCATAACTTATACCGTCGCGGCATGTCACGCCAGCCATCTAAGCAAACGATTATACACCGCGCTTCTCTGTTAAATGGGTATAGTATAGTGCGATATAAGGTACACGGAGTGAAATGTAATTTTTGAAAGAAGGTCGCAATAAAATTGCGACTAGTTTTAATGCTACTTACTGCTAGCTTTGTGAGATTGCTACTGGACTTCTAACCGCAATCGTAGGTACGACACTGTCCTGCACCTGCCTGGACGAGATCAATGTGTGCCGTGCCATCGCTCGGCGGGACACCTAGATTAAGGAAGGAACACCTTACTTACGGTGCGTACGCACTTGGAAAACGTTCCGCTGGCTTGATACGCGTAAGGGTCAGAATAGTCTCTCAGTCCAGCTGCCCTTGCGGGATTGCGGGAGCGCGGGTGGCGCGTGCGGGAGGGGGCGGGTGATCATACAGTAGCGCTTAGCATAAGTAGTGTGTTAGCGGTAGAGTGTACAAAGTAGTCCCCTGTGCAGCCTGGCGGTGCGCGGCTCGGAGGGCGGGCCGGGCAAGAAGCCGGGCGAGTTCGGCCCGACGGAGCCGCTGCTCAGCGACGGAGACTCGCCGTGAGTACACCCACCCCACACCAACCTCACCAACATCAGCTACGGACACGACTTCACTCTCAACACTACAAATACTTACATAATATATTATTATTAAAATAGAAAAAGAAATACGATTTTTTTTTACCCAACCGGTTTCCAAAAAAACAAAGGCAAAACAACTTTTGATTCGAAATACGGTGACAAAGAACCAAATAAAATAGAAACTATTTTCTGCAAAAAAGTTTTTGTTATAAGCTAGTTATTAAATAAGTAGGTACATCGGGTGATTCCAATCCGTTCTTTGAAAACACAAGGTCTATCGGATCTAGGACTATCGGATCCGAATCCAAGAAATGACGATCCGAATTAAATTCGCACGGATAGGATTCGCATCTAGGAGATCTCTACAATAAAAAAGTAGTGTAGGTGTGTGCGGTGCGGTGCAGTAAGACGTGTGTTGTGTTGCAGGCCCACGCTGGACGAGATCCGGAGCTGGGGGCAGTCGTTCGACCGCCTCATGCGCAGCGCCGGTACGTACCCGCAGTACCCGCACCCATGGTACATTGTCATCGTCATCCTGCTACCCTCATTCTTGGGGTCGACGTAGTGGACTATGTTATACCTATAAATGATTTAACTTGCGTGTTTCAGCCGGACGGAAAGTATTCCGCGACTTCCTGCGCGGTGAATACTCTGAGGAAAATATAATGTTCTGGCTCGCGTGCGAGGAGCTGAAGCGAGAGACCGACCCCGACGCCGTCGAGGAAAAGGCGCGCTTCATCTACGAAGACTACATCTCCATCCTGTCGCCCAAGGAGGTTAGCCACCGAAAGAGCAGCATCCCTGCGAACCTCCCCCCCTACCCCTGCGCCGCACTACTGACCACTGCACCACCGTTTGCAGGTGTCGCTGGACTCGCGCGTGCGCGAGGTGGTAAACCGCAACATGGTGGAACCCACGCCGCACACCTTCGACGACGCGCAGCTGCAGATTTACACGCTCATGCACCGCGATTCGTACCCGCGCTTCGTCAACTCGCCGCTCTACAAGACGCTGGCGCGCCTGACGAGCGCTGAGCCGCCGGCCGCGGCGCCCGCCGCGCCCGCGCCTGACGCGGATGGCGCGCTTGCTGCGCCCGCAGCGACTCCTGCACCCGCAGCGCCCCTTGAGACGGCCGCGCAGCCCGCGCCGTCCACGCCGACCACACTGGCCGCGCCGACCACGCCGGCCGCAACGACAACAGCGGCCGCGACGACAACGCCGGCCGTGACGACAACGCCGGCCGCGCCGACCGCGCCCCCTGCGCAGGCCACGCAGCCCGCGCAGGTTGCGCAGCCCACGCAGGAGCAGCCCTCGCAGTGACGTCACCCGCACCCTCCCCACGTGTAAATAGACTCGATATACATTCATTTAAACGGGTACTAATTTTGTACATAGCTAGGTTAAGTGTGAGAGTAGGAGCGGCGCGCACCGCCGCGGCCACTTCGCTGGTCCACCGACCCGCGCGCACCGCGCCCGCGCCCGCGCCCCGCCCGCGCCCCGCGTGCTGCACGTCGCGCGTCGAGCACGCGCACCGCGGCGATCTGCGCGCATCTAGTTAGAAGCAATAAAGGTGGACCAATTAAGTTTGCCGAGGAGTCAACGAATAAATAAATCAGTTAATGTAAACGATGCGTTTTATTTCTTTCAAGGTACCTCTTTACCCAATGGTACTACTCTCAAACGAATAGGTACTTCTTGAGCATGTGCTTCCAGAAACCTTGGATATGATGTAGACGTGGAGAGCTATGGCTCAGAGCATTGTAAATGCGGGAGAACCGGCCGAACCGTTCTCCGATAAAAAATTGACCGCGGGTGAGCGGCATCCTGACCAACAGTAACTCATATGGCACTTTGCAAGCTGTTGAACATATTTGCCCATCAATTTAATTACTGTCGCTATACTTTGCCAAATTGTAGTAGATAAACAACGATTACTGCAGGATATTGACATTACATTATTGGAGTACAACATGAATGACTATGTGTTATCATGTTAGGAGAAGAAGATATTAAGGGCACAAATAACTACATTGGGTTGGTGAAAACAACAAGAGAATCTTTAGCACATGTAACCTACACAAATGTAATATTATGTACTGTCACATACATTGGCTTTTATTCATAATTATAAAATTGAAATATTTAATAACCTATTAAGTCTGGAATTGCAAAACAATAATTGTTGTTTTGCTCATTTCTTTGATTCAAACCAAAATCTCACGTTCCACATGTTTTCAAATAAAACAGGGAATATTAATATAAATGGAATTAAAAATATTTATAAGACTATTTTAGATAATATAATCCACGATCTACATTCCACCACTATTGAACAAACAAACTTAATAAATAATTCTGAACAAGATAATTCATTTTTTTTTTTTTGTGACTAGTAGAAAATAAACAAATTGCATTATCTGGGGAGAACTGTGCAAGCAATTGTATATAAAACATTGACTATCTACCATCAAAATTTATGTGGAGAAAACAGCAAACCTTGAAATACACCATTATTTTTAGGTCGTTCTGGAGCCGAATACCATGAACTCGATCATCGAACTCGAAACGATTGGGACCATTTAAAAAAAAAAAATATAGTAAAAAAAACACGAAAGAATAAATTAATGTTTTTTTTGTGAAATAATGAGAATCGATCGATGAATGATTTTTTCAATGGGTATCGTTCGCATGTGTTGCCGATCATGGATACGTTTTACACACACATATGCATTTGAATTCTCATTATTTAAAAAAAAAAAACATTAAATTTATTATTTCGTGATTTTTTTTTGTTATTTTTGGAAAAAAATAGTCCCAATCGTTTCGAGTTCGATGATTGAGTTCATGGTATTCGGCTCCAGAACGACCTAAAAATAATGGTGTATATTTGTGCGAATTGAGCAAAGAAATAGATTTTATCTGTATTAGTGAACATTTTTTAAATCAATCATTAACAGCCCAGTTTAGTTTAATTAATTATAATTTGAGTTCCTATAACACTAGATTAAATAAAAAACGTGGAGGTACTTTGATCTTGACATTAAATGACAAGAAAGTTGAAGACCTACAAATGTGTAAACAACTTTATAAAATTAACTGTTTTGCGGTTTGTGGTGTAAAGGATTTGGAGACAGATTCTTGCATTATTTGTTGCTACAGAATTCCTGAGAATAGTAATATAGATAGTTTTATGCAGAGACTTGAACAGCTGTTACAACATTTCATCAATAAACGCTGCATTATTTGTGGTGATTTTAATATAAACTAGCTGTTGCCCGCGACTTCGTTCGCGTGGAAATTTTGTATGTATGTGAGAGACTGCCTCGTTGGTCGAGTGGTCGCAAGTGCGACTATTAAGCGTGAGGTCCTGTGTTAAAAAAAATGTTTATTTTAATTACATAAAGCTATATCGCACATGATTTAGAGTTTTTGAGCAAGGCGGTGCTTGTGTGACTCCGCTCTTCCACTACTTAACATTAAACAATGTATGCAATTGAAAAAAATACTATAAATAATAGTGTTATTGGGTTATTCCATCAGGAATTTCGCAATAGCAGCCACGGAATCTGGATTTGCACCCAGTTGGTGGAAATAGGCTCGGCCCCTATCACATGGGAGTTCAACATAACTGGCGAAATGTGGGTGTACGATTAGGTACACTTCTGCCTAAACCTTTGGGGATTACATGGCGTGATGTGTGAGAACTGACTGGCTGATCAAAATGTGATAATGTGGGTGATGACTACAAAAAGAAGTCACAAACAAAATTAAAAACTGTTTATTTTAGCGCTATACAACTTTATTTTCAAAGTGAACCATCACACGCCTTGTTGGGCACTATTTATTCTAATACCGTTTTGTATACAACATTAAATGACTTATTATTGGAACGAAGTTCCATAAGGCGCGTTGCGAAAGGAGGCTAGACGGAAAAAATTCAGACGAAAAGTTGTAACGACACTTTTACCCGATTACGCGACGCAAAGGAGGGTAATGTGTGTGTGTGTTTTTGCTATAGTAAGCTATTGTAAGCCGTGCGGCGTGCGCATGTTTCTCTGTCTGTCTCTCTCTCTCTCTCTTTTTTCCGCAAGCACGTGCAAATTTTGGGCACTGTACAACCAACACATAATTGACCGTCTGAAAAGCATGGAGTGCACAATTGAATGCCGGTCACTTTTATGGTTTGGCCCTGGGATATGGTGATCGTCATCGTAAAAACCAATTGTAACTTCTTAAATTGAAATAGCAAGTTATGTGGGCATGCGGGGAATTAAAACGCTCTGTTCTTTAGCAGCTCCGTTTTATAATGTTACTGCCCAGCTCTGTGATACGAAGCCTGGTGCCGTTGCACAGTCTGGTTGCATCAAGGTTTAGTAGGTAGGCAGTCAGTACTATCGTCATTAGCCATCACAGTGTCTAGTGTGTCAGTGTTCTGTCGTCATATGACGGTCGGACGGCGAGCTAGACCATTACTCACCGTCCACAGGGTCTAAAGCGGCCGAACGACGACGCCTGGTTGCCGCGGATGTCCTGCAAGCTGCGGTTCAACGCCTCTAATGCATGCTTCTGTGACATTGTGCACTCGTCCTATAGGCTTAACTTTACTTTACTTTGTTGCAAAAGGACTCCCCCGGTTTTGATGATGTTGTATGTTGGGGTATCTTCGCTTGCAAGATTCAGCGGCAATTTGAGAATTGAATATGCAGTCCGGCCACCCTTAAGCAAAGTTGCATCAATGCCCGACGAAGTCACAACCACAGTTAGGTGACGTTTGCGCAGTTTACGCAGTGGCTGAGCAATTGACTGCGGCGCTGCACACACACAACGTCGTGGATTTTATCAGATTTTAATTTTGTTTTAATTTTTTTAATTTTTTTTTTTCGTAATGGGTTGTACGTAGTACTTATTACTTCCTTGTAAAGAGTAAACACAAAAGGAAAAATAAAACCAAATTCATTATCAGCCATTCCGACTACACTTCGACTAAAACCTATCTTACGTAAATATGTAATTAAATTTATCATAGAAATCGCGTATGAGGTTACTAACTAAATTTTAAACATTAATATCTTTTGCGTCTGTTGGTCGATTTTGATGAAATAAACACTAAATGTTACTCGGAACAATGCTTCTTATGTTACAATATTTCGATTTTGAATATAATGAGGGGTTTTTACGTGATGCGCGCACAAACATACAGACAAACCGACAAACAGACAAAAATTCTAAAAATGGTAGAAATGGGTTCTGTTAGTGCTCTTTTAACACCCCTACTACTTTTTTTCTAAATATTTCCAATGTACAGAAACACCACGTCTACAGATTTATTATATGTATAGAATAGACTAGCTGTGCCCGCGACTTCGTTCGCGTGGATGTCGGAACTTAACAATGTATTTTTTAGTGCGAAGCGCTGTTGGAGGATTCCGATACAATTTTTTTATTTATTTATGTTTGTGCTTCTTTAAAAACAACATTAGCTGTGGAACCATCTGGAGCGTATACAAAAAGGTTATTGGGGTTGTTTACGCGAGAAAGAGCTACGTATAGTTGACCATGGGAAAAGCATCCAATACTTAGGTCCACCCCCGCAACGGATAATGTGGCCCTGAGCTTTATTAATTATCATGGCATGACAGATGGCAGAGACTGACTGGGAATTGCACTCGTTTGAAAGAGAAAGGAAAGTTGTTAGGAATTATAGGTATTCTTGGAATAAAAACAATATCACCAGCGCCGCAACCGGTTAATATTTCAGCTTCGATTATGTTTTGCTGCAAATTTTTGACTTTGAGCCGAGTGCCGTTACAAAGTTTGGAGGACATTTTCTGAGGAGAATTATTGGTACACCGATTTTTAAAACTATTTTGTGGGCTGGAAGTCCGGGTGTGTTGAGGGAATCCAAAAATTCTACCGGGTAGTACGTGGAGTCATCTTCTTCCATAACTGTATTTATATAGGTGTATTCTTTACTATTCCCGGACACATGAATCAATATTTTTAAATTAATTGCCGCAGCTTGGACATTGCGAGGAGTTAAAATATCTCGCTGATATAGCCAAGAACCGGCTTGATTTCCCATGTTTGTGGAACGTCCGTACACAGAAGAAATTAACTCCTGTTGTGATGTAACGCAAGAACAGAGATTATCAACCAAAATAACTTTTCCATCTTCTTGTACGGGGTATGTGCCATCGCCTATTTGTAACAATAAATTGGGAAACTCCTGTGCATTTTCGCAGCCTCGCAACTGTGCACGCATATTTACACTCAGGTGTGTAGATGATATATTGCGCCATAAAACAGAACTCTTCAGACAGGCAGCAATTTCTTCGGCTCTCGTTCCTCAGGGTACTATCGGGAGTGTCTGCCGAAAATCACCACAGAACAGCACCGTAATGCTTCCCATCGGCCGGTCATTTTGCCTTATGTCCTGTAAAGTTATATTCACTGCTTCTACAGCTTTGTGGTTTGCCATAGTGCACTCGTCCCACAAAATTAAAACACAATCGCATAAAACCCTTGCTTTATCGCTATTTCGCGATATGTTACAAACCGGGCTTTCCGTGCGGTCTAAGTCGATAGGAATTATAAATGTTGTGTGTGGCGTTTTTCCTCCAGGCAATAATGTGGCTGCTATCCCTGAAGAGGCGACAGCAAGGGAAATTTTATTTTGGTTCTGTAGCGGCACTACAAAAAGTACTTCAGCAACATAGAACAAAAAGTACTACAGCGCCGTCTATGACGCAGAGGATAAACTAAAAATCGAAATATATCTAAATTCTGCATCGCGCAAGTAAAGTTATTCGCGACTTAAGACTATACAGAAGAACCCGACAACAACTGTTGGGCAGTAGCCCACCAGACATAACACCCGTCTGGTCGGAGGATCCTCCCTTTACAATGGTGGTTGAAGAGCTTTACACCCTGTTCTCCATACCCCCAAATTGGTGACCCCGAAATGGACGTCAGCGCAGCCTTCGAGCAACGTGACGTCATCAACATCACTTCCTCAAGTTTCCTCAAACTTCCTCAAGCTATCGAGCAGCGAGTCATATAGCCAGCCAGCTTCAAAATGAGTATTCCTGACCACCAGCATGCAGCGGAAGCACATTCCTGGTCAGCACCCTCAGCCTCATCAAGCTACCTTGGCACTGCACTTTCGGCCAGTTGAGAGCTGTACCTCCCGGTCGACGCGAGCAGTCAGCCACATCGCGGCGCTGTACCACGTCCGACGCAACGGAGCACATGCAGCGCCGACCCCGACTCAAGGGGTTCGCACTACCGCCGCAGACAGTTCCGACTCACCGTAAACAATGCGGCAACGACTTTCCACTGGCCTGGCATTCGACGACTCATTCTACTACCGACCCTCGTCTCCGGGGGACGTGATATAGCGGCACTACAAAAAGTACTACAGTGCCATCTATGACGCAGAGGATAAACTAAAAGTCTAAATATATCTAAACTAGCTTCTGCCCGCGACTTCGTGCGCGGATCCCGTTGCTTATGCCAGCGACAACGGGGTCGTCAAAATCGAAAATTTTAAACGTCTGATGTAGAATTCTAAGGCCCGGGGACGGGAAAACAACGGGATGAGCGAGACGATTGGAGTCGTTCCAGATCATTCATTTTTGTATGTCAACAGGAAATGCCCATCAGACTAAATAACTTTTGCTAAGACGTCATTCCTTAATTTGTTATAGCGCTGCCATGGGCTTTGGAGTTCCACAGCAGGTGTTCCAGATCTTCAAATTTATTCTCACAGCAGAAAATTCTTCTTTATTCTTCACGTGGAATATTTTTAGCTATGACACCATTTTTATATCTCTTATACTGTAGCTGGTCTGTTGCGGTTCTGCATCAGGTATTAATTTTCCAAAATAAATTATAGCCTTTATGTTGCCCAGACTATACAACAAAAAACTTTTCTTCCCGTTACTCCGCAGCAGATCCCAAGGGTACACTGAATTAACTTCTGTCTCTTCATGCCGTACTCCAGCAATCCTTTCTCTCTCACTTTCTAACTGATTATGAATATTTTGTTGTGTGCGTGTTCGGGACAATGTATGATAATCTCGAGCAGCAGTTAGTCGCGCATCACGTTCATCACTCGTTTCAAAAGACCTATTAGTAGATGTGCGAATTTGCTGAGAACTCAAGCGTGATTCTGTATCGGTAAACGTTTCTGACTCGCGAGACAATGCATGTCGCTCACGATCAGCAGACAGTCGCGCATCACGTACTGCACTTGTCTCTAGAGACCTAGCAGCAGATGCGTAGATACGCTGAGAACTCAAGCGCAATTCTCTATCCGTGAACGTCTCCGACTCGCGAGACAATGCGTGACGTTCACTATCAGCGGACAGTCGCGCATCATGTTCCGCACTTGTTTCTAGAGACCTAGCAGCAGATGCGTAGATACGCTGAGAACTCAAGCGCAATTCTCTATCCGTGAACGTCTCCGACTCGCGAGACAATGCGTGACGTTCACAATCAACGGACAGTCGCGCATCACGTTCCTCACTTGTCTCTAGAGACCTAGCAGCAGATGCTTAGATACGCTGAGAACTCAAGCGCAATTCTCTATCCGTGAACGTCTCCGACTCGCGAGACAATGCGTGACGTTCACGATCAGCGGACAGTCGCGCATCACGTTCCTCACTTGTCTCTAGAGACCTAGCAGCAGATGCTTAGATACGCTGAGAACTCAAGCGCAATTCTCTATCCGTGAACGTCTCCGACTCGCGAGACAATGCGTGACGTTCACGATCAGCGGACAGTCGCGCATCATGTTCCTTACTTGTCTCTAGAGACCTTGAAGCAGATGCGTAGATACGTTGAGAACTCAAGCGCAATTCTCTATCCGTGAACGTCTCCGACTCGCGAGACAATTCATGAGGTTCACGATCAGCGGACAGTCGCGCATCATGTTCCTTGCTTGTCTCTAGAGACCTTGAAGCAGATGCGTAGATACGCTGAGAAATCAAGCGCAATTCTCTATCCGTGAATGTCTCCGACTCGCGAGACAATGCATGACGTTCACGATCAGCGGAGAGTCGCGCAACATATTCTTCACTGGTCTCTAGAGACCTGGATGTAGATGCATAAATACGCTGAGAACGCAAGCGAGCTTCGCGACCCGAAGAGGTTTCTACAGAGCGAGTTGCAGCCTGATGTTCTCGAACAGCATCAAGTCTATCCTGACGCTCTTCGTTAGAGTCTTGGGATCTTATGATCCTCAATCTTTTAGCTCCTTTGGAACGTTGGGAAAGATTTGACCTCTTTCTAGGCATGGTTATAGTTTTATTCTGAAAATACCTGATCAATTAAAATCTAAGTGACTGCTCCCCTGCGTTACCGGGTAGGCTACCGTGTCACGAAGATAAATGGAAAAGGAAATAAATGAGAGTTTTAGCCAGTAGAGTCAAATTTTCAATGATTCATAGAATTTTCATCGAAAATCAGTCCTAAACTGTTACCGCCTCACCGCGTGGAGGTACTCCCAGCTTATGTTATTTTATAATTACACAGTGAACTCTTGGAGTTCCACAACAGGTGTTCCAGATCTACAATCTTTATACGTCAACAGAGAGTGCTCATCAGGCTGAACAACTCTTGCTAAGACGTCATTCCTATATAGGTTATAGTGTAGCTGGGCTCTTGGAGTTCCATATCAGCTGTTCCAGATCTTCAAATTTTATACGACAACAGAGAGTGTTCATTAGGTTGAGCAACTCTTGCTAAGACGTTATCCTATATATGTTATAGTGTAGCTAGGCTCTTGGAGTTTCACATAAGCTGTTCTAGATCTTCAAATTTTATACGACAACAGAGAGTACTCATCAGGTTGAACAACTCTTGCTAAGACGTTATTCCTATATATGTTATAGTGTAGCTGGGCTCTTGGAGTTCCACATCAGGTGTTCCAGATCTTCAAATTTATTCTCTTAGCAGAAAATGCTCATCACGTGAAACAATTTTTGCTAAGGTACCATTTTTGTATCTCTTATAGTTTAGCTGGTCTGTTGCGGTTCTGCATCAGGTGTTCAAGTTTCCAAGATAAATTATAGCCTATGTGTTGCTCAGACTTTATACCTATACAACAAAACAAAAATCATTCAAATCCGTCAAGTAGTTCCGAAGATTAGCGTGTACAAACAAACAGACAAACAGACAAACAGACAAACAGACAAACAGACAAACAGACAGAATTTTTTTTTTGGTTTCGTGCTCTATTACTGTTTCTAAACCCCCCTCAATTATTATTTTTTTAATATATTCAATGTACAGACACAGTTTTTCTACTGTTTTATTATATGTAAATATAGATTCTGCATCGCGCAAGTAAAGTTATTCGCGACTTAAGACTATACAGAAGAACCCGACAACAACTGTAGGGCAGTATCCCACCAGACATAACACCGGTCGGAGGATCCTCCCTTTTCCATGGGGGTTGAAGAGCTTTACACCCTGTTCTTCATACTCCCAAAGTTCCTTATTCGAGCCAAAATGACTTTGGTTAGGAAAGTTTTACCTGTTCCGCCCGGTGCGTCTAAAAACAGGATTTCACCCGAGGCGTTTTCTACACTGCAGCATACCCTATCAAACGTCTGGCGCTGTTCCTCTGTCTTTGCGCAGCCATTTTATAAAATTTCTGCGAGTTCCACGGGTTTTTAACTAATTTCTGATACGTAATCTCTGTTTATACGTTCCCCATCGACTGTCGGTGTGGGCAAACCGTATTGACTGATTGGGTTCCCTGGTATACTTATAACTATCTCTTTAATAGTTTAGGATAAACACCATTATTTTTAGGTCGTTCTGGAGCCGAATACCATGAACTTGATCATCGAACTCGAAACGATTGGGACTATTTTTTTCAAAAAATAACAATAAAAAAAATACGAAAGAATAAATTTAATGTTTTTTTTTTGTGAAATAATGAGAATCGATCGATGAATGAATTTTTCAATGGGTATCGTTCGCATATGTTGCCGATCGTGGATACGTTTTACACACACATATGCATTTGAGTTCTCATTATTTAAAAAAAAAACATTAAATTTATTCTTTCGTGTTTTTTTATTGTTATTTTTTGAAAATAATTGTCCCAATCGTTTCGAGTTCGATGATCGAGTTCATGGTATTCGGCTCCAGAACGACCTAAAAATAATGGTGTATAACGATTTAAAGTCAAAACAATCATTCTCGCTAATTTTCTTACTTATTGATTTAAGTTTTTATTTCAAGTAGGATAAACGATATACAAACAAAAAAAACAGTGAAAAAGCATGAAGAACAAATATTTTTGTTAAAAAAATAACTTTTATTCATCGCCATGTCGTCGAGTAAAAAAAAGTTTACCACCAAGCTCGATAGATGGCGTTGTTCATTTGATGCACGTTTGTGAATCGCGGTGTTAAGATTCTCCGCGTCTACTAATTGAATTCTTTGATAAAGTTTTCATACTTTACAACTGAACATCTTTTCAAAGTGAACCATCACACGCCTTGTTGGGCACTATTTATTCTAATACCGTTCTGTATACAACATTAAATGACTTATTATTTTCCGCAAGCATGTGCAAGTTTTGGGCACTAAACAACCAACATATAATTGACTGTGTGAAAAGCATGGAGTGCACAATTGAGTGCCTGTCACTTTTATGGTTTGGCCCTGGGATCTGTTGATCGTCATTGTAAAAGCCAATTTTAAGGGAAATTGTAACCTCTTAAATTGAAATGGCAAGTTATTTGAAATAATGGGCATGCGGGGAATAAAAACGCTCTCTTCTTTAGCAGCTCCGTTTTTCTAATGTTACTGCCCAGCTCTGTGATACGAAGCCTGGTGCCGATGCACTGTCTGGTTGCATCAAGGTTTCGCATGACCACAACTGGAACGCCAACTTTAAGCTCCAGCTGATGAGACAGCACGCCCGTTAACTCCAGGGAGTTAGAAATTCGACGGGCTAGGCAGTACACGTTTCTTCTTAGCCCTTTGTGTTCCAGGGCCGCGGTATCTCTTTTGAACAGTCCCGCAGCCCCGGCAGGCATCGGCTCTTGCCCCCCCCCCCCTTCCGGTTTTCTGAGTTTGATCTCTTTTTGAGGCGCGCGTGGAACACGGACGCGGCGTCGTTACGGCCTGCCGTCATAAGACGGTCGGACGGCGAGCTAGCCCATTACTCACCGTCCACAGTCTCCGAACGACACCACCCATCAGCGCCTGGTTGCCGCGGATGTCCTGCAAGCTGCGGTTGCATATTTTAATGTATTTAATAAATATTCATAGTGATGTTCAGAGGATAGCCGTGGTCATGATGCCACTTTGTCCTATAAGATAAGCTAGCGGACGATTAAGACGCTTCCTCCTCATTTGTCAAATTATGATAAGTAATTCAGAAGTTATGAATTATCAGATGAACATAAGTACATACGTACCGGTCAAAATCATAACACTCCTTTTCGCTTCTACGCAGTCGGGTAAAAACAGTCAACTAGCCGTTAACGTTAACTGCAGTTGTGCATAGTTAGTTTATAGGGTCTACGGGAAGCCATTTTGTGATTACTACTCGCACTAGCCCGATTTTTTATCGTTTGGAATTGGATTTGTTTACAATTTATCAAATTATAAATAAACTACTTCAAAATCTTTTAATCTGGATTCCCTTCAAATTAAGCTGTGATTAAACATAATCGATCGATGTCTGGCCGGATTACAGGAGCGCACGACTCGCCCCGCGCCCCGCGCCCCGCGACCCGCGACGGTCAGCGACGCCATGACGGTTCCGTGTGTGAGTGTGGAGCGGCGGATTATAACACGAGTACATGTCACACTCACACCACGACACAAACCTTATCTCAGCGCGTACGCCTTGTTGATTTACTGAAAAAGGAAATACCCAGAATTCAAGCACCTACATCTACCTACCTGACTAGAGCTATCTATCTGACTTTATTCGTTTTTTCTTTAATCATAATATCTTTTTGAGAAAGCTGTTGGACGTGGGATGACATCAATGACTAACTAAAAATGAAGAGTCCAATCCCTAAGGAAGCCCTGAAGGTTTACCTTTATGGACCATTCATTTTTAGTTCGGAAACATAATGTTCTACCGTATTAAAGTGTTCGATAGCGCCCGCCAGTGGCATGGTCAGCATTATCATGTTCCCAGTGCTGGGTCACTGGGTCACAGGCCACCTCCCTGTGGATCTGAGAGGGCGATGCCTAATGATCACCTACACGCATGGTTATCTTACGATCTTTTCTTTAGCGTTTTTGAGTCGTCGCGGACTCTGAAATATGAAAAAACAAACTGCTGTTCCATCGTGGGGGGTCGAGCTATGGAACAGCAGTTCAGTAAGAGTCTGACACTCCCTTCCGCTCCGCCCAGAGCGGGAGGAGTCATTTGATGATTTCTCACCCCCCAAAAAAAAAAAAAAAAAAGGGGTCGAGCTCGAGATATATAAACGTTTCTACTGTAGGTGCCAAACTCGTCGCCTTTTGGGCAGATTTAATTAAGATTGCTATCTTAACTTCTTTCGAATCTAGACCCCCCGAGTAAAAATATTTAATCAGTTCTTAAAAAAAAACTCTTCCATACATTTCGAGCGTGTAGGACTTGCACATTTGTAGGAAACAGTCTGTATAAAAACCCAAAAGCTGCTTGGGTCTGCTGGGGTCTGGTGGGTCTGGTTCATGTTCTGAACTCCTGATAACCGCATGTGCGTCCATGTCCCTTCTACCGGGTAGGCCTCGTACAAAGTATTGCACTTTTGTCAAGGAACTTTTTTCTAATTTAAGTTTACTTGCGGCGTAATGTTAAGTTCAAAATGGCTTTTTAATTTGAGAGCCTCTTCTTAAGTACCTACTCTTCAATCTATACATCTATACACACAAATAAATAAAATTGAAGTGTCGGTTTGTAATATCAAATTAACAAATTTTACTGAATGCGTTTAAGAATAAATACGGCATTAATACCAAAAACACATTTTTTTAAATTGTTGTCTGTCTATTTGTTCCAGCTAATCTCCGAAGCGGCTAAACCGATTTTGACGGGACTTTGACTGGCAGATAGCTGATGTTATAAGAAGTAACTAAAGCTATTTTTATTTTAGAATAAGAATTGGAGTTTCGTGCTTAAAAATTAATTTCACAGCCAGTGATTAAATAATTGAATTGGGTAATAAGTTACGGTTGAGAAGGCGAAACTGGAATTTTGGAATTTCTTGCCAATTTTGGAGCGGATCGCTAAAATAGATTTACAATTAATCCGTTGCGAACGTCGATAAGATAATACCGCGCAAAGCCCGCGTCGAGCGGTATAAAATGCGGAGCGCAGCCCTCGCCGGCACCTGAGCTACCAGTAGACCCATCATGAAGTACTTGTTGACGTTAACGTTGTGCGCGCTGGCGGCGCTGGCGCTGGCCGAGGAGCCCATCACGCTGCACTACCACGAGAGCGTGGGCATCCCCGAGGCGGCGCGCATCAAGCAGGCCGAGCTCGCCACCGACTTCGACGGCTCCAGGATCGTCGGCGGCTCCACCACCGGTGCTGGCACGCACCCCCACCTGGTCAGACATTCAACGTTATTCTTTATTCATTATTTCTCAAGAAACTGATGTGGAGGCATGTGTATACGTCGCAGATTTTAGTGACGCGTGAGGCTGCGTGTTTCAGATCGGTCTGGTGATCACGCTGACAACGGGCGCCACCTCAGTGTGCGGTTCCACTATGCTCAGCAACACGCGCTCCGTGACCGCGGCGCACTGTTGGTGGGACGGCCGCAACCAGGCGCGCCAGTTCCAGCTGGTGTTCGGCTCCGGCTTCTTGTTCTCCGGCGGCACCAGAGTCAACACCAACAACGTGCAGTTGCACGCTAACTGGAACACCAACAACCTCAACAACGACATCGCCATCATCACCTTCAACTGGGTGGGTTATACCAGTGAGTATCGCACCCGATGACCGCGCTCTGACCGCGCCTTGACCGTCACTTTGAACATGTCTCTCACTGCGGAATGTTTCAGACGTGATCCAGCGCGCGATCATCCCGAGCGGCACCCTGCTCAACAACAACTTCGCTGGCACTTGGGCGCACGCCGCCGGCTACGGCAGAACCAGCGACAGTAAGTTCCCGTCACTCTTGTATCGTTGTTTCATCATTATTAACAGAGGATGACTACTGAACATCTGATATTAGTTTACCATGTATAGCATTGATGCACTGATGAAGGTTCGCCAGTAAGGCGGCGCTAGAGTGCAATCACAGCGAGTGATCACATTTGTTCTATGCGCAGGCGCCGGCATCTCCACGTCACAGGCCAAGAGCCACGTGTGGCTGCAGGTGATCACCAACGCCGTGTGCCAGCAGACGTACGGTAGCTCGTCCGTGATCGCGTCCACGCTGTGCACCAGCGGCGCCGGCGGCGTCGGCACGTGCGGCGGCGACTCCGGCGGCCCGCTCGTCATCACCAGCGGTGGCCAGCGCGTTCTCGTGAGTGTTACCATCCACCCCCCATCCCCCACTGTCCATTTGTTACCCATCAAAGGTGATCACTCATTCAGTTTACTGTAAGCACTGCACTTAAATACGGTGATACCTTGTTCAGAATGGTTGTTTGTTGGTCAAAAAATGTGTTAAGAAGCCATTTCAAGGAAACAATTGAATGTAGCTCTTGCTTTTTTAGATGCATTCATGTCTTTTCCGATTTGATTACATCTAAGTTGCGAAGCTGTAGGCTCACACATAATGATCAAACGAGTGTAGTAAGTAATGTGTGTAGAATGTACTAACGCGATGTCGATGTGCAGATCGGAGTGACATCGTACGGCTCCGCGCGCGGCTGCCAGGTGGGTCTGCCCGCCGCCTTCGCCAGGGTCACCTCCTTCGCGTCCTGGATCAACGCCAGGATCTGAGCCACGAGCCACGACTCATGCGCCACGCGATCATCGCGCTTTTTAACAGCACTGCTAATATAATTTTATAACATAATTCACTCATTGTTTAATTTATAGGTAGATATCAATACCAAAAATATATACTAACCAAAATGTGAAAAATGAACATCATTAATTTATGTCAAAATCTACAATCACTGTAACAGTTCAGCGGTAGGTACCCAATTACTGTATTTGAAAACTATATTCCTATAAACAAAAAATTACATACAGTCGAACATAGAACCTCCTCCTTTTTGGAAGTAGGTTAATAAGAACATTGGGTGATCCGTTCTCATGCACATAAATAAATAAATAATCATTTATTTCAGATTCATTACATCCATATTTGTTAGTAGAATTTTATTGCGAGCTTAACATAAGCGTGACAGTCTGATCTGAATCCGTGAAACGACGATTTCAACTAAATTCTTACGCGTGTATGGAATTCGCGCAACTCCTTATACAGCGTGTACCAGAAAGGTGTGGTCATATTTAAAGACGTGGTACAAACCATCAAACTGAACCACTTTTCCTAAGGGACCAACGTCGTAAACACGAAAAAATAATTAACAGTCCCATACATTTAGAATGTTAGATCGAGTAAGACGTATTGAATTTTTTATGGAACCTCTGATTATTTGAGCTAGAAATCCGTCCACGTAAAAAACGGAATTCTCCATTGGCTCCTCCTTTTTTCCGCAAGTGCTAATTGTGAACTGCCTCTTGCTGAGTCCAGGCGAATCCCGCCATTGCGGTCAAATCATCCAGTCAAATTACTTGTAAGGACCTAAGGACATGGTCAAATTGGTGCGCATAGGCGCGTGACTTCCTTCCTAATAATAAAATCAATATAATAATAAAACAATAGACGCGGGCAGTTGGGTCGCGACGCACGCCTAAGTACCGCGTGCGGAATTTGTCTGTTTGACCAGCTTTAGTTATCGCGGATTCATTTGTACCATGTGGTCTGGGGGTCTAAAATGGCTGCTTTAGCAGAATCATAATAGGATAATACGAAAACGGAATTACGTTTAAATTCGTAAAATGGTCACAAGGTGACAATTTCATAATAGTAGGTACGTCTATGACCATTTTAAGAATTTAAACGTAATTCATATTATTATCCTATTATGATTCTGCGAAAGCGGCCATTTTAGACCCCCTGGTCATATGGCGGCTGTAGTGTATAATGTCATGTTTTTCCATAAATACTTAACTAATATCGTGGATTCGATTACATTTATAAGTAAGTAGACTGTCGTGAAGATATTGGCAGAACAAGATACAACCTAAGTAAGCAGTGTTGTTTAAATGAAAACTTTCGATCCCTGAAAATGAACTTATTAGTGATCGAAGATGAAAACATTATTTATTCGTGTAATTGCGGATTGCGAAGCAGGTACCGAGACTGCAGCGTGTCACTGTACGCGGTTACAGATTAATACCTACTGTAATTACTTTTGTATTAGTTCGTGTGTTACTAATAATAAGTAATAATGACTATATTATCAAGGTGATTCAGTTGATACCGTCTCGCTGATAATCCGATAATTCAACATTTACCCGTACAATGATGTCGACACTGCAGCATATCAGCGACCTAGCCCCGCGTCCAGTGTACCGCACCCCGCACCCCGCACCTCGTGCTCCTCTGCGCGCTACTCAATTGTAAGGCAAAACTATTTAAAGTTCAAGGAAGGCGTCCGGGCTCGCGGAATAACTATAATTATTTTCGCTTAAGTACATAAAAAATGCTTCCTATAAATGATAATATCCTCCTGACCGATTTCTGCCATGGCCACCAATCTCTCGCCAGGCTCGCCATCGGAGATTAGAGAAGTACACAGCAGATAACATTATAGTGCACAATAGTGCACTCAGGTGCTCTCTCTATTTAATAGTGTGAGAGTGTCCTGTGTACTCCCATAGTCCGACGCGACCGGGTGAGCGATGAGGGGTAGGACCGTCGGCTTACCGACTTTCCGAGGTACGGGGGTGTCACACCACCAACTTCCGAATTCTGGACTGCTACTGAGAAGTTCCTACACGAGATTCCTACACGGCCACGAGATCAACGGGGCAGTTAATATAACAAAACACAACATGACAAAACACCTGTGTAAGTTAATCTAGTAGGTAGTAAAGTGGTGCTTCTTGCTATCCAATTATAACAGGAAGACCCACTTTTCACTATATTTAAGTCCCAAGTAAAAGGGGGCGAGCCTGTTGCTCGACTCTGTTGTCGACTTTCTCAAGCGCTGTGCTGTAAAGTTGAAGAGGCGACAGATCCGACCGTGCTGTTCGGGCTTTCCAACATGTACATTCATTTGTCCGGGTTGTACTTCATATTGTGGTCTGTGGCGTAATTTTCACATAACTCAAAACTCAACTCAACTCAAACTAAAACCATTTATTTCAATTAGACCACAACAGGCACTTTTGAATGTCAGACGAACAAAGCAGCCGAAGCTACAGTCACAGACACAAGGCATAATAACTTTGTGAAAGTGCTGTAGTTGCCCATTCCAAAGCGTAGATCTCTATTGAGAAGAATGGACAAGAAACTCCATGGACTCTCTTTTCAATAAAAATTTTGTTACAAGATCTTGGTCATATTATTCATGTTGAGATTACACATGTCGGGTTGTCAGGATTTATTCCGTTAGGCTTGTACATCATGTCCGCAAAACGATGGGTTTTGTGCAATGAGAATTCACTGGGTGCGATACACTGTTTCTAAGTATTCAACTAACAAATTACAATTTAACACAGTAACACGGGGCACAATGAATCGGGGTACAGTTCCAGGACGTCTCAACTCAGCTGCGATCTGACACTCCACTGTCCACTGTGGCCTCCGAGCTGTACCGTAAGACATGATGCTAAAAACTAAAATATACCAGTCTCGCGGTACTTCTTTCATGGGGTACTGTGTTAAATGTTACAATAAAATACCACTTGACATTCTACAACTTAATGAGAAAAAATGCATAAAACGCACACTATGTAGTCCTGCTCCACAGCCACTTGGGCTCACGAACTAAGATTTTTATGTTTGGAAGAGATGCTCCCCCTCTAGTTCTTTATTTATTATTATTTTTTCTTTATTCACTTTTCTAACATAGTATTTACATTTTTAAATATTTTTTGTAACAAAAATTATAAAAAAAAACATTTAAAATATAAAAATAGTAGCCCACCGGCATCGGGAGCAGGGTCCGAGCTACCGGTGGTCAGGGCTCTTGAGAGAGGAACCTCCTAACAATACGCACCGTGTCCAGGAGAACTGCCTTCTGAATCAAGCGTTTGATCCAGCTGCCCAGCGAGAGCCTCCTCAGATGTTGGTAGAGGCTATTGGCTATTAAGCCATTGGCCGACACGACTATCGGCACAATGACTGCTGTACTCACGTCCCACATATCGACAACCTCGCGAGCCAGATCTAGATATTTGAACTGTTTATCTTTCTCTGCTTTAACGAGGTTCTCGTCATGCGGAACCGTAATATCAACAATCATTGCGCGATGCTCCAATCGATCTATCACCACAATGTCAGGCTTATTGGCAACAATAGTCCTGTCAGTGACGATAGGTCGATCCCAATACAACGTGATATTACCATCATTGAGAACTGGGTCGGGCGCATACTTATAGTATGGCACTTCTGATTCCACAAGTTTGTACTTCCAAGCAAGTTGCTGGTGGATAATCCTGGCAACGAGGTTGTGTCTATGCAAGTACTCTCCGTTAGCCAGATGAGAACACCCAGAAATAATGTGTCGGATCGGTTCTCCCGGACGGTGGCATGCCCGACATATTATGTCAACCGTGCCATCCTTCACAATGTATTTCCGGTAGTTATTCGTCATCTTATCTCTGTCCATTATTGCACAGACAAAACCTTTTAAACCTTACTATTATTATTTGTTTTGTTTCTATTCTGGAAACTTAATTACTTTGATTAGTAGGGTTTATCCTAATCTTTAAGGTTTGAATTGTGTTGTTTTTCTATTTTATCTCTACATTGTGTGTGCAAACTAATTGATTACCATGTTATTGTGGAAGCTGCAGAAGATTGGAAGAATATCCTTTCATTGTATGGATTCCATCTCCTAGAATTATATAATTGCATAACACACATGTGTGAGTACTATGTACTGTAAAGCTACCATTTTATTTAGTTATCTTTCATTGACTTGAATGTGTCCTGGTGGCTGAGAGAATGTCATGCTCACTCAAATGTCTCGCTGATGGTGGCGGGGTGGCGGGTGTGTCGGGTCATTTAGTTCTCTTCAATATGGTTGAGTTGAATGGCGCTGATCCATGCGTCATGTTCGTGAACGGGCGCTGTCAGTTGGGACTGGTCATCTCTTAGTTGCCACGGTTTATTTTAATTACTTTATTTTTAAATTGTTGGTTTAGCTCGCAATGCGCTATGTTGATGACATGGTGGTTCCTGAATAACTTCTAGTTACAAATAAATCATGAAAAGAATTTGTGTGGGTTAGTACTCTTGTTTGATTCTATCTATAAAAGTCTTACCATTGTAAGGTGGAAATTGAAACTTCCCTGGGATCCCCTATTCATAATAAAACCATATATCAAATATTCATGACTATAATAATTAACGTAAACTAACACATTATAAAACAAATTGAAAACCCAACTCTATAAATCTAAGCCATTCCTTTCAACTCATTGCTAAAACCCAAGTGCCCACTAAATTTTTCCTGTTACTTCATCTTTATCAACCAACAACGTTCTTATTTTAAATCTAACTTCTAACCCATAGACTAAAAAACCGCCAGTCATCAATAGACATAAAATTCTATAAAGCTTATATCATATTACAACAAGTACAACTAAAAAAGGTAAAAAAATCGACTTCTAAAAAATACAACTAAAACGTTTTAAAATAACTTTACTTACGGAAGTTGATGCCAAAAAAGTTGCCCGATTTGTTAACCTAAAAGATTACTGTGAACATTGAGAGCGGCGCAGTCTGAGGTGTCCGAATCGGCACGATTGTCAGAAAAGTATCAGTACTGCTGCTTCTGACTAGTACTGTGCCAGCCGCCTAGCGCCTGCGCCCTAAGCTGACCTTCTGTGGGATTTATTCGTAGACTTTGCTCCCTGGACTACACTAGTCAGGGTCTAATACAAATTACGAAATTTTTAGTTTAATAACATTGCGATTAGATAATGGTATATCGTACTATTAATATAAAAGGTTTGAGAGCGATGCACACTCAAAGTAGTCACAGAACCAGCCCTAGCATGAAGTACTTGTTGACATTGTGCGCGCTGGCAACGCTGGCGTTAGCGGAGGAGCCCATCACGCTGCACTACCACGAGAGCGTGGGCATTCCTGAGGCGGCGCGCATCAAGCAGACCGAGCTCGCCACCGACTTCGACGGCTCCAGGATCATCGGGGGTGTGGCTGCTGCTGTCGGCACCTACCCCTTCTTGGTGAGTCTTTAAACGATTACTGTACTGAATCTGATATATTTCACATAAGTTCGCTGATCGAGGTGTGTGTGCGTGTATGTGTACAGGTGGGGCTGGTGATCACGCTGAGCTCGGGCGGCACGTCGGTGTGCGGTTCGTCCATGCTTAGCAACACGCGTGCGCTCACGGCGGCGCACTGCTGGTGGGATGGACGCACCCAGGCGCGCCAGTTCACGCTGGTGTTCGGTTCGGCGCGCCTTTTCTCAGGTGGTACGCGCGTCGCCACCTCCAGCGTGCAAATGCACTCCGGGTACAACCCCAACAATCTCAACAACGACGTCGCCATGATCTCCTTCAGCTCCGTGCCCTACTCGAGTAAGTAGCGAGGAGCACGATGAGCACTGATATCATACGCGCCACATAGCTGATGACGCGCCTCTGTTGCAGACGTGATTCGGGCGGTGGCGCTGCCAAGCGGCGCGCTGCTTAACAGCAACTTCGCAGGCTCGTGGGCGCAGGCCGCCGGCTACGGCAAGACTAGCGACGGTAAGTGCGCGTGCAGCTGTGATGTTTGTGTTGGTACTCCCTCGTGAGCAGTGTGTAATGACGGTTCCGCGCTACCTAGCCGCCGGCATTTCGCAGAGCCAGTTCCAGAGCCACGTGTCGCTGCAGGTGATCACGAACCCGGTGTGCGCGCAGTTCTTCGGCGGCATCATCACGGCGTCCACGCTATGCACCAGCGGCTCCAGCGGGCACAGCGCGGTGGGCACGTGCAGCGGCGATTCCGGCGGTCCACTCGCTGTCTCGAGCGGCGGCCAGCGCGTATTGGTATGTGTGCATGATGCCTCCTCACTCCACACTATTGTCTCACATAAATCATTCACTGTGTCTAACTGGTTTTCACTTTTCAACAGATTGGTGTAACGTCATTCGGCTCGTCACGCGGCTGCCAAGTTGGGTTCCCGTCAGGGTTCGCTCGGGTGACCTCCTTCTTGACTTGGATACAAGCAAGACTTTGAACACAATTAACCATTCCTCAACGAATTTTGTACTTCTTTTGACAATAAAAATTAAACATAACTGTTCAATTTTATTATTTGTATGGTCAAGTTTCCAAAATATATGGAATTGACACAAATAAAAAAAGTATAAAACACGCCTGCCCTAACAAAAAGTGAACTAAAAAAGAAATTAACCAACTAAAAGAGTTATTGTAGGAATGTCACGAGACAATAAAAAGCCTAAGAAATCATCAAAAAAAAAACATGCACTGAATAACCAAACAACATCATCACAAGAGAATAAAAATGCTGTAATTGAAAATACAAGTCCCAAATTGACATTTCTTTCCACGTTTTCTTTTTTCTTGAGGGTGATGACCCTCAAGAAAAGAGAAATTAACCACCACTGACATTCCAACATATCTTGATCAGGACACATCAATGTCTTAGGTGTGTAACAACTTCGGGGACTACCTGACGGACAGGACCGTCATCTATCCTGGTCACAGCGGAGAATGGAACCGGCGAGAGATGTCGTGCGGTGTTCCACAGGGATCGGTTCTGGGGCCGCCCTTGTGGAACATCGGGTACGACTGAGTGCTGCGCGCCGACCTCCCTATCGGCGTCAGCGTGGTTTGCTACGCTGACGACACGCTGGTGCTGGCGCACGGGAGGTCGCACGAGGCGGCGGCCGAATTGATGACTATCGGGGTTGCGATAGTCGTGGAGAGGATCCAGCAATTGGGTCTCGAGGTGGCATTGCACAAGTCCGAGGCCATGTGCTTTCATGGGCCTCGGAACGCGCCACCGTCGGGATCCATACTGACGGTAGGAGGGGTTCCCGTCGGCGTCGAGTCGACGTTGAGGTACCTCGGACTCGTCCTCGATAGCCGATGGAACTTCGTGGAGCACTTCCGACGTTTGGCTCCCAGACTGGAAAAGGCCGGGGCTGCCTTCAAGCGGCTCCTGCCCAACCTGAGGGGGCCAAACGCCTCCTGCCGGAGGCTCTACACGGGGATCTTGCGGTCCATGGCCCTTTACGGGACCCCGGTGTGGGCGCGTTCGTTGAGGTTGCGAGCGAAGCACTACCTGAACGCGCCCCAAAAGGTGGTAGCCGTAAGGCTAATCCGTGGGTACCGCACGATCTCCCACGAGGCGGCGAGCCTCCTTGCCGGATTGCCGCCATGGGATCTGGAGGCCATAGTCCTCGCGCGCCTGCACGATTGGCGCGCGGAGGCACAGGCCGGGGGGAAACTCCGCTGCCGCGGCAAATTGTCGCGCAGCGGCCAGACCTCCGCCGTGATCTCATGGCGACATGGAGAGAGCGACTATCGCAACCCCATGCAGGGCACGCCACGATAGTGGCGATAAGTCCCCTCTTTGAGGAGTGGCTAGAGAGGCGCCACGGCGCCCTCACCTTCCGCCTGACGCAGGTCCTCACCGGACACGGATGTTTCGGGAGGTACCTGCACCGAATCGGGGGGGAGGAAACGCCCGGGTGCTATCACGGTGGAGCACACCGTGGAGGTCTGCTCCGCTTGGGTGGAGCACGCCCTTGGGTGTGCCTCTCGCTTCCCGGCGTGGTCGACGCCATGCTGGGGGGCGGGGAGGCCTGGTCAGCGGTTGCCTCCTTTTGCGAGTTCACTCGCAAAGGGAGGAGGCGGAGCGCGCGAGGGGGGGTGATCCCCTCGCTGCGCCGCTCCGCAGCGGAAGGGGGAGAATGCGTCATGCCCTCCCTCCTCATGGTGACGGCGGGCGGCAGGCACGGGGGTGCCTTCGCCCGCATTGCACTCGTCACCTTTGCGGTCATTCCGGCCCCCCACACCCGTGAGGGTGTGAGGGGTTGTCTTGCGGGGCAATCGTCGGCGGAGGACTGGACGTAAAGGCTTTGCCGGTTTCCCAGTCCCCCGCCACTATGACGAAGCGGGAATGCGCTGAGTCGTTTTAGTGGGTATACCGGGTATGGTTCGCCCGGGGAGTCCCACATACCCCTCCCGACCCCCGACGGGAGGGTATGCGTAATGCATTTTTTCCCAGCGTCAACAAAAAAAAAAAAAAGGTTAGGTTAGTGTGGGGTGCTAGGTCAGAAAACCTCCTCGTGGGCCCAGTGGCTGCCGGTCCTTCTCGATACGTCTGGAGGGAACAGCAGCTGCTGAGGACGGTGCACCCTGGGCGCGGCAGTATCCGTCCCCGATGAATGGGAAGAGATTCTTATTCCTCGGGGAACGTTACTGTCGTGGCCGATATTCTGACACGGTGGGGCGACTCCACGCGGCCCTCTGGGTCGCAGAGGGCGCAGTGGAGGAGCCAGGGCGGGCTCGGTGTGCCGCCGGGCGTTGGGCGCGCTCGGTACGGTCTTGCGGAGTGCTGGCTCGGGCGCGCCCGGCGTCCGGCGGCGCACTGGGCCCGCCGGTGGTAGGACCGGACCTCTCGCTTCCCGGCGTGGTTGAGCGCCATGCTGGGGTTCGGGGAGGTCTGGTCAGCGGTCGCCTCCTTTTGCGAGTTCGCTCGCAAAGGGAGGAGGCGGAGCGCGCGCGGGGGGGGCGACCCTCTCGTTGCGCCGCTCCGCAGCGGAGGAGCCGGGGCGGGCTCGGTGTGCCGCCGGGCGTTGGGCGCGCTCGGTCCGGTCTTGCAGAGCCGGTCCGGGCGCGTCCGGCTTCCGGTGGCGCACCGAGCCCGCCGGTGGTCGGACCGGGCCCTCGCTTCCCGGTGTGGTCGAAGCCGTGCTGGGGGGCGGGGAGGCACTGGTCAGCGGTAGCCTCCTTTTGCGAGTTCGCTCGCAAAGGGAGGAGGCGGAGCGCGTGCGGGGGGGGCGACCCTCTCGCTGCGCCGCTCCGCAGCGGAAGGGGGAGAAGGCTTCGTGCCCTCCCTCCTCATGGTGACGGCGGGCGGCAGGCACGGGGGTGCCTTCGCCCGCATTGCACCCGTCACCTTAGCGGGTCATTCCGGCCCCCCACACCCGCGAGGGTGTGAGGGGTCGCCTTGCGGGGCAATCGTCGGCGGAGGACTGGTCGTTAAGGCTATGCCGGTTTCCCAGTCCCCCGCCACTATGACGAAGCGGGAATGCGCTGGGTCGTTTTAGTGGGTATACCGGGTTTGGTACGCCCGGGGAGTCCCACATACCCCTCCTGTCCCCCGATGGGAGGGTATGCGTAATTGCATTTTTTCCCAGCGTCAACAAAAAAAAAAAAAAAAAAAAAAGGTTAGGTTAGTGTCATCTGCTACGCGGATGACACTCTGCTCACTGCCCGGGGGAGGAACTTTGCCGACGCGGCCATTCTGGCCTCGGCTGGCGGATCCTTGGTGGCAGAGAGGATCCGCCGCCTGGGATTGAGGGTGGCGCTGCACAAAACGGAGGCCGTGTTCTTTCGCGGTCCCCGGCAGCGCTGAAACAAGGCAGTTAAAATCGCAATCAAGGCTGTTAAAATCGCAATCAATCCAAACCTAACCTTTTTTTTTTTTTTTTTTTTTTTGACGCTGGGAAAAAATGCATTACGCATGCCCTCCCATCGGGGGACAGGAGGGGTATGTGGGACTCCCCGGGCGGACCCGGTATACCCACTAAAACGACCCAGCGCATTCCCGCTTCGTCAGAGTGGCGGGGGACTGGGAAACCGGCATAGCCTTTACTTCCAGTCCTCCGCCGACGATTGAAAGGCAGACCCCTCACACTCTCACGGGTGTGGGGGGTCGGGAATGACCGACGAAGGTGACGGGTGCAATGCGGGCGAAGGCACCCCCGTGCCTGCCGCCCGCCCGTCACCATGAGGAGGGAGGGCACGACGCCTTCTCCCCCTTCTTCGTCTGCGGAGCGGCGCAGCGAGAGGATCGTCCTCCCGCGCCCGCTCCGCCTCCTCCTTTTGCGAGATGACCTCCTCGCAAAAGGAGGCTACCGCTGACCAGGCCTCCTCGCTCCCCAGCATGGCGTCGACCACGCCGGGAAGCGAGAGGTCCGGTCCGACCACCGCGGTCAGACCGCGGCGCAGCTCGGACCACGCCGGGCACACCTCGAGGGTGTGCTGCGCAGTGTCCTCCGCCGCGCCGCAGTCGTGGCACGCCGGGGTTTCCTCCCTCCCGATCCGGTGCAGGTACGATCCGAAGCAACCATGCCCGGATAACACCTGCACCAGACGGAAGGAGAGGAAACCGTGGGACCGCTCGAGCCAGCCCCGCAGGACCGGACCGAGCGCGTCCAACGTCCGGCGGCCAAAGGCGGCGTTGGCGAGGTCCTCCGACCAATGGTGTACGATGGCGTCCCTCGCCTCTCGCCGCACCGCCTCCCGCTCTTCGCCCATGCGCCCTTCGGCGCGCCGTCCATTCGTACACTCTGGCGAGCACCCATGCCTCCAATTCCCAAGGTGGGGTGCCGGCCAGAGCGCACGCCGCCGAAAAGCCCACCGAGCGGTAAGCCCTCGCCACCCGCTGTGCAATGGCCCGCTGGGGCCTGCGGATGGCGGTAGCATTCTCCCTCCTGTGGAGGGAGTCCGCCCAGATGGGGGCCCCATATAGGGCCATGCTCCGCAAAATGCCGGCATAGAGGCGCCGGCATTTCGCCTTGGGCCCCCCCAGGTTCGGGAGGAGCCACGAGAGGGCGTCCGCGGCCTTCAACAGGCGCGTCGACAGCCCGCTGAAATGCGGGCCGAAGCGCCACCTGTCGTCCAGCACCAGCCCCAGATATTTCATCTGAGGCTGGACCTCTATGCAGACGCCCTCCACGACGATGTGGGCGTCGGCAGGGCAGCGCTGCCGGGGACCGCGAAAGAACACGGCCTCCGTTTTGTGCAGCGCCACCCTCAATCCCAGGCGGCGGATCCTTTCTGCCACCAAGGATCCGCCAGCCGAGGCCAGAATGGCCGCGTCGGCAAAGTTCCTCCCCCGTGCAGTGAGCAGAGTGTCATCCACGTAGCAGATGACACTCGTGCCCTGGAGGAGGACTCCCCGCAGGAGCCAGTCGAATCCGATGTTCCACAAGGGGGGCCCCAGGACCGACCCCTGTGGAACACCGGACTCTGCGGCGTACCGCCTCACCGTGGCCGACTTGTCCACGAGGAGGACCTCGCGGTCCTCCAAGTAGTCGGCCAGGAGACTCCGCAGATATTGGGGCACTCCGTGATACCGGAGCGCCTCCAATATCGTCGAGTGGGGGACGGAGTTGAAGGCGTTGGCAATGTCGAACGACACCGCCAGCACTCCGTCCCGCGCCTCCACCGCCTCCTTCACCTGGCCCTTGAGAAGGGCCAGCCCGTCGATCGTCGAACGCCCACGACGGAAACCGTATTGGGCGTCCGACAGATCCGGGCCTATCCCCCGCAAGTGGCTGTCCAGCCGGGAGGCGACAATCCCCTCGAACAATTTACCGACCTCATCGAGCAGAACGATGGGCCGGTATGCCGAGGGGGAGTCCACCGGGCGTCCCTCCTTCCGGAGGAGGCACAACTGCCCCTCCTTCCAGAGTTTCGGGAACCTCCCAGCCGTAAAACACGCGCTGAAGAGGTCCCGAAACCTGTCCTCCATTTGGGTGGCGGCGATCGCCACCACCCGTGCAGGGACGCCGTCCGGACCGGGGGCGGTTTTCTTCGCGCGGAGGCTCAAAACCCCCGCGTAGAATTCCGCCGCCGTGACCGGGGGTACCTCCGCCTCCGGTGGAGTTGCCCCTTGCGGGGGATCCATTGTTGGAGGGGCGAAGTCGGTCCTGCGTGGAAACAGGGACCGGACCACCCCATCCAACAATGCCGGCTCGAGGGTCTCCGACAGTGGGGGACCATAGGGGCGGAGCTGATTTCGCGCCGCCTTATATGGTCTCCCATAGGGGTCCCTGTCGAGACCCTCCAGCATCTCAGCCCTCGCCGAGTCCTGCGCAGCGCCCATTGCAGACTTGAGGGCCGCCGTAGCCTCTCGGTAAGAGGCGCACAGGTCCTCCTCTGCCCGGACTCGGTTTTGGGCGCTGCGCCGTCGGCTTCGCGTGTAGGCCCTTCTGGCCGCCACGCAGGTGGCCCGGAGCCCCGCCAGCTCCTCCGTCCACCAGTACACGGCACGACGGGGAGGCGGGCGGCGAGACCGAGGCATGCTGGAGTTGCACACCTCGGTCAAGGACCCCCGTAGCCGGACCGCTGCGGCGTCAACGTCCGGGACCTCCTCGACAGGGGGAGGCGACAGCCAGTCCTGGAGGAAGGCGGCCTCCTTGGCTGCCTCCCGGTCCAGGCGGGTGAGTGCCCACCGCGGGAAGGGAGATTGCCCAGCGCGGGCCGTCCCCCCTCCCCGCTGTGTGGAGATGTCGAACCGCACATAACGGTGGTCCGACAAGGTCTCCACCAGCTCCACCCGCCAGTTCACAACGCGGGCGGCCAGCGCGGGGGTGGCAAACGACACGTCCACCACCGACCCGCCCTGTTGCCGCACACACGTGTGGACCGCCCCCCTGTTGAGGAGGGACACACCGCACGAGGCCGCCCAAAACTCGACGGCGCGTCCCCGGACGTTGCACCCGACGGCCGGGTTGCCCCAGGCCACCGACTTGGCGTTTAGGTCGCCGAGCACCACGACCTGGCGTGGTGCCGCCCTCCCTACGACAGCAGTGAGGATCTCGAGGAAATCCTCAAAGTCCGAGAGAGGGCGGTTTGGGGAGAAATACACCCCCACCATCGCTATCTCTCCCCACGCGGCGGCCACGTATCCCGGTCCCCTCTCTAAGAGCGAGAGGGGAGGGGAGTCCGTGGAAGACCGCGCCACCAACGCCACCAAGCCGTCCCGGTCGCCCAGCCAACGGCCAGGGACCGAGTAGGGTTCGGCGACCACCGCCAAGTCCACCAACCACTCAGCCATGGTCTGCATCAGCAGATCCTGGGCTGTCCTGCAGTGGTTGGCGTTCGCCTGAAGGATGCGATGTTCGATTCTGGCCATCAGTCGGACATCGCACCTTCCTCCGCAGCCGCCGCAGGAACGGCGGTATTAGCGGCATCAGCAGGCGCAGGCCCGATCGGCACCTGCGCTTTGCCACGCTTAGGGGGGGGATTGCACTTCCCCCCCTTCATCACGTGGCCTGCCCGGCGGCCACTGGCGGCACACACCGCGCAGTGCGGCGTGGCGGCCTGGCAGGAGGCGGCCGCAGCGGTAGCACGCGTCCGACCGGTCGACTTTGGACGGACACAGGGGCCGGGTGTGTCCGATGCCGAAGCACCGGAAACACCGCAGAGGACCAGCCTCGAGTGCCCTGACTGTACCCGCGCTGAAGCCGACTTGAAGCCGTCCTTTCGCAAGGACGGCTTTGGCAGCTGCGATTGGGCATTCGAGGCGGATCATGCCCATTCCGCCGCGGCCGGGCCTTATATCCCGGCCTTGGACCGCCGCGGCGGTTAGGTTAGGTTAGGTTCGGTTATTCCCGACCCCCCACACCCGTGAGGGTGTGAGGGGTCTGTGCCTTTCAATCGTCGGCGGAGGACTGGAAGTAAAGGCTGTGCCGGTTTCCCAGTCCCCCGCCACTATGACGAAGCGGGAATGCGCTGGGTCGTTTTAGTGGGTATACCGGGTTTGATTCGCCCGGGGAGTCCCACATACCCCTCCTGTCCCCCGACGGGAGGGTATGCGTAATGCATTTTTTCCCAGCGTCAACAAAAAAAAAAAAAAAAAAAAAGGTTGGGGTGGGGTGCTAGGTCAGAAAACCTCCTAGGGGGCCCAGTGGCTGCCGGTCCTTCTCGATACGTCTGGAGGGAACAGCAGCTGCTGTGGACGGTGCACCCTGGGCGCGGCAGTATCCGTCCCCGATGAATGGGAAGAGATTCTTATTCCTCGGGGAACGTTACTGTCGTGGCCGATATTCTGACACGGTGGGGCGACTCCACGCGGCCCTCTGGGTCGCAGAGGGCGCAGTGGAGGAGCCAGGGCGGGCTCGGTGTGCCGCCGGGCGTTGGGCGCGCTCGGTCCGGTCTTGTGGAGGGCTGGCTCGGGCGCGCCCGGGCTCCGGCGGCGCACTGGGCCCGCCGGTCGTAGGACCGGACCTCTCGCTTCCCGGCGTGGTTGAGCGCCATGCTGGGGTTCGGGGAGGTCTGGTCAGCGGTCGCCTCCTTTTGCGAGTTCGCTCGCAAAGGGAGGAGGCGGAGCGCGCGCGGGGGGGGCGACCCTCTCGTTGCGCCGCTCCGCAGCGGAGGAGCCGGGGCGGGCTCGGTGTGCCGCCGGGCGTTGGGCGCGCTCGGTCCGGTCTTGCGGGGACGGTCCGGGCGCGTCCGGCTTCCGGTGGCGCACCGAGCCCGCCGGTGGTCGGACCGGGCCCTCGCTTCCCGGTGTGGTCGACGCCGTGCTGGGGGGCGGGGAGGCACTGGTCAGCGGTAGCCTCCTTTTGCGAGTTCGCTCGCAAAGGGAGGAGGCGGAGCGCGCGCGGGGGGGGCGACCCTCTCGCTGCGCCGCTCCGCAGCGGAAGGGGGAGAAGGCTTCGTGCCCTCCCTCCTCATGGTGACGGCGGGCGGCAGGCACGGGGGTGCCTTCGCCCGCATTGCACCCGTCACCTTAGCGGGTCATTCCGGCCCCCCACACCCGCGAGGGTGTGAGGGGTCGCCTTGCGGGGCAATCGTCGGCGGAGGACTGGTCGTTAAGGCTATGCCGGTTTCCCAGTCCCCCGCCACTATGACGAAGCGGGAATGCGCTGGGTCGTTTTAGTGGGTATACCGGGTTTGGTTCGCCCGGGGAGTCCCACATACCCCTTCCGTCCCCCGACGGGAGGGTATGCGTAATGCATTTTTTACCAGCGTCAAAAAAAAAAAAAAAAAAAAAAAAAAAAAAAAAAAAAAAAGGTTAGGTTGGGGTGCTAGGTCAGAAAACCTCCTCGTGGGCCCAGTGGCTGCCGGTCCTTCTCGATACGTCTGGAGGGAACAGCAGCTGCTGAGGACGGTGCACCCTGGGCGCGGCAGTATCCGTCCCCGATGAATGGGAAGAGATTCTTATTCCTCGGGGAACGTTACTGTCGTGGCCGATATTCTGACACGGTGGTGCGACTCCACGCGGCCCTCTGGGACGCAGAGGGCGCAGTGGAGGAGCCAGGGCGGGCTCGGTGTGCCGCCGGGCGTTGGGCGCGCTCGGTCCGGTCTTGCGGAGGGCTGGGCCGGGCGCATCCGGCTGCGCACCGAACCCGCCGGTGGGTGGACCGGGCCCTCGCTTCCCGGCGTGGTCAACGCCGTGCTGGGGGGCGGGCAGGCCTGGTCAGCGGTCGCCTCCTTTTGCGAGTTCGTCTCGCAAAGGGAGGAGGCGGAGCGCGCGCGGGGGGGGCGACCCTCTCGTTGCGCCGCTCCGCAGCGGAGGAGCAAGGGTGGGCTCGGTGTGCCGCCGGGCGTTGGGCGCGCTCGGTCCGGTCTTGCGGGGCCGGGCCGGGCGCGTCCGGCTTCCGGTGGCGCACCGAGCCCGCCGGTGGTTGGACCGGGCCCTCGCTTCCCGGCGTGGTCGGCACCGTGCTGGGGGGCGGGGAGGCCTGGTCGGCGGTCGCCTCCTTTTGCGAGTTCGCTCGCAAAGGGAGGAGGCGGAGCGCGCGCGGGGGGGGCGACCCTCTCGCTGCGCCGCTCCGCAGCGGAGGGGGGAGAGGGCCTTGTGCCCTCCCTCCTCATGGTGACGGCGGGCGGCAGGCACGGGGGTGCCTTCGCCCGCATTGCACACGTCACCTTTGCGGTCATTCCGGCCCCCCACACCCGCGAGGGTGTGAGGGGTCGCCTTGCGGGGCAATCGTCGGCGGAGGACTGGTCGTTAAGGCTATGCCGGTTTCCCAGTCCCCCGCCACTCTGACGAAGCGGGAATGCGCTGGGTCGTTTTAGTGGGTATACCGGGTTTGGTTCGCCCGGGGAGTCCCACATACCCCTCCCGTCCCCCGGCGGGTGGGTATGGTCCTTACGAAAGGACGGCTTCAAGTCGAAAAAAAAAGTCAAAAAAAAAAAAAAAAAAAAAAAAAAAGGTTAAACTCAAACTCAAACTCAAACTCAAACTCAAAGCATTTATTTCAATTAGACCATTACAGGCACTTTTGAAAGTCAAAAACAAAAAAGCTAAGCTACAGTCACATTCACAAGGCATAATAACTTGCGAAAGTACTGTAGTTGCACATTCCAAATCGTAGATCTCTATGGAGAAGAATGGGCAAGAAACTCCATGGACACTCTTTTTAATCAAAATATTGTTACAAAATCTTGGTTACATCATTCATGTTGAGATTATACATATAAGTATGTGAGAACGATGTACAAAGACGTGCACATTAAGAGCGTCCAGAGTAAAAGATTAAACTAACAATTTAAAAATGAAGTAATTAAAATAAACCGTGACAGCTAAGAGATGACCAGTCCCAACTGACAGCGCCCGTTCACGAACATGACGCATGGATCAGCGCCATTCAACTCAACCACATTGAAGGGAACTAAATGACCCGACACACCCGCCACCATCAGCGAGACATTTGTGTGAGCATGACATTCTCTCAGCTACCAGGGCAAATTCAAGTCAATGAAGATAACTAAATGTAAATGGTAGCTTTACCGTACATAGTACTCACACATGTGCTATGCGATTATATAATACTAAGAGATTGAATCTATACAATTCAAAGATATTTTTACAATCTTCTGCAGCTTCCACAATAACTTCACATGGCAATCAATTAGTTTGCCCCTATGGTTGTGGAGCAGGACCAGCATTGAGCCAAGCATTTTTATCATCAATGTAATCCCCCAACTTATAATATGCTTGCCTACATAGTGTGCGTTTTATACAAGATTTAAATTTCGTCTCATTCAGTTGTAGAATGTGGGGAGGTATTTTATTGTAACATTTTAAACAGTACCCCATGAAAGATGAGTCTACTTTAGCTAGCCTGAAACCTGGTTGAGTTAGTTGGTCCCTATTTCTAGTATGATAGTGGTGTCGGTCACCTCTTTTACTAAATAAATGCAAATTTTTCCTAACGTACATGATGTTTTCATAGATGTATTGACAAGGTACTGTCATGATGTTAATTTCCTTAAACAGTTCTCTTAGAGAATCGCGTCTACGTAGATCATATAAGGCTCTGATAGCTCTTTTCTGCAGAATAAATATAGACTCAATGTCTGCAGCCCGTCCCCATAGTAAAATACCGTATGACATAATACTATGAAAATAACTAAAATAGACTAGCCTCGCGGTATCTACATCAGTAAATTGACGGATTTTTCTAACAGCATATGCTGCTGAACTCAGCCGTCCTGCAAGAGAAGTTATATGCGGACCCCATTGAAGCCTTGAATCGAGCGTGATCCCCAAGAAAACAGTTTTTTCGACGAATTCTAGTTTCTCTTGATTCAATACTATGTCACTATCACTACTTTTGACATTCGGTAGAGCAAATCTTATACACTTCGTTTTTTTCCCATTTAATACTAAATTATTCGCGGTGAACCAATTATGGACCAGCAATAGGGCGTTATTTACGTCGTCAAGATTTGTGGCACGTCTGTTTGTCTTAAATATTAAAGAGGTATCGTCAGCAAACAACACCATTTGTGGTTGGTTTTTAAATAAATGGGGTAGATCATTTATATAGACTAAAAAGAGGAAAGGACCTAATATCGAACCTTGCGGTACACCCATACTTACTTTTAAACCCATTGAATTGACACCATTCATTTGTACTTGCTGATGTCTATCGTTTAAATACGATTTAACTAAACTGAGCGCAAGTTTCCCTAAACCGTAATGTTCAAGTTTCAAGAGTAGGGTTTCGTGGTTTACGCAATCAAATGCTTTCGAGAGGTCACAGAAGATTCCTATGGCATCTTGTGCCTCTTCCCACGCCGTAAATATGTGTTTTAATAAGGTGACACCGGCGTCAGTCGTGCAACGTCCTTTGGTGAAACCATATTGTTTCTCATGTAAGATTTTATTGGTGTTAAAGTGTGTGAGCATTTGATTAAGCATTACCTTTTCAAACACCTTGCTGAAAACCGGCAACACGGATACGGGTCTATAGTTATTGGTGTCTTTACTGTCCCCGGATTTGAAAAGTGGTATTACCTTGCTGTATTTCATAAGGTCCGGGAAGACTCCTTGGTCCACACATAAATTAAATATTAAGGCTAAAAACGGTGCTATAGTCTCAATAATAGCTTGACAAACTTTAATGGACATTCCCCAAAGATCTTCAGTTAATTTGATTTTGATTTCCTTAAAAGCTTTAACGACTGTGATGGGGTTTATATGCTTAAATTGAAACTCAACCGGACAGGCTGAAACGTTCGCTCTCAACAAATCAATAGAAACCAAGGGTGAGGAATTTAAGGTTTCAGTAGTTTTAAGTGGGATACTAGTGAAGAAATCTACAAATTCTTGAGCAACTTCGTTTTTAGAGCTTATAAGACCACGTGAAGTATCTAGTGTGATATCATTATTATATTTTTTATGTCTATTAGTTTCACTATTGATAATTTTCCAAACCGTCTTTATTTTATTATCGGCGGATTTAATCTTGTTGCTAATGAATAAGGCTTTAGCAACCTTACAAGTGTTTTTAAAAATTTTAGAGTAAGTTGCAACATATTTATTAAAAGTTTCTGAGTTGATGTAAGGCTTAAGGCCGTACAGTTCAAACAATCGCTCCCTACTTTTCCTAATACCCTTAGTTGCCCAGTCACTGAACATAAACTTTGGGCAAATAGATTTAGTTTTCATTTTTAATGTATTATTAAACTCGGTGTAAACTACCGAAAAGAATTCCTCATAAAAGTGATTTACATTTTCAATAATATGGTCCGGAATACCTAAATTACTAATTAAGTTATTATTAAATTTATTTAAATTACTGGGTGTCATTTGTCTGGACTTTATCTGAATTTTTTGTAATGGTGTGTAGGACTCGAAAACAACGGTTTGGCCGCTATGATCAGAAGGAAGGTAATTTACAATTGATTTATCCAAGTAGTCGCAGCAACAAAAAACATTATCAATACATGTTGCAGTATTTGTAGTAATTCGGGTTGGTTCCGAAAACACGTTTAACAAATTAAATGATTTAAAAAGATGTAATAATCTACTGCTATTTGAATTTTGATCTAAAATATTAACATTAAAGTCACCACAGATTACCAGTGATTTATTACCAGTTGCAAGCTTTGCTAAAGTATCTTCCATTACCGATTCAAAAATAGAGTAGTTTTGATAATTTGGGGGTCTGTAAACGCACACTATAACATGCCTATCCAGCTCAACACAAGACAGCTCAATATTATGTTCAACCGATAGATCAACAATATCACTACGAGTCTTAAATTTAATACAATTTTTAACTAAGATTAATGAACCCCCACGAATCTTAGCTTTCCGGTTAAAGCAACTGCCCACACTGTAATTTGCGTAATTAATTAGCATTTCATAATCTTTTAACCAATGCTCAGTGAAACAAACAATTTCAATCTTTGTTTTTTCTAAAAACAATTCAATTTCTAGTTGCTTTGAAGAGAAACCTTGAATGTTTTGATGAAATAATTTCATGGAATTCTGCTTAGCCCCTTTTTTACATTTAGCTATTTGAGAGCAAGAAGATACAAGTATATTGTTGTTGATCGGTGTAACATCAATGTTACCGGTACCCTCTGTTGTCTTACTAACTAGTTTAAATGAGTATCCGGAGTGAGCCCCAAGACTCCTATGCCATCGCAAGGCAATGAGATCCTACTACTAGTGGACCCCACTCCAGGATCTCCTATAGTTACACAATTGAAAAAAGAATTATTAGTATTATTACTAATAGTCGCAGTGTTAATAATTGAAGTAAACATTGACATACTACTTATGTCTGAGTGAATATTATATACTAATAGCCTAGCTATTTTGTGTCTACAACTGATAGGTAGATACACTTTACCCCGTGTCGAAGGCCGGCGTGGTCGTTAGGTTGGGGTGCTAGGTCAGAAAACCTCCTCGTGGGCCCAGTGGCTGCCGGTCCTTCTCGATACGTCTGGAGGGAACAGCAGCTGCTGAGGACGGTGCACCCTGGGCGCGGCAGTATCCGTCCCCGATGAATGGGAAGAGATTCTTATTCCTCGGGGAACGTTACTGTCGTGGCCGATATTCTGACACGGTGGTGCGACTCCACGCGGCCCTCTGGGACGCAGAGGGCGCAGTGGAGGAGCCAGGGCGGGCTCGGTGTGCCGCCGGGCGTTGGGCGCGCTCGGTCCGGTCTTGCGGAGGGCTGGGCCGGGCGCATCCGGCTGCGCACCGAACCCGCCGGTGGGTGGACCGGGCCCTCGCTTCCCGGCGTGGTCAACGCCGTGCTGGGGGGCGGGCAGGCCTGGTCAGCGGTCGCCTCCTTTTGCGAGTTCGTCTCGCAAAGGGAGGAGGCGGAGCGCGCGCGGGGGGGGCGACCCTCTCGTTGCGCCGCTCCGCAGCGGAGGAGCAAGGGTGGGCTCGGTGTGCCGCCGGGCGTTGGGCGCGCTCGGTCCGGTCTTGCGGGGCCGGGCCGGGCGCGTCCGGCTTCCGGTGGCGCACCGAGCCCGCCGGTGGTTGGACCGGGCCCTCGCTTCCCGGCGTGGTCGGCACCGTGCTGGGGGGCGGGGAGGCCTGGTCGGCGGTCGCCTCCTTTTGCGAGTTCGCTCGCAAAGGGAGGAGGCGGAGCGCGCGCGGGGGGGGCGACCCTCTCGCTGCGCCGCTCCGCAGCGGAGGGGGGAGAGGGCCTTGTGCCCTCCCTCCTCATGGTGACGGCGGGCGGCAGGCACGGGGGTGCCTTCGCCCGCATTGCACACGTCACCTTTGCGGTCATTCCGGCCCCCCACACCCGCGAGGGTGTGAGGGGTCGCCTTGCGGGGCAATCGTCGGCGGAGGACTGGTCGTTAAGGCTATGCCGGTTTCCCAGTCCCCCGCCACTCTGACGAAGCGGGAATGCGCTGGGTCGTTTTAGTGGGTATACCGGGTTTGGTTCGCCCGGGGAGTCCCACATACCCCTCCCGTCCCCCGGCGGGTGGGTATGGTCCTTACGAAAGGACGGCTTCAAGTCGAAAAAAAAAGTCAAAAAAAAAAAAAAAAAAAAAAAAAAAAGGTTAAACTCAAACTCAAACTCAAACTCAAACTCAAAGCATTTATTTCAATTAGACCATTACAGGCACTTTTGAAAGTCAAAAACAAAAAAGCTAAGCTACAGTCACATTCACAAGGCATAATAACTTGCGAAAGTACTGTAGTTGCACATTCCAAATCGTAGATCTCTATGGAGAAGAATGGGCAAGAAACTCCATGGACACTCTTTTTAATCAAAATATTGTTACAAAATCTTGGTTACATCATTCATGTTGAGATTATACATATAAGTATGTGAGAACGATGTACAAAGACGTGCACATTAAGAGCGTCCAGAGTAAAAGATTAAACTAACAATTTAAAAATGAAGTAATTAAAATAAACCGTGACAGCTAAGAGATGACCAGTCCCAACTGACAGCGCCCGTTCACGAACATGACGCATGGATCAGCGCCATTCAACTCAACCACATTGAAGGGAACTAAATGACCCGACACACCCGCCACCATCAGCGAGACATTTGTGTGAGCATGACATTCTCTCAGCTACCAGGGCAAATTCAAGTCAATGAAGATAACTAAATGTAAATGGTAGCTTTACCGTACATAGTACTCACACATGTGCTATGCGATTATATAATACTAAGAGATTGAATCTATACAATTCAAAGATATTTTTACAATCTTCTGCAGCTTCCACAATAACTTCACATGGCAATCAATTAGTTTGCCCCTATGGTTGTGGAGCAGGACCAGCATTGAGCCAAGCATTTTTATCATCAATGTAATCCCCCAACTTATAATATGCTTGCCTACATAGTGTGCGTTTTATACAAGATTTAAATTTCGTCTCATTCAGTTGTAGAATGTGGGGAGGTATTTTATTGTAACATTTTAAACAGTACCCCATGAAAGATGAGTCTACTTTAGCTAGCCTGAAACCTGGTTGAGTTAGTTGGTCCCTATTTCTAGTATGATAGTGGTGTCGGTCACCTCTTTTACTAAATAAATGCAAATTTTTCCTAACGTACATGATGTTTTCATAGATGTATTGACAAGGTACTGTCATGATGTTAATTTCCTTAAACAGTTCTCTTAGAGAATCGCGTCTACGTAGATCATATAAGGCTCTGATAGCTCTTTTCTGCAGAATAAATATAGACTCAATGTCTGCAGCCCGTCCCCATAGTAAAATACCGTATGACATAATACTATGAAAATAACTAAAATAGACTAGCCTCGCGGTATCTACATCAGTAAATTGACGGATTTTTCTAACAGCATATGCTGCTGAACTCAGCCGTCCTGCAAGAGAAGTTATATGCGGACCCCATTGAAGCCTTGAATCGAGCGTGATCCCCAAGAAAACAGTTTTTTCGACGAATTCTAGTTTCTCTTGATTCAATACTATGTCACTATCACTACTTTTGACATTCGGTAGAGCAAATCTTATACACTTCGTTTTTTTCCCATTTAATACTAAATTATTCGCGGTGAACCAATTATGGACCAGCAATAGGGCGTTATTTACGTCGTCAAGATTTGTGGCACGTCTGTTTGTCTTAAATATTAAAGAGGTATCGTCAGCAAACAACACCATTTGTGGTTGGTTTTTAAATAAATGGGGTAGATCATTTATATAGACTAAAAAGAGGAAAGGACCTAATATCGAACCTTGCGGTACACCCATACTTACTTTTAAACCCATTGAATTGACACCATTCATTTGTACTTGCTGATGTCTATCGTTTAAATACGATTTAACTAAACTGAGCGCAAGTTTCCCTAAACCGTAATGTTCAAGTTTCAAGAGTAGGGTTTCGTGGTTTACGCAATCAAATGCTTTCGAGAGGTCACAGAAGATTCCTATGGCATCTTGTGCCTCTTCCCACGCCGTAAATATGTGTTTTAATAAGGTGACACCGGCGTCAGTCGTGCAACGTCCTTTGGTGAAACCATATTGTTTCTCATGTAAGATTTTATTGGTGTTAAAGTGTGTGAGCATTTGATTAAGCATTACCTTTTCAAACACCTTGCTGAAAACCGGCAACACGGATACGGGTCTATAGTTATTGGTGTCTTTACTGTCCCCGGATTTGAAAAGTGGTATTACCTTGCTGTATTTCATAAGGTCCGGGAAGACTCCTTGGTCCACACATAAATTAAATATTAAGGCTAAAAACGGTGCTATAGTCTCAATAATAGCTTGACAAACTTTAATGGACATTCCCCAAAGATCTTCAGTTAATTTGATTTTGATTTCCTTAAAAGCTTTAACGACTGTGATGGGGTTTATATGCTTAAATTGAAACTCAACCGGACAGGCTGAAACGTTCGCTCTCAACAAATCAATAGAAACCAAGGGTGAGGAATTTAAGGTTTCAGTAGTTTTAAGTGGGATACTAGTGAAGAAATCTACAAATTCTTGAGCAACTTCGTTTTTAGAGCTTATAAGACCACGTGAAGTATCTAGTGTGATATCATTATTATATTTTTTATGTCTATTAGTTTCACTATTGATAATTTTCCAAACCGTCTTTATTTTATTATCGGCGGATTTAATCTTGTTGCTAATGAATAAGGCTTTAGCAACCTTACAAGTGTTTTTAAAAATTTTAGAGTAAGTTGCAACATATTTATTAAAAGTTTCTGAGTTGATGTAAGGCTTAAGGCCGTACAGTTCAAACAATCGCTCCCTACTTTTCCTAATACCCTTAGTTGCCCAGTCACTGAACATAAACTTTGGGCAAATAGATTTAGTTTTCATTTTTAATGTATTATTAAACTCGGTGTAAACTACCGAAAAGAATTCCTCATAAAAGTGATTTACATTTTCAATAATATGGTCCGGAATACCTAAATTACTAATTAAGTTATTATTAAATTTATTTAAATTACTGGGTGTCATTTGTCTGGACTTTATCTGAATTTTTTGTAATGGTGTGTAGGACTCGAAAACAACGGTTTGGCCGCTATGATCAGAAGGAAGGTAATTTACAATTGATTTATCCAAGTAGTCGCAGCAACAAAAAACATTATCAATACATGTTGCAGTATTTGTAGTAATTCGGGTTGGTTCCGAAAACACGTTTAACAAATTAAATGATTTAAAAAGATGTAATAATCTACTGCTATTTGAATTTTGATCTAAAATATTAACATTAAAGTCACCACAGATTACCAGTGATTTATTACCAGTTGCAAGCTTTGCTAAAGTATCTTCCATTACCGATTCAAAAATAGAGTAGTTTTGATAATTTGGGGGTCTGTAAACGCACACTATAACATGCCTATCCAGCTCAACACAAGACAGCTCAATATTATGTTCAACCGATAGATCAACAATATCACTACGAGTCTTAAATTTAATACAATTTTTAACTAAGATTAATGAACCCCCACGAATCTTAGCTTTCCGGTTAAAGCAACTGCCCACACTGTAATTTGCGTAATTAATTAGCATTTCATAATCTTTTAACCAATGCTCAGTGAAACAAACAATTTCAATCTTTGTTTTTTCTAAAAACAATTCAATTTCTAGTTGCTTTGAAGAGAAACCTTGAATGTTTTGATGAAATAATTTCATGGAATTCTGCTTAGCCCCTTTTTTACATTTAGCTATTTGAGAGCAAGAAGATACAAGTATATTGTTGTTGATCGGTGTAACATCAATGTTACCGGTACCCTCTGTTGTCTTACTAACTAGTTTAAATGAGTATCCGGAGTGAGCCCCAAGACTCCTATGCCATCGCAAGGCAATGAGATCCTACTACTAGTGGACCCCACTCCAGGATCTCCTATAGTTACACAATTGAAAAAAGAATTATTAGTATTATTACTAATAGTCGCAGTGTTAATAATTGAAGTAAACATTGACATACTACTTATGTCTGAGTGAATATTATATACTAATAGCCTAGCTATTTTGTGTCTACAACTGATAGGTAGATACACTTTACCCCGTGTCGAAGGCCGGCGTGGTCGTTAGGTTGGGGTGCTAGGTCAGAAAACCTCCTCGTGGGCCCAGTGGCTGCCGGTCCTTCTCGATACGTCTGGAGGGAACAGCAGCTGCTGAGGACGGTGCACCCTGGGCGCGGCAGTATCCGTCCCCGATGAATGGGAAGAGATTCTTATTCCTCGGGGAACGTTACTGTCGTGGCCGATATTCTGACACGGTGGTGCGACTCCACGCGGCCCTCTGGGACGCAGAGGGCGCAGTGGAGGAGCCAGGGCGGGCTCGGTGTGCCGCCGGGCGTTGGGCGCGCTCGGTCCGGTCTTGCGGAGGGCTGGGCCGGGCGCATCCGGCTGCGCACCGAACCCGCCGGTGGGTGGACCGGGCCCTCGCTTCCCGGCGTGGTCAACGCCGTGCTGGGGGGCGGGCAGGCCTGGTCAGCGGTCGCCTCCTTTTGCGAGTTCGTCTCGCAAAGGGAGGAGGCGGAGCGCGCGCGGGGGGGGCGACCCTCTCGTTGCGCCGCTCCGCAGCGGAGGAGCAAGGGTGGGCTCGGTGTGCCGCCGGGCGTTGGGCGCGCTCGGTCCGGTCTTGCGGGGCCGGGCCGGGCGCGTCCGGCTTCCGGTGGCGCACCGAGCCCGCCGGTGGTTGGACCGGGCCCTCGCTTCCCGGCGTGGTCGGCACCGTGCTGGGGGGCGGGGAGGCCTGGTCGGCGGTCGCCTCCTTTTGCGAGTTCGCTCGCAAAGGGAGGAGGCGGAGCGCGCGCGGGGGGGGCGACCCTCTCGCTGCGCCGCTCCGCAGCGGAGGGGGGAGAGGGCCTTGTGCCCTCCCTCCTCATGGTGACGGCGGGCGGCAGGCACGGGGGTGCCTTCGCCCGCATTGCACACGTCACCTTTGCGGTCATTCCGGCCCCCCACACCCGCGAGGGTGTGAGGGGTCGCCTTGCGGGGCAATCGTCGGCGGAGGACTGGTCGTTAAGGCTATGCCGGTTTCCCAGTCCCCCGCCACTCTGACGAAGCGGGAATGCGCTGGGTCGTTTTAGTGGGTATACCGGGTTTGGTTCGCCCGGGGAGTCCCACATACCCCTCCCGTCCCCCGGCGGGTGGGTATGGTCCTTACGAAAGGACGGCTTCAAGTCGGCTTCAGCGCGGGTGCAGTCAGGGCACTCGAGGCTGGTCCTCTGCGGTGTTTCCGGTGCTTCGGCATCGGCCACACCCGGCCCCTGTGTCCGTCCAAGATTGACAGGACGGACACATGCTACCGCTGCGGCAAGGAGGGCCACAAAGCCGCCTCCTGCCAGGCCGCCACGCCGCACTGCGCGGTGTGTGCCGCCAGTGGCCGCCGGGCAGGCCACGTCATGAAGGGGGGGAAGTGTAATCCCCCCCCTAAGCGTGGCAAAGCGCAGGTGCCGACCGGGCCTGCGCCTGCTGCTGCCGCGAATACCGCCGTTCCTGCGGCGGCTGCGGAGGAGGGTGCGATGTCCGACTGATGGACAGGGTCGAACATCGCATCCTTCAGGCGAACGCCAACCACTGCAGGACAGCCCAGGATCTGCTGATGCAGACCATGGCTGAGTGGTTGGTGGACTTGGCGGTGGTCGCCGAACCCTACTCGGTCCCTGGCCGTTGGCTGGGCGACCGGGACGGCTTGGTGGCGTTGGTGGCGCGGTCTTCCACGGACTCCCCTCCCCTCTCGCTCTTAGAGAGGGGACCGGGATACGTGGCCGCCGCCGGTGGGCTTCTCGGCGGCGTGCGCTCTGGCGGGCACCCCGCCATGGGAGTTGGAGGCTTGGGTGCTCGCCAGAGTGTACGAGTGGACGGCGCACAGGAAGGCGCTCGGGGAGCGCCCCGTCGCCGAGGAGCGGGAGGCCGTGCGGCAGGAGGCGAGGGACGCCATCGTCCTCCATTGGTCGGAGGACCTCGCCAACGCCGCCTTTGGCCGCCGGACGTTGGACGCGCTCGGTCCGGCCCTGCGGGGCTGGCTCGAGCGGTCCCACGGTTTCCTCTCTTTCCGTCTGGTGCAGGTGTTATCCGGGCATGGTTGTTTCGGATGGTACCTGCACCGGATCGGGAGGGAGGAGACCCCGGCGTGCCACGACTGCGGCGCGGCGGAGGACACGGCGCAGCACACCCTCGAGGTGTGCCCGGCGTGGTCCGAGCTGCGCCGCGGTCTGACCGCGGTGGTCGGACCGGACCTCTCGCTTCCCGGCGTGGTCGACGCCATGCTGGGGAGCGAGGAGGGCTGGTCAGCGGTAGCCTCCTTTTGCGAGTTCGCTCGCAAAGGGAGGAGGCGGAGCGCGCGCGGGGGGGGCGACCCTCTCGTTGCGCCGCTCCGCAGCGGAGGAGCCGGGGTGGGCTCGGTGTGCCGCCGGGCGTTGGGCGCGCTCGGTCCGGTCTTACGGGGCCGGTCCGGGCGCGTCCGGCTTCCGGTGGCGCACCGAGCCCGCCGGTGGTCGGACCGGGCCCTCGCTTCCCGGCGTGGTCGACGCCGTGCTGGGGGGCGGGGAGGCCTGGTCGGCGGTAGCCTCCTTTTGCGAGTTCGCTCGCAAAGGGAGGAGGCGGAGCGCGCGCGGGGGGGGCGACCCTCTCGCTGCGCCGCTCCGCAGCGGAAGGGGGAGAAGGTTTCGTGCCCTCCCTCCTCATGGTGACGGCGGGCGGCAGGCACGGGGGTGCCTCCGCCCGCATTGCACCCGTCACCTTTGCGGTCATTCACCGACCCTCCCACACCCGTGAGGGTGTGAGGGGTTGTCTTGCGGGGCAATCGTCGGCGGAGGACTGGTCGTTAAGGCTATGCCGGTTTCCCAGTCCCCCGCCACTCTGACGAAGCGGGAATGCGCTGGGTCGTTTTAGTGGGTATACCGGGTTTGGTTCGCCCGGGGAGTCCCACATACCCCTCCCGTCCCCCGGCGGGTGGGTATGCGTAATGCATTTTTTCCCAGCGTTAACAAAAAAAAAAAAAAAGGTTAGGTTAGGTTAGGTTGGGGGACCCCCCACAGAGCATACGTCCACGTCGTGTCCCCTGGAAACAGCCCAGTTCTGACCACCGTAACGGAGTGGCAGACTGGGACTGGCCAAAGTGCTCTGTGATCTCGAAGCGAATTGATTGCGATTTTAACTGCCTTGATTGCGATTTTAACTGCCTTGTTTCGTTTCGAAATGCCTGTGACGCCCTCGCGGGACGCCTGCGGGCGATTTTTAAAAACAAAAGGCCCTTCTCAGGGCCAACCCAAAGGCCCTTCTCAGGGCCAACCCAAAGGCCCTTCTCAGGGCCAACCCAAAGGCCCTTCTCAGGGCCAACCCAAAGGCCCTTCTCAGGGCCAACCCAAAGGCCCTTTTCAGGGCCATCCAAAAGGCCCTTCTCAGGGCCACTCCGACGCTTCGGCGTCAGAGGCCAGCCGCGCGCCGTCTGCGGCTAGCTTCTCTGGAGGGGCGGACGAGTCGTCGAACAGGAACGGTGTCAGAACGGTGGGTCCGAGGGCTCCTCGGCCTCGGACCTTGCAGAAGGCCCTTAAGTGCAGGGCCGCGAGCATGCGCGGTGTCGTCGCGGAGCTGGTCCAGCGTAAGACCACCGACGAGACGCGGCAACTGCAGGCGAAGATTGATCGCCTGCAGTCGGAGGTCAGCCAGCTTCATCTGAAGCTGGCTGAAGCCACGGCCCGGCCACAACAGGCCGGGGCGAGCCCTGTGGCAGAGGGCGCTGCTTCGGCCCGGCCACAACAGGCCAAGGCGAGGCCTGCAGCAGAGGGCCCCTCCTCCAACCTTGAGGATATCATCCGCAAGGTAATAATGGAGGAGAGGGCCTTCACCCGAGGGCGGCACCACGCCAGGTCGTGGTGCTCGGTGACCTAAACGCCAAGTCGGTGGCCTGGGGCAACCCGGCCGTCGGGTGCAACGTCCGGGTACGCGCCGTCGAGTTTTGGGCGGCCTCGTGCGGTGTGTCCCTCCTCAACAGGGGGGCGGTCCACACGTGTGTGCGGCAACAGGGCGGGTCGGTGGTGGACGTGTCGTTTGCCACCCCCGCGATAGCCGCCCGCGTCGTGAACTGGCGGGTGGAGCTGGTGGAGACCTTGTCGGACCACCGTTATGTGCGGTTCGACATCTCCACACAGCGGGGAGGGGGGACGGCCCGCGCTGGGCAATCTCCCTTCCCGCGGTGGGCGCTCACCCGCCTGGACCGGGAGGCAGCCAAGGAGGCCGCCTTCCTCCAGGACTGGCTGTCGCCTCCCCCTGTCGAGGAGGTCCCGGACGTTGACGCCGCAGCGGTCCGGCTACGGAGGTCCTTGACCGAGGTGTGCAACTCCAGCATGCCTCGGTCTCGCCGTCCGCCTCCCCGTCGTGCCGTTTATTGGTGGACGGAGGAGCTGGCGGGGCTCCGGGCCACCTGCGTGGCGGCCAGAAGGGCCTACGCGCGTAGCCGACAGCGCAGCGCCCAGAACCGAGTCCGGGCAGAGGAGGACCGCCTGTACGCCTCTTACCGAGAGGCTACGGCGGCCCTCAAGTCTGCAATGGGCGCTGCGCAGGACTCGGCGAGGGCCGAGATGCTGGAGGGTCTCGACAGGGACCCCTATGGGAGACCATATAAGGCGGCGCGGAATCAGCTCCGCCCCTATGGTCCCCAAATGTCGGAGACCCTCGAGCCGGCATTGCTGGATGGGGTGGTCCGGTCCCTGTTTCCGCGCAGGACCGACTTCGCCCCACCAGTAATGGATCCCCCGCAAGGGGCGGCTCCACCGGAGGCGGAGGTCCCCCCGGTGACGGCGGCGGAATTCTACGCGGGGGTGTTGAGCCTCCGCGCGAAGAAGACCGCCCCCGGTCGGACGGCGTCCCTGCACGGGTGGTGGCGATCGCCGCCACCCAAATGGAGGACAGGTTTCGGGACCTCTTCAGCGCGTGTTTTACGGCTGGGAGGTTCCCGAAACTCTGGAAGGAGGGGCAGTTGTGCCTCCTCCGGAAGGAGGGACGCCCGGTGGACTCCCCCTCGGCATACCGGCCCATCGTTCTGCTCGATGAGGTCGGTAAATTGTTCGAGGGGATTGTCGCCGGGAGGCTGGATAGCCACTTGCGGGGGATAGGCCCGGATCTGTCGGACGCCCAATACGGTTTCCGTCGTGGGCGTTCGACGATCGACGCGCTGGCCCTTCTCAAGGGCCAGGTGAAGGAGGCGGTGGAGGCGGGGGACGGGGTGCTGGCGGTGTCGTTCGACATTGCCAACGCCTTCAACTCCGTCCCCCACTCGACGATATTGGAGGCGCTCCGGTATCACGGAGTGCCCCAATATCTGCGGAGCCTCCTGGCCGACTACTTGGAGGACCGCGAGGTCCTCCTCGTGGACAAGTCGGCCACCGTGAGGCGGTACGGCGCAGAGTCCGGTGTTCCACAGGGGTCGGTCCTGGGGCCCCCCTTGTGGAACATTGGATTCGACTGGCTCCTGCGGGGAGTCCTCCTCCCGGGCACGAGTGTAATCTGCTACGCGGATGACACTCTGCTCACTGCCCGGGGGAGGAACTTTGCCGACGCGGCCATTCTGGCCTCGGCTGGAAGATCCTTGGTGGCAGAAAGGATCCGCCGCCTGGGATTGAGGGTGGCGCTGCACAAAACGGAGGCCGTGTTCTTTCGCGGTCCCCGGCAGCGCTGCCCTGCCGACGCCCACATCGTCGTGGAGGGCGTCCGCATAGAGGTCCAGCCTCAGATGAAATATCTGGGGCTGGTGCTGGACGACAGGTGGCGCTTCGGCCCGCATTTCAGCGGGCTGTCGACGCGCCTGTTGAAGGCCGCGGACGCCCTCTCGTGGCTCCTCCCAAACCTGGGGGGGCCCAAGGCGAAATGCCGGCGCCTCTATGCCGGCATTTTGCGGAGCATGGCCCTTTACGGGGCTCCCATCTGGGCGGACTCCCTCCACAGGAAGGAGAATGCTACCGCCATCCGCAGGCCCCAGCGGGCCATTGCACAGCGGGTGGCGAGGGCTTACCGCTCAGTGGGCTTTTCGGCGGCGTGCGCTCTGGCCGGCACCCCACCTTGGGAATTGGAGGCATGGGTGCTCGCCAGAGTGTACGAGTGGACGGCGCGCCGAAGGGCGCTCGGGGAGCGCCCCATGGGCGAAGAGCGGGAGGCGGTGCGGCGAGAGGCGAGGGACGCCATCGTCCTCCATTGGTCGGAGGACCTCGCCAGCGCCACCTTTGGCTGCCGGACGTTGGACGCGCTCGGTCCGGTCCTGCGGGGCTGGCTAGAGCGGTCCCACGGTTTCCTCTCTTTCCGTCTGGTGCAGGTGTTATCCGGGCATGGTTGTTTCGGATCGTACCTGCACCGGATCGGGAGGGAGGAAACCCCGGCGTGCCACGACTGCGGCGCGGCGGAGGACACTGCGCAGCACACCCTCGAGGTGTGCCCGGCGTGGTCCGAGCTGCGCCGCGGTCTGACCGCGGTGGTCGGACCGGACCACTCGCTTCCCGGCGTGGTCGACGCCATGCTGGGGAGCGAGGAGGCCTGGTCAGCGGTAGCCTCCTTTTGCGAGGACGTAATCTCGCAAAAGGAGGAGGCGGAGCGGGCGCGGGAGGACGATCCTCTCGCTGCGCCGCTCCGCAGACGAAGAAGGGGGAGAAGGCGTCGTGCCCTCCCTCCTCATGGTGACGGGCGGGCGACAGGCGCGGGGGTGCCTTCGCCCGCAGTGCACCCGCCACCTTCGTCGGTCATTCCCGACCCCCCGCACCCGTGAGGGTGTGAGGGGTCTGCCTTTCAATCGTCGGCGGAGGACTGGAAGTAAAGGCTTTGCCGGTTTCCCAGTCCCCCGCCACTCTGACGAAGCGGGAATGCGCTGGGTCGTTTTAGTGGGTATACCGGGTCCGCCCGGGGAGTCCCACATACCCCTCCTGTCCCCCGATGGGAGGGTATGCGTAATGCATTTTTTCCCAGCGTAAAAAAAAAAAAAAAAAAAAAAAAAAAAAAAAAAGGTTAGGTTGGGGTGCTAGGTCAGAAAACCTCCTCGTGGGCCCAGTGGCTGCCGGTCCTTCTCGATACGTCTGGAGGGAACAGCAGCTGCTGAGGACGGTGCACCCTGGGCGCGGCAGTATCCGTCCCCGATGAATGGGAAGAGATTCTTATTCCTCGGGAACGTTACTGTCGTGGCCGATATTCTGACACGGTGGGGCGACTCCACGCGGCCCTCTGGGACGCAGAGGGCGCAGTGGAGGAGCCAGGGCGGGCTCGGTGTGCCGCCGGGCGTTGGGCGCGCTCGGTCCGGTCTTGCGGAGGGCTGGGCCGGGCGCATCCGGCTTCCGGCGGCGCACCGAACCCGCCGGTGGGTGGACCGGGCCCTCGCTTCCCGGCGTGGTCAACGCCGTGCTGGGGGGCGGGCAGGCCTGGTCAGCGGTCGCCTCCTTTTGCGAGTTCGTCTCGCAAAGGGAGGAGGCGGAGCGCGCGCGGGGGGGGCGACCCTCTCGTTGCGCCGCTCCGCAGCGGAGGAGCCGGGGTGGGCTCGGTGTGCCGCCGGGCGTTGGGCGCGCTCGGTCCGGTCTTGCGGGGCCGGGCCGGGCGCGTCCGGCTTCCGGTGGCGCACCGAGCCCGCCGGTGGTTGGACCGGGCCCTCGCTTCCCGGCGTGGTCGGCACCGTGCTGGGGGGCGGGGAGGCCTGGTCGGCGGTCGCCTCCTTTTGCGAGTTCGCTCGCAAAGGGAGGAGGCGGAGCGCGCGCGGGGGGGGCGACCCTCTCGCTGCGCCGCTCCGCAGCGGAGGGGGGAGAGGGCGTTGTGCCCTCCCTCCTCATGGTGACGGCGGGCGGCAGGCACGGGGGTGCCTTCGCCCGCATTGCACACGTCATCTTTGCGGTCATTCCGGCCCCCCACACCCGCGAGGGTGTGAGGGGTCGCCTTGCGGGGCAATCGTCGGCGGAGGACTGGTCGTTAAGGCTATGCCGGTTTCCCAGTCCCCCGCCACTCTGACGAAGCGGGAATGCGCTGGGTCGTTTTAGTGGGTATACCGGGTTTGGTTCGCCCGGGGAGTCCCACATACCCCTCCCGTCCCCCGGCGGGTGGGTATGCGTAATGCATTTTTTCCCAGCGTTAACAAAAAAAAAAAAAAAAAAAAAAGGTTAGGTTAGGTTCGCGTGGGGAGAGATAGGGATAGTGGGGGTGTATTTCTCCCCAAACCGCCCTCTCTCGGACTTTGAGGATTTCCTCGAGATCCTCACTGCTGTCGTAGGGAGGGCGGCACCACGCCAGGTCGTGGTGCTCGGCGACCTAAACGCCAAGTCGGTGGCCTGGGGCAACCCGGCCGCCGGTTGCAACGTCCGGGGACGCGCCGTCGAGTTTTGGGCGGCCTCGTGCGGTGTGTCCCTCCTCAACAGGGGGGCGGTCCACACGTGTGTGCGGCAACAGGGCGGGTCGGTGGTGGACGTGTCGTTTGCCACCCCCGCGCTAGCCGCCCGCGTCGTGAACTGGCGGGTGGAGCTGGTGGAGACCTTGTCGGACCACCGTTATGTGCGGTTCGACATCTCCACACAGCGGGGAGGGGGGACGGCCCGCGCTGGGCAATCTCCCTTCCCGCGGTGGGCACTCACCCGCCTGGACCGGGAGGCAGCCAAGGAGGCCGCCTTCCTCCAGGACTGGCTGTCGCCTCCCCCTGTGGAGGAGGTCCCGGACGTTGACGCCGCAGCGGTCCGGCTACGGGGGTCCTTGACCGAGGTGTGCAACTCCAGCATGCCTCGGTCTCGCCGCCCGCCTCCCCGTCGTGCCGTGTACTGGTGGACGGAGGAGCTGGCGGGGCTCCGGGCCACCTGCGTGGCGGCCAGAAGGGCCTACACGCGAAGCCGACGGCGCAGCGCCCAGAACCGAGTCCGGGCAGAGGAGGACCGCCTGTACGCCTCTTACCGAGAGGCTACGGCGGCCCTCAAGTCTGCAATGGGCGCTGCGCAGGACTCGGCGAGGGCCGAGATGCTGGAGGGTCTCGACAGGGACCCCTATGGGAGACCATATAAGGCGGCGCGGAATCAGCTCCGCCCCTATGGTCCCCCACTGTCGGAGACCCTCGAGCCGGCATTGTTGGATGGGGTGGTCCGGTCCCTGTTTCCACGCAGGACCGACTTCGCCCCTCCAACAATGGATCCCCCGCAAGGGGCGACTCCACCGGAGGCGGAGGTACCCCCGGTCACGGCGGCGGAATTCTACGCGGGGGTTTTGAGCCTCCGCGCGAAGAAGACCGCCCCCGGTCCGGACGGCGTCCCTGCACGGGTGGTGGCGATCGCCGCCACCCAAATGGAGGACAGGTTTCGGGACCTCTTCAGCGCGTGTTTTACGGCTGGGAGGTTCCCGAAACTCTGGAAGGAGGGGCAATTGTGCCTCCTCCGGAAGGAGGGACGCCCGGTGGACTCCCCCTCGGCATACCGGCCCATCGTTTTGCTCGATGAGGTCGGTAAATTGTTCGAGGGGATTGTCGCCGGGAGGCTGGATAGCCATTTGCGGGGGATCGGCCCGGATCTGTCGGACGCCCAGTACGGTTTCCGTCGTGGGCGTTCGACGATCGACGCGCTGGCCCTTCTGAAGGGCCAGGTGAAGGAGGCGGTGGAGGCGGGGGACGGAGTGCTGGCGGTGTCGTTCGACATTGCCAACGCCTTCAACTCCGTCCCCCACTCGACGATATTGGAGGCGCTCGCCCGCACTTCAGCGGGCTGTCGACGCGCCTGTTGAAGGCCGCGGGCGCCCTCTCGTGGCTCCTCCCGAACCTGGGGGGGCCCAAGGCGAAATGCCGGCGCCTCTATGCCGGCATTTTGCGGAGCATGGCCCTTTACGGGGCTCCCACATACCCCTCCTGTCCCCCGACGGGAGGGTATGCGTAATGCATTTTTTCCCAGCGTTAACAAAAAAAAAAAAAAAAAAGGTTAGGTTAGGTTGGGGTGGGGTGCTAGGTCAGAAAACCTCCTAGGGGGCCCAGTGGCTGCCGGTCCTTCTCGATACGTCTGGAGGGAACAGCAGCTGCTGTGGACGGTGCACCCTGGGCGCGGCAGTATCCGTCCCCGATGAATGGGAAGAGATTCTTATTCCTCGGGGAACGTTACTGTCGTGGCCAATATTCTGACACGGTGGGGCGACTCCACGCGGCCCTCTGGGTCGCAGAGGGCGCAGTGGAGGAGCCAGGGCGGGCTCGGTGTGCCGCCGGGCGTTGGGCGCGCTCGGTCCGGTCTTGTGGAGTGCTGGCTCGGGCGCGTCCGGCGTCCGGCGGCGCACTGGGCCCGCCGGTGGTAGGACCGGACCTCCGGCTTCCCGGCGTGGTTGAGCGCCGTGCTGGGGGGCGGGGAGGCCTGGTCAGCGGTAGCCTCCTTTTGCGAGTTCGCTCGCAAAGGGAGGAGGCGGAGCGCGCGCGGGGGGGGCGACCCTCTCGCTGCGCCGCTCCGCAGCGGAAGGGGGAGAAGGCTTCGTGCCCTCCCTCCTCATGGTGACGGCGGGCGGCAGGCACGGGGGTGCCTTCGCCCGCATTGCACCCGTCACCTTAGCGGGTCATTCCGGCCCCCCACACCCGCGAGGGTGTGAGGGGTCGCCTTGCGGGGCAATCGTCGGCGGAGGACTGGTCGTTAAGGCTATGCCGGTTTCCCAGTCCCCCGCCACTATGACGAAGCGGGAATGCGCTGGGTCGTTTTAGTGGGTATACCGGGTTTGTCGCCCGGGGAGTCCCACATACCCCTCCTGTCCCCCGATGGGAGGGTATGCGTAATTGCATTTTTTCCCAGCGTCAACAAAAAAAAAAAAAAAAAAAAAAGGTTAGGTTGGGGTAACCACTGCAGGACAGCCCAGGATCTGCTGATGCAGACCATGGCTGAGTGGTTGGTGGACTTGGCGGTGGTCGCCGAACCCTACTCGGTCCCTGGCCGTTGGCTGGGCGACCGGGACGGCTTAGTGGCGTTGGTGGCGCGGTCTTCCACGGACTCCCCTCCCCTCTCGCTCTTAGAGAGGGGACCGGGATACGTGGCCGCCGCGTGGGGAGAGATAGGGATAGTGGGGGTATATTTCTCCCCAAACCGCCCTCTCTCGGACTTTGAGGATTTCCTCGAGATCCTCACTGCTGTCGTAGGGAGGGCGGCACCACGCCAGGTCGTGGTGCTCGGCGACCTAAACGCCAAGTCGGTGGCCTGGGGCAACCCGGCCGTCGGGTGCAACGTCCGGGGACGCGCCGTCGAGTTTTGGGCGGCCTCGTGCGGTGTGTCCCTCCTCAACAGGGGGGCGGTCCACACGTGTGTGCGGCAACAGGGCGGGTCGGTGGTGGACGTGTCGTTTGCCACGCCCGCGCTAGCCGCCCGCGTCGTGAACTGGCGGGTGGAGCTGGTGGAGACCTTGTCGGACCACCGTTATGTGCGGTTCGACATCTCCACACAGCGGGGAGGGGGGACGGCCCGCGCTGGGCAATCTCCCTTCCCGCGGTGGGCACTCACCCGCCTGGACCGGGAGGCAGCCAAGGAGGCCGCCTTCCTCCAGGACTGGCTGTCGCCTCCCCCTGTCGAGGAGGTCCCGGACGTTGACGCCGCAGCGGTCCGGCTACGGCGGTCTTTGACCGAGGTGTGCAACTCCAGCATGCCTCGGTCTCGCCGTCCGCCTCCCCGTCGTGCCGTGTACTGGTGGACGGAGGAGCTGGCGGGGCTCCGGGCCACCTGCGTGGCGGCCAGAAGGGCCTACGCGCGTAGCCGACGGCGCAGCGCCCAAAACCGAGTCCGGGCAGAGGAGGACCGCCTGTACGCCTCTTACCGAGAGGCTACGGCGGCCCTCAAGTCTGCAATGGGCGCTGCGCAGGACTCGGCGAGGGCCGAGATGCTGGAGGGTCTCGACAGGGACCCCTATGGGAGGCCATATAAGGCGGCGCGGAATCAGCTCCGCCCCTATGGTCCCCCACTGTCGGAGACCCTCGAGCCGGCATTGTTGGATGGGGTGGTCCGGTCCCATCCGGTCCGGCCATTGCACAGCGGGTGGCGAGGGCCTACCGCTCGGTGGGCTTCTCGGCGGCGTGCGCTCTGGCGGGCACCCCGCCATGGGAGTTGGAGGCTTGGGTGCTCGCCAGAGTGTACGAGTGGACGGCGCACAGGAAGGCGCTCGGGGAGCGCCCCGTCGCCGAGGAGCGGGAGGCCGTGCGGCAGGAGGCGAGGGACGCCATCGTCCTCCATTGGTCGGAGGACCTCGCCAACGCCGCCTTTGGCCGCCGGACGTTGGACGCGCTCGGTCCGGCCCTGCGGGGCTGGCTCGAGCGGTCCCACGGTTTCCTCTCTTTCCGTCTGGTGCAGGTGTTATCCGGGCATGGTTGTTTCGGATCGTACCTGCACCGGATCGGGAGGGAGGAAACCCCGGCATGCCACGACTGCGGCGCAGCTGAGGACACGGCGCAGCACACCCTCGAGGTGTGCCCGGCGTGGTCCGAGCTGCGCCGCGGTCTGACCGCGGTGGTCGGACCGGACATCTCGCTTCCCGGCGTGGTCGACGCCATGCTGGGGAGCGAGGAGTACTGGAAGTAAAGGCTTTGCCGGTTTCCCAGTCCCCCGCCACTCTGACGAAGCGGGAATGCGCTGGGTCGTTTTAGTGGGTATACCGGGTCCACCCGGGGAGTCCCACATACCCCTCCTGTCCCCCGACGGGAGGGTATGCGTAATGCATTTTTTCCCAGCGTCAAAAAAAAAAAAAAAAAAAGGTTAGGTTAGGTTTTTTTTTTTTTTTTTTTTTTTTTTTTTTTTTTATATACTTCTACCTCCAACATAATCGGAGCCTGTGCTAGGCTATTCTACTCATTCATTCCAGTTCTCTATTTTATTCCTCTCGCACTTGCATTCTTCATACTTTATCTTTCTATTATTCATTCGTCTTTCTGTCTTTGTGAGGGTAGGACGCCCTCCTACGTGGTTGCTATTCTATTCTCTACTTCAGGATTTTATTTTATTTCGGGAAAACAGCGACTCGTGTTTTTATTTATCATAAACATCAACTCAAACTAACTTTTACATATTATTACTTAATTCTAGTGAGTGTGGTTTTCTACAATCCCACCGCATCTTTTACATTATTTTTATTCTATTGTTAATCTTATATCTATATCTTATCACTTATACACTTTGGGAAAACAGTTTATACAGACATCTTATATCTTTATCTTACTACTAATACATTTTGGGAAAAACAATTTATACAGACATCTTAAATCTTATGCACTTTGGGAAAACAGTTTATACAGACATCTTATATCTATATCTTACTACTAATACATTTTGGGAAAAACAATTTATACAGACATCTTAAATCTATTCTTATTGCTAATACACTTTTGGGGTGACAATTCATACAGCCCTCTTACATCTATTTAGTACTTAAGCATGTTATTTACAATTTCTTTTCCTTAATTATAATATGGGCAACTTAACTATTTCTTATTTGTTTATTTCTTTGCGTTTACCTTCTTCTGTTTCAATGCTTGACATTAATATTTTATATAATATTATGTAAACATCTTTTCTTATACACTTTTATTTCTCGCTATTACCTTTACACATATTTTCACGCAGTATTCTAAAAGCAACTCTCTGTTTTTTCCAGCCATTATTTGCCACATATTTTCGGCGTCGAGTTTGGTGTCGAGTGCGTGCTCGGCCTCAAGCCTCTCCCTGTCAAACACGGGACAGTTGAATAATATATGTGGCACCGTCTCAGCAATATCAGGATCGCAGATGCACGATGGGCTCCCCTTACACTTGAAACGATTCAAGTACTCAGAGAACCCACCGTGCCCCGTCATAACTTGGGTTAATACACTGTTGATCTTGCATTTCCTGATTATCCTGTACGCCGCCACCGCGTCCGGGAAAAACAGCTTCGTCACTGAAGCAGTTTCTCCGGAGCTGTATCTGTGGCTCCATACGTCAAGAGTTGCCGTACGAATGCATCTCTTGACGTACGAAACCGGGCACAGATCGTAGTCCGGCTTCCGTTTGGAATTTTCAGCGGCGCTTTTGGCAAGTTCATCGGCTCTCTCATTACCATCCAAACCTGCATGAGCTTTGATCCAAAACAAAGTTACCGCCTTGTTTTGGAGTGACAGGGACCTAAGATTGGCTCTTGCCTCCACTGCCAGAGGGTGGTGTCGGTTATAATTTTGGATGGTTTGGAGAGCCGCCATGGAGTCGCTGAAAATTCCAAACGATTGCGCACTGTGCTTGAGCATTACCCTAGTCGCGACGCATATTGCCAGAAGCTCAGCCTGGTAAACCGTGGAGTAGTGTGGGAGAGCAAGCTTGAGAGCTTTGGTCTCGGCGTCACCGCTCCACATGGACAGTGCCGCTCCGACCTTACCCCCAATCTTGCTCCCGTCCGTGAAGATGCGAACTTCAAGTTCGCTCTGGAGATCAAGTTGCTCTTGGTTTACCAGGCTTACGAGCTTCAGCTCAGCGCGCTCCGCAGGGTGCGGGGCCTCCATTGCCGAGGCAGACTGCTCGACCCTCCTGTCGCCAAGTGCTGGCTGGGGCACCCCCCTCTTGGCCTCGTATAGTGATGCCGCTTCGCGGACACGGAGGTCGAGAGGCAGTATCCCAGCCAGCACCAGCGCGGAGTTTAAGGAGACCGTGCGGTAACCCTTGCACAGCTTTTGCGCTATGCCACGCTGGACTGCTCCCAACTGCTTCATGACGCCCAGCTTCCCGACAGCCGGGGCCCATACGCTGGCGGCGTACAGGATTATTGGTTCAACGGTGGCCACATATATTATTCTTATGACCTCAGGGTGAAGTCCCCAGCTGGTCTTTGCAGCCCTGGTCAGCTGCTTGTGGATTCCTATTGCCCTTCTGCAGACATTTGCGACGTGTGCGTTGAACGTCAGCTGTTTGTCGATGGTGACACCCAGGATTTTGATCTCGTTGGACATGGCAATGTCGATCCCGCCCATGTTCAGGCGTGGGGTGTCGTATTTTAATTTACGCGTGATAACCATTGCGTTGGTTTTGTGCGGAGCAAATTTCAGTTTATTCTGTACTCCCCACGCCTGGACATGTTCGAGAGCGGCATTGGCACGTCCCTCGATCTCCAGCGCTGTGTCACCATCGAAAAACAGCACCACGTCGTCTGCAAACGCCTGGCAATAGGTCTCCGCAGCTTCCAGACTCTTTAGAAGAGGGTCCAATATAAGGTTCCAGAATATTGGCCCCCCTATGGAACCCTGGACACAACCCTTGCTGGTGGCCTTGCAGCACTCTTCACCTGCGTACCTAACCCTTACCCTTCGGTCTTCGAGGTAGCTGTCGATGACCCTCCTCAAGCCGACTGGACACTTTTCCTCAGCCAGACGGACCCTTATGGCTGGCCACCAGGCGCTGTCGAAGGCTCCCTCTATGTCTAATGATACCAGTACTACTATTTTTTTCAGCTCTAGTTTGCCGCGAATGCGTTGCATCAGTGCATAGAGGGAGTCCTCGGTGCTCCTCTGGGGCATGAATCCGTACTGGCGAGTACTCATCCTCGGAATCAGATGAAACTTGAGGCGGGCCACCAACATCTTCTCGTAGATTTTGCCTAATATGGGTAACAAGCCGATTGGTCTGTACGCCTTTGGGGTGCTGTAGTCTGTTTTCCCTGGTTTCTGTAGGATGATAACTGTCGCCTCCTTCCAGACTTTCGGGAACAAATGGCATCTCAGGCAGCCGTTTAGGAGAGCCAAGGCTACCTCCGGAGCACCTCCAATTGCTTGGCTACATATATCGGCGGTGAAGCCGTCTGCTCCTGGAGCCTTTTTGGCATTGAAGGACCCGCACGCTGTCACCAGTTCCGCCATCGTGAATGGTGGGTCGCATGATTCACCTTGCTCGCCACAATTCACCGCGTCGGCCTTTTCTCTGATGAGGCGGTGGTAGGTGCTATCGCCGCTAGTTTGGTCTTCAGGGTAGAACGTGGACGCCAAAAGTTCGACAGAACCCTTCGCGTCCAGCACCTCTCCATCCTTCACCAGCGGCTGGTCCTCTCCCCTTCCCTTGGTCCTTCCTATTACCCTATATATCCCTTCCCAAACCCCTTCTCCATCCTGTCTGGTGCAGAAGTTCTTCCAGCTCTCGATTTCATCCTTGCCTGCCTCAGCCTCATACTCAACTTTCAGTTTCAGGTACTCGTCGACGACCTTCGATCTTCGGACCGGTGCAGCAGATCGGACTCTCCGTTTCCTGGTGGCGACCTCTCTCTTCATCGCCTCGAGTTTCTCGGACCACCACGGCAAGGTAAACACTTCACTGCTCTTCTTTAGGGGCATTGATGAAGTGCATGCATTACTAATAATATTGGTGTAAGTATTCACTATTGTATTTATTTGGTTAACTGAATTTAAATTGTCTATTTCTTTTTTGTTTATATTATTCTCCTGCATTAATTGGCCGAGTTTCTCACGAAACTCGGGCCAATTTGCTTTTTTGGTGTTAAAAATTCTGGTGGTTCTATTTATTTTGATGCCTTTCGACCTAATTAATTTTATATTGAAAACAATGCCGTTGTGGTCCGAGCTCGTCAGACCCTCGTCTACCCTCCAGTCATCCACCAGGTCCAGGATGTCTGTGGAGCAAGCTGTGATGTCCACGTGGCTGCAAAAGCGGATCCCTCCTCTAGTCGTGTCGAAGGTCGGAATTTCCCCTCTGTTGAGTATGTTGAGGCTCAGCTCATCGAGAGCTCCGGAAACCTCTTCACCCCTGCGATCGATAGTCAGGCCTCCCCACCAGGTACTTTTCGCGTTTGCGTCTCCTCCAATAACCCACGCTCTGGAACCTACCTCTTCCTCGACGAGTTTGAGGTGCTCGAGGTAAGGTCCAACTGGTTTGTCCGGCTCGAAGTAAAACGAGACCAGTGTGATCTTCCAGGCACTGGTTTGGATCCCCACCACGGTGATGTTGTTCGTGGTGAGTTTTGGGTACTGTGTCACGATGAGATCTTGATCGAAGACCGCTATAGCGGCCTTAACAGTCCCATCTCCAAGGTCAGTGCTCTGGAAGATCCGAACACCCCTGTGGTTCCTCATAACCTTTGAGCCGCCCACGTATGGTTCTTGGAGGAGAGCAACGGCGACTCCGCGCTTTGCAGCTTCCATGAGAAGCTCGTTTGTCGCCAGTCTTTTCCTCTGGAGGTTTGCCTGTATTAGCCTATACGGGTTTGGGTTGCCCTGGGTGCCCTTAGCAATAAGCCACTGTTGACCTTGCTATTTCATCCCACTTTTGTCGTGTCGGGCACTCAGCGTTAAAGGCGTTGTGGCCAACGTCCCCGAGCTTGGCCCTTGTGCAGTTTTGGCACTTGGGCGGCTCACCGGCCAGAAAGTCGGCACATTCCGACTTCATGTGCGGACCGCCACAATGACTGCACAAGTCGGCCGGTTCCTTGCAGAAGCGTTTCCCATGCCCGTAGCCCAGACAGCGCGTACATTGTACCAACGGGGTTTGGTCTTCAACCCTTACGCGCTGGAGGTCCACGTGCAGGAACCCGACTTCTGTTGCCCGTCTCCAGATAGCAGGAGAGACGCTGACCACAACGTGGCACGTGTGTGGGTTCCGGGTTCTTCTCCGAAACTTAACCACCACCCTGTCCTCCTCTTTGTCGAGGCCGTGGAAAACCCCCCGATTCTGGTTCCTCATAGCCTTAAGGACGTCCTCGTCGGAGTTAACCGAGAGGACGCTCCTGAGGATCAGCATCGGGTCTTTGTTCCTCACCTCCTCGACATTGAGGTCCTGCCTGTCTTTTGTTAACCTACTCTTAATTTTTTCCCTCTCTTCCAAAGTCTCAAATCCCATTATAATTTTCCTATCTTTAGCTTTTCTAACCCTTTCTACCTTTACCCATCCCTCCTTCGCATCTACCGCCTTCCGAACCTTGTTAAGGACTTCATCTCCCGTTTCCGTGTCGTCCTTGGAGGTGACAACGATCGAGTGCAGCGTACTCCTCACTGAGTTCGCCTTCCCACTATGGATCGCCGTCACACTCGCGTAGGTTTTGACCGGACCGGTCTCGAGAATTTCTCTGTGTTGCTCGACAGCTAATCTCAGCTCCTCCAACTTCCTGGTATTACTTTCCAGCAACACCGAGTGGTCCTTCATTTGTGCTGCGAGCGTGTCTTTTTCGGAAGGTAGGCCCAAGGAAAAGGTGGCGTCGGAGGCAGCTACCTCTTGCCCCCCTCCCGACCCATTGGTCCTAATGGCTTTTTCGGCCTCCTTCACTAGATGGAGCAGCCGATCCAGCGCCTCGACTATGCCGTTTTTAATCTCTGTTTTGGTGTTTCTTGACGAATTCAGCAACAGTTTGGCTTTGTGAAGGCAAGCCCTAGCCTCTGCCGATCGGTCCGCATAATGTGGTTTTTGCGGCGAAACCTCTATTAGTTTTGGCCGCATTTGTTGAGATTTACTCTCCTGCGACTGCGGAGGTTTATGCGTCGGCTTTGCAGGGCCAGCCTGTGCCGTCTTGTTTGTTATGGGGGGTGTTGAGGCCGTGCTGGTAGGCTTGGCAGCTTCCCATTCCCCGACGCTGCGTCTTACGTTAGGAGGTGATGTCTGTTTTTGCGGGGATTCGCCCTCTGTCACCTTCTTTAAGGGTGTCCTGATTCCTATCATTGTTAGAGGTAGGCGTCAAATGTATAACAGTCAAAATAAAATAAATATAAAAGTGTATAATAAAAAGAATCAAAAATGCACTCGAGATCGTAAAAATCTGAGTGCTTTCTCTATGTAGGGTAGCGCGGTCAGCCCTTTGTTCGATAGAACAGTCAAAACAGTAAACGTGGAAGAAAAAATTTTCTTCCTAAAGTCGAAAAACCGGCAAAGTAGAGTCAAATTAAAAACGACTCTATGTAGAGTCGTTTTACCCCCGTCAGTGGATAGCTCTCCCCGAGCCCTTTCAAACAAATCCAAACACGATGCGAATCCACCAAAGGGTTACGGAGATATCCCGACTTAAAATTTTGGTTTTTTCACCAAAAAGAAAACCAAAAGTGGTTACAAGAGGATATCTCCGGAACCACCGGTCCAAAAATGCTTGTGTTTGGGCTTTCCTCACTTGGCTCGATGAGACCCATCCACTGGCACGGTTTTCAGGCTGAAATTTTTTTAAGCCTGAAAAACGCCTGAAAGATATTCCAGTCTAAAGAGTACGGTCGGCTGATATGTCCAAAGAAAATCCCGGCGCTCTACGAGTCTCCGTTCAGGAGTTACGCTAAACAGAAGTTTGCCCAAAATGGCCGCCGATCTGTCAAAGCTAAGTTTTGACAGTGGATAACTCCCTTTGGGAAACCCGCAGACCCCCCGAGTTTGGGCTCTCCCAGCTTGGCCTGAGCTCAACTGTCCGCTGAAACAACTTTCAGGACCCTGAAATTTTTTATCTCCAAACCGCCTGAAACTGTGTAGTAAGGAAGGCAATGAGCCCTCCAGTACTATATTAAAAACCGCAACTTCCCACGACCAGCGGTTCAGGAGTTATGACGGTTTGAAAATAAACAAAATGGCCGCCGAGCTGTCAAAGGTCAAGTAAAAAGGCCCGTAACTTTGGAACCCTTTGTCGTACGAAGTCCGGGTTTTGGGTGTACAGCTCGGCGTCACTTCAGGTGTATCCTGAAAGTGGTTTCAGCGACAAAGAATGACAGTGCCCGAAACGTCCTGAAACCCTACTATACCTAAAGTTAACTATATGCTAAACGTAGAACTCAAAATCCGAGAATTTTCGGCCCAGTGGTTCCCGAGATATCACGCTTCGAAAATTAAAACCTAAAAACCAAGATGGCCGAATTTTGTCAAAAGCCTCAAATTGGGAGATACACCGCTCGTGTTTGGGCTTAAATGGGTCACAATAGGTATATTGGACCCAGTCCCGATGTCAAAAATAGGTATTTCCTATTAAATTTTGAATTATCGCCAAAAAACAGTTAAAATTCAATATCTTAGGTCCCCCTGGACGAAAAATTCCGGAAAAATCACAATAAATAGAAGAAATAAAGTGCTACAAGATACAATAATAAATTTTGAAAAAAGTTAAAAAATGGTACCTGAAAATTTTGAAAATGTGAATTTTTAACAAATTTCCTTATAATTTAAAAACTATGTAATCTAAAAATCTAAAAATTAAAATCTATAATCTTCAATTGAGCGCGCCAAGGACTGCAGTTGAAAATTTTGAAAATTCTGGTTACTTCAAGAGTTATTAAGGTCAGAATATTGGGTTTTTGAAGTCCTCTTAAAAATCGGGTGTAGCAGGTAGAGTAAAAATTTTTGAGGTTACCGTCTGTTCCTTTAGAGAAGATGACGGCTACAAAGTCTCAGGCGTCTAGCTCTGCGTTTTCGGAGTTTTCAGCAGCACGTGGTTTTCGATTTCTCGCTGTAGCTCCTGAAGCTCTGGGTTTTTCAGGCTTCTGGGTGGTCTGAATGGTGCGCGGGGTCGATGCCCTCCCCTACCCTCAATAAAAAGGTAGGGTCGTCGATCTGGATTCAGCAGCGTATTCGTTTGAAGTATTTTCTTCACCGTTTAACCTCAAAATGTAGAGGTTTTTCAGGTTTTGCTGAAACTGCACTGCAATCCGGGTTTAAACTATCACTTGGGCGTATAGGTTTCGATTAGCCCCACACATAGACACAAAACTCGTCAAAATCGGAGCACTTTTGACCACTTTTTAGAATTTTTTACTAGGGAGCGCCTTTAAAAACGATCCGACCGCCACGGAGGTTGGGGGGATACTGCGGTTAGGTTAGGTTAGGTTAGGTTGGGGGACCACCCCACAGTGCTTGCGTCCTCGTCGCGTCCCCCGGAAACAGCCCAGTTCTGACCACCGTAACGGAGTGGCAGACTGGGTTGGCCAAAGTGCACTGTGCTTCGCAGCGAATTTTATCTTGTGTGTGCATCGACTGCGATTATGCCTGCTACCCCCTTGCGGGACGCCTGCGGGCGATTTTTAAAATCAAAAGGCCCTTCTCAGGGCCAACCCAAAGGCCCTTCTCAGGGCCAACCCAAAGGCCCTTCTCAGGGCCAACCAAAAGGCCCTTCTCAGGGCCACCCCGACGCTCCGGCGTCAGAAGCTAGCCGCGCGCCGTCTGCGGCTAGCTACTTCGGAGGGGCCGAGTCGTCAGACAGCGACTCGGTTGCTGGAGTGTCGGACGCGAGTGGCTCGCGGTCGCGGAAGCGGGTCTTCCAGAGTCGTGGGTCCGAGAGTTCCTCGGCTTCGGGGTCCAAGCCGTTGTCGAAGGCAAAAAAGCCGACGACGACGGCCGCGGATACCCACGTCGTTGGGCTCGCGGACGCCCAGCGCCAGGTTGACCTGGCCCGCAAGGTGCAGCTCCAGCAAGAGCTGGAGGAGCGGGTTGCCGCCAAAGAGAAGCGTGCGTGCGTCGCCCGGGCCAAGTCCGGGTACGGTGCGTCCCGGGTTCTGTACGCGAACCACTCTTTGGCGGAACTGGAGAGGATGGCGGAGGAGGACGAGGAGGAGATCGTCGAGGTCGCCTCTAAGTCCTCCAACCTTAAGGGCACGTTCCAGAAGGCCCTGAAATGTCGGGCCGCGAGCATGCGCGGTGTCGTCGCTGAACTGATTCAGCGGACGGCCACCGACGAGACGCGGCAACTGCAGGCGAGGGTGGATCGCCTGCAGTCGGAGGTCAGCCAGCTTCATCTGAAGCTGGCTGAAGCCACGGCCCGGCCACAACAGGCTGGGGCGAGCCCTGTGGCAGAGAGCGCTGCCTCGGCCCGGCCACAACAGGCTAAGGCGAGCCCTGTGGCAGAGGGCGCTGCCTCGGCCCGGCCACAACAGGCCAAGGCGAGGCCTGCAGCAGAGGGCCCCTCCTCCAACCTTGAGGATATCATCCGCAAGGTAGTAATGGAGGAGAGGGCCTTCACAAGAGCCTGCTTCGCAGGGATTGAGGACCGGCTCCTGCCGGAGAAGCGCCTCCGACCGCCGCTCGCGGCGGATAAGAGGCGGTCTGAGCCGGGGCCGTCCTCAACCCAGGCGGAGGAGAGGCGGTCTGAGCCGGGGCCGTCCTCCTCAACCCAGGCGGAAGATGCCCTTCTGCCTTCGACCACTCCGTCCAACGAGTGGACGAAAGTGGGCCGGAGGGGGAAGGGCAAAGGGAAGGGCAAGAGGTCGGCAGCGGCCGTCCCTGCCGTCCCTGCCGTCTCCGCCACCCCCGCTCCCAGCCGGTCGCAGACGACCGGCAAGGGAAAGGGCAAGGGGAAAGGGAAGGGGAGAGGAAGAAGAGGGCAGTTGGTCCCCCCGAAAACCGCGGCCGTCGTGGTGACGCTCACCGCGGAGGCTGCGGGGCGAGGGGAGACTTACGCCTCCATCTTGGTGCGGGCGCGCGGCAATGCCGATCCCACTCAGCTGGGAATCGGCAGTGTGTCGTGCCGGCGGACGCAGACCGGGGCTCGAATATTCGAGTTCCCGGGGGCCGAGGGCGGCGCCCGTGCTGACCTCTTTGCAGCCAAGCTGCAGGAGGTCATCGCGGACTCTGCCAAGGTGGCCCGGCCAGTCAAGTCGGCGGCCATCGAGGTGACGGAGTTGGATGACTCCGTCACCAAGGAGGAGGTGGTGGCAGCGGTCGCAGCGGTGGGGGGCTGTGCCGCAGCGGCGGTCCAAGGCCGGGACATAAGGCCCGGCCGCGGCGGAATGGGCACAATCCGCCTCGAGTGCCCAATCGCAGCTGCCAAAGCCGTCCTTGCGAAAGGACGGCTTCAAGTCGGGTTCAGCTCGGGCGCAGTCCGGGCGCTCGAGGACCAGCCGCTGCGGTGTTTCCGGTGCTTCGGCATCGGCCACACCCGGCCCCTGTGTCCGTCCAAAGTGGACCGGTCGGACACTTGTTACCGGTGCGGCAAGGAGGGCCACAAAGCCGCCTCCTGCCAGGCCGCCACGCCGCACTGCGCGGTGTGTGCCGCCAGTGGCCGCCAGGCAGGCCACGTCATGAAGGGGGGGAAGTGCAATCCCCCCCGTAAGCGTGGCAAAGCGCAGGCGCCGACCGGGCCTGCGCCTGCTGCTACTGTTGCCGCAAATACCGCCGTTCCTGCGGCGGCTGCGGAGGAGGGTGCGATGTCCGACTGATGGGGGTCGAGCATCGCATCCTTCAGGCGAACGCCAACCACTGCAGGACAGCCCAGGATCTGCTGATGCAGACCATGGCTGAGTGGTTGGTGGACTTGGCGGTGGTCGCCGAACCCTACTCGGTCCCTGGCCGTTGGCTGGGCGACCGGGACGGCCTGGTGGCGTTGGTGGCGCGGTCTTCCACGGACTCCCCTCCCCTCTCGCTCTTAGAGAGGGGACCGGGATACGTGGCCGCCGCGTGGGGAGAGATAGGGATAGTGGGGGTGTATTTCTCCCCAAACCGCCCTCTCTCGGACTTTGAGGATTTCCTCGAGGTCCTCACTGCTGTCGTAGGGAGGGCGGCGCCACGCCAGGTCGTGGTGCTCGGCGACCTAAACGCCAAGTCGGTGGCCTGGGGCAACCCGGCCGCAGGCTGCAACGTCCGGGGACGCGCCGTCGAGTTTTGGGCGGCCTCGAGCGGTGTGTCCCTCCTCAACAGGGGGGCGGTCCACACGTGTGTGCGGCGACAGGGCGGGTCGGTGGTGGACGTGTCGTTTGCCACCCCCGCGCTGGCCGCCCGCGTCGTGAACTGGCGGGTGGAGCTGGTGGAGACCTTGTCGGACCACCGTTATGTGCGGTTCGACATCTCCACACAGCGGGGAGGGGGGACGGCCCGCGCTGGGCAATCTCCCTTCCCGCGGTGGGCACTCACCCGCCTGGACCGGGAGGCAGCCAGGGAGGCCGCCTTCCTCCAGGACTGGCTGTCGCCTCCCCCTGTCGAGGAGGTCCCGGACGTTGACGCCGCAGCGGTCCGGCTACGAGGGTCCTTGACCGAGGTGTGCAACTCCAGCATGCCTCGGTCTCGCCGTCCGCCTCCACGTCGTGCCGTGTACTGGTGGACGGAGGAGCTGGCGGGGCTCCGGGCCACCTGCGTGGCGGCCAGAAGGGCCTACGCGCGTAGCCGACGGCGCAGCGCCCAGAACCGAGTCCGGGCAGAGGAGGACCGCCTGTACGCCTCTTACCGAGAGGCTACGGCGGCCCTCAAGTCTGCAATGGGCGCTGCGCAGGACTCGGCGAGGGCCGAGATGCTGGAGGGTCTCGACAGGGACCCCTATGGGAGACCATATAAGGCGGCGCGGAATCAGCTCCGCCCCTATGGTCCCCCACTGTCGGAGACCCTCGAGCCGGCATTGTTGGATGGGGTGGTCCGGTCCCTGTTTCCACGCAGGACCGACTTCGCCCCACCAACAATGGATCCCCCGCAAGGGGCGGCTCCACCGGAGGCGGAGGTCCCCCCGGTGACGGCGGCGGAATTCTACGCGGGGGTGTTGAGCCTCCGCGCGAAGAAGACCGCCCCCGGTCCGGACGGCGTCCCTGCACGGGTGGTGGCGATTGCCGCCTCCCAAATGGAGGACAGGTTTCGGGACCTCTTCAGCGCGTGTTTTACGGCTGGGAGGTTCCCGAAACTCTGGAAGGAGGGGCAATTGTGCCTCCTCCGGAAGGAGGGACGCCCGGTGGACTCCCCCTCGGCATACCGGCCCATCGTTCTGCTCGATGAGGTCGGTAAATTGTTCGAGGGGATTGTCGCCTCCCGGCTGGATAGCCATTTGCGGGGGATAGGCCCGGATCTGTCGGACGCCCAGTTCGGTTTCCGTCGTGGGCGTTCGACGATCGACGCGCTGGCCCTCCTCAAGGGCCAGGTGAAGGAGGCGGTGGAGGCGGGGGACGGAGTGCTGGCGGTGTCGTTCGACATTGCCAACGCCTTCAACTCCGTCCCCCACTCGACGATATTGGAGGCGCTCCGGTACCACGGAGTGCCCCAATACCTGCGGAGCCTCCTGGCCAGCTACTTGGAGGGCCGAGAGGTCCTCCTAGTGGACAAGACGGCCACCGTGAGGCGGTACGGCGCAGAGTCCGGTGTTCCGCAGGGGTCGGTCCTGGGGCCCCCCTTGTGGAACATCGGATTCGACTGGCTCCTGCGGGGAGTCCTCCTCCCGGGCACGAGTGTCATCTGCTACGCGGATGACACTCTGCTCACTGCCCGGGGGAGGAACTTTGCCGACGCGGCCATTCTGGCCTCGGCTGGCGGGTCCTTGGTGGCAGAAAGGATCCGCCGCCTGGGATTGAGGGTGGCGCTGCATAAAACGGAGGCCGTGTTCTTCCGCGGTCCCCGGCAGCGCTGCCCTGCCGACGCCCACATCATCGTGGAGGGCGTCCGTATAGGGGTCCAGCCTCAGATGAAATATCTGGGGCTGGTGCTGGACGACAGGTGGCGTTTCGGCCCGCACTTCAGCGGGCTGTCGACGCGCCTGTTGAAGGCCGCGGGCGCCCTCTCGTGGCTCCTCCCGAACCTGGGGGGGCCCAAGGCGAAATGCCGGCGCCTCTATGCCGGCATTTTGCGGAGCATGGCCCTTTACGGGGCTCCCATCTGGGCGGACTCCCTCCATAGGAGGGAGAATGCTACCGCCATCCGCAGGCCCCAGCGGGCCATTGCACAGCGGGTGGCGAGGGCTTACCGCTCAGTGGGCTTTTCGGCGGCGTGCGCTCTGGCCGGCACCCCGCCTTGGGAGTTGGAGGCATGGGTGCTCGCCAGGGTGTACGAGTGGACGGCGCGCCGAAAGGCGCTCGGGGAGCGCCCCATGGGCGAAGAGCGGGAGGCGGTGCGGCGAGAGGCGAGGGACGCCATCGTCCTCCATTGGTCGGAGGACCTCGCCAGCGCCGCCTTTGGCCGCCGGACGTTGGACGCGCTCGGTCCGGTCCTGCGGGGCTGGCTCGAGCGGTCCCACGGTTTCCTCTCTTTCCGTCTGGTGCAGGTGTTATCCGGGCATGGTTGCTTCGGATCGTACCTGCACCGGATCGGGAGGGAGGAAACCCCGGCGTGCCACGACTGCGGCGCGGCGGAGGACACGGCGCAGCACACCCTTGAGGTGTGCCCCGCGTGGTCCGAGCTGCGCCGCGGTCTGACCGCGGTGGTCGGACCGGACCTCTCGCTTCCTGGCGTGGTGGACGCCATGCTGGGGAGCGAGGAGGCCTGGTCAGCGGTGGCCTCCTTTTGCGAGGACGTAATCTCGCAAAAGGAGGCAGCGGAGCGCGCGCGGGAGGACGATCCTCTCGCTGCGGCGCTCCGCAGACGAAGACGGGGGAGAAGGCGTCGTGCCCTCCCTCCTAATGGTGACGGGCGGGCGGCAGGCACGGGGGTGCCTTCGCCCGCATTGCACCCGTCACCTTCGTCGGTCATTCCCGACCCCCCACACCCGTGAGGGTGTGAGGGGTCTGCCTTTCAATCGTCGGCGGAGGACTGGAAGTAAAGGCTGTGCCGGTTTCCCAGTCCCCCGCCACTCTGACGAAGCGGGAATGCGCTGGGTCGTTTTAGTGGGTATACCGGGTACGCCCGGGGAGTCCCACATACCCCTCCCGTCCCCCGACGGGAGGGTATGCGTAATGCATTTTTTCCCAGCGTTAACAAAAAAAAAAAAAAAAAAAAAAGGTTAGGTTAGGTTGGGGTGCTAGGTCAGAAAACCTCCTAGGGGGCCCAGTGGCTGCCGGTCCTTCTCGATACGTCTGGAGGGAACAGCAGCTGCTGTGGACGGTGCACCCTGGGCGCGGCAGTATCAGTCCCCGATAAATGGGAAGACATTCTTATTCCTCGGGGAACGTTACTGTCGTGGCCAATATTCTGACACGGTGGGGCGACTCCACGCGGCCCTCTGGTTCGCAGAGGGCGCAGTGGAGGAGCCAGGGCGGGCTCGGTGTGCCGCCGGGCGTTGGGCGCGCTCGGTCCGGTCTTGCGGAGTGCTGGCTCGGGCGCGCCCGGCGTCCGGCGGCGCACTGGGCCCGCCGGTGGTAGGACCGGACCTCTCGCTTCCCGGCGTGGTTGAGCGCCATGCTGGGGTTTGGGGAGGTCTGGTCAGCGGTCGCCTCCTTTTGCGAGTTCGCTCGCAAAGGGAGGAGGCGGAGCGCGCGCGGGGGGGGTGACCCTCTCGTTGCGCCGCTCCGCAGCGGAGGAGCCGGGGCGGGCTCGGTGTGCCGCCGGGCGTTGGGCGCGCTCGGTCCGGTCTTACGGGGCCGGTCCGGGCGCGTCCGGCTTCCGGTGGCGCACCGAGCCCGCCGGTGGTCGGACCGGGCCCTCGCTTCCCGGTGTGGTCGACGCCGTGCTGGGGGGCGGGGAGGCCTGGTCAGCGGTAGCCTCCTTTTGCGAGTTCGCTCGCAAAGGGAGGAGGCGGAGCGCGCGCGGGGGGGGCGACCCTCTCGCTGCGCCGCTCCGCAGCGGAAGGGGGAGAAGGCTTCGTGCCCTCCCTCCTCATGGTGACGGCGGGCGGCAGGCACGGGGGTGCCTTCGCCCGCATTGCACCCGTCACCTTAGCGGGTCATTCCGGCCCCCCACACCCGCGAGGGTGTGAGGGGTCGCCTTGCGGGGCAATCGTCGGCGGAGGACTGGTCGTTAAGGCTATGCCGGTTTCCCAGTCCCCCGCCACTATGACGAAGCGGGAATGCGCTGGGTCGTTTTAGTGGGTATACCGGGTTTGGTTCGCCCGGGGAGTCCCACATACCCCTTCCGTCCCCCGACGGGAGGGTATGCGTAATGCATTTTTTCCCAGCGTCAACAAAAAAAAAAAAAAAAAGGTTAGGTTGGGGGGGGGTGCTAGGTCAGAAAACCTCCTAGGGGGCCCAGTGGCTGCCGGTCCTTCTCGATACGTCTGGAGGGAACAGCAGCTGCTGTGGACGGTGCACCCTGGGCGCGGCAGTATCCGTCCCCGATGAATGGGAAGAGATTCTTATTCCTCGGGGAACGTTACTGTCGTGGCCAATATTCTGACACGGTGGGGCGACTCCACGCGGCCCTCTGGGACGCAGAGGGCGCAGTGGAGGAGCCAGGGTGGGCTCGGTGTGCCGCCGGGCGTTGGGCGCGCTCGGTCCGGTCTTGTGGAGGGCTGGGCCGGGCGCGTCCGGCTTCCGGCGGCGCACCGAGCCCGCCGGTGGGTGGACCGGGCCCTCGCTTCCCGGCATGGTCGACGCCGTGCTGGGGGGCGGGGAGGCCTGGTCAGCGGTAGCCTCCTTTTGCGAGTTCGCTCGCAAAGGGAGGAGGCGGAGCGCGCGCGGGGGGGGCGACCCTCTCGTTGCGCCGCTCCGCAGCGGAGGAGCCGGGGCGGGCTCGGTGTGCCGTCGGGCGTTGGGCGCGCTCGGTCCGGTCTTACGGGGCCGGTCCGGGCGCGTCCGGCTTCCGGTGGCGCACCGAGCCCGCCGGTGGTCGGACCGGGCCCTCGCTTCCCGGCGTGGTCGACGCCGTGCTGGGGGGCGGGGAGGCCTGGTCAGCGGTCGCCTCCTTTTGCGAGTTCGCTCGCAAAGGGAGGAGGCGGAGCGTGCGCGGGGGGGCGATCCTCTCGTTGCGACGCTCCGCAGCGGAGGAGCCGGGGCGGGCTCGGTGTGCCGCCGGGCGTTGGACGCGTCCGGCGTCCGGCGGCGCACTGGGCCCGCCGGTGGTAGGACCGGACCTCTCGCTTCACGGCGTGGTTGAGCGCCACGCTGGGGGGCGGGTCGGCCTGGTCAGCGGTCGCCTCCTTTTGTGAGTTCGTCTCGCAAAGGGAGGAGGCGGGGCGCGCGCGGGGGGGCGATCCCCTCGCTGCGCCGCTCCGCAGCGGAAGGGGGAGAGGGCGTTGTGCCCTCCCTCCTCACGGTGACGGCGGGCGGCAGGCACGGGGGTGCCTTCGCCCGCATTGCACTCGTCACCTTTGCGGTCATTCCGGCCCCCCACACTCGTAAGGGTGTGAGGGGTTGTCTTGCGGGGCAATCGTCGGCGGAGGACTGGACGTAAAGGCTTTGCCGGTTTCCCAGTCCCCCGCCACTATGACGAAGCGGGAATGCGCTGGGTCGTTTTAGTGGGTATACCGGGTCCGCCCGGGGAGTCCCACATACCCCTCCTGTCCCCCGATGGGAGGGTATGCGTAATGCATTTTTTCCCAGCGTCAACAAAAAAAAAAAAAAAAAAAAAAGGTTAGGTTGGGGGGCCCGAGCACCGCCTGTAGGCGGTTGTACGTAGGGATCGTGCGATCGATGGCCCTCTATGGGGCCCCGATATGGGCGACGGACCTGACGGCCCGCACTATCGCCGTTCTGCGAAGACCGCAGAGAGCGATGGCCGTCAGGGTCGTACGGGGATATCGCACGATCTCCTACGAGGCGGCTTGCGTACTGGCCGGATCCCCACCGTGGGACCTGGAGGCGAAGACCCTCGCGACGCTGTACCAGTGGCGCGAGGGGGCCAATCGTCGGGGCGAGAGACTGGTGGAGCGACAGATAACGCAGTACCGGTCTCAGCTCCGACAGGTCATGGTGGCGGAATGGCGGGGGAGGCTAGAGCTCCCTACCGCCGGCCTCGACACAATCGAGGCGATCCGGCCAGTACTCGACGACTGGCTCGGGAGGAAGCACGGCTCCCTGACGTTTCGGGCGACGCAGGTGCTCTCGGGGCACGGCTGCTTCGGGAAGTACCTGTGTCGCCTGAGCAGGGAGCCGGACGCCCGGTGCCATCACTGCGTCCACTGTCCGGAGGACACGGCGCGGCATACGCTGGCCGAGTGCGCCGCGTGGGATGAGCCGCGCCGTGCCCTCGTCGCAGAGGTAGGAGGAGACCTGTCGCTGCCGACCGTCGTTCGCTCTATGGTTGGCAGCGCAGAGTCCTGGGACGCAGTGATTTCCTTCTGCGAAGCCGTCATGTCGCAGAAGGAAGCTGCGGAGAGGGAGAGGGAGATGACTAGCTCCCGCCCATCCCGCAGCAGACGCACCGGGCGTCGGCAGAGGGCGGATAACGCCCTCTTCCGGCCCCCCTAAATTGGTCCAGGGGCGACGGATTCGGGGACATCCGTCGCCCCCCATCGCAATGGACCCGAGACGGCGGCGCGTAGTGTTCCACGCGCGCCTCTCTTAGACGTAACGGGGGGAGTCTCACACCTCACTCCCCCCCGAGACGAGGCCCGCAGGTCGAGCGGGCCGGCACTAGTCCGGGGCAGCGGAAGTCGCATCAGATCCCGTTGCCCCCCTACGCAAGTGTGCGAGGGAACACCGGTGTGGTTTTAGTCAGTAGGAGTCTGACAGACCCCTCCGCTCTCCCCAGGGCGGAGGACATCCATCGAGGAACAAGGACATCGAGGATTTTTATTAAAGGCTTTGCCGGTTTCCCAGTCCCCCGCCACTATGACGAAGCGGGAATGCGCTGGGTCGTTTTAGTGGGTATACCGGGTCTGGTTCGCCCGGGGAGTCCCACATACCCCTTCCGTCCCCCGACGGGAGGGTATGCGTAATGCATTTTTTCCCAGCGTCAACAAAAAAAAAAAAAAAAAAGGTTAGGTTGGGGTGTCCGGACGGCGTCCCTGCACGGGTGGTGGCGATTGCCGCCTCCCAAATGGAGGACAGGTTTCGGGACCTCTTCAGCGCGTGTTTTACGGCTGGGAGGTTCCCGAAACTCTGGAAGGAGGGGCAATTGTGCCTCCTCCGGAAGGAGGGACGCCCGGTGGACTCCCCCTCGGCATACCGGCCCATCGTTCTGCTCGATGAGGTCGGTAAATTGTTCGAGGGGATTGTCGCCTCCCGGCTGGATAGTCATTTGCGGGGGATCGGCCCGGATCTGTCGGACGCCCAGTTCGGTTTCCGTCGTGGGCGTTCGACGATCGACGCGCTGGCCCTCCTCAAGGGCCAGGTGAAGGAGGCGGTGGAGGCGGGGGACGGAGTGCTGGCGGTGTCGTTCGACATTGCCAACGCCTTCAACTCCGTCCCCCACTCGACGATATTGGAGGCGCTCCGGTACCACGGAGTGCCCCAATACCTGCGGAGCCTCCTGGCCAGCTACTTGGAGGGCCGAGAGGTCCTCCTAGTGGACAAGACGGCCACCGTGAGGCGGTACGGCGCAGAGTCCGGTGTTCCGCAGGGGTCGGTCCTGGGGCCCCCCTTGTGGAACATCGGATTCGACTGGCTCCTGCGGGGAGTCCTCCTCCCGGGCACGAGTGTCATCTGCTACGCGGATGACACTCTGCTCACTGCCCGGGGGAGGAACTTTGCCGACGCGGCCATTCTGGCCTCGGCTGGCGGGTCCTTGGTGGCAGAAAGGATCCGCCGCCTGGGATTGAGGGTGGCGCTGCATAAAACGGAGGCCGTGTTCTTCCGCGGTCCCCGGCAGCGCTGCCCTGCCGACGCCCACATCGTCGTGGAGGGCGTCCGTATAGGGGTCCAGCCTCAGATGAAATATCTGGGGCTGGTGCTGGACGACAGGTGGCGTTTCGGCCCGCACTTCAGCGGGCTGTCGACGCGCCTGTTGAAGGCCGCGGGCGCCCTCTCGTGGCTCCTCCCGAACCTGGGGGGGCCCAAGGCGAAATGCCGGCGCCTCTATGCCGGCATTTTGCGGAGCATGGCCCTTTACGGGGCTCCCATCTGGGCGGACTCCCTCCATAGGAGGGAGAATGCTACCGCCATCCGCAGGCCCCAGCGGGCCATTGCACAGCGGGTGGCGAGGGCTTACCGCTCAGTGGGCTTTTCGGCGGCGTGCGCTCTGGCCGGCACCCCGCCTTGGGAGTTGGAGGCATGGGTGCTCGCCAGAGTGTACGAGTGGACGGCGCGCCGAAAGGCGCTCGGGGAGCGCCCCATGGGCGAAGAGCGGGAGGCGGTGCGGCGAGAGGCGAGAGACGCCATCGTCCTCCATTGGTCGGAGGACCTCGCCAGCGCCGCCTTTGGCCGTCGGACGTTGGACGCGCTCGGTCCGGTCCTGCGGGGCTGGCTCGAGCGGTCCCACGGTTTCCTCTCTTTCCGTCTGGTGCAGGTGTTATCCGGGCATGGTTGCTTCGGATCGTACCTGCACCGGATCGGGAGGGAGGAAACCCCGGCGTGCCACGACTGCGGCGCGGCGGAGGACACGGCGCAGCACACCCTCGAGGTGTGCCCGGCGTGGTCCGAGCTGCGCCGCGGTCTGACCGCGGTGGTCGGACCGGACCTCTCGCTTCCTGGCGTGGTGGACGCCATGCTGGGGAGCGAGGAGGCCTGGTCAGCGGTGGCCTCCTTCTGCGAGGACGTAATCTCGCAAAAGGAGGCAGCGGAGCGCGCGCGGGAGGACGATCCTCTCGCTGCGGCGCTCCGCAGACGAAGACGGGGGAGAAGGCGTCGTGCCCTCCCTCCTAATGGTGACGGGCGGGCGGCAGGCACGGGGGTGCCTTCGCCCGCATTGCACCCGTCACCTTCGTCGATCATTCCCGACCCCCCACACCCGTGAGGGTGTGAGGGGTCTGTGCCTTTCAATCGTCGGCGGAGGACTGGAAGTAAAGGCTGTGCCGGTTTCCCAGTCCCCCGCCACTGTGACGAAGCGGGAATGCGCTGGGTCGTTTTAGTGGGTATACCGGGTCCGCCCGGGGAGTCTCACATACCCCTCCTGTCCCCCGACGGGAGGGTATGCGTAATGCATTTTTTCCCAGCGTCAACAAAAAAAAAAAAAAAAAAAAAAAAAAAGGTTAGGTTGGGGTGGGGGACCACCCCACAGTGCTTGCGTCCTCGTCGCGTCCCCCGGAAACAACCCAGTTCTGACCACCGTAACGGAGTGGCAGACTGGGTTGGCCAAAGTGCACTGTGCTTCGCAGCGAATTTTATCTTGTGTGTGCATCGACTGCGATTATGCCTGCTACCCCCTTGCGGGACGCCTGCGGGCGATTTTTAAAATCAAAAGGCCCTTCTCAGGGCCAACCCAAAGGCCCTTCTCAGGGCCAACCAAAAGGCCCTTCTCAGGGCCACCCCGACGCACCAGCGTCAGAAGCTAGCCGCGCGCCGTCTGCGGCTAGCTACTTCGGAGGGGCCGAGTCGTCTGACAGCGACTCGGTTGCTGGAGTGTCGGACGCGAGTGGCTCGCGGTCGCGGAAGCGGGTCTTCCAGAGTCGTGGGTCCGAGAGTTCCTCGGCTTCGGGGTCCAAGCCGTTGTCGAAGGCAAAAAAGCCGACGGCGACGGCCGCGGATACCCACGTCGTTGGGCTCGCGGACGCCCAGCGCCAGGTTGACCTGGCCCGCAAGGTGCAGCTCCAGCAAGAGCTGGAGGAGCGGGTTGCCGCCAAAGAGAAGCGTGCGTGCGTCGCCCGGGCCAAGTCCGGGTACGGTGCGTCCCGGGTTCTGTACGCGAACCACTCTTTGGCGGAACTGGAAAGGATGGCGGAGGAGGACGAGGAGGAGATCGTTGAGGTCGCCTCTAAGTCCTCCAACCTGAAGGGCACCTTCCAGAAGGCCCTCAAATGTCGGGCCGCGAGCATGCGCGGTGTCGTCGCTGAATTGATTCAGCGGACGGCCACCGACGAGACGCGGCAACTGCAGGCGAGGGTGGATCGCCTGCAGTCGGAGGTCAGCCAGCTTCATCTGAAGCTGGCTGAAGCCACAGCCCGGCCACAACAGGCTACGGCGAGCCCTGTGGCAGAGAGCGCTGCCTCGGCCCGGCCACAACAGGCCAAGGCGAGCCCTGTGGCAGAGGGCGCTGCCTCGACCCGGCCGCAACAGGCCAAGGCGAGACCTGCAGCAGAGGGCCCCTCCTCCAACCTTGAGGATATCATCCGCAAGGTAGTAATGGAGGAGAGGGCCTTTACGAGAGCCTGCTTTGCAGGGATAGAGGACCGGCTCCTGCCGGAGAAGCGCCTCCGACCGCCGCTTGCGGCGGATAAGAGGCGGTCTGAGCCGGGGCCGTCCTCTACCCAGGCGGATGAGAGACGGTCTGAGCCGGGGCCGTCCTCAATCCAGGCGGAAGATGCCCTTCTGCCTTCGACCACTCCGTCCAACGAGTGGACGAAAGTGGGCCGGAGGGGGAAGGGCAAAGGGAAGGGCAAGAGGTCGGCAGCGGCCGTCCCTGCCGTCCCTGCCGTCTCCGCCACCCCCGCTCCCAGCCGGTCGCAGACGACCGGCAAGGGAAAGGGCAAGGGGAAAGGGAAGGGGAGAGGAAGAAGGGGGCAGTTGGTCCCCCCTAAAACCGCAGCCGTCGTGGTGACGCTCACCGCGGAGGCTGCGGGGCGGGGGGAGACTTACGCCTCCATCTTGGTGCGGGCGCGCGGCAATGCCGATCCCACTCAGCTGGGAATCGGCAGTGTGTCGTGCCGGCGGACGCAGACCGGGGCTCGAATTTTCGAGTTCCCGGGGGCCGAGGGCGGCGCCCGCGCTGACCTCTTTGCAGCCAAGCTGCAGGAGGTCATCGCGGACTCTGCCAAGGTGGCCCGGCCGGTCAAGTTGGCGGCCATCGAAGTGACGGAGCTGGATGACTCCGTCACCAAGGAGGAGGTGGTGGCGGCGGTCGCAGCGGTGGGGGGCTGTGCCGCAGCGGCGGTCCAAGGCCGGGAAATAAGGCCCGGCCGCGGCGGAATGGGCACAATCCGCCTCGGGTGCCCAATCGCAGCTGCCAAAGCCGTCCTTGCAAAAGGACGGCTTCAAGTGGGCTTCAGCTCGGGTGCAGTTAGGGCACTCGAGGACCAGCCGCTGCGGTGTTTCCGGTGCTTCGGCATCGGACACACCCGGCCCCTGTGTCCGTCCAAGGTTGACAGGACGGACACATGCTACCGCTGCGGCAAGGAGGGCCACAAAGTCGCCACCTGCCAGGCCGCCACGCCGCACTGCGCGGTGTGTGCTGCCAGTGGCCGCCGGGCAGGCCACGTCATGAAGGGGGGGAAGTGCAATCCCCCCCGTAAGCGTGGCAAAGCGCAGGCGCCGACCGGGCCTGCGCCTGCTGCTGCCGCTAACACCGCCGTTCCTGCGGCGGCTGCGGAGGAGGGTGCGATGTCCGACTGATGGCCAGGGTCGAACATCGCATCCTTCAGGCGAACGCCAACCACTGCAGGACAGCCCAAGATCTGCTGATGCAGACCATGGCTGAGTGGTTGGTGGACTTGGCGGTGGTCGCCGAACCCTACTCGGTCCCTGGCCGTTGGCTGGGCGACCGGGACGGCTTGGTGGCGTTGGTGACGCGGTCTTCCACGGACTCCCCTCCCCTCTCGCTCTTAGAGAGGGGACCGGGATACGTGGCCGCCGCGTGGGGAGAGATAGGGATAGTGGGGGTGTATTTCTCCCCAAACCGCCCTCTCTCGGACTTTGAGGATTTCCTCGAGATCCTCACTGCTGTCGTAGGGAGGGCGGCACCACGCCAGGTCGTGGTGCTCGGCGACCTAAACGCCAAGTCGGTGGCCTGGGGCAACCCGGCCGCGGGTTGCAACGTCCGGGGACGCGCCGTCGAGTTTTGGGCGGCCTCGAGCGGTGTGTCCCTCCTCAACAGGGGGGCGGTCCACACGTGTGTGCGGCAACAGGGCGGGTCGGTGGTGGACGTGTCGTTTGCCACCCCCGCGCTAGCCGCCCGCGTCGTGAACTGGCGGGTGGAGCTGGTGGAGACTTTGTCGGACCACCGTTACGTGCGGTTCGACATCTCCACACAGCGGGGAGGGGGGACGGCCCGCGCTGGGCAATCTCCCTTCCCGCGGTGGGCACTCACCCGCCTGGACCGGGAGGCAGCCAGGGAGGCCGCCTTCCTCCAGGACTGGCTGTCGCCTCCCCCTGTCGAGGAGGTCCCGGACGTTGACGCCGCAGCGGTCCGGCTACGAGGGTCCTTGACCGAGGTGTGCAACTCCAGCATGCCTCGGTCTCGCCGTCCGCCTCCACGTCGTGCCGTGTACTGGTGGACGGAGGAGCTGGCGGGGCTCCGGGCCACCTGCGTGGCGGCCAGAAGGGCCTACGCGCGTAGCCGACGGCGCAGCGCCCAGAACCGAGTCCGGGCAGAGGAGGACCGCCTGTACGCCTCTTACCGAGAGGCTACGGCGGCCCTCAAGTCTGCAATGGGCGCTGCGCAGGACTCGGCGAGGGCCGAGATGCTGGAGGGTCTCGACAGGGACCCCTATGGGAGACCATATAAGGCGGCGCGGAATCAGCTCCGCCCCTATGGTCCCCCACTGTCGGAGACCCTCGAGCCGGCATTGTTGGATGGGGTGGTCCGGTCCCTGTTTCCACGCAGGACCGACTTCGCCCCACCAACAATGGATCCCCCGCAAGGGGCGGCTCCACCGGAGGCGGAGGTCCCCCCGGTGACGGCGGCGGAATTCTACGCGGGGGTGTTTAGCCTCCGCGCGAAGAAGACCGCCCCCGGTCCGGACGGCGTCCCTGCACGGGTGGTGGCGATTGCCGCCTCCCAAATGGAGGACAGGTTTCGGGACCTCTTCAGCGCGTGTTTTACGGCTGGGAGGTTCCCGAAACTCTGGAAGGAGGGGCAATTGTGCCTCCTCCGGAAGGAGGGACGCCCGGTGGACTCCCCCTCGGCATACCGGCCCATCGTTCTGCTCGATGAGGTCGGTAAATTGTTCGAGGGGATTGTCGCCTCCCGGCTGGATAGTCATTTGCGGGGGATCGGCCCGGATCTGTCGGACGCCCAGTTCGGTTTCCGTCGTGGGCGTTCGACGATCGACGCGCTGGCCCTCCTCAAGGGCCAGGTGAAGGAGGCGGTGGAGGCGGGGGACGGAGTGCTGGCGGTGTCGTTCGACATTGCCAACGCCTTCAACTCCGTCCCCCACTCGACGATATTGGAGGCGCTCCGGTACCACGGAGTGCCCCAATACCTGCGGAGCCTCCTGGCCAGCTACTTGGAGGGCCGAGAGGTCCTCCTAGTGGACAAGACGGCCACCGTGAGGCGGTACGGCGCAGAGTCCGGTGTTCCGCAGGGGTCGGTCCTGGGGCCCCCCTTGTGGAACATCGGATTCGACTGGCTCCTGCGGGGAGTCCTCCTCCCGGGCACGAGTGTCATCTGCTACGCGGATGACACTCTGCTCACTGCCCGGGGGAGGAACTTTGCCGACGCGGCCATTCTGGCCTCGGCTGGCGGGTCCTTGGTGGCAGAAAGGATCCGCCGCCTGGGATTGAGGGTGGCGCTGCATAAAACGGAGGCCGTGTTCTTCCGCGGTCCCCGGCAGCGCTGCCCTGCCGATGCCCACATCGTCGTGGAGGGCGTCCGTATAGGGGTCCAGCCTCAGATGAAATATCTGGGGCTGGTGCTGGACGACAGGTGGCGTTTCGGCCCGCACTTCAGCGGGCTGTCGACGCGCCTGTTGAAGGCCGCGGGCGCCCTCTCGTGGCTCCTCCCGAACCTGGGGGGGCCCAAGGCGAAATGCCGGCGCCTCTATGCCGGCATTTTGCGGAGCATGGCCCTTTACGGGGCTCCCATCTGGGCGGACTCCCTCCATAGGAGGGAGAATGCTACCGCCATCCGCAGGCCCCAGCGGGCCATTGCACAGCGGGTGGCGAGGGCTTACCGCTCAGTGGGCTTTTCGGCGGCGTGCGCTCTGGCCGGCACCCCGCCTTGGGAGTTGGAGGCATGGGTGCTCGCCAGAGTGTACGAGTGGACGGCGCGCCGAAAGGCGCTCGGGGAGCGCCCCATGGGCGAAGAGCGGGAGGCGGTGCGGCGAGAGGCGAGAGACGCCATCGTCCTCCATTGGTCGGAGGACCTCGCCAGCGCCGCCTTTGGCCGTCGGACGTTGGACGCGCTCGGTCCGGTCCTGCGGGGCTGGCTCGAGCGGTCCCACGGTTTCCTCTCTTTCCGTCTGGTGCAGGTGTTATCCGGGCATGGTTGCTTCGGATCGTACCTGCACCGGATCGGGAGGGAGGAAACCCCGGCGTGCCACGACTGCGGCGCGGCGGAGGACACGGCGCAGCACACCCTCGAGGTGTGCCCGGCGTGGTCCGAGCTGCGCCGCGGTCTGACCGCGGTGGTCGGACCGGACCTCTCGCTTCCTGGCGTGGTGGACGCCATGCTGGGGAGCGAGGAGGCCTGGTCAGCGGTGGCCTCCTTCTGCGAGGACGTAATCTCGCAAAAGGAGGCAGCGGAGCGCGCGCGGGAGGACGATCCTCTCGCTGCGGCGCTCCGCAGACGAAGACGGGGGAGAAGGCGTCGTGCCCTCCCTCCTAATGGTGACGGGCGGGCGGCAGGCACGGGGGTGCCTTCGCCCGCATTGCACCCGTCACCTTCGTCGGTCATTCCCGACCCCCCACACCCGTGAGGGTGTGAGGGGTCTGTGCCTCTCAATCGTCGGCGGAGGACTGGAAGTAAAGGCTGTGCCGGTTTCCCAGTCCCCCGCCACTGTGACGAAGCGGGAATGCGCTGGGTCGTTTTAGTGGGTATACCGGGTCCGCCCGGGGAGTCCCACATACCCCTCCTGTCCCCCGACGGGAGGGTATGCGTAATGCATTTTTTCCCAGCGTCAACAAAAAAAAAAAAAAAAAAGGTTAGGTTGGGGTGCTAGGTCAGAAAACCTCCTAGGGGGCCCAGTGGCTGCCGGTCCTTCTCGATACGTCTGGAGGGAACAGCAGCTGCTGAGGACGGTGCACCCTGGGCGCGGCAGTATCCGTCCCCGATGAATGGGAAGAGATTCTTATTCCTCGGGGAACGTTACTGTCGTGGCCAATATTCTGACACGGTGGGGTGACTCCACGCGGCCCTCTGGGTCGCAGAGGGCGCAGTGGAGGAGCCAGGGCGGGCTCGGTGTGCCGCCGGGCGTTGGGCGCGCTCGGTCCGGTCTTGTGGAGGGCTGGCTCGGGCGCGTCCGGCGTCCGGCGGCGCACTGGGCCCGCCGGTGGTAGGACCGGACCTCTCGCTTCCCGGCGTGGTTGACGCCACGCTGGGGGGCGGGTCGGCCTGGTCAGCGGTCGCCTCCTTTTGTGAGTTCGTCTCACAAAGGGAGGAGGCGGGGCGCGCGCGGGGGGGCGATCCCCTCGCTGCGCCGCTCCGCAGCGGAAGGGGGAGAGGGCGTTGTGCCCTCCCTCCTCACGGTGACGGCGGGCGGCAGGCACGGGGGTGCCTTCGCCCGCATTGCACTCGTCACCTTTGCGGTGGGGCGACTCCACGCGGCCCTCTGGGTCGCAGAGGGCGCAGTGGAGGAGCCAGGGCGGGCTCGGTGTGCCGCCGGGCGTTGGGCGCGCTCGGTCCGGTCTTACGGGGCCGGTCCGGGCGCGTCCGGCTTCCGGTGGCGCACCGAGCCCGCCGGTGGTCGGACCGGGCCCTCGCTTACCGGCGTGGTCGACGCCGTGCTGGGGGGCGGGGAGGCCTGGTCAGCGGTAGCCTCCTTTTGCGAGTTCGCTCGCAAAGGGAGGAGGCGGAGCGCGCGCGGGGGGGGCGACCCTCTCGCTGCGCCGCTCCGCAGCGGAAGGGGGAGAAGGCTTCGTGCCCTCCCTCCTCATGGTGACGGCGGGCGGCAGGCACGGGGGTGCCTTCGCCCGCATTGCACTCGTCACCTTTGCGGTCATTCCGGCCCCCCACACCCGTGAGGGTGTGAGGGGTTGTCTTGCGGGGCAATCGTCGGCGGAGGACTGTACGTAAAGGCTTTGCCGGTTTCCCAGTCCCCCGCCACTATGACGAAGCGGGAATGCGCTGGGTCGTTTTAGTGGGTATACCGGGTCTGGTTCGCCCGGGGAGTCCCACATACCCCTTCCGTCCCCCGACGGGAGGGTATGCGTAATGCATTTTTTCCCAGCGTCAACAAAAAAAAAAAAAAAAAAAAAAGGTTAGGTTAGGTTAGGTTAGGTTGGGGGACCCCCCACAGAGCATACGTCCACGTCGTGTCCCCTGGAAACAGCCCAGTTCTGACCACCGTAACGGAGTGGCAGACTGGGTCTGGCTAAAGTGCTCTGTGATCTCGAAGCGAATTTTAACTCATTTTAACTGCCTTGTCTCGTCTTCTATGCCGAATACACCCTCGCGGGACGCCTGCGGGCGGTTTTTAAAAACAAAAGGCCCTTCTCAGGGCCAACCCAAAGGCCCTTCTCAGGGCCAACCCAAAGGCCCTTCTCAGGGCCAACCCAAAGGCCCTTCTCAGGGCCACCCAAAAGGCCCTTCTCAGGGCCACCCCGACGCTTCGGCGTCTGAAGTTAGCCGCGCGCCGTCTGCGGCTAGCTATTTTGGAGGGGCCGAGTCGTCTGACAGCGACTCGGTTGTTGGAGTGTCGGACGCGAGTGGCGCTAGGTCGCGGAAGCGCGTTAGGGGGTCCGGGAGTTCCTCGGCTTCGGGGTCCAAACCGTTGTCGAAGGCTAATAAGCCGACGACGACGGCTGCGGACACCCATGTCGTTGGGCTTGCGGACGCCCAACGCCAGTTGGATCTGGCTCGGCGGGCGCACCTCCAGCAAGAGCTGGAGGAGCGGGTTGCCGCGAAGGAGCAACGGGCGCACATTGCCCGGGCCAAGTCCGGGTACGGTGCGTCCCGCATCCTATACGCGGACTACTCCCTAGCCGAGCTGGAGAGAATGGCGGAGGAGGACAAGGAGGAGATATTGGAGGTCGCCTCTAAGTCCTCCAACATTAAGGGGACCTTGCAGAAGGCCCTCAAGTGCCGGGCCGCGAGCATGCGCGGGGTCGTCGCTGAGCTGGTCCAGCGGACGGCCTCCGACGAGACGCGGCAGCTGCAGGCGAGGGTGGATCGCCTGCAGTCGGAGGTCAGCCAGCTTCATCTGAAGCTGGCTGAAGCCACGGCCCGGCCACAACGGGCCGAGGCGAGCCCTGTGGCAGAGGGCGCTGCCTCGGCCCGGCCACAACAGGCCGAGGCGGGACCTGTGGCGGAGGGCGCTGCCTCGGCCCGGCCACGGCAGGCCAAGGCGAGCCCTGAAGCAGAGGGCCCCTCCTCCAACCTTGAGGATATCATCCGAAAGGTGATAATGGAGGAGAGGGCCTTCACAAGAGCCTGCTTCGCAGGGATTGAGGACCGGCTCCTGCCGGAGAAGCGCCTCCGACCGCCGCTTGCGGCGGATAAGAGGCGGTCTGAGCCGGGGCCGTCCTCAACCCAGGCGCATGAGAGGCGGTCTGAGCCGGGGCCGTCCTCCTCCCAAGCGGAAGATGCCCTTCTTCCCTCAACCACCCCGTCCAACGAGTGGACGGAGGTGCGTAAGGGGAAGGGCAAAGGGAAGGGCAAGAGGTCGGCAGCGGCCCTCCCTGCCGTCCCTGCCGTCCCCGCTGCCCCCGCTCCCAGCCGGTCGCAGCCAACCGGCGGGGGAAGGGGTAGGGAGAGCGGCAAAGGGAAGAGCGGGGGAAGGGGGCAGTTGGTCCCCCCTAAAACCGCAGCCGTCGTGGTGACGCTCACCGCGGAGGCTGCGGGGCGAGGGGAGACCTACGCCTCCATTTTGGTGCGGGCGCGTGCCAATGCCGATCCTGCCCAGCTTGGGATCGGCAGTGTGTCGTGCCGGCGGACGCAGGCCGGGGCTCGGATCTTCGAGTTCCCGGGGGCCGAGGGCGGCGCCCGCGCTGACCTCTTTGCAGCTAAGCTGCAGGAGGTCATCGCGGACTCTGCCCGGGTGGCCCGGCCGGTCAAGTCGGCGGCCATCGAGGTGACGGAGTTGGATGACTCCGTCACCAAGGAGGAGGTGGTGGCGGCGGTCGCAGCGGTAGGGGGCTGTGGCGCAGCGGCGGTCCAAGGCCGGGACATAAGGCCCGGCCGCGGCGGAATGGGCACGATCCGCCTCGAGTGCCCAATCGCAGCTGCCAAAGCCGTCCTTGCGAAAGGGCGGCTTCAAGTGGGCTTTAGCTCGGGTGCAGTTAGGGCACTCGAGAACCGGCCTCTGCGGTGTTTCCGGTGCTTCGGCATCGGTCACACCCGGCCCCTGTGTCCGTCCAAGGTTGACAGGACGGACACGTGCTACCGGTGCGGCAAGGAGGGCCACAAAGCCGCCTCCTGCCAGGCTGCCACACCGCACTGCGCGGTGTGTGCCGCCAGTGGCCGCCGGGCAGGCCACGTGATGAAGGGGGGGAAGTGCAATCCCCCCCCTAAGCGTGGCAAAGCGCAGGTGCCGATCGGGCCTGCGCCTGCTGCTGCCGCTAATACCGCCGTTCCTGCGGCGGCTGCGGAGGAGGGTGCGATGTCCGACTAATGGCCAGGGTCGAACATCGCATCCTTCAGGCGAACGCCAACCACTGCAGGACAGCCCAGGATCTGCTGATGCAGACCATGGCTGAGTGGTTGGTGGACTTGGCGGTGGTCGCCGAACCCTACTCGGTCCCTGGCCGTTGGCTGGGCGACCGGGACGGCCTGGTGGCGTTGGTGGCGCGGTCTTCCACGGACTCCCCTCCCCTCTCGCTCTTAGAGAGGGGACCGGGATACGTGGCCGCCGCGTGGGGAGAGATAGGGATAGTGGGGGTGTATTTCTCCCCAAACCGCCCTCTCTCGGACTTTGAGGATTTCCTCGAGATCCTCACTGCTGTCGTAGGGAGGGCGGCACCGCGCCAGGTCGTGGTGCTCGGCGACCTAAACGCCAAGTCGGTGGCCTGGGGCAACCCGGCCGTCGGGTGCAACGTCCGGGGACGCGCCGTCGAGTTTTGGGCGGCCTCGTGCGGTGTGTCCCTCCTCAACAGGGGGGCGGTCCACACGTGTGTGCGGCAACAGGGCGGGTCGGTGGTGGACGTGTCGTTTGCCACCCCCGCGCTGGCCACCCGCGTCGTGAACTGGCGGGTGGAGCTGGTGGAGACCTTGTCGGACCACCGTTATGTGCGGTTCGACATCTCCACACAGCGGGGAGGGGGGACGGCCCGCGCTGGGCAATCTCCCTTCCCGCGGTGGGCGCTCACCCGCCTGGACCGGGAGGCAGCCAAGGAGGCCGCCTTCCTCCAGGACTGGCTGTCGCCTCCCCCTGTCGAGGAGGTCCCGGACGTTGACGCCGCAGCGGTCCGGCTACGGAGGTCCTTGACCGAGGTGTGCCATTCCAGCATGCCTCGGTCTCGCCGTCCGCCTCCCCGTCGTGCCGTTTATTGGTGGACGGAGGAGCTGGCGGGGCTCCGGGCCACCTGCGTGGCGGCCAGAAGGGCCTACGCGCGTAGCCGACGGCGCAGCGCCCAGAACCGAGTCCGGGCAGAGGAGGACCGCCTGTACGCCTCTTACCGAGAGGCTACGGCGGCCCTCAAGTCTGCAATGGGCGCTGCGCAGGACTCGGCGAGGGCCGAGATGCTGGAGGGTCTCGACAGGGACCCCTATGGGAGACCATATAAGGCGGCGCGGAATCAGCTCCGCCCCTATGGTCCCCCACTGTCGGAGACCCTCGAGCCGGCATTGTTGGATGGGGTGGTCCGGTCCCTGTTTCCACGCAGGACCGACTTCGCCCCACCAACAATGGATCCCCCGCAAGGGGCGGCTCCACCGGAGGCGGAGGTACCCCCGGTGACGGAGGCGGAATTCTACGCGGGGGTTCTCAGCCTCCGCGCGAAGAAGACCGCCCCCGGTCCGGACGGCGTCCCTGCACGGGTGGTGGCAATCGCCGCCACCCAAATGGAGGACAGGTTTCGGGACCTCTTCAGCGCGTGTTTTACGGCTGGGAGGTTCCCGAAACTCTGGAAGGAGGGGCAGTTGTGCCTCCTCCGGAAGGAGGGACGCCCGGTGGACTCCCCCTCGGCATACCGGCCCATCGTTCTGCTCGATGAGGTCGGTAAATTGTTCGAGGGGATTGTCGCCGGGAGGCTGGATAGCCACTTGCGGGGGATAGGCCCGGATCTGTCGGACGCCCAGTTCGGTTTCCGTCGTGGGCGTTCGACGATCGACGCGCTGGCCCTTCTCAAGGGCCAGGTGAAGGAGGCGGTGGAGGCGGGGGACGGGGTGCTGGCGGTGTCGTTCGACATTGCCAACGCCTTCAACTCCGTCCCCCACTCGACGATATTGGAGGCGCTCCGGTATCACGGAGTGCCCCAATATCTGCGGAGCCTCCTGGCCGACTACTTGGAGGACCGCGAGGTCCTCCTCGTGGACAAATCGGCCACCGTGAGGCGGTACGGCGCAGAGTCTGGTGTTCCACAGGGGTCGGTCCTGGGGCCCCCCTTGTGGAACATCGGATTCGACTGGCTCCTGCGGGGAGTCCTCCTCCCGGGCACGAGTGTAATCTGCTACGCGGATGACACTCTGCTCACTGCCCGGGGGAGGAACTTTGCCGACGCGGCCATTCTGGCCTCGGCTGGCGGATCCTTGGTGGCAGAAAGGATCCGCCGCCTGGGATTGAGGGTGGCGCTGCACAAAACGGAGGCCGTGTTCTTTCGCGGTCCCCGGCAGCGCTGCCCTGCCGACGCCCACATCGTCGTGGAGGGCGTCCGCATAGAGGTCCAGCCTCAGATGAAATATCTGGGGCTGGTGCTGGACGACAGGTGGCGCTTCGGCCCGCATTTCAGCGGGCTGTCGACGCGCCTGTTGAAGGCCGCGGACGCCCTCTCGTGGCTCCTCCCAAACCTGGGGGGGCCCAAGGCGAAATGCCGGCGCCTCTATGCCGGCATTTTGCGGAGCATGGCCCTATATGGGGCCCCCATTTGGGCGGACTCCCTCCACAGGAGGGAGAATGCCACCGCCATCCGCAGGCCCCAGCGGGCCATTGCACAGCGGGTGGCGAGGGCCTACCGCTCGGTGGGCTTCTCGGCGGCGTGCGCTCTGGCGGGCACCCCGCCATGGGAGTTGGAGGCTTGGGTGCTCGCCAGAGTGTACGAGTGGACGGCGCACCGGAAGGCGCTCGGGGAGCGCCCCGTCGCCGAGGAGCGGGAGGCCGTGCGGCAGGAGGCGAGGGACGCCATCGTCCTCCATTGGACGGACGACCTCGCCAACGCTGCCTTTGGCCGCCGGACGTTGGATGCGCTCGGTCCGGCCCTGCGGGGCTGGCTCGAGCGGTCCCACGGTTTCCTCTCTTTCCGTCTGGTGCAGGTGTTATCCGGGCATGGTTGCTTCGGATCGTACCTGCACCGGATCGGGAGGGAGGAAACCCCGGCGTGCCACGACTGCGGCGCGGCGGAGGACACGGCGCAACACACCCTCGAGGTGTGCCCGGCGTGGTCCGAGCTGCGCCGCGGTCTGACCGCGGTGGTCGGACCGGACCTCTCGCTTCCTGGCGTGGTGGACGCCATGCTGGGGAGCGAGGAGGCCTGGTCAGCGGTGGCCTCCTTTTGCGAGGACGTAATCTCGCAAAAGGAGGCAGCGGAGCGCGCGCGGGAGGACGATCCTCTCGCTGCGGCGCTCCGCAGACGAAGACGGGGGAGAAGGCGTCGTGCCCTCCCTCCTAATGGTGACGGGCGGGCGGCAGGCACGGGGGTGCCTTCGCCCGCATTGCACCCGTCACCTTCGTCGGTCATTCCCGACCCCCCACACCCGTGAGGGTGTGAGGGGTCTGTGCCTTTCAATCGTCGGCGGAGGACTGGAAGTAAAGGCTGTGCCGGTTTCCCAGTCCCCCGCCACTGTGACGAAGCGGGAATGCGCTGGGTCGTTTTAGTGGGTATACCGGGTCCGCCCGGGGAGTCCCACATACCCCTCCTGTCCCCCGACTGGAGGGTATGCGTAATGCATTTTTTCCCAGCGTCAAAAAAAAAAAAAAAAAAAAAAAAAAAAGGTTAGGTTAGGTTGGGGTGGGGGACCCCCCACAGAGCATACGTCCACGTCGTGTCCCCTGGAAACAGCCCAGTTCTGACCACCGTAACGGAGTGGCAGACTGGGACTGGCCAAAGTGCTCTGTGATCTCGAAGCGAATTGATTGCCATTTTAACTGCCTTGATTGCGATTTTAACTGCCTTGTTTCGTTTCGAAATGCCTGCGACGCCCTCGCGGGACGCCTGCGGGCGATTTTTAAAAACAAAAGGCCCTTCTCAGGGCCAACCCAAAGGCCCTTCTCAGGGCCAACCCAAAGGCCCTTCTCAGGGCCAACCCAAAGGCCCTTCTCAGGGCCAACCCAAAGGCCCTTTTCAGGGCCATCCAAAAGGCCCTTCTCAGGGCCACTCCGACGCTTCGGCGTCAGAGGCCAGCCGCGCGCCGTCTGCGGCTAGCTTCTCTGGAGGGGCGGACGAGTCGTCCGATAACGACTCATGTGTGTCGGACGCCGTCGACCCTCGGTCGCGGAAGCGGTCGCAGCTGCGGAAGCGGCCACGATCGCAGAACGGTGGGTCCGAGGGCTCCTCGGCCTCGGGGCCGTCGAAGGCTAAAGAGCCAACGACGGCCGCGTCGACCCATGTTGTTGGGCTGGCGGACGCCCAACGCCAGTTGGACCTGGCTCGGCGGGTGCAGCTCCAGCAAGAGCTGGAGGAGCGGGTTGCCGCTAAGGAGGAGCGGGCGCACATCGCCCGGGCCAAGTCCGGGTACGGTGCGTCCCGCATCCTGTACGCGGACTATTCTCTGGCCGAGCTGGAGAGAATGGCGGAGGAGGACAAGGAGGAGATAGTGGAGGTCGCCTCCAAGTCCTCCAACATTAAGGGGACCTTGCAGAAGGCCCTTAAGTGCAGGGCCGCGAGCATGCGCGGTGTCGTCGCGGAGCTGGTCCAGCGTAAGACCACCGACGAGACGCGGCAACTGCAGGCGAAGATTGATCGCCTGCAGTCGGAGGTCAGCCAGCTTCATCTGAAGCTGGCTGAAGCCACGGCCCGGCCACAACAGGCCGGGGCGAGCCCTGTGGCAGAGGGCGCTGCCTCGGCCCGGCCACAACAGGCCAAGGCGAGGCCTGCAGCAGAGGGCCCCTCCTCCAACCTTGAGGATATCATCCGCAAGGTAATAATGGAGGAGAGGGCGGCAGCGCCCGCGCTGACCTCTTTGCAGCCAAGCTGCAGGAGGTCATCGCGGACTCTGCCAAGGTGGCCCGGCCGGTTAAGACGGCGGCCATCGAGGTGACGGAGTTGGATGACTCCGTCACCAAGGAGGAGGTGGTGGCAGCGGTCGCAGCGGTAGGGGGCTGTGGCGCAGCGGCGGTCCAAGGCCGGGACATAAGGCCCGGCCGCGGCGGAATGGGCACAATCCGCCTCGAGTGCCCAATCGCAGCTGCCAAAGCCGTCCTTGAAAAAGGACGGCTTCAAGTCGGGTTCAGCTCGGGCGCAGTCCGGGCACTCGAGGACCAGCCGCTGCGATGTTTCCGGTGCTTCGGCATCGGCCACACCCGGCCCCTGTGTCCGTCCAAAGTCGACCGGTCAGACACGTGCTACCGGTGCGGCAAGGAGGGCCACAAAGCCGCCTCCTGCCAGGCCGCCACACCGCACTGCGCGGTGTGTGCCGCCAGTGGCCGCCGGGCAGGCCACGTGATGAAGGGGGGGAAGTGCAATCCCCCCCCTAAGCGTGGCAAAGCACAGGTGCCGACCGGGCCTGCGCCTGCTGCTGCCGCTAATACCGCCGTTCCTGCGGCGGCTGCGGAGGAGGGTGCGATGTCCGACTGATGGGAGTCGAGCATCGCATCCTTCAGGCGAACGCCAACCACTGCAGGACAGCCCAGGATCTGCTGATGCAGACCATGGCTGAGTGGTTGGTGGACTTGGCGGTGGTCGCCGAACCCTACTCGGTCCCTGGCCGTTGGCTGGGCGACCGGGACGGCTTAGTGGCGTTGGTGGCGCGGTCTTCCACGGACTCCCCTCCCCTCTCGCTCTTAGAGAGGGGACCGGGATACGTGGCCGCCGCGTGGGGAGAGATAGCGATGGTGGGGGTGTATTTCTCCCCAAACCGCCCTCTCTCGGACTTTGAGGATTTCCTCGAGATCCTCACTGCTGTCGTAGGGAGGGCGGCGCCACGCCAGGTCGTGGTGCTCGGCGACCTAAACGCCAAGTCGGTGGCCTGGGGCAACCCGGCCGCAGGCTGCAACGTCCGGGGACGCGCCGTCGAGTTTTGGGCGGCCTCGTGCGGTGTGTCCCTCCTCAACAGGGGGGCGGTCCACACGTGTGTGCGGCAACAGGGCGGGTCGGTGGTGGACGTGTCGTTTGCCACCCCCGCGCTAGCCGCCCGCGTCGTGAACTGGCGGGTGGAGCTGGTGGAGACCTTGTCGGACCACCGTTATGTGCGGTTCGACATCTCCACACAGCGGGGAGGGGGGACGGCCCGCGCTGGGCAATCTCCCTTCCCGCGGTGGGCGCTCACCCGCCTGGACCGGGAGGCAGCCAAGGAGGCCGCCTTCCTCCAGGACTGGCTGTCGCCTCCCCCTGTCGAGGAGGTCCCGGACGTTGACGCCGCAGCGGTCCGGCTACGGCGGTCTTTGACCGAGGTGTGCAACTCCAGCATGCCTCGGTCTCGCCGTCCGCCTCCCCGTCGTGCCGTGTACTGGTGGACGGAGGAGCTGGCGGGGCTCCGGGCCACCTGCGTGGCGGCCAGAAGGGCCTACGCGCGTAGCCGACGGCGCAGCGCCCAGAACCGAGTCCGGGCAGAGGAGGACCGCCTGTACGCCTCTTACCGAGAGGCTACGGCGGCCCACAAGTCTGCAATGGGCGCTGCGCAGGACTCGGCGAGGGCCGAGATGCTGGAGGGTCTCGACAGGGACCCCTATGGGAGGCCATATAAGGCGGCGCGGAATCAGCTCCGCCCCTATGGTCCCCCACTGTCGGAGACCCTCGAGCCGGCATTGTTGGATGGGGTGGTCCGGTCCCTGTTTCCACGCAGGACCGACTTCGCCCCTCCAACAATGGATCCCCCGCAAGGGGCGACTCCACCGGAGGTGGAGGTGCCCCCGGTCACGGCGGCGGAATTCTACGCGGGGGTATTGAGCCTCCGCGCGAAGAAGACCGCCCCCGGTCCGGACGGCGTCCCTGCACGGGTGGTGGCGATTGCCGCCTCCCAAATGGAGGACAGGTTTCGGGACCTCTTCAGCGCGTGTTTTACGGCTGGGAGGTTCCCGAAACTCTGGAAGGAGGGGCAATTGTGCCTCCTCCGGAAGGAGGGACGCCCGGTGGACTCCCCCTCGGCATACCGGCCCATCGTTTTGCTCGATGAGGTCGGTAAATTGTTCGAGGGGATTGTCGCCGGGAGGCTGGATAGCCATTTGCGGGGGATCGGCCCGGATCTGTCGGACGCCCAGTACGGTTTCCGTCGTGGGCGTTCGACGATCGACGCGCTGGCCCTTCTGAAGGGCCAGGTGAAGGAGGCGGTGGAGGCGGGGGACGGGGTGCTGGCGGTGTCATTCGACATTGCCAACGCCTTCAACTCCGTCCCCCACTCGACGATATTGGAGGCGCTCCGGTATCACGGAGTGCCCCAATATCTGCGGAGCCTCCTGGCCGACTACTTGGAGGACCGCGAGGTCCTCCTCGTGGACAAGTCGGCCACCGTGAGGCGGTACGGCGCAGAGTCCGGTGTTCCACAGGGGTCGGTTTTGGGGCCCCCCTTGTGGAACATCGGATTCGACTGGCTCCTGCGGGGAGTCCTCCTCCCGGGCACGAGTGTCATCTGCTACGCGGATGACACTCTGCTCACTGCACGGGGGAGGAACTTTGCCGACGCGGCCATTCTGGCCTCGGCTGGCGGATCCTTGGTGGCAGAGAGGATCCGCCGCCTGGGATTGAGGGTGGCGCTGCACAAAACGGAGGCCGTGTTCTTTCGCGGTCCCCGGCAGCGCTGCCCTGCCGACGCCCACATCGTCGTGGAGGGTGTCCGCATAGAGGTCCAGCCTCAGATGAAATATCTGGGGCTGGTGCTGGACGACAGGTGGCGCTTCGGCCCGCATTTCAGCGGGCTGTCGACGCGCCTGTTGAAGGCCGCGGACGCCCTCTCGTGGCTCCTCCCGAATCTGGGGGGGCCCAAGGCGAAATGCCGGCGCCTCTATGCCGGCATTTTGCGGAGCATGGCCCTATATGGGGCCCCCATTTGGGCGGACTCCCTCCACAGGAGGGAGAATGCCACCGCCATCCGCAGGCCCCAGCGGGCCATTGCACAGCGGGTGGCGAGGGCCTACCGCTCGGTGGGCTTCTCGGCGGCGTGCGCTCTGGCGGGCACCCCGCCATGGGAGTTGGAGGCTTGGGTGCTCGCCAGAGTGTACGAGTGGACGGCGCACCGGAAGGCGCTCGGGGAGCGCCCCGTCGCCGAGGAGCGGGAGGCCGTGCGGCAGGAGGCGAGGGACGCCATCGTCCTCCATTGGACGGACGACCTCGCCAACGCTGCCTTTGGCCGCCGGACGTTGGACGCGCTCGGTCCGGCCCTGCGGGGCTGGCTCGAGCGGTCCCACGGTTTCCTCTCTTTCCGTCTGGTGCAGGTGTTATCCGGCCATGGTTGTTTCGGATCGTACCTGCACCGGATCGGGAGGGAGGAAACCCCGGCGTGCCACGACTGCGGCGCAGCGGAGGACACGGCGCAGCACACCCTCGAGGTGTGCCCGGCGTGGTCCGAGCTGCGCCGCGGTCTGACCGCGGTGGTCGGACCGGACCTCTCGCTTCCCGGCGTGGTCGACGCCATGCTGGGGAGCGAGGAGGCCTGGTCAGCGGTGGCCTCCTTTTGCGAGGACGTAATCTCGCAAAAGGAGGCAGCGGAGCGCGCGCGGGAGGACGATCCTCTCGCTGCGGCGCTCCGCAGACGAAGACGGGGGAGAAGGCGTCGTGCCCTCCCTCCTAATGGTGACGGGCGGGCGGCAGGCACGGGGGTGCCTTCGCCCGCATTGCACCCGTCACCTTCGTCGGTCATTCCCGACCCCCCACACCCGTGAGGGTGTGAGGGGTCTGTGCCTTTCAATCGTCGGCGGAGGACTGGAAGTAAAGGCTGTGCCGGTTTCCCAGTCCCCCGCCACTGTGACGAAGCGGGAATGCGCTGGGTCGTTTTAGTGGGTATACCGGGTCCGCCCGGGGAGTCCCACATACCCCTCCTGTCCCCCGACGGGAGGGTATGCGTAATGCATTTTTTCCCAGCGTCAACAAAAAAAAAAAAAAAAAAAAAAAAAAAAAAAAAAAAAAAAAAAAAAAAAAGGTTAGGTTGGGGTGCTAGGTCAGAAAACCTCCTAGGGGGCCCAGTGGCTGCCGGTCCTTCTCGATACGTCTGGAGGGAACAGCAGCTGCTGTGGACGGTGCACCCTGGGCGCGGCAGTATCCGTCCCCGATGAATGGGAAGAGATTCTTATTCCTCGGGGAATGTTACTGTCGTGGCCAATATTCTGACACGGTGGGGCGACTCCACGCGGCCCTCTGGGTCGCAGAGGGCGCAGTGGAGGAGCCAGGGCGGGCTCGGTGTGCCGCCGGGCGTTGGGCGCGCTCGGTCCGGTCTTGTGGAGGGCTGGCTCGGGCGCGCCCGGCGTCCGGCGGCGCACTGGGCCCGCCGGTGGTAGGACCGGACCTCTCGCTTCCCGGCGTGGTTGAGCGCCATGCTGGGGTTCGGGGAGGTCTGGTCAGCGGTCGCCTCCTTTTGCGAGTTCGCTCGCAAAGGGAGGAGGCGGAGCGCGCGCGGGGGGGGCGACCCTCTCGTTGCGCCGCTCCGCAGCGGAGGAGCCGGGGCGGGCTCGGTGTGCCGCCGGGCGTTGGGCGCGCTCGGTCCGGTCTTACGGGGCCGGTCCGGGCGCGTCCGGCTTCCGGTGGCGCACCGAGCCCGCCGGTGGTCGGACCGGGCCCTCGCTTCCCGGTGTGGTCGACGCCGTGCTGGGGGGCGGGGAGGCACTGGTCAGCGGTAGCCTCCTTTTGCGAGTTCGCTCGCAAAGGGAGGAGGCGGAGCGCGCGCGGGGGGGGCGACCCTCTCGCTGCGCCGCTCCGCAGCGGAAGGGGGAGAAGGCTTCGTGCCCTCCCTCCTCATGGTGACGGCGGGCGGCAGGCACGGGGGTGCCTTCGCCCGCATTGCACCCGTCACCTTAGCGGGTCATTCCGGCCCCCCACACCCGCGAGGGTGTGAGGGGTCGCCTTGCGGGGCAATCGTCGGCGGAGGACTGGTCGTTAAGGCTATGCCGGTTTCCCAGTCCCCCGCCACTATGACGAAGCGGGAATGCGCTGGGTCGTTTTAGTGGGTATACCGGGTTTGGTTCGCCCGGGGAGTCCCACATACCCCTCCTGTCCCCCGATGGGAGGGTATGCGTAATTGCATTTTTTCCCAGCGTCAACAAAAAAAAAAAGGTTAGGTTAGGTTAGGTTGGGGTGCTAGGTCAGAAAACCTCCTCGTGGGCCCAGTGGCTGCCGGTCCTTCTCGATACGTCTGGAGGGAACAGCAGCTGCTGAGGACGGTGCACCCTGGGCGCGGCAGTATCCGTCCCCGATGAATGGGAAGTGATTCTTATTCCTCGGGGAACGTTACTGTCGTGGCCGATATTCTGACACGGTGGGGCGACTCCGCGCGACCCTCTGAGACGCAGAGGGCGCAGTGGAGGAGCCAGGGCGGGCTCGGTGTGCCGCCGGGCGTTGGGCGCGCTCGGTCCGGTCTTGTGGAGGGCTGGATCGGGCGCGTCCGGCTTCCGGCGGCGCACCGAGCCCGCCGGTGGGTGGACCGGGCCCTCGCTTCCCGGCGTGGTCGATGCCATGCTGGGGGGCGGGGAGGCCTGGTCAGCGGTCGCCTCCTTTTGCGAGTTCGCTCGCAAAGGGAGGAGGCGGAGCGCGCGCGGTGGGGGCGACCCTCTCGCTGCGCCGCTCCGCAGCGGAAGGGGGAGAAGGCGTTGTGCCCTCCCTCCTCATGGTGACGGCGGGCGGCAGGCACGGGGGTGCCTTCGCCCGCATTGCACTCGTCACCTTTGCGGGTCATTCCGGCCCCCCACACCCGCGAGGGTGTGAGGGGTCGCCTTGCGGGGCAATCGTCGGCGGAGGACTGGTCGTTAAGGCTATGCCGGTTTCCCAGTCCCCCGCCACTATGACGAAGCGGGAATGCGCTGGGTCGTTTTAGTGGGTATACCGGGTCCGCCCGGGGAGTCCCACATACCCCTCCTGTCCCCCGACGGGAGGGTATGCGTAATGCATTTTTTCCCAGCGTTAACAAAAAAAAAAAAAAAAAAAAAAAAAGGTTAGGTAGGGGTGCTAGGTCAGAAAACCTCCTAGGGGGCCCAGTGGCTGCCGGTCCTTCTCGATACGTCTGGAGGGAACAGCAGCTGCTGTGGACGGTGCACCCTGGGCGCGGCAGTATCAGTCCCCGATGAATGGGAAGAGATTCTTATTCCTCGGGGAACGTTACTGTCGTGGCCAATATTCTGACACGGTGGGGCGACTCCACGCGGCCCTCTGGGACGCAGAGGGCGCAGTGGAGGAGCCAGGGCGGGCTCGGTGTGCCGCCGGGCGTTGGGCGCGCTCGGTCCGGTCTTGTGGAGGGCTGGATCGGGCGCGTCCGGCTTCCGGCGGCGCACCGAGCCCGCCGGTGGGTGGACCGGGCCCTCGCTTCCCGGCGTGGTCGATGCCATGCTGGGGGGCGGGGAGGCCTGGTCAGCGGTCGCCTCCTTTTGCGAGTTCGCTCGCAAAGGGAGGAGGCGGAGCGCGCGCGGGGGGGCGATCCTCTCGTTGCGCCGCTCCGCAGCGGAGGAGCCGGGGCGGGCTCGGTGTGCCGCCGGGCGTTGGACGCGTCCGGCGTCCGGCGGCGCACCGAGCCCGCCGGTGGTCGGACCGGACCTCTCGCTTCCCGGCGTGGTCGATGCCATGCTGGGGGGCGGGGAGGCCTGGTCAGCGGTCGCCTCCTTTTGCGAGTTCGCTCGCAAAGGGAGGAGGCGGAGCGCGCGCGGTGGGGGCGACCCTCTCGCTGCGCCGCTCCGCAGCGGAAGGGGGAGAAGGCGTTGTGCCCTCCCTCCTCATGGTGACGGCGGGCGGCAGGCACGGGGGTGCCTTCGCCCGCATTGCACTCGTCACCTTTGCGGGTCATTCCGGCCCCCCACACCCGCGAGGGTGTGAGGGGTCGCCTTGCGGGGCAATCGTCGGCGGAGGACTGGTCGTTAAGGCTATGCCGGTTTCCCAGTCCCCCGCCACTATGACGAAGCGGGAATGCGCTGGGTCGTTTTAGTGGGTATACCGGGTCCGCCCGGGGAGTCCCACATACCCCTCCTGTCCCCCGACGGGAGGGTATGCGTAATGCATTTTTTCCCAGCGTCAACAAAAAAAAAAAAAAAAAAAAAAAAAAGGTTAGGTTAGGTAAATTGTTCGAGGGGATTGTCGCCTCCCGGCTGGATAGCCATTTGCGGGGGATAGGCCCGGATCTGTCGGACGCCCAGTTCGGTTTCCGTCGTGGGCGTTCGACGATCGACGCGCTGGCCCTCCTCAAGGGCCAGGTGAAGGAGGCGGTGGAGGCGGGGGACGGAGTGCTGGCGGTGTCGTTCGACATTGCCAACGCCTTCAACTCCGTCCCCCACTCGACGATATTGGAGGCGCTGCGGTACCACGGAGTGCCCCAATACCTGCGGAGCCTCCTGGCCAGCTACTTGGAGGGCCGAGAGGTCCTCCTCGTGGACAAGACGGCCACCGTGAGGCGGTACGGCGCAGAGTCCGGTGTTCCACAGGGGTCGGTCCTGGGGCCCCCCTTGTGGAACATCGGATTCGACTGGCTGTTGCGGGGAGTCCTCCTCCCGGGCACGAGTGTCATCTGCTACGCGGATGACACTCTGCTCACTGCCCGGGGGAGGAACTTTGCCGACGCGGCCATTCTGGCCTCGGCTGGCGGGTCCTTGGTGGCAGAAAGGATCCGCCGCCTGGGATTGAGGGTGGCGCTGCATAAAACGGAGGCCGTGTTCTTCCGCGGTCCCCGGCAGCGCTGCCCTGCCGACGCCCACATCATCGTGGAGGGCGTCCGTATAGGGGTCCAGCCTCAGATGAAATATCTGGGGCTGGTGCTGGACGACAGGTGGCGTTTCGGCCCGCACTTCAGCGGGCTGTCGACGCGCCTGTTGAAGGCCGCGGACGCCCTCTCGTGGCTCCTCCCGAACCTGGGGGGACCCAAGGCAAAATGCCGGCGCCTCTATGCCGGCATTTTGCGGAGCATGGCCCTTTACGGGGCTCCCATCTGGGCGGACTCCCTCCATAGGAGGGAGAATGCTACCGCCATCCGCAGGCCCCAGCGGGCCATTGCACAGCGGGTGGCGAGGGCTTACCGCTCAGTGGGCTTTTCGGCGGCGTGCGCTCTGGCCGGCACCCCACCTTGGGAGTTGGAGGCGTGGGTGCTCGCCAGAGTGTACGAATGGACGGCGCGCCGAAGGGCGCTCGGGGAGCGCCCCATGGGCGAAGAGCGGGAGGCGGTGCGGCGAGAGGCGAGGGACGCCATCGTCCTGCATTGGTCGGAGGACCTCGCCAGCGCCGCCTTTGGCCGCCGGACGTTGGACGCGCTCGGTCCGGTCCTGCGGGGCTGGCTCGAGCGGTCCCACGGTTTCCTCTCTTTCCGTCTGGTGCAGGTGTTATCCGGGCATGGTTGCTTCGGATCGTACCTGCACCGGATCGGGAGGGAGGAAACCCCGGCGTGCCACGACTGCGGCGCGGCGGAGGACACGGCGCAGCACACCCTCGAGGTGTGCCCCGCGTGGTCCGAGCTGCGCCGCGGTCTGACCGCGGTGGTCGGACCGGACCTCTCGCTTCCCGGCGTGGTCGACGCCATGCTGGGGAGCGAGGAGGCCTGGTCAGCGGTGGCCTCCTTTTGCGAGGACGTAATCTCGCAAAAGGAGGCAGCGGAGCGGGCGCGGGAGGACGATCCTCTCGCTGCGCCGCTCCGCAGACGAAGAAGGGGGAGAAGGCGTCGTGCCCTCCCTCCTAATGGTGACGGGCGGGCGGCAGGCACGGGGGTGCCTTCGCCCGCATTGCACCCGTCACCTTCGTCGGTCATTCCCGACCCCCCACACCCGTGAGGGTGTGAGGGGTCTGCCTTTCAATCGTCGGCGGAGGACTGGAAGTAAAGGCTGTGCCGGTTTCCCAGTCCCCCGCCACTGTGACGAAGCGGGAATGCGCTGGGTCGTTTTAGTGGGTATACCGGGTCCGCCCGGGGAGTCCCACATACCCCTCCTGTCCCCCGATGGGAGGGTATGCGTAATGCATTTTTTTCCCAGCGTCAAAAAAAAAAAAAAAAAAAAAAAAAAAAAAAGGTTAGGTTGGGGGACCCCCCACAGAGCATACGTCCACGTCGTGTCCCCTGGAAACAGCCCAGTTCTGACCACCGTAACGGAGTGGCAGACTGGGTCTGGCTAAAGTGCTCTGTGCATCGCTGCGAATTTTAATCTTATATGCCTTGTGTCGAATGCGATATGCCGAATACACCCTCGCGGGACGCCTGCGGGCGGTTTTTAAAAACAAAAGGCCCTTCTCAGGGCCAACCCAAAGGCCCTTCTCAGGGCCAACCCAAAGGCCCTTCTCAGGGCCAACCCAAAGGCCCTTCTCAGGGCCAACCCAAAGGCCCTTCTCAGGGCCACCCAAAAGGCCCTTCTCAGGGCCACTCCGACGCTTCGGCGTCAGAGGCCAGCCGCGCGCCGTCTGCGGCTAGCTTCTCCGGAGGGGCGGACGAGTCGTCCGATAACGACTCACGAGTGTCGGACGCCGTCGACCCTCGGTCGCGGAAGCGGTCGCAGCTGCGGAAGCGGCCACGATCAAGGAACGGTGGGTCCGAGGGCTCCTCGGCCTCGGGGCCGTCGAAGGCAAAAGAGCCAACGACGGCCGCGTCTACCCATGTCGTTGGGCTGGCGGACGCCCAACGCCAGTTGGACCTAGCTCGGCGAGCGCAGCTCCAGCTAGAACTGGAGGAGCGGGTTGCCGCCAAGGAGGAACGGGCGCATCTCGCCCGGGCCAAGTCCGGGTACGGTGCGTCCCGCATCCTGTACGCGGACTATTCCTTGGCGGAGCTTGAGAGAATGGCGGAGGAGGACAAGGAGGAGATAGTGGAGGTCGCCTCTAAGTCCTCCAACCTGAAGGGAACCTTGCAGAAGGCCCTCAAGTGCAGGGCCTCGAGCATGCTTGGTGTCGTCGCAGAGCTGATACAGCGCAAGACCACCGACGAGACGCGGCAACTGCAGGCGAAGATTGATCGCCTGCAGTCGGAGGTCAGCCAGCTTCATCTGAAGCTGGCTGAAGCCACGGCCCGGCCACAACAGGTCAAGGCGAGCCCTGTGGCAGAGGGCGCTGCCTCGGCCTGGCCACAACAGGCCAGGGCGAGCCCTGTGGCAGAGGGCGCTGCCTCGGCCCGGCCACAACAGGCCAAGGCGAGGCCTGCAGCAGAGGGCCCCTCCTCCAACCTTGAGGATATTATCCGCAAGGTAGTAATGGAGGAGAGGGCCTTCACAAGAGCCTGCTTAGCGGGAATTGAGGACCGGCTCCTGCCGGAGAAACGCCTCCGACCGCCGCTTGCGGCGGATAAGAGGCGGTCTGAGCCGGGGCCGTCCTCAAGCCAGGCAGATGAGAGGCAGTCTGAGCCGGGGCCGTCCTCAGCCCAGGCGGAAGATGCCCTTCTCCCGTCGACCACCCCGTCCAACGAGTGGACGGAGGTGCGTAGGGGGAAGGGCAAAGGGAAGGGCAAGAGGACGGCAGCGGCCGTCTCTGCCGTCCCTGCCGTCCCCGCCACCCCCGCTCCCAGCCAGTCGCAGCCGACTGGCAAGGGAAGGGGTAAGGGGAACGGCAAAGGGAAGGGCGGGGGAAGGGGGCAGTTGGTCCCCCCGAAAACCGCGGCCGTCGTGGTGACGCTCACCGCGGAGGCTGCGGGGCGAGGGGAGACCTACGCCTCCATTTTGGTGCGGGCGCGCGGCAATGCCGATCCCACCCAGCTGGGGATCGGCAGTGTGTCGTGCCGGCGGACGCAGGCCGGGGCTCGGATCTTCGAGTTCCCGGGGGCCGAGGGCAGCGCCCGCGCTGACCTCTTTGCAGCCAAGCTGCAGGAGGTCATCGCGGACTCTGCCAAGGTGGCCCGGCCGGTCAAGACGGCGGCCATCGAGGTGACGGAGCTGGATGACTCCGTCACCAAGGAGGAGGTGGTGGCGGCGGTCGCAGCGGTAGGGGGCTGTGGCGCCGCGGCGGTCCAAGGCCGGGATATAAGGCCCGGCCGCGGCGGAATGGGCACGATCCGCCTCGAGTGCCCAATCGCAGCTGCCAAAGCCGTCCTTGCGAAAGGACGGCTTCAAGTCGGCTTCAGCGCGGGTGCAGTCAGGGCACTCGAGGACCAGCCGCTGCGGTGTTTCCGGTGCTTCGGCATCGGACACACCCGGCCCCTGTGTCCGTCCAAAGTGGACCGGTCGGACACTTGCTACCGCTGCGGCAAGGAGGGCCACAAAGCCGCCTCCTGCCAGGCCGCCACACCGCACTGCGCGGTGTGTGCCGCCAGTGGCCGCCGGGCAGGCCACGTCATGAAGGGGGGGAAGTGCAATCCCCCCCGTAAGCGTGGCGCGCCTGCTGCTGCTGTTGCCGCAAATACCGCCGTTCCTGCGGCGGCTGCGGAGGAGGGTGCGATGTCCGACTGATGGGAGTCGAGCATCGCATCCTTCAGGCGAACGCCAACCACTGCAGGACAGCCCAGGATCTGCTGATGCAGACCATGGCTGAGTGGTTGGTGGACTTGGCGGTGGTCGCCGAACCCTACTCGGTCCCTGGCCGTTGGCTGGGCGACCGGGACGGCCTGGTGGCGTTGGTGGCGCGGTCTTCCACGGACTCCCCTCCCCTCTCGCTCTTAGAGAGGGGACCGGGATACGTGGCCGCCGCGTGGGGAGAGATAGGGATAGTGGGGGTGTATTTCTCCCCAAACCGCCCTCTCTCGGACTTTGAGGATTTCCTCGAGATCCTCACTGCTGTCGTAGGGAGGGCGGCACCACGCCAGATCGTGGTGCTCGGCGACCTAAACGCCAAGTCGGTGGCCTGGGGCAACCCGGCCGGCGGTTGCAACGTCCGGGGACGCGCCGTCGAGTTTTGGGCGGCCTCGTGCGGTATGTCCCTCCTCAACAGGGGGGCGGTCCACACGTGTGTGCGGCGACAGGGCGGGTCGGTGGTGGACGTGTCGTTTGCCACCCCCGCGCTGGCCGCCCGCGTCATGAACTGGCGGGTGGAGCTGGTGGAGACCTTGTCGGACCACCGTTACGTGCGGTTCGACATCTCCACACAGCGGGGAGGGGGGACGGCCCGCGCTGGGCAATCTCCTTTCCCGCGGTGGGCACTCACCCGCCTGGACCGGGAGGCAGCCAGGGAGGCCGCCTTCCTCCAGGACTGGCTGTCGCCTCCCCCTGTCGAGGAGGTCCCGGACGTTGACGCCGCAGCGGTCCGGCTACGGAGGTCCTTGACCGAGGTGTGCAACTCCAGCATGCCTCGGTCTCGCCGTCCGCCTCCCCGTCGTGCCGTGTACTGGTGGACGGAGGAGCTGGCGGGGCTCCGGGCCACCTGCGTGGCGGCCAGAAGGGCCTACGCGCGAAGCCGACGGCGCAGCGCCCAAAACCGAGTTCGGGCAGAGGAGGACCGCCTTTACGCCTCTTACCGAGAGGCTACGGCGGCCCTCAAGTCTGCAATGGGCGCTGCGCAGGACTCGGCGAGGGCCGAGATGCTGGAGGGTCTCGACAGGGACCCCTATGGGCGACCATATAAGGCGGCGCGAAACCAGCTCCGCCCCTATGGTCCCCCACTGTCGGAGACCCTCGAGCCGGCATTGTTGGATGGGGTGGTCCGGTCCCTGTTTCCACGCAGGACCGACTTCGCCCCTCCAACAATGGATCCCCCGCAAGGGGCGACTCCACCGGAGGCGGAGGTGCCCCCGGTCACGGCGGCGGAATTCTACGCGGGGGTATTGAGCCTCCGCGCGAAGAAGACCGCCCCCGGTCCGGACGGCGTCCCTGCACGGGTGGTGGCGATTGCCGCCTCCCAAATGGAGGACAGGTTTCGGGACCTCTTCAGCGCGTGTTTTACGGCTGGGAGGTTCCCGAAACTCTGGAAGGAGGGGCAATTGTGCCTCCTCCGGAAGGAGGGACGCCCGGTGGACTCCCCCTCGGCATACCGGCCCATCGTTTTGCTCGATGAGGTCGGTAAATTGTTCGAGGGGATTGTCGCCGGGAGGCTGGATAGCCATTTGCGGGGGATCGGCCCGGATCTGTCGGACGCCCAGTACGGTTTCCGTCGTGGGCGTTCGACGATCGACGCGCTGGCCCTTCTCAAGGACCAGGTGAAGGAGGCGGTGGAGGCGGGGGACGGGGTGCTGGCGGTGTCATTCGACATTGCCAACGCCTTCAACTCCGTCCCCCACTCGACGATATTGGAGGCGCTCCGGTATCACGGAGTGCCCCAATATCTGCGGAGCCTCCTGGCCGACTACTTGGAGGACCGCGAGGTCCTCCTCGTGGATAAGTCGGCCACCGTGAGGCGGTACGGCGCAGAGTCCGGTGTTCCACAGGGATCGGTCCTGGGGCCCCCCTTGTGGAACATCGGATTCGACTGGCTCCTGCGGGGAGTCCTCCTCCCGGGCACGAGTGTCATCTGCTACGCGGATGACACTCTGCTCACTGCACGGGGGAGGAACTTTGCCGACGCGGCCATTCTGGCCTCGGCTGGCGGATCCTTGGTGGCAGAAAGGATCCGCCGCCTGGGATTGAGGGTGGCGCTGCACAAAACGGAGGCCGTGTTCTTTCGCGGTCCCCGGCAGCGCTGCCCTGCCGACGCCCACATCGTCGTGGAGGGCGTCCGCATAGAGGTCCAGCCTCAGATGAAATATCTGGGGCTGGTGCTGGACGACAGGTGGCGCTTCGGCCCGCATTTCAGCGGGCTGTCGACGCGCCTGTTGAAGGCCGCGGACGCCCTCTCGTGGCTCCTCCCGAATCTGGGGGGGCCCAAGGCGAAATGCCGGCGCCTCTATGCCGGCATTTTGCGGAGCATGGCCCTATATGGGGCCCCCATTTGGGCGGACTCCCTCCATAGGAGGGAGAATGCTACCGCCATCCGCAGGCCCCAGCGGGCCATTGCACAGCGGGTGGCGAGGGCTTACCGCTCAGTGGGCTTTTCGGCGGCGTGCGCTCTGGCCGGCACCCCGCCTTGGGAGTTGGAGGCATGGGTGCTCGCCAGAGTGTACGAGTGGACGGCGCGCCGAAGGGCGCTCGGGGAGCGCCCCATGGGCGAAGAGCGGGAGGCGGTGCGGCGAGAGGCGAGGGACGCCATCGTCCTCCATTGGTCGGAGGACCTCGCCAGCGCCGCCTTTGGCCGCCGGACGTTGGACGCGCTCGGTCCGGTCCTGCGGGGCTGGCTCGAGCGGTCCCACGGTTTCCTCTCTTTCCGTCTGGTGCAGGTGTTATCCGGGCATGGCTGCTTCGGATCGTACCTGCACCGGATCGGGAGGGAGGAAACCCCGGCGTGCCACGACTGCGGCGCGGCGGAGGACACGGCGCAGCACACCCTCGAGGTGTGCCCGGCGTGGTCCGAGCTGCGCCGCGGTCTGACCGCGGTGGTCGGACCGGACCTCTCGCTTCCCGGCGTGGTCGACGCCATGCTGAGGAGCGAGGAGGCCTGGTCAGCGGTAGCCTCCTTTTGCGAGGAGGTCATCTCGCAAAAGGAGGAGGCGGAGCGGGCGCGGGAGGACGATCCTCTCGCTGCGCCGCTCCGCAGACGAAGAAGGGGGAGAAGGCGTCGTGCCCTCCCTCCTCATGGTGACGGGCGGGCGACTGGCGCGGGGGTGCCTTCGCCCGCATTGCACCCGTCACCTTCGTCGGTCATTCCCGACCCCCCACACCCGTGAGGGTGTGAGGGGTCTGCCTTTTCAATCGTCGGCGGAGGACTGGAAGTAAAGGCTTTGCCGGTTTCCCAGTCCCCCGCCACTGTGACGAAGCGGGAATGCGCTGGGTCGTTTTAGTGGGTATACCGGGTCCGCCCGGGGAGTCCCACATACCCCTCCTGTCCCCCGACGGGAGGGTATGCGTAACGCATTTTTTCCCAGCGTCAAAAAAAAAAAAAAAAAAAAAAAAAAAGGTTAGGTTAGGTTAGGTTAGGTTAGGTTAGGTTAGGTTGGGGTGCTAGGTCAGAAAACCTCCTAGGGGGCCCAGTGGCTGCCGGTCCTTCTCGATACGTCTGGAGGGAACAGCAGCTGCTGTGGACGGTGCACCCTGGGCGCGGCAGTATCCGTCCCCGATGAATGGGAAGAGATTCTTATTCCTCGGGGAACGTTACTGTCGTGGCCAATATTCTGACACGGTGGGGCGACTCCACGCGGCCCTCTGGGTCGCAGAGGGCGCAGTGGAGGAGCCAGGGCGGGCTCGGTGTGCCGCCGGGCGTTGGGCGCGCTCGGTCCGGTCTTGTGGAGGGCTGGCTCGGGTGCGCCCGGCGTCCGGCGGCGCACTGGGCCCGCCGGTGGTAGGACCGGACCTCTCGCTTCCCGGCGTGGTTGAGCGCCATGCTGGGGTTCGGGGAGGTCTGGTCAGCGGTCGCCTCCTTTTGCGAGTTCGCTCGCAAAGGGAGGAGGCGGAGCGCGCACGGGGGGGGCGACCCTCTCGTTGCGCCGCTCCGCAGCGGAGGAGCCGGGGCGGGCTCGGTGTGCCGCCGGGCGTTGGGCGCGCTCGGTCCGGTCTTGCAGAGCCGGTCCGGGCGCGTCCGGCTTCCGGTGGCGCACCGAGCCCGCCGGTGGTCGGACCGGGCCCTCGCTTCCCGGTGTGGTCGAAGCCGTGCTGGGGGGCGGGGAGGCACTGGTCAGCGGTAGCCTCCTTTTGCGAGTTCGCTCGCAAAGGGAGGAGGCGGAGCGCGCGCGGGGGGGGCGACCCTCTCGCTGCGCCGCTCCGCAGCGGAAGGGGGAGAAGGCTTCGTGCCCTCCCTCCTCATGGTGACGGCGGGCGGCAGGCACGGGGGTGCCTTCGCCCGCATTGCACCCGTCACCTTAGCGGGTCATTCCGGCCCCCCACACCCGCGAGGGTGTGAGGGGTCGCCTTGCGGGGCAATCGTCGGCGGAGGACTGGTCGTTAAGGCTATGCCGGTTTCCCAGTCCCCCGCCACTATGACGAAGCGGGAATGCGCTGGGTCGTTTTAGTGGGTATACCGGGTTTGGTACGCCCGGGGAGTCCCACATACCCCTCCTGTCCCCCGATGGGAGGGTATGCGTAATTGCATTTTTTCCCAGCGTCAACAAAAAAAAAAAAAAGGTTAGGTTAGGTTAGGTTAGGTTTTTGCGGACGCGGCCATTCTGGCCTCGGCGGGCGGGTCCTTGGTGGCAGAAAGGATCCGCCGCCTGGGATTGAGGGTGGCGCTGCATAAAACGGAGGCCGTGTTCTTCCGCGGTCCCCGGCAGCGCTGCCCTGCCGACGCCCACATCATCGTGGAGGGCGTCCGTATAGGGGTCCAGCCTCAGATGAAATATCTGGGGCTGGTGCTGGACGACAGGTGGCGTTTCGGCCCGCACTTCAGCGGGCTGTCGACGCGCCTGTTGAAGGCCGCGGGCGCCCTCTCGTGGCTCCTCCCGAACCTGGGGGGGCCCAAGGCGAAATGCCGGCGCCTCTATGCCGGCATTTTGAGGAGCATGGCCCTTTACGGGGCTCCCATCTGGGCGGACTCCCTCCATAGGAGGGAGAATGCTACCGCCATCCGCAGGCCCCAGCGGGCCATTGCACAGCGGGTGGCGAGGGCTTACCGCTCAGTGGGCTTTTCGGCGGCGTGCGCTCTGGCCGGCACCCCGCCTTGGGAGTTGGAGGCATGGGTGCTCGCCAGAGTGTACGAGTGGACGGCGCGCCGAAAGGCGCTCGGGGAGCGCCCCATGGGCGAAGAGCGGGAGGCGGTGCGGCGAGAGGCGAGAGACGCCATCGTCCTCCATTGGTCGGAGGACCTCGCCAGCGCCGCCTTTGGCCGCCGGACGTTGGACGCGCTCGGTCCGGTCCTGCGGGGCTGGCTCGAGCGGTCCCACGGTTTCCTCTCTTTCCGTCTGGTGCAGGTGTTATCCGGGCATGGTTGCTTCGGATCGTACCTGCACCGGATCGGGAGGGAGGAAACCCCGGCGTGCCACGACTGCGGCGCGGCGGAGGACACGGCGCAGCACACCCTCGAGGAGTGCCCGGCGTGGTCCGAGCTGCGCCGCGGTCTGACCGCGGTGGTCGGACCGGACCTCTCGCTTCCTGGCGTGGTGGACGCCATGCTGGGGAGCGAGGAGGCCTGGTCAGCGGTGGCCTCCTTCTGCGAGGACGTAATCTCGCAAAAGGAGGCAGCGGAGCGCGCGCGGGAGGACGATCCTCTCGCTGCGGCGCTCCGCAGACGAAGACGGGGGAGAAGGCGTCGTGCCCTCCCTCCTAATGGTGACGGGCGGGCGGCAGGCACGGGGGTGCCTTCGCCCGCATTGCACCCGTCACCTTCGTCGGTCATTCCCGACCCCCCACACCCGTGAGGGTGTGAGGGGTCTGTGCCTTTCAATCGTCGGCGGAGGACTGGAAGTAAAGGCTGTGCCGGTTTCCCAGTCCCCCGCCACTGTGACGAAGCGGGAATGCGCTGGGTCGTTTTAGTGGGTATACCGGGTCCGCCCGGGGAGTCCCACATACCCCTCCTGTCCCCCGACGGGAGGGTATGCGTAATGCATTTTTTCCCAGCGTCAACAAAAAAAAAAAAAAAAAAAAAAAAAAAAAAAAAAAAAAAAAAAAAAAGGTTAGGTTAGGTTGGGGTGGGGTGCTAGGTCAGAAAACCTCCTCGTGGGCCCAGTGGCTGCCGGTCCTTTTCGATACGTCTGGAAGGAACAGCAGCTGCTGAGGACGGTGCACCCTGGGCGCGGCAGTATCCGTCCCCGATGAATGGGAAGTGATTCTTATTCCTCGGGGAACGTTACTGTCGTGGCCGATATTCTGACACGGTGGGGCGACTCCGCGCGACCCTCTGAGACGCAGAGGGCGCAGTGGAGGAGCCAGGGCGGGCTCGGTGTGCCGCCGGGCGTTGGGCGCGCTCGGTCCGGTCTTGTGGAGGGCTGGATCGGGCGCGTCCGGCTTCCGGCGGCGCATCGAGCCCGCCGGTGGGTGGACCGGGCCCTCGCTTCCCGGCGTGGTCGATGCCATGCTGGGGGGCGGGGAGGCCTGGTCAGCGGTCGCCTCCTTTTGCGAGTTCGCTCGCAAAGGGGGGAGGCGGAGCGCGCGCGGGGGGGCGATCCTCTCGTTGCGCCGCTCCGCAGCGGAGGAGCCGGGGCGGGCTCGGTGTGCCGCCAGGCGTTGGACGCGTCCGGCGTCCGGCGGCGCACCGAGCCCGCCGGTGGCCGGTGGTCGGACCGGACCTCTCGCTTCCCGGCGTGGTCGATGCCATGCTGGGGGGCGGGGAGGCCTGGTCAGCGGTCGCCTCCTTTTGCGAGTTCGCTCGCAAAGGGAGGAGGCGGAGCGCGCGCGGTGGGGGCGACCCTCTCGCTGCGCCGCTCCGCAGCGGAAGGGGGAGAAGGCGTTGTGCCCTCCCTCCTCATGGTGACGGCGGGCGGCAGGCACGGGGGTGCCTTCGCCCGCATTGCACTCGTCACCTTTGCGGGTCATTCCGGCCCCCCACACCCGCGAGGGTGTGAGGGGTCGCCTTGCGGGGCAATCGTCGGCGGAGGACTGGTCGTTAAGGCTATGCCGGTTTCCCAGTCCCCCGCCACTATGACGAAGCGGGAATGCGCTGGGTCGTTTTAGTGGGTATACCGGGTCCGCCCGGGGAGTCCCACATACCCCTCCTGTCCCCCGATGGGAGGGTATGCGTAATGCATTTTTTCCCAGCGTTAACAAAAAAAAAAAAAAAAAAAAAAAAAAAGGTTAGGTTGGGGTGCTAGGTCAGAAAACCTCCTAGGGGGCCCAGTGGCTGCCGGTCCTTCTCGATACGTCTGGAGGGAACAGCAGCTGCTGAGGACGGTGCACCCTGGGCGCGGCAGTATCCGTCCCCGATGAATGGGAAGAGATTCTTATTCCTCGGGGAACGTTACTGTCGTGGCCGATATTCTGACACGGTGGGGCGACTCCGCGCGACCCTCTGAGACGCAGAGGGCGCAGTGGAGGAGCCAGGGCGGGCTCGGTGTGCCGCCGGGCGGTGGGCGCGCTCGGTCCGGTCTTGTGGAGGGCTGGCTCGGGCGCGCCCGGCGTCCGGCGGCGCACTGGGCCCGCCGGTGGTAGGACCGGACCTCTCGCTTCCCGGCGTGGTTGAGCGCCATGCTGGGGTTCGGGGAGGTCTGGTCAGCGGTCGCCTCCTTTTGCGAGTTCGCTCGCAAAGGGAGGAGGCGGAGCGCGCGCGGGGGGGGCGACCCTCTCGTTGCGCCGCTCCGCAGCGGAGGAGCCGGGGCGGGCTCGGTGTGCCGCCGGGCGTTGGGCGCGCTCGGTCCGGTCTTGCAGAGCCGGTCCGGGCGCGTCCGGCTTCCGGTGGCGCACCGAGCCCGCCGGTGGTCGGACCGGGCCCTCGCTTCCCGGTGTGGTCGAAGCCGTGCTGGGGGGCGGGGAGGCACTGGTCAGCGGTAGCCTCCTTTTGCGAGTTCGCTCGCAAAGGGAGGAGGCGGAGCGCGCGCGGGGGGGGCGACCCTCTCGCTGCGCCGCTCCGCAGCGGAAGGGGGAGAAGGCTTCGTGCCCTCCCTCCTCATGGTGACGGCGGGCGGCAGGCACGGGGGTGCCTTCGCCCGCATTGCACCCGTCACCTTAGCGGGTCATTCCGGCCCCCCACACCCGCGAGGGTGTGAGGGGTCGCCTTGCGGGGCAATCGTCGGCGGAGGACTGGTCGTTAAGGCTATGCCGGTTTCCCAGTCCCCCGCCACTATGACGAAGCGGGAATGCGCTGGGTCGTTTTAGTGGGTATACCGGGTTTGGTACGCCCGGGGAGTCCCACATACCCCTCCTGTCCCCCGATGGGAGGGTATGCGTAATTGCATTTTTTCCCAGCGTCAACAAAAAAAAAAAAAAAAAAAAAAAAGGTTAGGTTAGGTTAGGTTTTTTTTTTTTTTTTTTTTTTTTTTTTTTTTTTTTGTTTTGGCAGGAGTGGGAAATCCCCACGGACACCTCCACTATCTCACAGGTTGTGAGACAGTGGAGGTAGTGTCGGACTCGAACCGACTAAAACCCACTCCTGCCCTGCTCGTGTCCCCCTGACATGGTCAGAGACCTTGCGAGACTTATTCTATTTTTTACTGCTGTTTGTTTTATATTTTGATCATTAATTTTGAAAAAGTGTACTATAATTAGGTTGGTTTCAATATTATTTAATTTATTGAGCCGAATGTATTTATTAAATTAATTCTGTTCTACTATTATTCTATGCTTATATCTAAATATCTTTTCTTTTTGGGAAATATTTATATTTGGAAAAGCATAGGTTTTTAAGTATCTTTGTTACGCTTTATAACTTTAGTTCCAATTGTTACGCAGTATTCCATTAATATTTTGCTTTGCTTTTTATCTGACATGATTGTGCTGATATTTTCTAAGGTGACTTTAGTTTCTAATTTCCGCTCAACATCGTATCTCTCCGCCTCGAACACTGGGCATTCTGTTAGGATGTGTGCGATCGACTCCACTTTATCCGGCTCGCAGATGCACCATGGGTTCTCCTTACACCTGAAACGGTGCAGGTATTCGGAGAACCCACCGTGACCTGTCAAAATCTGTGTGGCTATGCCGGCCGGTTTGAGTTTTAACACAGTCCTGTGGGCGTCGATCGCATCCGGGAAGAATATTTTCGTTACTGAGGCTGTTTTGCCATTCTGGTACCGCCGATTCCATTCGTCAAGCGACCCCAGACGGATCTGCCGCTTGACGAATGAAACCGGGCAGCGGTCGTAGTCCGGCCTCTTCCTGGACCGGAGTGCAGCCTCCTTCGCGAGGTGGTCCGCGCGCTCGTTGCCTTCTAGCCCCGCGTGTGCCTTTATCCAGAACAAAGACACATCTTTGCTCTGAGATAAAGCCACGGCCACGTTCGCTCTCGCCTCCACGGCCAGGGCGTGGAGGGAACCTTGGTTTGTGACTGTCTGTAGTGCGGCCTTTGAGTCACTATAGATACCAAAGGTTCCCTCTTTCCGCTTGAGGATTTCGCGCGTGGCTACGCATATGGCCAGGAGTTCCGCCTGGTAGACCGTGCAGTACGACGGCAAGCTAAGTTTGACGGACTTGATCTCGGCATCACCGTCCCAAAGAGACAGTGCTGCTCCGACCTTGCCCGCAATCTTGCTGCCGTCCGTGAACACCCTCACTGCTTGGACGTTGTGGCTGTCCACACACGTCTGGTCCTCCAGGCATACGAACCCCATGGCCATATGTGTCGCCGGGTGCGGAGTCTCTGCAAATCCCACCACCCGCTCCACTTCCCTGCCCGCAAGTGCCGGCTGTGGCACCCCTCTTCTCGCCTCATACAGAGCGGCTGCTTCCTGTATTCGGAGGTCGAGTGGGAGTATCCCAGCCAGCACCAGGGACGCGTTCAGCGAAACGGTGCGGTAGGACTTACAGAGCTTCTGCGCGAATCCTCGTTGGACCGTGTTAAGGCTTTTCTGCACCCCGATCTTTTTGGCTGCCGGCGCCCATGCACTCGCCGCGTACAAAATCACGCGCTCCACTGCTGCCGTGTATATGGTGTGGATGATCTCCGGGTTAAGGCCCCAGCTCACTTTAGCCGCACGTGCCAGCTGTTTGTAGATATTTACAGCTTTTCGGCACACGTTTGCGACGTGGGTGTTGAAAGTGAGCTGGTGGTCGACGGTGAGCCCCAGTATTTTGATTTCCTTGGACATGCCAATGTCTACCCCGCCCATGCTCAGGAGCGGGACATCGTACTTCAGCTTCTTGGTAATCACCATTGCACAAGTTTTTTGCGGTGCAAACTTCAGCTTGTTTCCGATGCCCCACACCCGAACATACTCGAGGGCGGCATTGGCATGCCTCTGGATTTCCAACGCTGTGTCACCGTCGAAGATCATCACAACATCATCGGCGAACGCCTGGCAGTGGACGCCCCGCTCCTCCAGCCCCTTCAACAGGGGGTCGAGGATCAGGTTCCACAGGATCGGACCGCCAATAGACCCCTGCACACACCCCTTGTTCGTGTCTCTTTGACACTCGGCACCAGCGTACCTTACACGAACACTCCTACCAGTCAGGTAGCTGTCTAGCAGCCTCCTCAAGTTCACCGGGCACTTTTCCTCAGCCAGTCTGGTCCTGATAGCCGGCCACCATGCGCTATCGAAGGCTCCCTCTATGTCCAGTGATACAACAGTGATCAGCTTCTTTGCACTTAGCTTCCCTTTGATATGTTGTATCATGGTGTAGAGGGAGTCCTCGGTGCTCCTCTGTGGCAAGAAACCAAACTGGCGAGTACTGAGCCGCGGGACGAGGTGCCACTTCAGCCGCGCTACTAGCAGCTTCTCTAGCGTTTTACCTAGGACTGGTAGGAGGCCGATCGGCCTGAACGACTTAGGGGTGGTGTAGGAATCCTTGCCGGGCTTTCGGAGGACTACCACCGTGGCTACTTTCCAGGCCCCAGGGAAGTGTCCGTGCTCCAGGCACTTGTTGGCCAGTGCAAGGAACGTCCCTGGGTCCCGGAATATCGCCTGTGCACAGATATCGGCTGTGAGACCGTCCGCCCCGGGTGCCTTCTTCGGGTTGAAGCTTTCCACCGCGGTTTTCAGCTCCAGAAGTGTAAACGGTGGGTCATGTTGTTCATCATGCGCCCACTCGTTTACACGACTGGCCGCTTGGTTAGGTTAGGTTAGGTTAGGTTAGGTTAGGTTAGGTTGCCGCAGCGGTCCGGCTACGGGGGTCCTTGACCGAGGTGTGCAACTCCAGCATGCCTCGGTCTCGCCGCCCGCCTCCCCGTCGTGCCGTGTACTGGTGGACGGAGGAGCTGGCGGGGCTCCGGGCCACCTGCGTGGCGGCCAGAAGGGCCTACGCGCGTAGCCGACGGCGCAGCGCCCAAAACCGAGTCCGGGCAGAGGAGGACCGCCTGTACGCCTCTTACCGAGAGGCTACGGTGGCCCTCAAGTCTGCAATGGGCGCTGCGCAGGACTCGGCGAGGGCCGAGATGCTGGAGGGTCTCGACAGGGACCCCTATGGGAGACCATATAAGGCGGCGCGGAATCAGCTCCGCCCCTATGGTCCCCCACTGTCGGAGACCCTCGAGCCGGCATTGCTGGATGGGGTGGTCCGGTCCCTGTTTCCGCGCAGGACCGACTTCGCCCCACCAGTAATGGATCCCCCGCAAGGGGCGGCTCCACCGGAGGCGGAAGTCCCCCCGGTGACGGCGGCGGAATTCTACGCGGGGGTACTCAGCCTCCGCGCAAAGAAGACCGCCCCCGGCCCGGACGGCGTCCCTGCACGGGTGGTGGCGATCGCCGCCACCCAAATGGAGGACAGGTTTCGGGACCTCTTCAGCGCGTGTTTTACGGCTGGGAGGTTCCCGAAACTCTGGAAGGAAGGGCAATTGTGCCTCCTCCGGAAGGAGGGACGCCCGGTGGACTCCCCCTCGGCATACCGGCCCATCGTTCTGCTCGATGAGGTCGGTAAATTGTTCGAGGGGATTGTCGCCTCCCGGCTGGATAGCCATTTGCGGGGGATAGGCCCGGATCTGTCGGACGCCCAGTTCGGTTTCCGTCGTGGGCGTTCGACGATCGACGCGCTGGCCCTCCTCAAGGGCCAGGTGAAGGAGGCGGTGGAGGCGGGGGACGGAGTGCTGGCGGTGTCGTTCGACATTGCCAACGCCTTCAACTCCGTCCCCCACTCGACGATATTGGAGGCGCTCCGGTACCACGGAGTGCCCCAATACCTGCGGAGCCTCCTGGCCAGCTACTTGGAGGGCCGAGAGGTCCTCCTAGTGGACAAGACGGCCACCGTGAGGCGGTACGGCGCAGAGTCCGGTGTTCCACAGGGGTCGGTCCTGGGGCCCCCCTTGTGGAACATCGGATTCGACTGGCTCCTGCGGGGAGTCCTCCTCCCGGGCACGAGTGTCATCTGCTACGCGGATGACACTCTGCTCACTGCCCGGGGGAGGAACTTTGCCGACGCGGCCATTCTGGCCTCGGCTGGCGGGTCCTTGGTGGCAGAAAGGATCCGCCGCCTGGGATTGAGGGTGGCGCTGCATAAAACGGAGGCCGTGTTCTTCCGCGGTCCCCGGCAGCGCTGCCCTGCCGACGCCCACATCATCGTGGACGGCGTCCGCATAGGGGTCCAGCCTCAGATGAAATATCTGGGGCTGGTGCTGGACGACAGGTGGCGTTTCGGCCCGCACTTCAGCGGGCTGTCGACGCGCCTGTTGAAGGCCGCGGGCGCCCTCTCGTGGCTCCTCCCGAACCTGGGGGGGCCCAAGGCGAAATGCCGGCGCCTCTATGCCGGCATTTTGCGGAGCATGGCCCTTTACGGGGCCCCCATCTGGGCGGACTCCCTCCACAGGAGGGAGAATGCTACCGCCATCCGCAGGCCCCAGCGGGCCATTGCACAGCGGGTGGCGAGGGCTTACCGCTCGGTGGGCTTCTCGGCGGCGTGCGCTCTGGCCGGCACCCCGCCATGGGAGTTGGAGGCATGGGTGCTCGCCAGAGTGTACGAGTGGACGGCGCGCCGAAAGGCGCTCGGGGAGCGCCCCATGGGCGAAGAGCGGGAGGCAGTGCGGCGAGAGGCGAGGGACGCCATCGTCCTCCATTGGTCGGAGGACCTCGCCAGCGCCGCCTTTGGCCGCCGGACGTTGGACGCGCTCGGTCCGGTCCTGCGGGGCTGGCTCGAGCGGTCCCACGGTTTCCTCTCTTTCCGTCTGGTGCAGGTGTTATCCGGGCATGGTTGCTTCGGATCGTACCTGCACCGGATCGGGAGGGAGGAAACCCCGGCGTGCCACGACTGCGGCGCGGCGGAGGACACGGCGCAGCACACCCTCGAGGTGTGCCCGGCGTGGTCCGAGCTGCGCCGCGGTCTGACCGCGGTGGTCGGACCGGACCTCTCGCTTCCTGGTGTGGTGGACGCCATGCTGGGGAGCGAGGAGGCCTGGTCAGCGGTGGCCTCCTTTTGCGAGGACGTAATCTCGCAAAAGGAGGCAGCGGAGCGCGCGCGGGAGGACGATCCTCTCGCTGCGGCGCTCCGCAGACGAAGACGGGGGAGAAGGCGTCGTGCCCTCCCTCCTAATGGTGACGGGCGGGCGGCAGGCACGGGGGTGCCTTCGCCCGCATTGCACCCGTCACCTTCGTCGGTCATTCCCGACCCCCCACACCCGTGAGGGTGTGAGGGGTCTGTGCCTTTCAATCGTCGGCGGAGGACTGGAAGTAAAGGCTGTGCCGGTTTCCCAGTCCCCCGCCACTGTGACGAAGCGGGAATGCGCTGGGTCGTTTTAGTGGGTATACCGGGTCCACCCGGGGAGTCCCACATACCCCTCCTGTCCCCCGACGGGAGGGTATGCGTAATGCATTTTTTCCCAGCGTCAACAAAAAAAAAAAAACAAAAAAAAAAAAAAAAAAAAAAAAAAAAAAAAAGGTTAGGTTAGGTTAGGTTGGGGTGCTAGGTCAGAAAACCTCCTCGTGGGCCCAGTGGCTGCCGGTCCTTCTCGATACGTCTGGAGGGAACAGCAGCTGCTGAGGACGGTGCACCCTGGGCGCGGCAGTATCCGTCCCCGATGAATGGGAAGAGATTCTTATTCCTCGGGGAACGTTACTGTCGTGGCCGATATTCTGACACGGTGGGGCGACTCCACGCGGCCCTCTGGGACGCAGAGGGCGCAGTGGAGGAGCCAGGGCGGGCTCGGTGTGCCGCCGGGCGTTGGGCGCGCTCGGTCCGGTCTTGCGGAGGGCTGGGCCGGGCGCGTCCGGCTTCCGGCGGCGCACCGAACCCGCCGGTGGGTGGACCGGGCCCTCGCTTCCCGGCGTGGTCAACGCCGTGCTGGGGGGCGGGCAGGCCTGGTCAGCGGTCGCCTCCTTTTGCGAGTTCGTCTCGCAAAGGGAGGAGGCGGAGCGCGCGCGGGGGGGGCGACCCTCTCGTTGCGCCGCTCCGCAGCGGAGGAGCCAGGGTGGGCTCGGTGTGCCGCCGGGCGTTGGGCGCGCTCGGTCCGGTCTTGCGGGGCCGGGCCGGGCGCGTCCGGCCTCCGGTGGCGCACCGAGCCCGCCGGTGGTTGGACCGGGCCCTCGCTTCCCGGCGTGGTCGGCACCGTGCTGGGGGGCGGGGAGGCCTGGTCGGCGGTCGCCTCCTTTTGCGAGTTCGCTCGCAAAGGGAGGAGGCGGAGCGCGCGCGGGGGGGGCGACCCTCTCGCTGCGCCGCTCCGCAGCGGAGGGGGGAGAGGGCGTTGTGCCCTCCCTCCTCATGGTGACGGCGGGCGGCAGGCACGGGGGTGCCTTCGCCCGCATTGCACACGTCACCTTTGCGGTCATTCCGGCCCCCCACACCCGCGAGGGTGTGAGGGGTCGCCTTGCGGGGCAATCGTCGGCGGAGGACTGGTCGTTAAGGCTATGCCGGTTTCCCAGTCCCCCGCCACTCTGACGAAGCGGGAATGCGCTGGGTCGTTTTAGTGGGTATACCGGGTTTGGTTCGCCCGGGGAGTCCCACATACCCCTCCCGTCCCCCGGCGGGTGGGTATGCGTAATGCATTTTTTCCCAGCGTTAACAAAAAAAAAAAAAAAAAAAAGGTTAGGTTAGGTTAGGTTGGGGGACCCCCCACAGAGCATACGTCCACGTCGTGTCCCCTGGAAACAGCCCAGTTCTGACCACCGTAACGGAGTGGCAGACTGGGTCTGGCTAAAGTGCTCTGTGATCTCGAAGCGAATTTTAACTCATTTTAACTGCCTTGTCTCGTCTTCTATGCCGAATACACCCTCGCGGGACGCCTGCGGGCGGTTTTTAAAAACAAAAGGCCCTTCTCAGGGCCAACCCAAAGGCCCTTCTCAGGGCCAACCCAAGGGCCCTTCTCAGGGCCAACCCAAAGGCCCTTCTCAGGGCCACCCAAAAGGCCCTTCTCAGGGCCACCCAAAAGGCCCTTCTCAGGGCCACCCCGACGCTTCGGCGTCTGAAGTTAGCCGCGCGCCGTCTGCGGCTAGCTATTTTGGAGGGGCCGAGTCGTCTGACAGCGACTCGGTTGTTGGAGTGTCGGACGCGAGTGGCGCTAGGTCGCGGAAGCGCGTTAGGGGGTCCGGGAGTTCCTCGGCTTCGGGGTCCAAACCGTTGTCGAAGGCTAATAAGCCGACGACGACGGCTGCGGACACCCATGTCGTTGGGCTCGCGGACGCCCAACGCCAGTTGGACCTGGCTCGGCGGGCGCACCTCCAGCAAGAGCTGGAGGAGCGGGTTGCCGCGAAGGAGCAACGGGCGCACATTGCCCGGGCCAAGTCCGGGTACGGTGCGTCCCGCATCCTATACGCGGACTACTCCCTAGCCGAGCTGGAGAGAATGGCGGAGGAGGACAAGGAGGAGATAGTGGCGGTCGCCTCTAAGTCCTCCAACATTAAGGGGACCTTGCAGAAGGCCCTCAAGTGCCGGGCCGCGAGCATGCGCGGGGTCGTCGCTGAGCTGGTCCAGCGGACGGCCTCCGACGAGACGCGGCAGCTGCAGGCGAGGGTGGATCGCCTGCAGTCGGAGGTCAGCCAGCTTCATCTGAAGCTGGCTGAAGCCACGGCCCGGCCACAACAGGTCGAGGCGAGCCCTGTGGCAGAGGGCGCTGCCTCGGCCCGGCCACAACAGGCCAGGGCGAGCCCTGTGGCAGAGGGCGCTGCCTCGGCCCGGCCACAACAGGCCAAGGCGAGGCCTGCAGCAGAGGGCCCCTCCTCCAACCTTGAGGATATCATCCGCAAGGTAGTAATGGAGGAGAGGGCCTTCACAAGAGCCTGCTTCGCAGGGATTGAGGACCGGCTCCTGCCAGAGAAGCGCCTCCGACCGCCGCTTGCGGCGGATAAGAGGCGGTCTGAGCCGGGGCCGTCCTCAACCCAGGCGCATGAGAGGCGGTCTGAGCCGGGGCCGTCCTCCTCCCAAGCGGAAGATGCCCTTCTTCCCTCAACCACCCCGTCCAACGAGTGGACGGAGGTGCGTAAGGGGAAGGGCAAAGGGAAGGGCAAGAGGTCGGCAGCGGCCGTCCCAGCTGTCCCTGCCGTCCCCGCTACCCCCGCTCCCAGCCAGTCGCAGCCGACCGGCAAGGGAAGAGGTAAGGGGAACGGCAAAGGGAAGGGCGGGGGAAGGGGGCAGTTGGTCCCCCCGAAAACCGCGGCCGTCGTGGTGACGCTCACCGCGGAGGCTGCGGGGCGAGGGGAGACCTACGCCTCCATTTTGGTGCGGGCGCGCGGCAATGCCGATCCCACCCAGCTGGGGATCGGCAGTGTGTCGTGCCGGCGGACGCAGGCCGGGGCTCGAATCTTCGAGTTCCCGGGGGCCGAGGGCAGCGCCCGCGCTGACCTCTTTGCAGCCAAGCTGCAGGAGGTCATCGCGGACTCTGCCAAGGTGGCCCGGCCGGTCAAGACGGCGGCCATCGAGGTGACGGAGCTGGATGACTCCGTCACCAAGGAGGAGGTGGTGGCGGCGGTCGCAGCGGTAGGGGGCTGTGGCGCCGCGGCGGTCCAAGGCCGGGATATAAGGCCCGGCCGCGGCGGAATGGGCATGATCCGCCTCGAATGTCCAATCGCAGCTGCCAAAGCCGTCCTTGCGAAAGGACGGCTTCAAGTCGGCTTCAGCGCGGGTACAGTCAGGGCACTCGAGGCTGGTCCTCTGCGGTGTTTCCGGTGCTTCGGCATCGGACACACCCGGCCCCTGTGTCCGTCCAAAGTCGACCGGTCGGACGCGTGCTACCGCTGCGGCAAGGAGGGCCACAAAGCCGCCTCCTGCCAGGCCGCCACGCCGCACTGCGCGGTGTGTGCCGCCAGTGGCCGCCGGGCAGGCCACGTCATGAAGGGGGGGAAGTGCAATCCCCCCCCTAAGCGTGGCAAAGCGCAGGCGCCGACCGGGCCTGCACCTGCTGCTGCCGCTAACGCCGCTGTTCCTGCGGCGGCTGCGGAGGAGGGTGCGATGTCCGACTGATGGCCAGGGTCGAACATCGCATCCTTCAGGCGAACGCCAACCACTGCAGGACAGCCCAGGATCTGCTGATGCAGACCATGGCTGAGTGGTTGGTGGACTTGGCGGTGGTCGCCGAACCCTACTCGGTCCCTGGCCGTTGGCTGGGCGACCGGGACGGCTTAGTGGCGTTGGTGGCGCGGTCTTCCACGGACTCCCCTCCCCTCTCGCTCTTAGAGAGGGGACCGGGATACGTGGCCGCCGCGTGGGGAGAGATAGCGATGGTGGGGGTGTATTTCTCCCCAAACCGCCCTCTCTCGGAATTTGAGGATTTCCTCGAGATCCTCACTGCTGTCGTAGGGAGGGCGGCGCCACGCCAGGTCGTGGTGCTCGGCGACCTAAACGCCAAGTCGGTGGCCTGGGGCAACCCGGCCGCAGGCTGCAACGTCCGGGGTCGTGCCGTCGAGTTTTGGGCGGCCTCGAGCGGTGTGTCCCTCCTCAACAGGGGGGCGGTCCACACGTGTGTGCGGCAACAGGGCGGGTCGGTGGTGGACGTGTCGTTTGCCACCCCCGCGCTAGCCGCCCGCGTCGTGAACTGGCGGGTGGAGCTGGTGGAGACCTTGTCGGACCACCGTTATGTGCGGTTCGACATCTCCACACAGCGGGGAGGGGGGACGGCCCGCGCTGGGCAATCTCCCTTTCCCGCGGTGGGCACTCACCCGCCTGGACCGGGAGGCAGCCAAGGAGGCCGCCTTCCTCCAGGACTGGCTGTCGCCTCCCCCTGTCGAGGAGGTCCCGGACGTTGACGCCGCAGCGGTCCGGCTACGGGGGTCCTTGACCGAGGTGTGCAACTCCAGCATGCCTCGGTCTCGCCGTCCGCCTCCCCGTCGTGCCGTGTACTGGTGGACGGAGGAGCTGGCGGGGCTCCGGGCCGCCTGCGTGGCGGCCAGAAGGGCCTACGCGCGTAGCCGACGGCGCAGCGCCCAAAACCGAGTCCGGGCAGAGGAGGACCGCCTGTACGCCTCTTACCGAGAGGCTACGGCGGCCCTCAAGTCTGCAATGGGCGCTGCGCAGGACTCGGCAAGGGCCGAGATGCTGGAGGGTCTCGACAGGGACCCCTATGGGAGGCCATATAAGGCGGCGCGGAATCAGCTCCGCCCCTATGGTCCCCCACTGTCGGAGACCCTCGAGCCGGCATTGTTGGATGGGGTGGTCCGGTCCCTGTTTCCACGCAGGACCGACTTCGCCCCTCCAACAATGGATCCCCCGCAAGGGGCGACTCCACCGGAGGCGGAGGTACCCCCGGTCACGGCGGCGGAATTCTACGCGGGGGTTTTGAGCCTCCGCGCGAAGAAAACCGCCCCCGGTCCGGACGGCGTCCCTGCACGGGTGGTGGCGATCGCCGCCACCCAAATGGAGGACAGGTTTCGGGACCTCTTCAGCGCGTGTTTTACGGCTGGGAGGTTCCCGAAACTCTGGAAGGAGGGACAGTTGTGCCTCCTCCGGAAGGAGGGACGCCCGGTGGACTCCCCCTCGGCATACCGGCCCATCGTCCTGCTCGATGAGGTCGGTAAATTGTTCGAGGGGATTGTCGCCTCCCGGCTGGATAGCCACTTGCGGGGGATCGGCCCGGATCTGTCGGACGCCCAGTACGGTTTCCGTCGTGGGCGTTCGACGATCGACGCGCTGGCCCTTCTGAAGGGCCAGGTGAAGGAGGCGGTGGAGGCGGGGGACGGGGTGCTGGCGGTGTCATTCGACATTGCCAACGCTTTCAACTCCGTCCCCCACTCGACGATATTGGAGGCGCTCCGGTATCACGGAGTGCCCCAATATCTGCGGAGCCTCCTGGCCGACTACTTGGAGGACCGCGAGGTCCTCCTCGTGGATAAGTCGGCCACCGTGAGGCGGTACGGCGCAGAGTCCGGTGTTCCACAGGGATCGGTCCTGGGGCCCCCCTTGTGGAACATCGGATTCGACTGGCTCCTGCGGGGAGTCCTCCTCCCGGGCACGAGTGTCATCTGCTACGCGGATGACACTCTGCTCACTGCACGGGGGAGGAACTTTGCCGACGCGGCCATTCTGGCCTCGGCTGGCGGATCCTTGGTGGCAGAAAGGATCCGCCGCCTGGGATTGAGGGTGGCGCTGCACAAAACGGAGGCCGTGTTCTTTCGCGGTCCCCGGCAGCGCTGCCCTGCCGACGCCCACATCGTCGTGGAGGGCGTCCGCATAGAGGTCCAGCCTCAGATGAAATATCTGGGGCTGGTGCTGGACGACAGGTGGCGCTTCGGCCCGCATTTCAGCGGGCTGTCGACGCGCCTGTTGAAGGCCGCGGACGCCCTCTCATGGCTCCTCCCAAACCTGGGGGGGCCCAAGGCAAAATGCCGGCGCCTCTATGCCGGCATTTTGCGGAGCATGGCCCTTTACGGGGCCCCCATCTGGGCGGACTCCCTCCACAGGAGGGAGAATGCTACCGCCATCCGCAGGCCCCAGCGGGCCATTGCACAGCGGGTGGCGAGGGCTTACCGCTCGGTGGGCTTCTCGGCGGCGTGCGCTCTGGCCGGCACTCCGCCTTGGGAGTTGGAGGCATGGGTGCTCGCCAGAGTGTACGAGTGGACGGCGCGCCGAAAGGCGCTCGGGGAGCGCCCCATGGGCGAAGAGCGGGAGGCGGTGCGGCGAGAGGCGAGGGACGCCATCGTCCTCCATTGGTCGGAGGACCTCGCCAGCGCCGCCTTTGGCCGCCGGACGTTGGACGCGCTCGGTCCGGTCCTGCGGGGCTGGCTCGAGCGGTCCCACGGTTTCCTCTCTTTCCGTCTGGTGCAGGTATTATCCGGGCATGGTTGCTTCGGATCGTACCTGCACCGGATCGGGAGGGAGGAAACCCCGGCGTGCCACGACTGCGGCGCGGCGGAGGACACGGCGCAGCACACCCTCGAGGTGTGCCCGGCGTGGTCCGAGCTGCGCCGCGGTCTGACCGCGGTGGTCGGACCGGACCTCTCGCTTCCTGGCGTGGTGAACGCCATGCTGGGGAGCGAGGAGGCCTGGTCAGCGGTGGCCTCCTTTTGCGAGGACGTAATCTCGCAAAAGGAGGCAGCGGAGCGCGCGCGGGAGGACGATCCTCTCGCTGCGGCGCTCCGCAGACGAAGAAGGGGGAGAAGGCGTCGTGCCCTGCCTCCTAATGGTGACGGGCGGGCGGCAGGCACGGGGGTGCCTTCACCTTCGTCGGTCATTCCCGACCCCCCACACCCGTGAGGGTGTGAGGGGTCTGTGCCTTTCAATCGTCGGCGGAGGACTGGAAGTAAAGGCTGTGCCGGTTTCCCAGTCCCCCGCCACTCTGACGAAGCGGGAATGCGCTGGGTCGTTTTAGTGGGTATACCGGGTCCACCCGGGGAGTCCCACATACCCCTTCCGTCCCCCGACGGGAGGGTATGCGTAATGCATTTTTTTCCCAGCGTCAAAAAAAAAAAAAAAAAAAAAAAAAAAAAAAAAAGGTTAGGTTAGGTTAGGTTAGGTTAGGTTAGGTTGGGGTGGGGTCCAGCCTCAGATGAAATATCTGGGGCTGGTGCTGGACGACAGGTGGCGTTTCGGCCCGCACTTCAGCGGGCTGTCGACGCGCCTGTTGAAGGCCGCGGGCGCCCTCTCGTGGCTCCTCCCGAACCTGGGGGGGCCCAAGGCGAAATGCCGGCGCCTCTATGCCGGCATTTTGCGGAGCATGGCCCTTTACGGGGCTCCCATCTGGGCGGACTCCCTCCATAGGAGGGAGAATGCTACCGCCATCCGCAGGCCCCAGCGGGCCATTGCACAGCGGGTGGCGAGGGCTTACCGCTCAGTGGGCTTTTCGGCGGCGTGCGCTCTGGCCGGCACCCCGCCTTGGGAGTTGGAGGCATGGGTGCTCGCCAGAGTGTACGAGTGGACGGCGCGCCGAAAGGCGCTCGGGGAGCGCCCCATGGGCGAAGAGCGGGAGGCGGTGCGGCGAGAGGCGAGGGACGCCATCGTCCTCCATTGGTCGGAGGACCTCGCCAGCGCCGCCTTTGGCCGCCGGACTTTGGACGCGCTCGGTCCGGTCCTGCGGGGCTGGCTCGAGCGGTCCCACGGTTTCCTCTCTTTCCGTCTGGTGCAGGTGTTATCCGGGCATGGTTGCTTCGGATCGTACCTGCACCGGATCGGGAGGGAGGAAACCCCGGCGTGCCACGACTGCGGTGCGGCGGAGGACACGGCGCAGCACACCCTCGAGGTGTGCCCGGCGTGGTCCGAGCTGCGCCGCGGTCTGACCGCGGTGGTCGGACCGGACCTCTCGCTTCCTGGCGTGGTGGACGCCATGCTGGGGAGCGAGGAGGCCTGGTCAGCGGTGGCCTCCTTTTGCGAGGACGTAATCTCGCAAAAGGAGGCAGCGGAGCGCGCGCGGGAGGACGATCCTCTCGCTGCGGCGCTCCGCAGACGAAGACGGGGGAGAAGGCGTCGTGCCCTCCCTCCTAATGGTGACGGGCGGGCGGCAGGCACGGGGGTGCCTTCGCCCGCATTGCACCCGTCACCTTCGTCGGTCATTCCCGACCCCCCACACCCGTGAGGGTGTGAGGGGTCTGTGCCTTTCAATCGTCGGCGGAGGACTGGAAGTAAAGGCTGTGCCGGTTTCCCAGTCCCCCGCCACTCTGACGAAGCGGGAATGCGCTGGGTCGTTTTAGTGGGTATACCGGGTCCGCCCGGGGAGTCCCACATACCCCTCCTGTCCCCCGACGGGAGGGTATGCGTAATGCATTTTTTCCCAGCGTCAAAAAAAAAAAAAAAAAAAAAAAAAAAAAAGGTTAGGTTGGGGTGCTAGGTCAGAAAACCTCCTAGGGGGCCCAGTGGCTGCCGGTCCTTCTCGATACGTCTGGAGGGAACAGCAGCTGCTGTGGACGGTGCACCCTGGGCGCGGCAGTATCCGTCCCCGATGAATGGGAAGAGATTCTTATTCCTCGGGGAACGTTACTGTCGTGGCCAATATTCTGACACGGTGGGGCGACTCCACGCGGCCCTCTGGGTCGCAGAGGGCGCAGTGGAGGAGCCAGGGCGGGCTCGGTGTGCCGCCGGGCGTTGGGCGCGCTCGGTCCAGTCTTGTGGAGGGCTGGCTCGGGCGCGCCCGGCGTCCGGCGGCGCACTGGGCCCGCCGGTGGTAGGACCGGACCTCTCGCTTCCCGGCGTGGTTGAGCGCCATGCTGGGGTTCGGGGAGGTCTGGTCAGCGGTCGCCTCCTTTTGCGAGTTCGCTCGCAAAGGGAGGAGGCGGAGCGCGCGCGGGGGGGGCGACCCTCTCGTTGCGCCGCTCCGCAGCGGAGGAGCCGGGGCGGGCTCGGTGTGCCGCCGGGCGTTGGGCGCGCTCGGTCCGGTCTTGCGGGGCCGGTCCGGGCGCGTCCGGCTTCCGGTGGCGCACCGAGCCCGCCGGTGGTCGGACCGGGCCCTCGCTTCCCGGTGTGGTCGACGCCGTGCTGGGGGGCGGGGAGCCAATGGTCAGCGGTAGCCTCCTTTTGCGAGTTCGCTCGCAAAGGGAGGAGGCGGAGCGCGTGCGGGGGGGGCGACCCTCTCGCTGCGCCGCTCCGCAGTGGAAGGGGGAGAAGGCTTCGTGCCCTCCCTCCTCATGGTGACGGCGGGCGGCAGGCACGGGGGTGCCTTCGCCCGCATTGCACCCGTCACCTTAGCGGGTCATTCCGGCCCCCCACACCCGCGAGGGTGTGAGGGGTCGCCTTGCGGGGCAATCGTCGGCGGAGGACTGGTCGTTAAGGCTATGCCGGTTTCCCAGTCCCCCGCCACTATGACGAAGCGGGAATGCGCTGGGTCGTTTTAGTGGGTATACCGGGTCCGCCCGGGGAGTCCCACATACCCCTCCTGTCCCCCGACGGGAGGGTATGCGTAATGCATTTTTTCCCAGCGTCAACAAAAAAAAAAAAAAAAAAAAAGGTTAGGTTAGGTTAAGTGCCGGGCCGCGAGCATGCGCGGGGTCGTCGCTGAGCTGGTCCAGCGGACGGCCTCCGACGAGACGCGGCAGCTGCAGGCGAGGGTAGATCGCCTGCAGTCGGAGGTCAGCCAGCTTCATCTGAAGCTGGCTGAAGCCACGGCCCGGCCACAACAGGTCGAGGCGAGCCCTGTGGCAGAGGGCGCTGCCTCGGCCCGGCCACAACAGGCCAGGGCGAGCCCTGTGGCAGAGGGCGCTGCCTCGGCCCGGCCCCAACAGGCCAAGGCGAGGCCTGCAGCAGAGGGCCCCTCCTCCAACCTTGAGGATATCATCCGCAAGGTAGTAATGGAGGAGAGGGCCTTCACAAGAGCCTGCTTTGCAGGGATTGAGGACCGGCTCCTGCCGGAGAAGCGCCTCCGACCGCCGCTTGCGGCGGATAAGAGGCGGTCTGAGCCGGGGCCGTCCTCAACCCAGGCGCATGAGAGGCGGTCTGAGCCGGGGCCGTCCTCCTCCCAAGCGGAAGATGCCCTTCTTCCCTCAACCACCCCGTCCAACGAGTGGACGGAGGTGCGTAGGGGGAAGGGCAAAGGGAAGGGCAAGAGGTCGGCAGCGGCCGTCCCAGCTGTCCCTGCCGTCCCCGCTACCCCCGCTCCCAGCCAGTCGCAGCCGACCGGCAAGGGAAGGGGTAAGGGGAACGGCAAAGGGAAGGGCGGGGGAAGGGGGCAGTTGGTCCCCCCGAAAACCGCGGCCGTCGTGGTGACGCTCACCGCGGAGGCTGCGGGGCGAGGGGAGACCTACGCCTCCATTTTGGTGCGGGCGCGCGGCAATGCCGATCCCACCCAGCTGGGGATCGGCAGTGTGTCGTGCCGGCGGACGCAGGCCGGGGCTCGAATCTTCGAGTTCCCGGGGGCCGAGGGCAGCGCCCGCGCTGACCTCTTTGCAGCCAAGCTGCAGGAGGTCATCGCGGACTCTGCCCGGGTGGCCCGGCCGGTCAAGATGGCGGCCATCGAGGTGACGGAGTTGGATGACTCCGTCACCAAGGAGGAGGTGGTGGCGGCGGTCGCAGCGGTAGGGGGCTGTGGCGCAGCGGCGGTCCAAGGCCGGGACATAAGGCCCGGCCGCGGCGGAATGGGCACGATCCGCCTCGAGTGCCCAATCGCAGCTGCCAAAGCCGTCCTTGCAAAAGGACGGCTTCAAGTCGGGTTAAGCTCGGGCGCGGTCCGGGCACTCGAGGACCAGCCTCTGCGGTGTTTCCGGTGCTTCGGCATCGGCCACACCCGGCCCCTGTGTCCGTCCAAAGTCGACCGGTCGGACACGTGCTACCGTTGCGGCAAGGAGGGCCACAAAGCCGCCTCCTGCCAGGCCGCCACACCGCACTGCGCGGTGTGTGCCGCCAGTGGCCGCCGGGCAGGCCACGTGATGAAGGGGGGGAAGTGCAATCCCCCCCCTAAGCGTGGCAAAGCGCAGGTGCCGATAGGGCCTGCGCCTGCTGCTGCCGCAAATACCGCCGTTCCTGCGGCGGCTGCGGAGGAGGGTGCGATGTCCGACTGATGGCCAGAATCGAACATCGCATCCTTCAGACGAACGCCAACCACTGCAGGACAGCCCAGGATCTGCTGATGCAGACCATGGCTGAGTGGTTGGTGGACTTGGCGGTGGTCGCCGAACCCTACTCGGTCCCTGGCCGTTGGCTGGGCGACCGGGACGGCTTGGTGGCGTTGGTGGCGCGGTCTTCCACGGACTCCCCTCCCCTCTCGCTCTTAGAGAGGGGACCGGGATACGTGGCCGCCGCGTGGGGAGAGATAGGGATAGTGGGGGTATATTTCTCCCCAAACCGCCCTCTCTCGGACTTTGAGGATTTCCTCGAGATCCTCACTGCTGTCGTAGGGAGGGCGGCACCACGCCAGGTCGTGGTGCTCGGTGACCTAAACGCCAAGTCGGTGGCCTGGGGCAACCCGGCCGTCGGGTGCAACGTCCGCGGACGCGCCGTCGAGTTTTGGGCGGCCTCGTGCGGTGTGTCCCTCCTCAACAGGGGGGCGGTCCACACGTGTGTGCGGCAACAGGGCGGGTCGGTGGTGGACGTGTCGTTTGCCACCCCCGCGCTAGCCGCCCGCGTCGTGAACTGGCGGGTGGAGCTGGTGGAGACCTTGTCGGACCACCGTTATGTGCGGTTCGACATCTCCACACAGCGGGGAGGGGGGACGGCCCGCGCTGGGCAATCTCCCTTCCCGCGGTGGGCACTCACCCGCCTGGACCGGGAGGCAGCCAAGGAGGCCGCCTTCCTCCAGGACTGGCTGTCGCCTCCCCCTGTCGAGGAGGTCCCGGACGTTGACGCCGCAGCGGTCCGGCTACGGCGGTCTTTGACCGAGGTGTGCAACTCCAGCATGCCTCGGTCTCGCCGTCCGCCTCCCCGTCGTGCCGTGTACTGGTGGACGGAGGAGCTGGCGGGGCTCCGGGCCACCTGCGTGGCGGCCAGAAGGGCCTACGCGCGTAGCCGACGGCGCAGCGCCCAAAACCGAGTCCGGGCAGAGGAGGACCGCCTGTACGCCTCTTACCGAGAGGCTACGGCGGCCCTCAAGTCTGCAATGGGCGCTGCGCAAGACTCGGCGAGGGCCGAGATGCTGGAGGGTCTCGACAGGGACCCCTATGGGAGACCATATAAGGCGGCGCGGAATCAGCTCCGCCCCTATGGTCCCCCACTGTCGGAGACCCTCGAGCCGGCATTGTTGGATGGGGTGGTCCGGTCCCTGTTTCCACGCAGGACCGACTTCGCCCCTCCAACAATGGATCCCCCGCAAGGGGCGACTCCACCGGAGGTGGAGGTGCCCCCGGTTACGGCGGCGGAATTCTACGCGGGGGTATTGAGCCTCCGCGCGAAGAAGACCGCCCCCGGCCCGGACGGCGTCCCTGCACGGGTGGTGGCGATTGCCGCCTCCCAAATGGAGGACAGGTTTCGGGACCTCTTCAGCGCGTGTTTTACGGCTGGGAGGTTCCCGAAACTCTGGAAGGAGGGGCAATTGTGCCTCCTCCGGAAGGAGGGACGCCCGGTGGACTCCCCCTCGGCATACCGGCCCATCGTTTTGCTCGATGAGGTCGGTAAATTGTTCGAGGGGATTGTCGCCGGGAGGCTGGATAGCCATTTGCGGGGGATCGGCCCGGATCTGTCGGACGCCCAGTACGGTTTCCGTCGTGGGCGTTCGACGATCGACGCGCTGGCCCTTCTGAAGGGCCAGGTGAAGGAGGCGGTGGAGGCGGGGGACGGGGTGCTGGCGGTGTCATTCGACATTGCCAACGCCTTCAACTCCGTGCCCCACTCGACGATATTGGAGGCGCTCCGGTATCACGGAGTGCCCCAATATCTGCGGAGCCTCCTGGCCGACTACTTGGAGGACCGCGAGGTTCTCCTCGTGGACAAGTCGGCCACCGTGAGGCGGTACGGCGCAGAGTCCGGTGTTCCACAGGGGTCGGTTTTGGGGCCCCCCTTGTGGAACATCGGATTCGACTGGCTCCTGCGGGGAGTCCTCCTCCCGGGCACGAGTGTCATCTGCTACGCGGATGACACTCTGCTCACTGCACGGGGGAGGAACTTTGCCGACGCGGCCATTCTGGCCTCGGCTGGCGGATCCTTGGTGGCAGAAAGGATCCGCCGCCTGGGATTGAGGGTGGCGCTGCACAAAACGGAGGCCGTGTTCTTTCGCGGTCCCCGGCAGCGCTGCCCTGCCGACGCCCACATCGTCGTGGAGGGCGTCCGCATAGAGGTCCAGCCTCAGATGAAATATCTGGGGCTGGTGCTGGACGACAGGTGGCGCTTCGGCCCGCATTTCAGCGGGCTGTCGACGCGCCTGTTGAAGGCCGCGGACGCCCTCTCATGGCTCCTCCCGAACCTGGGGGGGCCCAAGGCAAGATGCCGGCGCCTCTATGCCGGCATTTTGAGGAGCATGGCCCTTTACGGGGCCCCCATCTGGGCGGACTCCCTCCACAGGAGGGAGAATGCTACCGCCATCCGCAGGCCCCAGCGGGCCATTGCACAGCGGGTGGCGAGGGCTTACCGCTCAGTGGGCTTTTCGGCGGCGTGCGCTCTGGCCGGCACCCCGCCTTGGGAGTTGGAGGCATGGGTGCTCGCCAGAGTGTACGAGTGGACGGCGCGCCGAAAGGCGCTCGGGGAGCGCCCCATGGGCGAAGAGCGGGAGGCGGTGCGGCGAGAGGCGAGGGACGCCATCGTCCTCCATTGGTCGGAGGACCTCGCCAGCGCCGCCTTTGGCCGCCGGACGTTGGACGCGCTCGGTCCGGTCCTGCGGGGCTGGCTCGAGCGGTCCCACGGTTTCCTCTCTTTCCGTCTGGTGCAGGTGTTATCCGGGCATGGTTGCTTCGGATCGTACCTGCACCGGATCGGGAGGGAGGAAACCCCGGCGTGCCACGACTGCGGCGCGGCGGAGGACACGGCGCAGCACACCCTCGAGGTGTGCCCGGCGTGGTCCGAGCTGCGCCGCGGTCTGACCGCGGTGGTCGGACCGGACCTCTCGCTTCCTGGCGTGGTGGACGCCATGCTGGGGAGCGAGGAGGCCTGGTCAGCGGTGGCCTCCTTTTGCGAGGACGTAATCTCGCAAAAGGAGGCAGCGGAGCGCGCGCGGGAGGACGATCCTCTCGCTGCGGCGCTCCGCAGACGAAGACGGGGGAGAAGGCGTCGTGCCCTCCCTCCTAATGGTGACGGGCGGGCGGCAGGCACGGGGGTGCCTTCGCCCGCATTGCACCCGTCACCTTCGTCGGTCATTCCCGACCCCCCACACCCGTGAGGGTGTGAGGGGTCTGTGCCTTTCAATCGTCGGCGGAGGACTGGAAGTAAAGGCTGTGCCGGTTTCCCAGTCCCCCGCCACTGTGACGAAGCGGGAATGCGCTGGGTCGTTTTAGTGGGTATACCGGGTCCACCCGGGGAGTCCCACATACCCCTCCTGTCCCCCGACGGGAGGGTATGCGTAATGCATTTTTTCCCAGCGTCAAAAAAAAAAAAAAAAAAAAAAAAAAGGTTAGGTTAGGTTGGGGTAGGGGTGCTAGGTCAGAAGGGGTGCTAGGTCAGAAAACCTCCTAGGGGGCCCAGTGGCTGCCGGTCCTTCTCGATACGTCTGGAGGGAACAGCAGCTGCTGAGGACGGTGCACCCTGGGCGCGGCAGTATCCGTCCCCGATGAATGGGAAGAGATTCTTATTCTTCGGGGAATGTTACTGTCGTGGCCGATATTCTGACACGGTGGGGCGACTCCACGCGGCCCACTGGGTCGCAGAGGGCGCAGTGGAGGAGCCAGGGCGGGCTCGGTGTGCCGCCGGGCGTTGGGCGCGCTCGGTCCGGTCTTGGGAGGGCTGGCTCGGGCGCGTCCGGCGTCCGGCGGCGCACTGGGCCCGCCGGTGGTCGGACCGGACCTCTCGCTTCCCGGCGTGGTCGGCGCCATGCTGGGGGGCGGGGAGGTCTGGTCAGCGGTCGCCTCCTTTTGCGAGGTCAACTCGCAAAGGGAGGAGGCGGAGCGCGCGCGGGGGGCGACCCTCTCGCTGCGCTGCTCCGCAGCGGAGAGGGGAGAGGGCGTTGTGCCCTCCCTCCTCATGGTGACGGCGGGCGGCAGGCACGGGGGTGCCTTCGCCTGCATTGCACTCGTCACCTTTGCGGTTCATTCACCGACCCTCCCACACCCGTGAGGGTGTGAGGGGTTGTCTTGCGGGGCAATCGTCGGCGGAGGACTGGAAGTAAAGGCTTTGCCGGTTTCCCAGTCCCCCGCCACTATGACGAAGCGGGAATGCGCTGGGTCGTTTTAGTGGGTATACCGGGTCCGCCCGGGGAGTCCCACATACCCCTCCTGTCCCCCGACGGGAGGGTATGCGTAATGCATTTTTTCCCAGCGTCAAAAAAAAAAAAAAAAAAAAAAAAAAGGTTAGGTTAGGTTGGGGTAGGGGTGCTAGGTCAGAAGGGGTGCTAGGTCAGAAAACCTCCTAGGGGGCCCAGTGGCTGCCGGTCCTTCTCGATACGTCTGGAGGGAACAGCAGCTGCTGTGGACGGTGCACCCTGGGCGCGGCAGTATCCGTCCCCGATGAATGGGAAGAGATTCTTATTCCTCGGGGAACGTTACTGTCGTGGCCAATATTCTGACACGGTGGGGCGACTCCACGCGGCCCTCTGGGACGCAGAGGGCGCAGTGGAGGAGCCAGGGCGGGCTCGGTGTGCCGCCGGGCGTTGGGCGCGCTCGGTTCGGTCTTGGGAGGGCTGGATCGGGCGCGTCCGGCTTCCGGCGGCGCACCGAGCCCGCCGGTGGGTGGACCGGGCCCTCGCTTCCCGGCGTGGTCGATGCCATGCTGGGGGGTGGGGAGGCCTGGTCAGCGGTCGCCTCCTTTTGCGAGTTCGCTCGCAAAGGGAGGAGGCGGAGCGCGCGCGGGGGGGGGGCGATCCTCTCGTTGCGCCGCTCCGCAGCGGAGGAGCCGGGGCGGGCTCGGTGTGCCGCCGGGCGTTGGACGCGTCCGGCGTCCGGCGGCGCACCGAGCCCGCCGGTGGTCAGACCGGACCTCTCGCTTCCCGGCGTGGTCGATGCCATGCTGGGGGGCGGGGAGGCCTGGTCAGCGGTCGCCTCCTTTTGCGAGTTCGCTCGCAAAGGGAGGAGGCGGAGCGCGCGTGGTGGGGGCGACCCTCTCGCTGCGCCGCTCCGCAGCGGAAGGGGGAGAAGGCGTCGTGCCCTCCCTCCTCATGGTGACGGCGGGCGGCAGGCACGGGGGTGCCTTCGCCCGCATTGCACTCGTCACCTTTGCGGGTCATTCCGGCCCCCCACACCCGCGAGGGTGTGAGGGGTCGCCTTGCGGGGCAATCGTCGGCGGAGGACTGGTCGTTAAGGCTATGCCGGTTTCCCAGTCCCCCGCCACTATGACGAAGCGGGAATGCGCTGGGTCGTTTTAGTGGGTATACCGGGTCCGCCCGGGGAGTCCCACATACCCCTCCTGTCCCCCGATGGGAGGGTATGCGTAATGCATTTTTTCCCAGCGTTAACAAAAAAAAAAAAAAAAAAAAAAAAAAAAGGTTAGGTTAGGTTAGGTTAGGTTAGGTTAGGTTAGGTTAGGTTAGGTTAGGTTAGGTTAGGTTAGGTTAGGTTAGGTTAGGTTAGGTTAGGTTAGGTTAGGTTAGGTTAGGTTAGGTTAGGTTAGGTTAGGTTAGGTTAGGTTAGGTTTTTTTTTTTTTTTTTTTTTTTTTTTTGTTTTGGCAGGAGTGGGAAATCCCCACGGACACCTCCACTATCTCACAAGGTGTGAGACAGTGGAGGTAGTGTCGGACTCGAACCGACTAAAACCCACTCCTGCTCTGCTCGTGTCCCCCTGACATAGTCAGAGACCTTAGTTGGGCAATTTATATTTACTTTACATTTAGTGATTTTAGTTTATAATTTTTATGAAATGAAAGCTTAATTACTAATTGAGTCTAATTTTTTCTAATCTGTCACTTGTACGCCTTACTTTTCTATGCTTTAATCTTTATATCCTTTCTTGTGAGAAATGTCCATATATGATAAAGCATAGTGTTTAGACGTCTTTATTTCGTTTGATGACTTTCGTTATTATTTCGATACTGTATTCTAGGAAGAGTTTACGTGATTTGTTACCAGCTATTAAAAGACATATATTGTTTTTAGTTACCTTTGTCTCTAATTTACATTCAACTGCATTTCTCTCCGAGCAAAAGACTGGGCATTCCAACAGAATGTGGGCGACCGACTCCACTGCATCCGGTTCACAGATGCACGATGGGTTCCCCTTACACTTGAAACGGTGCAGGTATTCGGAGAACCCACCGTGCCCTGTCAAGATCTGTGTTAATACACCAGCCGGTTTCATCTTGGTCACAATTCTGTGGGCGTCGATTACGTCTGGGAAGAACATTTTTGTGACCCCTGCTGTTCAAGCATCAGTCCCACCGTTGACTACAGTTAACTCGGCGCAACTCGTAGAAAATAAGAATTTAGCTATAAGTATTTTGCCAGGCGTTTACGGTACTGTCCTTGCTAATTTTCAATGTCATTTACACACAATAAAAGTTGGCTCACTGCGTGCTACATCCTGACTTTTTTAATTCCCTAAATTCCCGCTAAGTTCCTTCAGTTTTTATACATGGTCCATCGAACCGGATAATATATTATCAACATACTAGCGAAGTGGAATAAGCTGAATTGGATAATTTGGAAATTTTATATTGAAAGAGTGCTGGAGTGACGAGGTTACAAACACGTGCTTGGAAGAAGAGCGATTAAGACATTAAGTGAAATAAAACAGGAAGTGTTCAAGCATTATAATTTAATCAAATTCACCCAACACTCATTAATATTAAAACAGGTAAAATAAAATATAGGAATTAAGTATTTATCAATAAGGTTAGTAACATATTTTATATTACATTTACAAAGTTATTTACTTATTTTTATTCGTTTGTGTACATATTTACAAGGAATTATTTACAGAGTATTAGGTTAAATTAGATTTGTATAATCATAGTTAACGCGTGCTTAAAATACAGTACAGTAGTGTTATTGTTAACCTACATTAGTTAGCTATTTAGTTTTCAATATACAAATATTATTTTCCAATTTAGACCTTTAAAACTAATTGTTGCTTTGTAAACCTTTTAAAAAGTAGATAATTTGTTTTGTTTGTTACGTTATTTCTTTAGAATAGTAAACCTTATATACTTTCCTATGGTAGTTATTTATTAGCAGTGATAGATACAACTAAGTCAACTTTGTACTATTAATAACTTAGCCTAATTTTGCTTACAGTCTCATTAGTAATTACGATAGGTATTTTTGTTACGAAGAGTTTCGTTATTTAACATTGTAATTGTGTAATTACAGGTCTACGACACTCACCTTTCAAAAATGACTGATTTCAAAGATCTTAAAAAGAAGCGTAGCAGTTATAAAGGAAGATTAACAGTATTTGGAACCTTCTTAAGTACTTTAAAAGCTGATATAACCCCCTTTCAGGTAATGGAGTTGCAATTGCGAGTCAACAAATTAGAGGATCAGTTTAATGAATTTAACGAGGTTCAATCGAAAATAGAATGCATGTGTGAAGCTATTGACATTGAGACACTCGAAAGAACCACAGTTGAATCTCAATATTATGGGTTGCTAGCTCAAGCTAAAATTATGTTAACTGACTTTTCAAAATCTGAGCAAGATGAAGTAAAATCGAATTGCAGTAGTAGTAAGCGTCAGTTTGTCAAGTTACCTACAATCCAATTACCCAAATTCACAGGATCCTATGATAATTGGCTCGAATTTCGCGATACTTTCGCAAGTCTAATACATGGCAATGACGAAATAGACGAGATTAATAAATTTCATTACCTGAGGTCATCGTTAGAAGGATCGGCTGCTATAGTGATCCAGTCAATTGAGTTCTCTGCTCAAAACTACAATGTGGCATGGGAGCTTCTGTGTGAACGATTCGATAATGAACGGTTATTGATTGAAAATCACGTTACAGCGTTGTTCAATATCGAGTCAATCACTAAGGAGTCCTCAACTGCATTAAAAGGTATTGTAGACAATGTAAACAAAAATATCAGAGCGTTAAAAACATTAGGCGAACCTGTTAATAGTTGGGACACGTTACTTATTTATGTAATTCGACAAAAACTCGATACTAAAACGTTTCGAGAATGGGAGGAATTCAAAGGGCGTATTGATAAATCTAAACGAATCACTTTTGATCAGCTTATTGAATTTATGCGTAATCGCGCTGAGTTAATAGAAACACTGGAAAAGTCACGTCATTCAACAACTAATGTAAAACAGAACACTAAAATAAAGGCCTTTGTTACGACAGAAACCACCAGTAGTTCTTCATCACATAGTTGTCCAAAATGTAAAGGTGATCACAACCTCAATTCATGTCCGCAGTTTCTATCATTAAACCTCAACGATAGAATGTCTTTACTACCTAGCTATAAGGTGTGCTATAATTGTTTACGTCACGGTCACTATCCCAATAATTGCAAGAAATCAGGGTGTAAAATATGTAAACGCAAGCACCACACACTTATTCATAACACAGATTTCAAACCAAAACCGGTTTCAAGAAAATCAGCTGATGGTACGACGACCGATAAGGCTGAGTCATCCTCCACGGCCGACGCAAACAATAGTCACGTGGCGCTCTCAGCTAATATCTCTGCGCATTCGCATACGAGCGGCACAGGCGACATTCTGTTGTCAACTGCCTTAGTTAGGTGCTACGATGTCAATAATAAAGAACACATCGTCCGAGCTCTGCTGGATTCTGGTAGTTCGTCGTGTTTGATGACAGAGAATCTATTTAATAAGTTAAATCTGCCTCACTTCAACACAGATAAATCTATACAAGGCATAAATAAGTCCATATCGCTTGTGGAGAAAATGTGTCGTGTGCACATTAAATCGTTGCATGAATCGTACGCTAATGATTTAATATGTTTTGTCTTGCCCACAATAACTGATAACGTTCCCGCTAGACAGGTACATGTCAATATACCCTCATATATTAATTTAGCTGATCCGTATTTCCACACACCCGCTTCTATTGATATTATTATAGGAGCAGACGTATTTTGGAGTTTATTAGGATCTAATAAGATATTACTAGGTGATGGGAAACCAACACTTTATCAAACTAGACTTGGTTGGCTAGTTTGCGGCCCAGTTAACGGCGGCTGTAGTAATATTTCATCTCAATTTTCACCAATTAAATGTAATTTTACTAATATTACCGATCATGGTGAAATTTCTTCCAGTTCGATTGAGTTAGATGACATCCGAAACCAACTGACGCGTTTCTGGCAGCTCGAGGAAGTTTGTCATGAGTCATCGACTTACTCAGCTGAGGAGAAGATGTGTGAAGAACACTTTATAAAAAACACAACGCGCTTAGTAGATGGCCGCTTTAGCGTTAAATCACCGTTAAAGGAATCTTCGAATATTTTAGGCGATTCATATCATCGTGCAAAACGATGTTTTCTGTCACTGGAGCGCAGAAATCTCAGCCAACCCTCACTCGACAAAATGTACAAAGATTTTATGACTGAGTACATGTCTTTAGGCCATATGTCAGAGTGTAATATTCATGAAGATCAGCTGTCATATTTTATTCCTCATCACGGAGTACTTCGCGAGAGTAGTAGTACAACTAAATTAAGGGTAGTATTTAATGCTAGTGCACCCACTACCTCTGGTATTTCTTTAAATACAATACAGATGGTGGGACCTACCGTCCAGGACGATCTGACTACAATTATTCTTAGATTTAGAATGCATAAGTACGTCCTCTCTGCTGACGTAGAGAAAATGTACAGGCAGGTGTCTGTACATGCATCCGATAGGCAACTGCAGCAAATTATTTGGCGTGATGATGCTTCTAGTACTCTCAAGGCTTATCAATTGCATACAGTTACTTATGGCACGGCTAGTGCACCGTTTCTCGCTACTAGGTGCCTCAAACAGGTCGGTCTTGAATGTCAGGATCAGAAGGTCGCAGATGTAATCCTTCATGATTTTTACGTGGATGACCTTTTGACTGGTGCTGACGTGTTTGAGGAGGCTCAAATGTTGCGTCATAAGGTGACGGATGCTCTGGCTTCTGGTTGCATGCCTCTAAGGAAGTGGAAATCTAACGAACCCAGTTTAATTTCAGAATCATCTGGCGAGTCTTATTTTGATTTCCACAAGGAAAGTGATGTCGTCGATAAGACACTTGGTCTTAGTTGGCGAACTGACACAGATGATCTGTGTTTTCCTATAAAGATTCCTGAGTGCATAGAAAATACTAAGCGTGGCATGTTAGCAGTAATCGCGCGGATTTTCGATCCTCTGGGGTTGTTAGCACCGTGTGTCGTGAGCATGAAGATGTTGCTTCAGAAACTATGGCTGGACGGCATAAAGTGGGATGACCAGCTATCGCCTGAAGTTGGAGCAACATGGGCGAATATAATTAAATCCTTGCCGAGCCTTCATAATTTACGTGTTTCACGTCGTGTGGTCTGTGACGCATACAAACAGGTGGAATTCCATATTTTTACTGACGCTTCGGAGCGAGCTTACGGCGCTTGTTTGTATATTCGCAGCATCAATGAGCAGGGTGACGTCGACGTGCGATTATTAATCGCTAAAAGTCGCGTAACTCCTATTAAACCATTAACAATACCGAGACTTGAGCTCTGTGCTGCTGTGCTTGGTGCACGTTTATATCAAAAGGTTGCTAATTCCCTTCGCATTATACCAGTTAGTGTAGTTTTTTGGACTGATTCCATGATAGTGCTGGGTTGGTTAAAAATGTTACCTATTAAATTAAATACTTTTGTTCGCAACCGTGTTGCCGAAATACTAGATTTATCCGGTGCAAGCACTTGGAGACATGTGTCGACACACGACAATCCAGCTGATTTAATAACCCGCGGAGCGGAACCTACCGCTATGCAATCACTGGATTTGTGGTGGTGCGGTCCACGGTTCTTAAAGTGTGACAGTACTACATGGCCACCTCCTGCTATAAATCCAGAAATCTTACCAGAGGTTAAATCTAGTATTTTAGTTAATTTAGCTCAAGATCGTCATAGCGATGATTTATTTAAATCATTCATCGAATTTAATCGTTTTTCCAATCTTAATAGATTACAGCGTTCTATTTGTTACGTTTTTCGCTTTATTAATGCATGTAGAAGGCGTTCATCAAACACATCTTATTTAAACTCTCAAGAGTTACAAAATTCATTAAACTTTATTATTATTCAGTCGCAAAAAGAGTCTTTTCCTGAATATAATTTACTATTAAATAATAAAAAATTACCAAATAAAAATAAATTATTAAGTTTAAACCTGTTTCTAGATGAAAATAAAATTATTCGTGTAGGTGGTAGATTAAAGAATTCCGACTACTCGTTTGAAAAGAAACACCCAATATTATTACAGTCCACTCATCACTTTGTGAAACTTTTATTTAGATTAGAGCATATCAGATTAAAGCACGCAGGCCCTCAATTATTATTAAGTACAATTAGAGAGACTTACTGGCCACTTGCTGGTCGCAATTTAGCCAGAGCCTGTTTTCGACAATGCGTTCGATGTCAGCGCCTAAAGCCACAAGCAGTTGTCCCTCAGATGGGTAATCTTCCATTAAATAGACTCTCACCAGCCGATTTTCCGTTTCAAAGCGTAGGAGTTGACTACGCAGGCCCGATAATCTCGTCTAGTCGTCAAGGTCGTGGATGTAGATTAGTTAAGGTATACATCGTTATTTTCGTATGCTTCACTACAAAGGCCATACATTTGGAGTTGGTGGGTGACTTGACGAGCAGTAATTACTTACAGGCTTTACGTCGGTTCATGTCTCGAAGAGGAAAACCTCTCAACATTTACTCCGATAACGGAACATCGTTTGTAGGAGCCTATAATGAGATTGCTGATTTTTTGAAACGCAATTGTGTCTCCTTATCTGATAGTGCAGCTCAGGAGGGCATTACATTTCATTTCATTCCTGCTTACGCTCCACATTTTGGTGGTCTTTGGGAGGCGGGTGTCAAATCGACCAAATTTCATTTGTTCCGAGTGTTGGGCAATTGTCATTTAACATACGAGGAGCTTAACTCCGTTTTGGTTCAAATTGAAGGCATTTTAAATTCACGGCCGCTCACACCGTTATCGTCGAATCCAGAAGACCTGTTGCCTCTCACTCCAGGTCACTTCTTAATTGGACGACCTCTCACCTCTCTTCCTGTAAAGGACATCCGGGATCACTCCACTCATCATTTAACACGCCATCAACGTATTGAGCAGCTACGGCAGCATTTTTGGTCAAGATGGAGCAAAGAGTATGTCTCCGAGCTTCAGCAGCGTGTAAAGTGGCGTACGGGCAATGACAGCCTGAACCTGGACTCCCTCGTTGTCATTAAGGAGGATAACCAGCCGCCGTTAAAGTGGAGGTTGGGCCGCGTTGTTGGTCTTCATCCTGGAACAGATGGCATAAGCAGAGTTGCCGACATCAGGACCTCAACTGGGACTATCAGAAGGGCATTCTCCAAGATTTGCCCGTTACTGGAAGATAACAACTGTTGAAAGGCGAGCTTCCAACGGCCGGGGGCATGTTCAAGCATCAGTCCCACCGTTGACTACAGTTAACTCGGCGCAACTCGTAGAAAATAAGAATTTAGCTATAAGTATTTTGCCAGGCGTTTACGGTACTGTCCTTGCTAATTTTCAATGTCATTTACACACAATAAAAGTTGGCTCACTGCGTGCTACATCCTGACTTTTTTAATTCCCTAAATTCCCGCTAAGTTCCTTCAGTTTTTATACACCTGCTGTTACTCCCTGTTGGTATCTAAGATTCCACTCGTCAAGCGACTCCTTACGGATTTGTCGCTTGACGAACGAAACAGGGCATAGGTCGTAGTCCGGCCTCTTCTTCGACCTCAGGGCAGCTTCCTTCGCAAGTTGGTCGGCTCGCTCGTTTCCCTCCAATCCCGCGTGGGCTTTTATCCAGAACAAGGAGACACACTTGTTCTGGAGCTTGCAGCGTCGGATGGTGTCTCTTGTTTCCACAGCCAGGGGATGGGGGGAACTTGAATTTACGACCGACTGAAGGGCCGCCCTGGAGTCGCTGAAGATGCCGAACGTTGACTCAGTGCGCCTGAGCACCTCTCCCGCCGCCCTGTGTAGGGCCAGAAGCTCAGCCTGGTAGACGGTGCAGTAGGACGGCAAAGCAAGTTTGAGGGCCCTAGTTTCGGTGGCACCATTCCACAAGGATAGCGCCGCTCCGACTTTGCCCTCAATCTTGCTGCCGTCCGTGAATATTCGCACAGCGAAATCGCTGTGGTTCCTGTATTGTTCCTCGTCTACCAGGCTTCCGAACTCTAGGCTCAATTGGTCCGCGGGGTGAGGAGCTTCTGCTGCCGGAGCCATCCGCTCAACCTCCCCGCCCCCTAGCATTGGCTGGGGCACCCCCCTCCTGGCCTCGTATAACGCAGCCACCTCCCGTATACGAAGGTCAAGTGGGAGTATCCCAGCCAGCACCAGTGCCTAGTGAAGGGAGACCGTGCGGTAGGCCCCGCACAGTTTCTGCGCGAACCCCCTCTGGACCACATTGAGTTGCTTCATCACCCCTAGTTTTTTGGCGGCAGGTGCCCAGGCGCTTGCGGCGTAGAGTATGATCGGTTCGACCACTGCCGTGTAGATGACGCGGATGATCTCCGGGTGAAGGCCCCAGCTCACTTTAGCCGCCCGTGCCAGCTGTTTGTAAATATTGACAGCTTTTCTGCAAACGTTGGCGACGTGGGTGTTGAAAGTGAGCTGGTGGTCGACGGTGAGCCCCAGAATTTTGATTTCATTGGACATGCCAATGTCTACCCCGCCCATGCTCAGGAGCGGGAGGTTAGGTTAGGTTAGGTTAGGTTAGGTTAGGTTAGGTTAGGTTTTTTTTTTTTTTTTTTTTTTTTTTTTTTTTTTAATGGCAGGAGTGGGAAATCCCCACGGACACCTCCACTATCTCACAGGATGTGAGACAGTGGAGGTAGTGTCGGACTCGAACCGACTAAAACCCACTCCTGCTCTGCTCGTGTCCCCCTGACGTGGTCAGAGACCTTTCGAGGCTTATTCCATTTCATACTGCTATTTATTTGATTTAATGATCGTTAATTTTGAAGAAGTTTACTTTATTAATATGTATTTGCATTCAATTTTTTATTTCATTCATTATTTATCTATTATATATATGTGCCAAATGTATTTATTTAATTATTCCTGATCTACTTTATTCTATGCTTATTTCTAAATATCTTTTCTTTTCGAAATGTTCATATTTGAAAAAGCATAGTTTTTTAAGTTTGCTTGTTACGTTTAATTACTCTAGTTGCAATTTCTACGCAGTATTCCATTAAAATTTTTCTTAATTTGTTGTCTGACATTGACGTGCTTATATTATTCGAGACTATTCTCAGTTCTAATTTCCGCTCAGCATCGTATCTCTCCGCTTCAAAAACTGGACATTCCATTAAGATGTGTGCGATCGACTCCACTGCATCCGGTTCACAAATGCACGATGGGTTCCCCTTACACTTGAAACGGTGCAGGTATTCGGAGAACCCACCGTGCCCTGTCAAGATCTGTGTCATTACTCCAGCCGGTTTTATCTTTGTCACAATTTTATAGGCGTCGATCGCATCTGGGAGAAATATCTTGGTGACCCCTGCTGTTTCACCTTGCCGGTATCTGCGGTTCCATTCGTCAAGCGACTCCATACGGATTTGTCGCCTGACGAACGAAACAGGGCATAGGTCGTAGTCCGGCCTCTTCTTCGACTTCAGGGCAGCTTCCTTCGCAAGTTGGTCGGCTCGCTCGTTTCCCTCCAATCCCGCGTGGGCTTTTATCCAGAACAAGGAGACACTCTTGTTCTGGAGCTTGCAGCGTCGGATGGTGTCTCTTGTTTCCACAGCCAGGGGATGGGGGGAACTTGAGTTTACGACCGACTGAAGGGCCGCCCTGGAGTCGCTGAAGATGCCGAATGTTGACTCAGTGCGCCTGAGCGCCTCTCCCGCCGCCCTGTGTAGGGCCAGAAGCTCAGCCTGGTAGACGGTGCAGTAGGACGGCAAAGCAAGTTTGAGGGCCCTAGTTTCGGTGGCACCATTCCACAAGGATAGCGCCGCTCCGACTCTGCCCTCAATCTTGCTGCCGTCCGTGAATATTCGCACAGCGAAATCGCTGTGGTTCCTGTATTGTTCCTCGTCTACCAGGCTTCCGAACTCTAGGCTCAATTGGTCCGCGGGGTGAGGAGCTTCTGCTGCCGGAGCCATCCGCTCAACCTCCCCGCCCCCTAGCATTGGCTGGGGCACCCCCCTCCTGGCCTCGTACAACGCAGCCACCTCCCGTATACGAAGGTCAAGTGGGAGTATCCCAGCCAGCACCAGTGCCGAGTGAAGGGAGACCGTGCGGTAGGCCCCGCACAGTTTCTGCGCGAACCCCCTCTGGACCACATTGAGTTGCTTCATCACCCCCAGTTTTTTGGCGGCGGGTGCCCAGGCGCTTGCGGCGTAGAGGATGATCGGTTCGACCACTGCCGTGTAGATGACGCGGATGATCTCCGGGTGAAGGCCCCAGCTCACTTTAGCCGCCCGTGCCAGCTGTTTGTAAATATTGACCGCTTTTCTGCAAACGTTGGCGACGTGGGTGTTGAAAGTGAGCTGGTGGTCGACGGTGAGCCCCAGAATTTTGATTTCATTGGACATGCCAATGTCTACCCCGCCCATGCTCAGGAGCGGGACATCGTACTTCAGCTTTTTGGTTACCACCATTGCACAAGTTTTATGAGGTGCAAACTTTAGCTTGTTTCGGATGCCCCACTCCCGAACATACTCGAGGGCGGCATTGGCCTGTCCCTGAACTTCCAATGCTGTGTCACCGTCGAAGATCATAACCACGTCATCGGCAAAAGCCTGGCAGTAGTCTCCCCGCTCCGTCAGTCCTCTCAGCAAGGGGTCAAGTATCAAGTTCCATAAGATCGGACCGCCAATAGACCCCTGCACACACCCCTTGTTTGTGTGCCTTAGGCACTCTGCGCCCGCATACCTGACTCGGACGCTCCTGCCAGTCAAGTAGCTGTCAATCATGCGCCTGATGTTCACCGGGCACTTTTCCTCAGCCAGTCTGGTCCTGATAGCCGGCCACCATGCGCTGTCGAAGGCTCCCTCTATATCCAGTGACACAACAGTGATCAGCTTCTTATCACTTAGCTTTCCTTTGATGTGTTGTATCATGGTGTAGAGGGAGTCCTCAGTGCTTCTCTGGGGCATGAAACCAAACTGGCGAGTACTAAACCGCGGGATCAGGTGCCATTTGAGCCTCGCTACTAACATTTTCTCTAAGATTTTGCCTAGGACTGGCAGGAGGCCGATCGGCCTGTAGGACTTAGGGGTGGTGTAGGAGTCCTTGCCGGGCTTACGGAGGACCACCACCGTGGCCCTTTTCCAGGCCCCAGGGAAGTGTCCATGCTCCAGACACTTGTTCGCCAGTGCGAGAAACGTCCCTGGGTCCCGGGAAACCGCCTGGGCACAGATATCGGCTGTGAGACCATCCGCCCCGGGTGCCTTCTTCGGGTTAAAGCTTTCCACCGCGGTTTTCAGCTCCTGAAGTACAAACGGTGGGTCATGGTGTTCATCATGCGCCCACTCGTTTGCACGACTGGCCGCTTCACGTGTCCGACGGTGGTCAGCGTTTTCTCCCTCCTCTAGGTCCTCGGGGTAGAAGGTCTCAGCCAGCAGAACAGCCGATTTCTGCGCGCTCAGTGGCACTCCATCCTTCACCAACGGCAAGTCCTCCTGTCTCTTGGCGGTCCGTCCTATGACTCTATAAATACCCTCCCACATTCCCTCTCTGTCTTGCTTCCCGCAGAAGCCCTTCCAACCCTCCGTCTGCGCTTTTTTGGCCAGGGACTCATATTAAATTTTTGCTTGCAGGTACTCATCGAGCACTTTTTGCCTCCGGACTGGTGCAGCGCACCGGATGCGGCGTCTCCGGGTGTTGACCTCCGACATCAACTCAGCGAGCTCTTTGGACCACCATGGTATAGTTACTTGAACATTATTTTTAAATTTTTCCAGCGTTTTATCGCAAGCTTCAGTGATGCTTGCTATATATAAATCTACGTTCTGTTCCAAATCTGTTTTATTATTAATTTTGTTAATCGTTACTGAGTTTAAATTTGCATGAGCTTTTAATTGGGCCAATTTCTCATGAAATTGGCTCCAATTTGCTTTTTTAGTATTATATAATCTGGTTGTTCTATTTATGTCTAATCCTTTTGCTTTTTGTAGGTTAATTTTAAAGACTATACCATTGTGGTCCGAGCTCGTGAGGCCTTCCTCGACCCGCCAGTCCTCCACCAAGTCCAGCAGCTCCGTTGAGCAGGCTGTTACATCAACGAAGCTGCTGTACAAGGTGTTACCTCTGACGGTGTCGAAGGTCGGAGTGTTGCCGACGTTGAGTACCTGCAAGCACATTTCTTCCAGGGTTCCCGACATGTCCTCCCCTTTGCTATCGGTCACCAGGCTACCCCACCAGGTGCTCTTGGCGTTGGCGTCGCCGCCAATTATGATCCTCGTGGGGCCTAATTCCTCGCGAATCTGCAGGAGTTGCTCCAGGTATGGCTGTATGGGCTGGTCTGGTTCGAAGTAGAAGGAGACTACTGCGATTTCCCAGGCGCTGGTACGGATCCTCACCACCACGATGTTGTTGGTGGTGAGTTTCGGACACTGTGTGACGTCAAGGTCGTGATCGAAGACGACTATTGCCGCCTTCACAGTTCCATCTCCTTGTTCAGCGCACTGGTAGACTCTCGCTCCCCGGTAGTCTCGCATCCTCTTAACCCCACCCACATACGGCTCCTGGAGCAGTGCGAACGCAACCCTCCGCTCACTAGCCACGATCATGAGCTCTTGGGTTGCTAGGTTCTTCCTCTGCAGATTCGCTTGGATTACCTGGTAATGGTTAGGTTAGGTTAGGTTAGGTTAGGTTAGGTTAGGTTAGGTTGGGGGACCACCCCACAGGGGGGACCACCCCACAGTGCTTGCGTCCTCGTCGCGTCCCCCGGAAACAGCCCAGTTCTGACCACCGTAACGGAGTGGCAGACTGGGTTGGCCAAAGTGCACTGTGCTTCGCAGCGAATTTTATCTTGTGTGTGCATCGCCTGCGATTATGCCGGCTACCCCCCTTGCGGGACGCCTGCGGGCGATTTTTCAAATCAAAAGGCCCTTCTCAGGGCCAACCCAAAGGCCCTTCTCAGGGCCAACCCAAAGGCCCTTCTCAGGGCCAACCAAAAGGCCCTTCTCAGGGCCACCCCGACGCTCCGTCAGAAGCTAGCCGCGCGCCGTCTGCGGCTAGCTACTTCGGAGGGGCTGAGTCGTCAGACAGCGACTCGGTTGCTGGAGTGTCGGACGCGAGTGGCTCGCGGTCGCGGAAGCGGGTCTTCCAGAGTCGTGGGTCCGAGAGTTCCTCGGCTTCGGGGTCCAAGCCGTTGTCGAAGGCAAAAAAGCCGACGACGGCGGCCGCGGATACCCACGTCGTTGGGCTCGCGGACGCCCAGCGCCAGGTTGACCTGGCCCGCAAGGTGCAGCTCCAGCAAGAGCTGGAGGAGCGGGTTGCCGCCAAAGAGAAGCGTGCGTGCGTCGCCCGGGCCAAGTCCGGGTACGGTGCGTCCCGGGTTCTGTACGCGAACCACTCTTTGGCGGAACTGGAGAGGATGGCGGAGGAGGACGAGGAGGAGATCGTCGAGGTCGCCTCTAAGTCCTCCAACCTTAAGGGCACGTTCCAGAAGGCCCTGAAATGTCGGGCCGCGAGCATGCGCGGTGTCGTCGCTGAACTGATTCAGCGGACGGCCACCGACGAGACGCGGCAACTGCAGGCGAGGGTGGATCGCCTGCAGTCGGAGGTCAGCCAGCTTCATCTGAAGCTGGCTGAAGCCACGGCCCGGCCACAACAGGCTGGGGCGAGCCCTGTGGCAGAGAGCGCTGCCTCGGCCCGGCCACAAAAGGCTAAGGCGAGCCCTGTGGCAGAGGGCGCTGCCTCGGCCCGGCCACAACAGGCCAAGGCGAGGCCTGCAGCAGAGGGCCCCTCCTCCAACCTTGAGGATATCATCCGCAAGGTAGTAATGGAGGAGAGGGCCTTCACAAGAGCCTGCTTCGCAGGGATTGAGGACCGGCTCCTGCCGGAGAAGCGCCTCCGACCGCCGCTCGCGGCGGATAAGAGGCGGTCTGAGCCGGGGCCGTCCTCAACCCAGGCGGAGGAGAGGCGGTCTGAGCCGGGGCCGTCCTCCTCAACCCAGGCGGAAGATGCCCTTCTGCCTTCGACCACTCCGTCCAACGAGTGGACGAAAGTGGGCCGGAGGGGGAAGGGCAAAGGGAAGGGCAAGAGGTCAGCAGCGGCCGTCCCTGCCGTCCCTGCCGTCTCCGCCACCCCCGCTCCCAGCCGGTCGCAGACGACCGGCAAGGGAAAGGGCAAGGGGAAAGGGAAGGGGAGAGGAAGAAGGGGGCAGTTGGTCCCCCCGAAAACCGCGGCCGTCGTGGTGACGCTCACCGCGGAGGCTGCGGGGCGAGGGGAGACTTACGCCTCCATATTGGTGCGGGCGCGCGGCAATGCCGATCCCACTCAGCTGGGAATCGGCAGTGTGTCGTGCCGGCGGACGCAGACCGGGGCTCGAATATTCGAGTTCCCGGGGGCCGAGGGCGGCGCCCGCGCAGACCTCTTTGCAGCCAAGCTGCAGGAGGTCATCGCGGACTCTGCCAAGGTGGCCCGGCCAGTCAAGTCGGCGGCCATCGAGGTGACGGAGTTGGATGACTCCGTCACCAAGGAGGAGGTGGTGGCAGCGGTCGCAGCGGTGGGGGGCTGTGCCGCAGCGGCGGTCCAAGGCCGGGACATAAGGCCCGGCCGCGGCGGAATGGGCACAATCCGCCTCGAGTGCCCAATCGCAGCTGCCAAAGCCGTCCTTGCGAAAGGACGGCTTCAAGTCGGGTTCAGCTCGGGCGCAGTCCGGGCACTCGAGGACCAGCCGCTGCGGTGTTTCCGGTGCTTCGGCATCGGCCACACCCGGCCCCTGTGTCCGTCCAAAGTGGACCGGTCGGACACTTGTTACCGGTGCGGCAAGGAGGGCCACAAAGCCGCCTCCTGCCAGGCCGCCACGCCGCACTGCGCGGTGTGTGCCGCCAGTGGCCGCCGGGCAGGCCACGTCATGAAGGGGGGGAAGTGCAATCCCCCCCGTAAGCGTGGCAAAGCGCAGGCGCCGACCGGGCCTGCGCCTGCTGCTGCTGTTGCCGCAAATACCGCCGTTCCTGCGGCGGCTGCGGAGGAGGGTGCGATGTCCGACTGATGGGAGTCGAGCATCGCATCCTTCAGGCGAACGCCAACCACTGCAGGACAGCCCAGGATCTGCTGATGCAGACCATGGCTGAGTGGTTGGTGGACTTGGCGGTGGTCGCCGAACCCTACTCGGTCCCTGGCCGTTGGCTGGGCGACCGGGACGGCCTGGTGGCGTTGGTGGCGCGGTCTTCCACGGACTCCCCTCCCCTCTCGCTCTTAGAGAGGGGACCGGGATACGTGGCCGCCGCGTGGGGAGAGATAGGGATAGTGGGGGTGTATTTCTCCCCAAACCGCCCTCTCTCGGACTTTGAGGATTTCCTCGAGGTCCTCACTGCTGTCGTAGGGAGGGCGGCGCCACGCCAGGTCGTGGTGCTCGGCGACCTAAACGCCAAGTCGGTGGCCTGGGGCAACCCGGCCGCAGGCTGCAACGTCCGGGGACGCGCCGTCGAGTTTTGGGCGGCCTCGTGCGGTGTGTCCCTCCTCAACAGGGGGGCGGTCCACACGTGTGTGCGGCAACAGGGCGGGTCGGTGGTGGACGTGTCGTTTGCCACCCCCGCGCTGGCCGCCCGCGTCGTGAACTGGCGGGTGGAGCTGGTGGAGACCTTGTCGGACCACCGTTATGTGCGGTTCGACATCTCCACACAGCGGGGAGGGGGGACGGCCCGCGCTGGGCAATCTCCCTTCCCGCGGTGGGCACTCACCCGCCTGGACCGGGAGGCAGCCAGGGAGGCCGCCTTCCTCCAGGACTGGCTGTCGCCTCCCCCTGTCGAGGAGGTCCCGGACGTTGACGCCGCAGCGGTCCGGCTACGAGGGTCCTTGACCGAGGTGTGCAACTCCAGCATGCCTCGGTCTCGCCGTCCGCCTCCACGTCGTGCCGTGTACTGGTGGACGGAGGAGCTGGCGGGGCTCCGGGCCACCTGCGTGGCGGCCAGAAGGGCCTACGCGCGTAGCCGACGGCGCAGCGCCCAGAACCGAGTCCGGGCAGAGGAGGACCGCCTGTACGCCTCTTACCGAGAGGCTACGGCGGCCCTCAAGTCTGCAATGGGCGCTGCGCAGGACTCGGCGAGGGCCGAGATGCTGGAGGGTCTCGACAGGGACCCCTATGGGAGACCATATAAGGCGGCGCGGAATCAGCTCCGCCCCTATGGTCCCCCACTGTCGGAGACCCTCGAGCCGGCATTGTTGGATGGGGTGGTCCGGTCCCTGTTTCCACGCAGGACCGACTTCGCCCCACCAACAATGGATCCCCCGCAAGGGGCGGCTCCACCGGAGGCGGAGGTCCCCCCGGTGACGGCGGCGGAATTCTACGCGGGGGTGTTGAGCCTCCGCGCGAAGAAGACCGCCCCCGGTCCGGACGGCGTCCCTGCACGGGTGGTGGCGATTGCCGCCTCCCAAATGGAGGACAGGTTTCGGGACCTCTTCAGCGCGTGTTTTACGGCTGGGAGGTTCCCGAAACTCTGGAAGGAGGGGCAATTGTGCCTCCTCCGGAAGGAGGGACGCCCGGTGGACTCCCCCTCGGCATACCGGCCCATCGTTCTGCTCGATGAGGTCGGTAAATTGTTCGAGGGGATTGTCGCCTCCCGGCTGGATAGCCATTTGCGGGGGATAGGCCCGGATCTGTCGGACGCCCAGTTCGGTTTCCGTCGTGGGCGTTCGACGATCGACGCGCTGGCCCTCCTCAAGGGCCAGGTGAAGGAGGCGGTGGAGGCGGGGGACGGAGTGCTGGCGGTGTCGTTCGACATTGCCAACGCCTTCAACTCCGTCCCCCACTCGACGATATTGGAGGCGCTCCGGTACCACGGAGTGCCCCAATACCTGCGGAGCCTCCTGGCCAGCTACTTGGAGGGCCGAGAGGTCCTCCTAGTGGACAAGACGGCCACCGTGAGGCGGTACGGCGCTGAGTCCGGTGTTCCACAGGGGTCGGTCCTGGGGCCCCCCTTGTGGAACATCGGATTCGACTGGCTCCTGCGGGGAGTCCTCCTCCCGGGCACGAGTGTCATCTGCTACGCGGATGACACTCTGCTCACTGCCCGGGGGAGGAACTTTGCCGACGCGGCCATTCTGGCCTCGGCGGGCGGGTCCTTGGTGGCAGAAAGGATCCGCCGCCTGGGATTGAGGGTGGCGCTGCATAAAACGGAGGCCGTGTTCTTCCGCGGTCCCCGGCAGCGCTGCCCTGCCGACGCCCACATCATCGTGGAGGGCGTCCGTATAGGGGTCCAGCCTCAGATGAAATATCTGGGGCTGGTGCTGGACGACAGGTGGCGTTTCGGCCCGCACTTCAGCGGGCTGTCAACGCGCCTGTTGAAGGCCGCGGGCGCCCTCTCGTGGCTCCTCCCGAACCTGGGGGGGCCCAAGGCGAAATGCCGGCGCCTCTATGCCGGCATTTTGCGGAGCATGGCCCTTTACGGGGCTCCCATCTGGGCGGACTCCCTCCATAGGAGGGAGAATGCTACCGCCATCCGCAGGCCCCAGCGGGCCATTGCACAGCGGGTGGCGAGGGCTTACCGCTCAGTGGGCTTTTCGGCGGCGTGCGCTCTGGCCGGCACCCCGCCTTGGGAGTTGGAGGCATGGGTGCTCGCCAGAGTGTACGAGTGGACGGCGCGCCGAAAGGCGCTCGGGGAGCGCCCCATGGGCGAAGAGCGGGAGGCGGTGCGGCGAGAGGCGAGAGACGCCATCGTCCTCCATTGGTCGGAGGACCTCGCCAGCGCCGCCTTTGGCCGCCGGACGTTGGACGCGCTCGGTCCGGTCCTGCGGGGCTGGCTCGAGCGGTCCCACGGTTTCCTCTCTTTCCGTCTGGTGCAGGTGTTATCCGGGCATGGTTGCTTCGGATCGTACCTGCACCGGATCGGGAGGGAGGAAACCCCGGCGTGCCACGACTGCGGCGCGGCGGAGGACACGGCGCAGCACACCCTCGAGGTGTGCCCGGCGTGGTCCGAGCTGCGCCGCGGTCTGACCGCGGTGGTCGGACCGGACCTCTCGCTTCCTGGCGTGGTGGACGCCATGCTGGGGAGCGAGGAGGCCTGGTCAGCGGTGGCCTCCTTCTGCGAGGACGTAATCTCGCAAAAGGAGGCAGCGGAGCGCGCGCGGGAGGACGATCCTCTCGCTGCGGCGCTCCGCAGACGAAGACGGGGGAGAAGGCGTCGTGCCCTCCCTCCTAATGGTGACGGGCGGGCGGCAGGCACGGGGGTGCCTTCGCCCGCATTGCACCCGTCACCTTCGTCGGTCATTCCCGACCCCCCACACCCGTGAGGGTGTGAGGGGTCTGTGCCTTTCAATCGTCGGCGGAGGACTGGAAGTAAAGGCTGTGCCGGTTTCCCAGTCCCCCGCCACTGTGACGAAGCGGGAATGCGCTGGGTCGTTTTAGTGGGTATACCGGGTCCGCCCGGGGAGTCCCACATACCCCTCCTGTCCCCCGACGGGAGGGTATGCGTAATGCATTTTTTCCCAGCGTCAAAAAAAAAAAAAAAAAAAAAAAAAAAAAAAAAAAAAAAAAAAAGGTTAGGTTAGGTTAGGTTAGGTTAGGTTAGGTTAGGTTAGGTTAGGTTAGGTTTCCCCCTCGGCATACCGGCCCATCGTTCTGCTCGATGAGGTCGGTAAATTGTTCGAGGGGATTGTCGCCTCCCGGCTGGATAGCCATTTGCGGGGGATAGGCCCGGATCTGTCGGACGCCCAGTTCGGTTTCCGTCGTGGGCGTTCGACGATCGACGCGCTGGCCCTTCTCAAGGGCCAGGTGAAGGAGGCGGTGGAGGCGGGGGACGGGGTGCTGGCGGTGTCGTTCGACATTGCTAACGCCTTCAACTCCGTCCCCCACTCGACGATATTGGAGGCGCTCCGGTATCACGGAGTGCCCCAATATCTGCGGAGCCTCCTGGCCGACTACTTGGAGGACCGCGAGGTCCTCCTCGTGGACAAGTCGGCCACCGTGAGGCGGTACGGCGCAGAGTCTGGTGTTCCACAGGGGTCGGTCCTGGGGCCCCCCTTGTGGAACATCGGATTCGACTGGCTCCTGCGGGGAGTCCTCCTCCCGGGCACGAGTGTCATCTGCTACGCGGATGACACTCTGCTCACTGCCCGGGGGAGGAACTTTGCGGACGCGGCCATTCTGGCCTCGGCTGGCGGGTCCTTGGTGGCAGAAAGGATCCGCCGCCTGGGATTGAGGGTGGCGCTGCACAAAACGGAGGCCGTGTTCTTTCGCGGTCCCCGGCAGTGCTGCCCTGCCGACGCCCACATCGTCGTGGAGGGCGTCCGCATAGAGGTCCAGCCTCAGATGAAATATCTGGGGCTGGTGCTGGACGACAGGTGGCGTTTCGGCCCGCACTTCAGCGGGCTGTCGACGCGCCTGTTGAAGGCCGCGGGCGCCCTCTCGTGGCTCCTCCCGAACCTGGGGGGGCCCAAGGCGAAATGCCGGCGCCTCTATGCCGGCATTTTGCGGAGCATGGCCCTTTACGGGGCTCCCATCTGGGCGGACTCCCTCCATAGGAGGGAGAATGCTACCGCCATCCGCAGGCCCCAGCGGGCCATTGCACAGCGGGTGGCGAGGGCTTACCGCTCAGTGGGCTTTTCGGCGGCGTGCGCTCTGGCCGGCACCCCGCCTTGGGAGTTGGAGGCATGGGTGCTCGCCAGAGTGTACGAGTGGACGGCGCGCCGAAAGGCGCTCGGGGAGCGCCCCATGGGCGAAGAGCGGGAGGCGGTGCGGCGAGAGGCGAGGGACGCCATCGTCCTCCATTGGTCGGAGGACCTCGCCAGCGCCGCCTTTGGCCGCCGGACGTTGGACGCGCTCGGTCCGGTCCTGCGGGGCTGGCTCGAGCGGTCCCACGGTTTCCTCTCTTTCCGTCTGGTGCAGGTGTTATCCGGGCATGGCTGCTTCGGATCGTACCTGCACCGGATCGGGAGGGAGGAAACCCCGGCGTGCCACGACTGCGGCGCGGCGGAGGACACGGCGCAGCACACCCTCGAGGTGTGCCCGGCGTGGTCCGAGCTGCGCCGCGGTCTGACCGCGGTGGTCGGACCGGACCTCTCGCTTCCTGGCGTGGTGGACGCCATGCTGGGGAGCGAGGAGGCCTGGTCAGCGGTGGCCTCCTTTTGCGAGGACATAATCTCGCAAAAGGAGGCAGCGGAGCGCGCGCGGGAGGACGATCCTCTCGCTGCGGCGCTCCGCAGACGAAGACGGGGGAGAAGGCGTCGTGCCCTCCCTCCTAATGGTGACGGGCGGGCGGCAGGCACGGGGGTGCCTTCGCCCGCATTGCACCCGTCACCTTCGTCGGTCATTCCCGACCCCCCACACCCGTGAGGGTGTGAGGGGTCTGTGCCTTTCAATCGTTGGCGGAGGACTGGAAGTAAAGGCTGTGCCGGTTTCCCAGTCCCCCGCCACTGTGACGAAGCGGGAATGCGCTGGGTCGTTTTAGTGGGTATACCGGGTCCGCCCGGGGAGTCCCACATACCCCTCCTGTCCCCCGACGGGAGGGTATGCGTAATGCATTTTTTCCCAGCGTCAAAAAAAAAAAAAAAAAAAAAAAAAAAAAAAAAAAAAAAAAAAAAAGGTTAGGTTAGGTTGGGGTGCTAGGTCAGAAAACCTCCTAGGGGGCCCAGTGGCTGCCGGTCCTTCTCGATACGTCTGGAGGGAACAGCAGCTGCTGTGGACGGTGCACCCTGGGCGCGGCAGTATCCGTCCCCGATGAATGGGAAGAGATTCTTATTCCTCGGGGAACGTTACTGTCGTGGCCAATATTCTGACACGGTGGGGCGACTCCACGCGGCCCTCTGGGACGCAGAGGGCGCAGTGGAGGAGCCAGGGCGGGCTCGGTGTGCCGCCGGGCGTTGGGCGCGCTCGGTCCGGTCTTGGGAGGGCTGGATCGGGCGCGTCCGGCTTCCGGCGGCGCACCGAGCCCGCCGGTGGGTGGACCGGGCCCTCGCTTCCCGGCGTGGTCGATGCCATGCTGGGGGGTGGGGAGGCCTGGTCAGCGGTCGCCTCCTTTTGCGAGTTCGCTCGCAAAGGGAGGAGGCGGAGCGCGCGCGGGGGGGGCGATCCTCTCGTTGCGCCGCTCCGCAGCGGAGGAGCCGGGGCGGGCTCGGTGTGCCGCCGGGCGTTGGACGCGTCCGGCGTCCGGCGGCGCACCGAACCCGCCGGTGGTCGGACCGGACCTCTCGCTTCCCGGCGTGGTCGATGCCATGCTGGGGGGCGGGGAGGCCTGGTCAGCGGTCGCCTCCTTTTGCGAGTTCGCTCGCAAAGGGAGGAGGCGGAGCGCGCGTGGTGGGGGCGACCCTCTCGCTGCGCCGCTCCGCAGCGGAAGGGGGAGAAGGCGTTGTGCCCTCCCTCCTCATGGTGACGGCGGGCGGCAGGCACGGGGGTGCCTTCGCCCGCATTGCACTCGTCACCTTTGCGGGTCATTCCGGCCCCCCACACCCGCGAGGGTGTGAGGGGTCGCCTTGCGGGGCAATCGTCGGCGGAGGACTGGTCGTTAAGGCTATGCCGGTTTCCCAGTCCCCCGCCACTATGACGAAGCGGGAATGCGCTGGGTCGTTTTAGTGGGTATACCGGGTCCGCCCGGGGAGTCCCACATACCCCTCCTGTCCCCCGATGGGAGGGTATGCGTAATGCATTTTTTCCCAGCGTTAACAAAAAAAAAAAAAAAAAAAAAAAAAAAAAAGGTTAGGTTAGGTTGGGATGCTAGGTCAGAAAACCTCCTAGGGGGCCCAGTGGCTGCCGGTCCTTCTCGATACGTCTGGGGGGAACAGCAGCTGCTGTGGACGGTGCACCCTGGGCGCGGCAGTATCAGTCCCCGATGAATGGGAAGAGATTCTTATTCCTCGGGGAACGTTACTGTCGTGGCCAATATTCTGACACGGGAGGGGGTCCTATTTGGACTGCGCTGTTCCGCGTGACCCTCTGAAAAGCAGAGGGCACAGCGGAGGAGCAAGGGCGGGCTCGGTGTGCACTCACCCTGCCTCCGAGCAGACAGAGAAGGATTCCATCCTTCACTGTCTCCGCCGATCTCGTAATCCCATCGTCGACGTCTCGCGGCTTCGATAGGGACCGAGGGTCTTGGCTTAACCGCCCGGACCGCGAGGTAGAAAACCTCTATAAAAAGTTACCCCGAATCCCAAGCGGCGGCGCACCGCGAAGGGATGTATGGCTGACGGGAGATCTCATGGATCAATCAGTCGTTAGTGCGACCCTCGTTCATTCCTCGAAGTTCTCGGGGAGTGAATGAAGAAAAAAGGGCTGGGATGTATCGTCGTGTACCGTGCGATGGCTCACGGAGTGGGCTCATCGGACGGTACGTGATCATGGCATTCATCGCGCTCTGGTACGCGTCTGCCCATCAGACGTGACTGTGAGGGTGATGGGACAGCCATAGGGTATAAAAGGGGGGGGGGGAATGATGACGTAGGAGGATAGGGACCACACCCTTCAAAGGAAAACAAAACAATATGAAAAAGACGATTTGCAATAAAGTACCCCAGGGCGGTACCAGCTGCTCAGCAGCTGGAGAATCCGCCACGACCCCTTCCGGGTCGTCATGCCCACCGTATTCTGGGGAGGGCAGCAACCGTCTTCCACTTGCCGATGGCAACAAGAGCCGAGGAGGCTCCTCGAGATCGAGGTCTTTTGAAGACCTCATCTCCTTTAATTTTAGAACGGACGCAGTGTCGGACTCTGGCGCTGCGTCACTGAGAAGCTTATGTTCCCCAGCGGAGCCACGTGTGGTTCTGGAGAGGGTGAGTGTGTTGTCGGAGGTCGACAACACACCGCAAGCAGTTGCGGCCTCTCCCTCCAAGTTTTGGGGGAAACGGCCGCGTGCCTGTGAGTCGGAAGCGGGTTCGGCGGGTTTGTCGTCTAGCGAGGAGGACCTGCCGGCCCCCAAGGTGCCGACAGCCAGGAGGGGTGGACGCCGCGGGACACCTTCCGGACCGAGCTCTCCGGCAGCGTCCCGCGACTCCCTGAGCCGCTTTCTGAAGCGGCCCGATATGCCGGTAGCCAGTGGAGCAAGCGACTCCGACGGGGCATTGCAGGTGGAGCAGGCTGAAACCTCCACCGCATTGGTGAGCACCAAGGCAGAGCTCAATGCCGCGAGGCGGGAGGGCCGGAAGGCTATCGCGACCGACGAGGTCGCTGAAATGGCCCGGCAAGCAAGGGAGAGGAGGTTGCAGACCGCCGCTGCCCTTGAAGGCCTGACGGCAGAGGCGCTCAGCCGACAAGTGTTGGACGGCGTGGACGTTGTCCTGAAGGTTGCTACGAAATCAGGCAACCTGAAGGGCACGTTCACGCGGGCTCTGAAGGAGGCGGCAGACGGCATCAGGGAGGCGGTTGAAGTCCTCCTTGACCGAACAACCTCGGAGGAGACGGTAAAACTCCAAGAGGAAAATAACCGTCTCCACACGAGGCTGGAGGAGCTTCAACGGGAGGTGAGCGCCCTGAGGGCGGACTTCAGCCGGCAGCAGGGTGCGACGACTACAGATAGTCGTGCCCTGCCACAGAACGGGTCTTTGGGGGAAGACCAATTTGACCGGCTGTTGAGAATTATGACCGCCCGCCTGGACAGCATAGAGCCAAGGCTTAACCCCCCTATTAGCCTTCGTCCGCCGCTGGCAGCAGATAAGCGGAGGAAGGAGGCGGAGCCCGCTCCAGCAACGGCTAGACCAACGTGGGCACAGGTGGCTAAAGCGTCACCTGCGCCAAAAAAGAGCACGCAGGCGGCCAAAAAGCCCTCGCAGGTGGCCAAGAAACCTTCGCAGGCGGCCAAGGGTCCTTCGCAGGTAGCCAAGAGGACCTCAGAGGTGGCCAAAAGGCCCTCGCAGGTTGCCACAAGGCCCAGAGAAGGGGCCATAAATCCTGAAATACAGGAGCATGAGCCTGCTCCCAACGAGGGTCTTTGGAAGACGGCCGAAGGCCGCAAGAAAAGGCGGAAGAGGGGCCGCAAGGCCAAGAACGCACCGGGCTCAAGGGGGCAGGCCCCAAGAATCCGCATCCCTCGCTCGGAGGCTGTAGTGGTCACGCTGCAGCCCGAAGCCAAAGAGCGGGGGGTGACGTACCAGAAGGTGCTTGCGGAAGCGAGGGGCAAGCTGGTCTTCGCCGATTTTGGCACTCCAGACGGTTTCCGTTTCAGGACGGCAGCCACGGGGGCCAAAATGTTTGAGTTGGCGGGGGCCAGCAGTGCTGAGAGGGCGGACTCTCTAGCTGCAAAGCTGAGGGACGTCCTCAACCCCGAGGAGGCCCGGGTGTCCAGGCCCATTAAAACGGCTGAGGTGCGGGTCGATGGGCTGGACGACTCCGTGACCCCAGAGGAGGTGGTAGCGGCCATAGCCCGGAGCGGCGGATGCCCGCCAGAAAATGTGCGGGCGGGCGACATCCGCGCCAATGCTGGCGGGCTTGGCACCATCTGGGTGCGGTGTCCGGTGGCTGCGGCGAAGAAGGTCGCCGACGCGGGACGTCTGCTGGTGGGCTGGGTGTCAGCGAGGGTTAAACTCCTGACACCCAGGGCCTTGCAGTGCTATCGGTGCCTGGAGAAAGGCCACGTCCGGGCACTGTGCACTGCCGAAACAGACCGCAGCGATTTGTGCTATCGCTGCGGTCAGCCCGGGCATAAGGCGTCCCAGTGCTCCGCGGAACCAAACTGCAGCCTCTGTACAGCTGCAGGAAAGTCCGCGGGGCACAGCATAGGTGGCAACGCTTGCGGCGCGCCCAGAAAGCGCAGCAAGCGGTGGACGAGACCTGCGGGGGCCGCACCCCCTAGCACCTCTTTGGCCGACTCCCGGCCTGTGGTTGGAAACGCCGAGGAAATGGAGTGCCAGTGATGGCTCTCCGTTTCCTCCAGGCGAATATCAACCACTGCACCAGAGCTCAGGATCTCTTGGTCCTGAGCATGGCGGAGTGGTTGATAAATGTGGCGGTGGTCGCTGAGCCGTATTACATCCCCCCCCGGGAAAACTGGGCGGGAGATCTGGACGGCCTGGTGGCCATCATCGGCGCGACTCTTGTCGACGTATCCCGGGGTCACGGTTGGGTTGCTGCCCTTGTGAACGGGATCGTCACGATCGGGGCATACTTTTCGCCCAACAGGAGTCTCGCCGACTTCGAGAGTTTCCTCGTCGAGTTGGGAGCCGTCGTCGGCCGGTCCCATCCTCGGCCCGTTTTGCTTCTCGGTGATCTGAACGCCAAATCCGCGGCGTGGGGATCCCCGGTCACAGACCCGAGAGGCGACGTGCTAGAGGAGTGGGCCGTTACGACGGGCCTGGCCGTCTTGAATCGGGGATCGGCCTACACGTGTGTGCGGCAGCGGGGTGGGTCCATAGTGGACGTCTCGTTCGCCAGTCCCGCTGTCGCGCACCGCGTTCACGATTGGCACGTGGAAGAGGAGGTGGAGACGCTATCGGATCACCGATACATACGCTTCGACGTCTCCACCCAGACCGCTGGAGGTCGTAGCCAATCGGCCCCCCGAAGAGACGGCCCGCGTTGGGCGTTGAAACGCCTCGACAAGGAAGCTCTCGAGGAAGCCACCATCGTCCAAGCCTGGATCCGGGAGTCGGCTACCGTCGGTCCCGTCGACGTCGAACAGGAGGCGCAGTGGTTTAACGACGCGATGACGCAAATCTGCGACGCGTCCATGCCACGCGTCTCCTCTCTGTCCGCAAGGCGCCGCGTGTACTGGTGGTGCGTCGAGGTCGAGCGGTTGCGCGTCGAGTGCGCAGCCGCCAGACGCCCGTACACGCGGTATCGGAGGAGACGTCTGCGGGATCCCGACGAAGAAGCCGCGCTGTATGAGGTGTACAGCGCGGCGAAGGAGGCTCTGTGGCTGGCCATCGGCGAGTCGAAGAAGCGCTCCAGAGAGGAGCTGCTGGCGACCCTAGACGGGGATCCGTGGGGGCGCCCGTACCGCACGGTCCGAGGGAAACTTCGGCCGTGGGCGCCCCCGCTAACGGAAGGTCTCGAGCCGCAGTTTCTGGAGCGAGTGGTCTCGGCTCTCTTCCCTGATAGGGCCGAGCACGAGCCACCGCCGATGGCTCTGCCCACAGCTGCAGAGCCGGAAGAAGAGGAGAGCGAAACCGTCCCAGAGGTGACACAGGCGGAGATGAGCGCGGTCGTGATGCGGCTCCGGGCAAAAAACACTGCTCCGGGGCCCGACGGAGTGCCTGGCCGCGCTCTAGTACTCGCCCTGAAGGAGCTGGAGCCCCCACTGAGGGGACTCTTCTCGGCGTGCCTTGAGCAGGGTCAGTTCCCTACGAGGTGGAAGGCTGGTCGACTGGTCCTGCTCAAGAAGGCGGGGCGCCCGGCGGATTCGTCGTCCGCTTATCGGCCCATAGTGCTGCTGGACGAGGCGGGCAAGTTGCTCGAGCGAGTAATCGCAGATCGCCTCGTCAGCCACTTGTGTACAGAGGGGCCGAACCTGGACGACAGCCAGTTTGGCTTCCGGCGTGGGCGCTCTACCATCGACGCAATTATGAGAGTAAGAGTCCTGGCGGAGGAAGCGGTGTCCCGGGGTGGGGTGGTGCTGGCGGTGTCCTTGGACATCTCCAACGCGTTCAACACCCTGCCCTGGAGTTGCATCAGGGAGGCCCTGCGATACCATCGGGTGCCTCCCTACCTCCGCAACATTGTGGGGGCTTATCTGTCCGGAAGGTGTGTCACCTACATGGGACGCGACGGCGCGGGCCGTCGCGAGATGTCGTGCGGTGTTCCGCAGGGGTCGGTTCTGGGCCCACCCCTGTGGAACATCGGATACGACTGGGTTTTGCGGTGCGAGCTCCCGCCGGGAGTGAACCTGACGTGTTATGCGGACGACACGCTGGTCACGGCTCGGGGGAGCTCGTACAGGGAAGCAGCGTTGCTGGCTACGGCTGCGGTCTCGCAGGTGGTGAGCCGCATACGACGCCTGGGCCTGGAGGTGGCCCTCAACAAGTCGGAGGCCATTGCCTTTCATGGCCCCCGACGGGCACCGCCGTTGGGATCACACATTGTGGTCGGGGGGGTCCGGATCGCTGTCGAGTCAACCATGAAATACCTGGGATTGGTGCTCGACAGCCGTTGGGACTTCGGCCCCCACTTTCAGCGGCTGGTGCCCAAGTTGATGGGCGCGGCGGGCGCGCTGTCAACGCTGCTTCCCAATCTGGGGGGCCCGAGCACCGCCTGTAGGCGGTTGTACGTAGGGATCGTGCGATCGATGGCCCTCTATGGGGCCCCGATATGGGCGACGGACCTGACGGCCCGCACTATCGCCGTTCTGCGCAGACCGCAGAGAGCGATGGCCGTCAGGGTCGTACGGGGATATCGCACGATCTCCTACGAGGCGGCTTGCGTACTGGCCGGATCCCCACCGTGGGACCTGGAGGCGAAGACCCTCGCGACGCTGTACCAGTGGCGTGAGGGGGCCAATCGTCGGGGCGAGAGACTGGTGGAGCGACAGATAACGCAGTACCGGTCTCAGCTCCGACAGGTCATGGTGGCGGAATGGCGGGGGAGGCTAGAGCTCCCTACCGCCGGCCTCGACACAATCGAGGCGATCCGGCCAGTACTCGACGACTGGCTCGGGAGGAAGCACGGCTCCCTGACGTTTCGGGCGACGCAGGTGCTCTCGGGGCACGGCTGCTTCGGGAAGTACTTGTGTCGCCTGAGCAGGGAGCCGGACGCCCGGTGCCATCACTGCGTCCACTGTCCGGAGGACACGGCGCGGCATACGCTGGCCGAGTGCGCCGCGTGGGATGAGCCGCGCCGTGCCCTCGTCGCAGAGGTAGGAGGAGACCTGTCGCTGCCGACCGTCGTTCGCTCTATGGTTGGCAGCGCAGAGTCCTGGGACGCAGTGATTTCCTTCTGCGAAGCCGTCATGTCGCAGAAGGAAGCTGCGGAGAGGGAGAGGGAGATGACTAGCTCCCGCCCATCCCGCAGCAGACGCACCGGGCGTCGGCAGAGGGCGGATAACGCCCTCTTCCGGCCCCCCTAAATAGGTCCAGGGGCGACGGATTTGGGGACATCCGTCGCCCCCCATCGCAATGGACCCGAGACGGCGGCGCGTAGTGTTCCACGCGCGCCTCTCTTAGACGTAACGGGGGGAGTCTCACACCTCACTCCCCCCCGAGACGAGGCCCGCAGGTCGAGCGGGCCGGCACTAGTCCGGGGCAGCGGAAGTCGCATCAGATCCCGTTGCCCCCCGACGCAAGTGTGCGAGGGAACACCGGTGTGGTTTTAGTCAGTAGGAGTCTGACAGACCCCTCCGCTCTCCCCAGGGCGGAGGACATCCATCGAGGATTTCCACATCGAGAACAAAAAAAAAAAAAAAAAAGGTTAGGTTAGGTTAGGTTAGGTTGTGGTGCTCGGCGACCTAAACGCCAAGTCGGTGGCCTGGGGCAACCCGGCCGCAGGCTGCAACGTCCGGGGACGCGCCGTCGAGTTTTGGGCGGCCTCGTGCGGTGTGTCCCTCCTCAACAGGGGGGCGGTCCACACGTGTGTGCGGCAACAGGGCGGGTCGGTGGTGGACGTGTCGTTTGCCACCCCCGCGCTAGCCGCCCGCGTCGTGAACTGGCGGGTGGAGCTGGTGGAGACCTTGTCGGACCACCGTTATGTGCGGTTCGACATCTCCACACAGCGGGGAGGGGGGACGGCCCGCGCTGGGCAATCTCCCTTCCCGCGGTGGGCACTCACCCGCCTGGACCGGGAGGCAGCCAAGGAGGCCGCCTTCCTCCAGGACTGGCTGTCGCCTCCCCCTGTCGAGGAGGTCCCGGACGTTGACGCCGCAGCGGTCCGGCTACGGCGGTCTTTGACCGAGGTGTGCAACTCCAGCATGCCTCGGTCTCGCCGTCCGCCTCCCCGTCGTGCCGTTTATTGGTGGACGGAGGAGCTGGCGGGGCTCCGGGCCACCTGCGTGGCGGCCAGAAGGGCCTACGCGCGTAGCCGACGGCGCAGCGCCCAGAACCGAGTCCGGGCAGAGGAGGACCGCCTGTACGCCTCTTACCGAGAGGCTACGGCGGCCCTCAAGTCTGCAATGGGCGCTGCGCAGGACTCGGCGAGGGCCGAGATGCTGGAGGGTCTCGACAGGGACCCCTATGGGAGGCCATATAAGGCGGCGCGGAATCAGCTCCGCCCCTATGGTCCCCCACTGTCGGAGACCCTCGAGCCGGCATTGTTGGATGGGGTGGTCCGGTCCCTGTTTCCACGCAGGACCGACTTCGCCCCTCCAACAATGGATCCCCCGCAAGGGGCGACTCCACCGGAGGTGGAGGTGCCCCCGGTCACGGCGGTGGAATTCTACGCGGGGGTTTTGAGCCTCCGCGCGAAGAAGACCGCCCCCGGTCCGGACGGCGTCCCTGCACGGGTGGTGGCGATTGCCGCCTCCCAAATGGAGGACAGGTTTCGGGACCTCTTCAGCGCGTGTTTTACGGCTGGGAGGTTCCCGAAACTCTGGAAGGAGGGGCAATTGTGCCTCCTCCGGAAGGAGGGACGCCCGGTGGACTCCCCCTCGGCATACCGGCCCATCGTTTTGCTCGATGAGGTCGGTAAATTGTTCGAGGGTATTGTCGCCGGGAGGCTGGATAGCCATTTGCGGGGGATCGGCCCGGATCTGTCGGACGCCCAGTACGGTTTCCGTCGTGGGCGTTCGACGATCGACGCGCTGGCCCTTCTCAAGGGCCAGGTGAAGGAGGCAGTGGAGGCGGGGGACGGGGTGCTGGCGGTGTCATTCGACATTGCCAACGCCTTCAACTCCGTCCCCCACTCGACGATATTGGAGGCGCTCCGTTATCACGGGGTGCCCCAATATCTGCGGAGTCTCCTGGCCGACTACTTGGAGGACCGCGAGGTCCTCCTCGTGGACAAGTCGGCCACAGTGAGGCGGTACGGCGCAGAGTCCGGTGTTCCACAGGGGTCGGTCCTGGGGCCCCCCTTGTGGAACATCGGATTCGACTGGCTCCTGCGGGGAGTCCTCCTCCCGGGCACGAGTGTCATCTGCTACGCGGATGACACTCTGCTCACTGCACGGGGGAGGAACTTTGCCGACGCGGCCATTCTGGCCTCGGCTGGCGGATCCTTGGTGGCAGAGAGGATCCGCCGCCTGGGATTGAGGGTGGCGCTGCATAAAACGGAGGCCGTGTTCTTTCGCGGTCCCCGGCAGCGCTGCCCTGCCGACGCCCACATCGTCGTGGAGGGCGTCCGCATAGAGGTCCAGCCTCAGATGAAATATCTGGGGCTGGTGCTGGACGACAGGTGGCGCTTCGGCCCGCATTTCAGCGGGCTGTCGACGCGCCTGTTGAAGGCCGCGGACGCCCTCTCATGGCTCCTCCCAAACCTGGGAGGGCCCAAGGCAAAATGCCGGCGCCTCTATGCCGGCATTTTGCGGAGCATGGCCCTTTACGGGGCTCCCATCTGGGCGGACTCCCTCCACAGGAGGGAGAATGCTACCGCCATCCGCAGGCCCCAGCGGGCCATTGCACAGCGGGTGGCGAGGGCTTACCGCTCAGTGGGCTTTTCGGCGGCGTGCGCTCTGGCCGGCACCCCGCCTTGGGAGTTGGAGGCATGGGTGCTCGCCAGAGTGTACGAGTGGACGGCGCACAGGAAGGCGCTCGGGGAGCGCCCCGTCGCCGAGGAGCGGGAGGCCGTGCGGCAGGAGGCGAGGGACGCCATCGTCCTCCATTGGTCGGAGGACCTCGCCAACGCCACCTTTGGCCGCCGGACGTTGGACGCGCTCGGTCCGGCCCTGCGGGGCTGGCTCGAGCGGTCCCACGGTTTCCTCTCTTTCCGTCTGGTGCAGGTGTTATCCGGGCATGGTTGTTTCGGATCGTACCTGCACCGGATCGGGAGGGAGGAAACCCCGGCATGCCACGACTGCGGCGCAGCGGAGGACACGGCGCAGCACACCCTCGAGGTGTGCCCGGCGTGGTCCGAGCTGCGCCGCGGTCTGACCGCGGTGGTCGGACCGGACCTCTCGCTTCCCGGCGTGGTCGACGCCATGCTGGGGAGCGAGGAGGCCTGGTCAGCGGTAGCCTCCTTTTGCGAGGAGGTCATCTCGCAAAAGGAGGAGGCGGAGCGGGCGCGGGAGGACGATCCTCTCGCTGCGCCGCTCCGCAGACGAAGAAGGGGGAGAAGGCGTCGTGCCCTCCCTCCTCATGGTGACGGGCGGGCGACAGGCACGGGGGTGCCTTCGCCCGCATTGCACCCGTCACCTTCGTCGGTCATTCCCGACCCCCCGCACCCGTGAGGGTGTGAGGGGTCTGCCTTTCAATCGTCGGCGGAGGACTGGAAGTAAAGGCTTTGCCGGTTTCCCAGTCCCCCGCCACTATGACGAAGCGGGAATGCGCTGGGTCGTTTTAGTGGGTATACCGGGTCCGCCCGGGGAGTCCCACATACCCCTTCCGTCCCCCGACGGGAGGGTATGCGTAATGCATTTTTTCCCAGCGTTAACAAAAAAAAAAAAAAAAAAAAGGTTAGGTTAGGTTAGGTTAGGTTAGGTTAGGTTAGGTTAGGTTAGGTTAGGTTAGGTTAGGTTTGGGCTTCTCGGCGGCGTGCGCTCTGGCGGGCACCCCGCCATGGGAGTTGGAGGCTTGGGTGCTCGCCAGAGTGTACGAGTGGGACGGCGCACCGGAAGGCGCTCGGGGAGCGCCCCGTCGCCGAGGAGCGGGAGGCCGTGCGGCAGGAGGCGAGGGACGCCATCGTCCTCCATTGGACGGACGACCTCGCCAACGCTGCCTTTGGCCGCCGGACGTTGGATGCGCTCGGTCCGGCCCTGCGGGGCTGGCTCGAGCGG